>JASDDO010000008.1:378778881-379397907 GCA_030015575.1 Agapanthus africanus | reverse complement strand
GTTTGATTTTCAATAAAAACTGAAATGAGTTTGATTAGGATTAAAATCTTGCTGGGGTTAGGTTTAGGTTAAGTTTAGAAAGTCAATATGTCTCACCGCTTTCTATGCCCTAATTAAGAACTATTTAGGTGTTAAGCTAATAATTAACAAAGGGGATTAGCACGATCGGGAAGAAACTAGGTTTCTACCCGATAGTTCCTTGTCCGTCCTTTCTTAACTCTTACCCTAACCTCCATGGAAAACATACGCAGCCGGTCTTTAACTATGGTATCACCGCTATCTCGTGGAATAGGATGCCATAGTGAGCGGTGTGTATGTATGCATAGAGTCCTATTAAAATATATAACGGGTAAGAAAGGGGTGAGAGATTTTCATCTCTCAAAGCTTCCCCAAACCTAACCCTAACAAGTGAGGAACTACTCACTCATTAGGGAATTGATAAAAGAGACATTTTTTATGGTTTTAATTTAATAACCTATTTATCTAAACTACGGCAAATGAATAAAATTTCTAACTAATTAACTAGGGCAGATAAATAAAATTGCTAAACTACGGCAGAAAAGAAATTAACTGGGGCATAAAAAGGAAAAACATACTTTATTTGATGCACTCTTCAAACATTACAGTGAATAAAATTCTGAATTTGATAAACAAAAAGAGGCATGCTCCAAAAAGAGCTGTAGGGTTCCTATTTATAGATTATAGAAACCCTAGGGTTTACATCTGATCCCTATCTACATTTACAAAACTACCCTGAGAAGCCTAGTCAACACACCGCCACCCACCGACATTTTGCACCGACACGTGCATAGTACGGCCGCGGATCCGCGGCCATATGCTTTGTTTGGCCGTGGATCCATGGCCATATGGTGGAGTCTTTGGCTCTTTTTCTCTGGTATATTTCATATTGCTTTTTCCTTGACTTTTCTTCACTCGGTTCTTCAGAATGTCTTCTAGTTTCTTCCAGATTTCCACAGTGTATAATGTTGTGGACTTTTACCGTTTGCTTCGTGTTGAAGTCTTGAATATTGTGCTACATTTATGCAATCGAAATGTTTGCTGATCTTCGTTTGTTCCTCAAACTGTAGGCGGCATGATAAAGATTCTTCTGTTTGTTGGTCGTAGTCTCACTTTTGTAGCGTCTTTTCATCATTTTCACTGTTTTGTTCCGAGAACCTGTAACCTGCAACTATTCAACAGACATGGATCAAAAGCACCTATTTATTTGCAAAATGAATAACAATGGGGAATATAATAATGCAAAATTATGATATGATCAAGGAGCAACATCTAAAGTCCAAAATTTGTTGGTGTACATAGAATCCATTTCAGATCGCGTAGTATCCAGCCATTTCTCAAAGTCCCTACTGGTAATGGATGGCTCGAAACTAGTAGGATCATCTTCTTCCAAGATGCAAAGCTCTCAATCCCCGTCTATGAGAAAACCATATTATCTCTTGGGCGGATGAGAAATCCTACTAGATCTGCGAAGTGGCTGAGGTTCATCCGGGATTCTTGAATCTTGAGGTTCTACCAAATCTTTAGTTTCAGTTTGTGGTTCCAGAATTTCTTCCAGTTCTATCGTGTTCCCACTAATTTCTTTTGCAAGAAATTCCTTCTCTAAAAAGACGATGTGCTAAGCAAAAACACCTTATGTTCCTCGGTGTGGTAGAACAGATATCCATAACCATTCTTTAGACATCCCATAAACTTACATAGAACTGACCGTCATCCATAACCTTCTCTTAAATTTTTTTAGATATGATCTCTTACCATTCCATATTTCAAATGGTGTCTTAAGAACGGATTTGGATGGAGCGTCATTCAATAGATATTCCGTTGTTTGAAGCACATATCCGCAGAATGAAAGAGGCAATTCAACATTACTCATCATGAAGCGAACCATATCCAATTAAGTATGATTCCTCCACTCTGATACACCGTTGTGCTGTGGTGTATACGGAGGAGTAAGCTGATAGAATACCATTCTCTTTTATAAAATCAAGGAATTTTGTGCTCAAGTATTCACCTTTTCGATAAGATCGTATGACTTTTATACATTTTTCAGTCTGGTTCTTTCGCTTTTATATTCTTTGAATTTCTCAAAACCTTCAGATTTGTGTTTCATCAGAAATACATATCTGAATCTAGAGATATCATCAGTGAATCTAATGAAGTATGAGAAACCACCCTTTGCATGTGTAGATATTGGACCACCCACATCATTGTGTATGAGTCCCAAAAGCTCGGTAGCCCTTTCTTTGTGTCCCATGAATGGAGCTTTGTTCATCTTTCCTTTGAGACAACACTGAAAAGTTTCATATGATGAAAATTAGAACGGATCTAAATATCCATCCTTATGCAACTCAGCTAGTCTTTTCTCATTAATGTGACCAAGTATACAATGCCATAAGTAGGCTTCGTTCATATCTGAACTCTTCCTCTTGCGTGTGTTTTGTACATTAAAAACTATGTTTTGACTAAGAACATAGAACCATTACATAATGTACCTTCTGCAACCAGTACCTGATTAAGATAAATGTCCATGATATTTTTATCTAGAAAAAAGCTATATCCATCTTTATCTAGTAAAGAAACTGATATAATATTGCACAACATGGAAGATACATAGTAATATTTGTTCAAATCATAGTGTTGCCACTTGACAATACTAGGTGATATTCACCGACAGCAGTAGCATCAACTTGTGATTCGTTCCCTACTCTGGGGGACATATAATAGGTCCAACCATCCTAATTTTTCTCAGTCCGTGCAATAAATTTCAGATATGAGATCCCGATCCGGTATCTAGTACTCAGGAGATAGGGATGACCGAAAAACAGTTCTCAATAACAAATACATCCGAAGAAGATGCATTAGAATTCTTCTCCTTCATCAGGGTTAAATGGAAGTCTTTGCATTCCCTTATCCCTTACCCATACTCATGACGGTTGTCATAAGTTAGAGCTGAACCGATGTTCACCAGCCCGGTGCAATAAGCTGTTCGGTCAAGTCATACATTTTATTATCTTGATTAAGGTGTGACATAGTTGTTACCTGAAGAGAGAGAGAGAAAAGAAATTCTCGGCGTATTCTCTTGCAAGATTAGATTGGTTTTTAATTTATCTAATCAGGATGTCTCCCACCGTTTCCTCGAATTTTCCTTCAAATCTTAAAAGGAGAACTAGTCGGGATCATTTACACCTTACAAGTTCGCTAACCGTTCAGCCAGGTAAGTGTTGGTAGTCCAAGAGAGGTTTCCCATGCTCTTGCATGGATCTAATTAAAGTAAACCCCGTTATGTAGAAGCGTAGCCCCATTAACACTTTCCAGACACCTAATAGGTTATTTAATTGTTAAGTGAAAATAGCTCTCAAGAGTAATCCTACTCATCAATGGGAATTAGGACCCAAAAATCATCACGTGATAACCTAGATGGCATCCACTTTAGTTAACACACTCCAGAAAGTATGCAAACACTTGGCAAGTTTCCTTTATGTTTGAAACTCCCGATATAGTTTTTCCCCCAAGCGTCTTATGACCTTGATGGATGCCAACAAATCATAAATCGCAAGTTAAGTTCTACCCGTTATTGTCCTAATTAATTTAGACCCACCCGTGCTCGCCCTTGATGGATGCCAACAAGTCTGTGTGACTGTCCTAGGTTAATGCATTTCTATGCAGCAGATAAGCACATTTAGCTAACGTACACTATGCATTAATAGATGCCAACAAACATAGCATGAATACTAAACACAACCTATCTGGTTTTGGCGAAAAAACATTTAACGTAATGAAATTGGTATCGTTGAAGGAACCGAGCAGTTTTGAAAAGGAGTGGTTTATACTCCATTTTTAAAACGAGTGGTTTTGAAGAAAACCGAGTAATCTATAGTAACACAAAATTTCGCTTAAGATCGAAATCCCCATGAAGGGATCAAGGCTTTTCCTTCGTCGAATGAGATGCAGGATATTCCTAACCGAATACCTCTATACAAAACAAAAGAATACGGTTATAGTTTTCGATAAATTGGTACCTATAACATCATTTCAGGTTTATTTCTTTGCTTCAATCAAAATTATGTGGTCCCATCATTTAAAATCCTATCACACCAGAAACAAAGAAAGTAGAATACTTTATATGCCATCTGCATTCGCTACGGGGTCCCAGGTCTTCACCGTAAGGTTACTTAACTTACGGCAGGGCGGGGACATGGCTAGTGCAGATGCAAAACATATAAACGCATATATATATATAGTCATCTCAGTCATGATATAATTAACATCATATGCATGCGATAAGCAATATGGAATAGCGGATAATTTAGGAGATTCGCGTTTTATTTGAGCTGCAAATGAAACGCGACGTTCCCCGGTCGTGTGGATAGCCTGTACAATATCAAACCAAGACCCTATGAGTGCGAAAAGTTACCCACCAATTCTAGAAGTGAGGCAACCTACACTCAATGTCATGAGTGGGTCACCCAGCACTTCATGGAATACGGTAACTTGAGCACTTCTCCGTGGGTCATCCTAAAACCACTACATGTGCGGTGAATAGCCCGCCAATATTAGAGTGAAGCGGCTTGAACTCACCACTGCGAGACGACCACTTAGCACACTCTAGAACCGGGTTATTCGAGCACTTCTCCATGGGTTTATCCTAGTACAGAAATGAGATAATATATAATGGTGACATCGACCGCATCCTGGTTGAGTCCCAATAAAAGAACATACAAAAAGGTAAAAACGATAGCCCACAAGTCGGACGCTCGCTCCCACAATAATGAATATACAAATGACATAACTGTACAACCAATATCACATGAGGAGCTATCCAACACGACAATCCGTATAAACCGTCAAAGAGATATACATCACAACAACACAAACAAATATGTGTAACCCTTGTTAGTTATGAATATGCCCTTAAGGGCATTATTGTACATATGATGTATATTATAGTGGATACTTGGACATATATTGAGAGGACTTTCTTACTCGACATGATAATATGCTATCTGGTTGCACTTTGTCTTAACATGTTGACTTGTATTGTGATACTGTCTTGCTCTCAGATGTTGATAAAGCCCTTAGGATGTGTACTTGACTACCAGGACTATGATGGAGATCATACTAGTGGGGACAAGGGTAGTCCATGAGTACATCCTATAATTGTTCCTAATCGAGAGTGTATCGAGACTGGGCATAGATTTTCCAGAGTAGACTAGCGTATACGTATCTTGACCCATATGATGGGCGATGGATGATCCCATATCCATTGGTGTTTGATATCAAAGATGGTATACGGGTGCTCAGTGGAGATTGGGTACACTGAACGGACTCGCCGAGAACTCCTAGCTGGTATTATACATATCGTCAGATAGCAGTTCTCTGGTGACACTCGTACAGGTTAGTCTGTAGACCCGAGATCGTCATAGAGTCTTGTGTGATTCCCACTGTGCTTTGATTTCCACCTTACCACATTCAAGAGAACGTGCAAAATGGTGGCTTTTGGGTACATTCCCAAATCACATGGAGGCAATGAGCGATAGGAGTGGTTTCGTCTCTCCCGGTATTGGGGGTTGATGTTGCGCTATGCTCGATTGGCTATAACTGGAAGTCCCTGACCAAGGCTGATATGGAGATCTACTGATAAGTGTTATCAGTAGCTTCTCGACCCGTTATGAGCCTCACATCGGCACGACTTATCGGTTACTGGGGTCTGACGTTTAACCACCCCAAGACTGGATATGCGACATATCTGGTGAAGAGACCGGACTGTACGGTATTGTTACTGACAGGCTTTACAAGAGTTAGAGTGGGCTTGCTTGTTGATCTTCTGATCGCTCAATACCCGGATGGCCGTTACGTTTAGCTGACCGCTGACGACTTGTGGGTGGCTGATATGATCATCACTTACTGCCGGAGTATTGACGGGTTTTTAGAGTCCTACACAGAGGTTTCCTGGCTCAGGCGAAACAGAGTAGGAGCACATATGTGATATGTGCGGGACCAAGATTAATACGAGTATGTGATACCGTATTCTATTCTCGCGATATGTGATATCGGCCGGTTATATGTGATATAGCCGGGTCATCGGATCAAGTGTTGATTCGATGAAATGATACATTTTATATTAGTCGGTTATATGTGATATAGTTGGATTATTAAATCAAGTGTTGATTTGATAATTTAATGTATAATTGTATATTTGATATACTAATTTACATTAACTAATATTAGCTCACTTGTGTATTTCTTTTAATCACTATTGAACACTTAATATATATGTGATATATATATTAATGTGTCATGCTTGATTATATATGCAACATAGGTGTATGAGACTTACACCATATATGAGATAATATTAAGGTTTTTGTTTATTTAATAAATTCAAAAATGAGTGGATTTTTCATGGTTAGAAGCTTGAAGAAGCTTTGGATAACCATTGACTTAGTCCACCCATTTTGTTTTTCCTTAGATGTTTATTAACCTAACCATTATCTACAACTATGGTTTATTCTCTACAAGGTTTATATGAGATATTTTCTCACCCATGGTTGTCATTCACTCTCACAACATTATCTATCTTCATCTTCTACTTCAAGCTCAAGAGCTCTCTAGCTTTTGTGCAAGTGAGAAAAAATAGTGAGAAAAAGAATTCTAAAGTGAGCAAAATTCCTACTTCATCATCCTCTTCTACACTAGCCATATAGTTTAGGGTGTTAGCTTCACTAGTACTATATTACTGAAGAGATAGCTTGGATTTGTGTCTCCTCGAAGTTGATCATCTTCGGCTTTGAAGACTTCAAGCAAGTTTGCATGTTTCACATTATGGAGCCTCTCAAGAGTTCGGGAGTTCTTTGATCGCAGCGAAGGGACCACTACTTGGAGCATTTGAAGTGAAGGACCGGTCTACAAAGGTTGTATTCCGCAATCACTTAGTTGTAAAGTTGTTTATATATCGTATTGTCTAAATTTTTAGTTAAGATTCAAGGGTTAGGGTTAAGTAGCATGGCAAAATTTTGAAAATGGCATGGACGATGCCTCCCGAAACCTTGCCGTTGTGCTAAGTATCCCTACAACCCTGTCTAATCGACCTATTGCAATTAGACGACGTTTAAAACACATATACAACATCATAGATTTCAGCGATGCTAAGGTTTCGATTCAAAACATTTCCGTAACGCCCGTGAATAAAGATAACATTTAATGAAATCTGGGAGAAAAAGAAATATACTAAAAATCTCAAATCCTAATATCTAAGACACTGGAGAAAGCTCAGGGCCACCAGAGTTGTTCTGGCCAACCTGGGGCTGCTTAGGTTGGCTAGAACAATTCTGGTGGGCCCCGTCTTTTTTCCGTGTCATTTTCATAGCAAAAATATTCCATTTTGGTACTTTATAAATTTTCAAAAGATTTTAAATTTCCAGAACAGCGACTTGGGATTCGGATACAAAATACGGAAAAATTTCGGTTTTTTAACATGAGCATCATCTACTACTAGTTTAAGTGCTTGGGTGGCTATGATACCATGATGAAGTTCCTAGCGTCTTTGCCGCTACAACCGCGGCCTTTGTGAAATGAAAAACGAAATTTTTTGAAAAGGCGCTTGAAACTAAAACTCTAGAATCTTAACCAAATATTAAACTAGCAAACAAGAAGAAGTTTTAACTACTTGGTCAAGTGTTACAACCTTTGTAATTGTTTCCTTCGTCTTCAAATCCATTTCCTTAGCTCCTCGGAACTCTGGGATCGAGCTTGTAAACCGGTCCTCCTTTGCCAATGATAATCCACTTGAGGAAAATGGTTCAAGGCTCTAGCTTACACTCAAATAAAAACTAGTGAAGCAACTAAAGACCCTAGATTGCTAATATAAGGTGCTTAGGGATATAGTGATGTGTTCTAGTATTTTTCTATCTCTCATTTCCTTTGATTCTCAACACATGAGAGGTTAAGAAAGAGGTAAAGGAAGAAGAAGAAAGAGGAGCTCAAGTGAAGAGAGAGAAAGAAATGGTGAGAATGAAAATTCATCAAGTGAGCGAAAAATGGCTAGCATGGTTTTGTTAAATCATTTTCTAAATATAAAAATAGCAACCATGCTTGTCACGCCCCGCTTCCAGTGTACGGGCAGAGGACGCGACTGGCCGCTACGTATTTACTCTGAAGTAAATACGCTAAGCGTATCTAAGCAATATAAATGAAAATGCACAATAGACAAAAGACATAACTGAACAGCAACTTTATTTATTAACATTCTTTTGTACAATACATGGAAAAAGTAAATACATCTGAATGAAAGCAATGCCTAAACAATGGCATAACAGAAATGGAAAGTACTGAAATGAAATGTGTACAAGTGTAACTACAGCTCGGGATCTTCAATAAACTGGTCCAAGTCTTCAGTGCTAGGCTCGATCTCTGGAAGGTCCGAAACACCCGACGACATTCAAAGAGAAAGAAAGAGAATGTCATCAGCGAACAAATCGCTTGGTAAATCCTAAAGATAAGGAAAAAGTAGAAAAGACAGAAAGAGAGAGTGTGTAACTTTTAAAGCTGTATTATATTGTTATAATGTTGTATTTAGTGTTAACGTTGTTGTTTGTAGCTTGGTACAGAAGGATGCCAGTGTATACGAGAGGAGTCTCACTTGCCCCGGAGACTAAGGTATCAGGAACTCAAGGAACCGTTCATGCCACGGTACAATAGCAAAAGAATACAGGTTAGGTATCTTATGGTTGCAGTCTCGTGCCACTTCTAACACCTTTCGTACCAATCTACCCCTTAAACCCCACGATTTTTTGGTTGTATTGTTTGTATTGTATTGCAACTTGTAATGTCTTGTAATATAGATTGTATAATTGGATGACTTGCCGAAACTATGATATCAGTAAATGGATGTAACTGGAGAATTATGGATGTAACTGGAGAATCATGTAAATGGGAAGTATATCCATAGTTCGGTTCAGTCAATATAGATTGAATAGTTTGATCCGATTGATTATATGGATTCATGGATTCATATTGAATTGTAATATTGTAGATTGTACTTGAATCATATTCAAGTCAGATTATTATAATGAGACTCAGTCTGAGTCAGAACAATTAGAAAAGAAATTGAAGTCCTGAATTAGGTTTTGACGTTATCGGTAACCGCTGCACAAGGGCGGCAGGATTTGTGTCTTTTTCAAAGACGAATAATGCCGTTGTTAAGTTGTCTATCTTAAATAGGCAAGCACCCACTTCTCCGGCTCCCTGAGGCTCAAGAGATTGGTCCCGCTTAAACCTATATTTACTAGGGTCCTTATTGTAATTTATAAAACTTGAGGGAGTTTTATGTAAAAATACTTTTGTATAATTTTCAAATACACCCTAAGTATTTAATTATCGTCATTAGAGTTGTCATAGATGTAGATTTTATATTTGTGATATTTCTAGTGAAAATAACATATTTTTCATAATACATGGTATTTAATTGTAACATTGAACTTGTATGGAATTCATGATATTTTAATGTAAAGTGATTCTTGTGATTTTAGGGGAAAATTGGAATATTCATGTTACCACAAAATAGATATTTTAATGATACATATATAAATATTTATATAAAAATAATTTTAATATATATTATATTTCTAGAAATCTCATTTTCTTAAGATATTTGTATTTTAAATCTTTCGAGGCCGAATGCTCCTTGTGGAGGTTTGCATCTCACACTACTAAGTCCAAGGAAGTGCGATAATCCGCACCATCCCAGTCGGGTTCCCCAAAATAGGTTGTAGCGGCGTTTTGCAAAGATTCATAAAAAAAATACGATTTCTTATAGAAAATGGTTTTAATAGTTAGTGCTATTTATATGTAAAGTTTCGCTTTCCCGTATTCTGTGTTCCCGAAAAGTATTGTGCTATGTTGCATATGAGTGTGTGAGGAGGTAGGTCATTACCTCATGATCTACTTAAAGGTATAGTAAGATTATGATGTTTTAAATGTCGAAATTAAACTACATGGTATTTTAGTGAAAAAGTACGATAAAAATTGAAATAGAAATCCTTTTGATATGGAACTTGTTTAATATAACTTGTTAATATTTAATAGTCAACATGTAAAAGTTTAGTATGATTGTATATAAGAAAAAGTGAGATTTTTAGAAAGAACCGAATCGGACATCGGATTAACTCCGATTCCGTCGGGTTTTATTAAAAGAAGTTTTAAGACTGGAGAATAGAAGAAGGAGGTAGGACTTATGGGTTTTCGGATTAGAGGAGAGGAAGAGGGAACAGTAGAAGGCGCCGGTGCATCGTTTCGTCGCCGGGAGCTCTTAGGGTCGTCGTTGGAAAATCGCCGGAGCTTTGCCCCTTCGCTAACTCCAAATGTACACTAAACTTCTCGGGATTTCTTGAGAGTTTTGATTAGAATTTTGGAGTGAGGGGGGTGTGTTTAGGGGTTGTATTTATAGGGAAAGGCTAGGGTTTAGGGTAGGTAAAAGGGTGAATTGAAAAATGTATTAAAAAGTATTTAAAATGTAATAAAATGGAGTAAATAGGTTTTAAAGGGGCTCTGTTACTGTGTAGTATATTTAAAGTATACAGGGGTACAAGGGAGCTGAAGAGGCAGACTTTTCATGTTGGGGACTCTGCGGTCCGACCGAGTCCGGCCGGTGGCGGCGGGTTGAGTCGACCGAGTCGCCGGCCCGAGTCGGCCGGGGCTCGCCGCCACGTGTCCCTCATCGCTTGGTATAGCTCCTGGGTCAGTTTGTTTTACATGTGTAGTGGGGTTTTTACGAGTTATGCACGTGTAGGCTCTTGGGCTTCTAAAAATTTAAAAGAAAATATATTAAAAATAATGTGGGTGATGGGATTTGAACTCTGGTGCTTTGGTTCAGCAGTGCAAGGTCATACCAATGAGCCATAAGCTTCTTCTTGCTATTAAAAAACAAAACAAATTTATAACTTGTGCTAAGGCAAAAGTACCCCTTTCTGTAATTTTTAAAAAATTGTACAGAAAGTTGTACAGAAAGTTTGGGGTTGTTACAATGCTTGAATACTAGAAGCAAATGAAATAAATAAAAAACAAAGTCACTCCTAAGTTATTCCCCTCACCATTCCTCCATGCCACCTCACCCTCCATCTCATTTTCATTTTCCAATAAATGAAAAATCCAAAAATGAAGCGTCCTCCTTCTAGAATGTATGATTTATAAATAAAAAAATACATTCTAACGTATATACGTACCCGTATCCATATGAAAATACGAATACCCAAGAGATAGAAAAAATACAATGAACATAATACTAGAATATACATATCGAAATATATATATGTAAATTATTAAATCAATACTTAATTTAATAATTCGGCATAATTCTAAGTCGACTAGTAGTATCAAATGTTTGATCAAAAGACCGTATAGCTAGTATACTCATTGAATTGAAACCCTTGAACTATAAAAATACGACCACTACATAATTTGACCTGAATCGGGAAAACTCTCTATATGGGACTCTATAGATTCGATGGTACGCTGGCAGTGAGTTACTGGATAAATCCAAAACCACTAGTATGTCAGCGGCACTAGCTGGATGTAACGGTTACCCAGGTATCTGTCGAAAAGGAAGGCCGACGAACAAACTCATTTGAACCCCTACTGAGCCTGTCTATGACAATCTACGTACAGTTCGGTCTCTTCGTCTAAGAGTATCGCATACCGGGTTTAGGGGATGGTAAACGTCAGACCCTATTAACCCGATAATTCATGCCAATGTGGCTCAGGACCAATCCGTGAAACTATTGATCAAACTATCAGTAAATCTCATTTGCCTTGGACAAGGTCATATGGTGTTGGCCAACCAAACACAGTGCGACATCGACTCACTATACCAGGAGAGACAAATCACTACCAATCGCTCAATGCCTTCATATGGCTCAAGACAGTACCCAATTAAAACCTATTTGCACAACTCAGTAAAGCCATGGTAAGGTAGTAATCTAAGTACAGTGGGAAATCACACGAGACAAATGACAATCTCAGGTCTAAAGACTAATCTATACTCATGTTACCTGAGAACTGCTATCTGACCATAGGTATAATACCATTTAGAAGTTCTCGGCGAGTCCGTCTAGTGTACTCACCCGAAGTGAGCACCTGTATACGATCTTAGATGCCATACACCAATGGCCGTGGGACCAACCATCACCCCTCGTTGGAGTCTAGAAACGCATACACCAGTCTTTTCCGTAATATCGATGCTCATTCTCATTACTCCTACGACCAGGGACTGTTAAGGATGTGTTTATAGACTATCCAGCCCCCATATGTCTAATAGCCATCATAATGCTGGTAGTCAAGAAATAATCCTACGGGCTTTATCAACATGTATTAGCGATACGTAATAATAAGTAAACATATACACATATTAAGATAAAGAAAAACCAAATAGCATATTATCATATCGAGCAAGATTGTCCTGTACATACATATGTCCAAGCATCCACTACACACACACACAATAATGGCCTCTAGGGCATATATATCCAACAAATATCTCTTGACTTAACATGTTGTCTGGATAGACGTACTTTACACATGCTTGTTCCTGTATTGACATTAGGAAATATACTATATTGATGCTTGACATGAACATGAAACCTGGGGAAAAAGGAATATCAATAATGGAACCCTAATTGTAACTCAATAGTTCATACTTGCCAGTGACTGATCAGTCGATACGAGCTTCGGGCTCCGGTATGATGAGCTGACATCATTCATCGATCCATTTACCTTGTTTTACTACCTAACAGCACGTCTCGGATTCAACCCGAGAATCATGACTATGGTCCCAGGCATGTACGGGATACTATTGAGTTACGAAGAGTATTACATTAATTGTTTTCAAATACCTGTAAGATAAATAACCTAAAGACATGGACCCATAGGATACACATTGACATAATTGCCATGTTCTACATTGTCATAATATTATTCGTTATTGTTATTATCTATTGCTATGCTTACTTGACATTGATTCCGGCTATATTCATTATAATATTTTATTCGACGCTCTGACGTCTGGCTTTTGCATAGAACAAATACTTTGACCTTAGAACATGAGGACAAGGAATACTTCAAGAAGCTTGCTGAGCAGTGGGGATTACTAATGTTCTAGTTATTCTATGGTTTAGGCTTATTTATCGTATTAAATTATTTATTGAATTTCTATTATGAGCCCAAAAGGGACAACTATTTATTGTTCTTGTTTTTCTTGGACCATGATATTTGATTGTTTATTATTGCTTCTGCTATTATTTTGACTATTGTTTATTATTCTCGTAGCATATTGGACATGTGATACTTAGTTATACATTTTTTATTGCGCTTGATTACCGTACGACAGCCTTAATATGACTATGGAAGGATGATTTCTTACCGTAGAAACCATGATTGATTTTTTATTGTTCTTGTAGTTGTGTATATTGGGAAGCGGGGCGTGACAGGATTTTGTTGTTATCGGAGCATAGGTTTAAGTTAGCTGGGCTTGGTTCAATTTGTAATTGGGTATTGTACCCAATACAATGACCTGGAAACCCTTGAACTATAAGAACATATCTTGCCATATTATTGCCCAGCTATTCAAGTTCTTGAATCCTTGTCTTTATTGAATCTTGTTTCCGTTACTAATTCTCGTCGTTCGTGCTTGACTTCAGAACTATGGCAATAAGAAATCCACCAATTCCACCTATCGACAGTGCCGCGATGCTTGGCATTTTGCAAGGCATGCTGGAGAATCAACAGAGACAGGCAGATTTAATCCAGCAACAGGCCGAGTTATTTCAGGAGGGCTTGAGGACGGCCTAACATACTGATAGCACAGAAAATGGGAGGGCGGCGGTTTCTAGGCAGGTTAAGCATGAAGGTACTGTTGCGGACTTCAGGAAGCTTAGTCCGGCAAGCTTTAGGGATTAGAGACACGACAGTTGCAAGGCTACTCGAACGGCAAGATTGCCTATCGAGGAAAATATCAGCCAACACGACGGTATGACGGACAAAACCTTAGTACCACAGACCCTAACGGACCTTTGTCGTAAAGAGCAGAGGTTAACTGTGACGTTAGGTCATTCTTGCGAGAACTTCTCGATTCGTCTCGACTCGTGAGGAAACTAGTGTCCTTGCGAGAACTTCTCGATTCTTCTCGACTCGTAGGGAAAAGCCTTAGACAATGGGGATTAAAAACCTGTTTCCTAAGTACTGGGGCTCTGCAAGTCAGTCTAAGATGAACGATTGCATACTATTCACGGGCCACACTCTCCGAAACCGAACATCGACAAGGAGGGAAACAACCATTTATGAGTCCTCTCGACTTGTAAGCAGGAAAATTATTTTGGGAGATCCTTACGACTCTCAAGAAAAAAAAACACTTAGGAATCCTCACAATTCCTAAGGAGAAAATACACCTACGAGATCCTCTCGACTCGTAGGGAGAAAAATCTTTATGAGAACTCCACGGCTCATAAAGTTGAAAAGTCTTAGGTGACATATCCTAACCCTGTTTCCTAAGCCATTGCTGCCCTGCAAAGAGTCCAAGATGGACAGCTTCCTACTATCTACAAGACACACTTGCCAAAATTACATGCCGTCGAAATCGAGGTGCTGCTCAAGAGTACGTAAACTGCTTTGCTCCAAGTCAAAACAAAAAAGCATAACCCACAGATGTCAATCACACATTATGCAAGGCAATAAGGAGAACATTTGATTTACATCCAATTGAGCGTCCAACTCATACCTACTCATGTATGTGCGAAAAGGAGAAAATAAACGCATGGAAAGGAAAAATTTGTTATTCATACCTCAGAAAGTTCTTGCATCGATGAAAATAGTAAACAAAAGCAACATTAAAATGTTTACAATGGCAAAACATTGGATCCGGGACACGGATTAAGAAATTTAAAAGTGAGGCCGTCCAAAGTGTTTCTGGCCTTTCTGACCATTCTTGTGTGCATCCTCTCACGATCACAAGCGTCAGGATCTTCGCTGATATCCTCCACTCTCTGATAAGCAGCGATTATCATCGTTTGCTGGAAAACTTGATGCAGAATATCAATGAGATTATCTCGCCGTTTCTTCGAGATCAGGCCCTTTAGATACACTAAGTGCACCTTATCTTCGGTATCATCCAGTGCATTAAGCGGCATGGCCTCATGAAATTCAGGAAGCGCTTCCCAAATTGCTCCCACTATAATCTTCAAGAGAGCGAAACAACGAGGAAGTAGTCGCCGATGTGTGCATTGAAACGATTCATAATTTCGGCACATTGGGCGTTTGTGAACTCCTGGTTTTGAGAACGGCCCTGTACGCGAATGTCCTCATAAGAAATGATATCGTTAAGGCAGTACAGATGAGCGGCCATAGCACCTGAAAATGAAAATCAGTGAGAGTTTAGCGGACAGACTGATCAAGACATGGGGATTCAGACAACTCTTGATATCCGCATAAAAAAAGCGTTGACTAAAACACCCAACAGATTCAAATTTGTACAATTAAGGGGGGAATCCTAAAAGGATTCTCATTTAATGAGGGCCCCTCGGGCCAAGGAGTAAATCTCCCATTGAGAGCAGTGCTCTGCAACAGACAGACATCTGTCATAATTAATCATGAGGGGAATAAAATTCCCCCCAAAATTTCTAAAGAGCAATGCTCTATAAGGAAGATGAAACAATCCATCAAGAAATCCTAAAAAGCAAAGTTTCTACAGAGTAAAAACTTCAAGATCTTCAAGATCTGTGAATAAACCCTTAAGTTCTTCATGAACAATATTCCAGTTCATGGGTTAAAATCACCCTAAAAAGATTATATCTTAGAGATGAGCATAGCTCTGTTAATGGGTAAAACCCTAAAAATATATTTTTAGATCTATGATCTAAGGAGAGCAAAGCTCTGTTAAAAAGTTCATTTTTTACCTAAGTTGGGCAGAGTTTTGACTCTTAAGAAATTTCTTAAGGGAAAGAGCTATACTCTGAAGGAGAATTAATTCTCAGAAAACAAAAAAGAATATGAACAGAAATCATCTCAAGGGCCAAGAGTCCTATTTATAGGCACTGAGAGCCGTTTCAATTTCTGAGTTGATCCAATGGCATAGATGCTGCCACCGCTGCACTCACATGTAGGCCACGTGAGCGCAACGGGTGGGGGGGCATTTGTTTCCCCCAATCAGAGCAAAGCTCTGTTCAAATTTTGGAATTTAAAATAAAGCTGCGCTTCATAAAAGCGCTGGCGCCAAGAGCGCCAGCGCTAAGAGTCAAAGACTCTGAAGCAGCGCACCACGTGCAAAAGCACGTGAGCGCTGGAGCTAAAAGCGCTGCACCTTAAGCAGCGCACCACGTGCAAAGCACGTGAGCGCTAGCGCTAAGAGCGCTGGACTCTAGGCAGCGCACCACGTGCAAAGCATGTGAGCTCTAGCGCTAAGAGCGCTGCACTCTAAACAGCGCACCACGTGCAAGGCATGTGAGCGCTAGCGCTAAGAGCGATTCACTCTAAGCAGCGCACCACGTGCAAAGCATGTAAGCGCTAGCGCTAAGAGCGCTGCACTCTAAGCAGCGCACCACGTGCAAAGCACGTGAGCGCTAGCGATAGAACAAAATGTTCTCAGCCCTTGGATCAAAGATCCAACGAATATGATTAAAAATCATCAATTAACCAGAATAAAATTCTGTTGAGAAAACATCCTCAGAATCTTTCCAAACCGGAAAGATTATGCTTTGAAAATCAAAGCACCGTTGGATCAATGATCCAATAGTAATTAAAAATCACCAACATATAGAATAAATTCTGTATGGGAAAAGATTTCACAATCTTGTTAAAAACAAGAAGATTGCCTTCTATAAAACAGAAGCCCTAGGATCAAAAATCCAACAGTGGGGAAATCCCCAAAAATTAGAGAAAAGATCTCTCCAACCGATTCAACAAATCATCATACCCTATATAAAGGCCCCAAGACTTCAATTCTCACATAAAGGAACCCCCCCCCAAACTTTGATAAATTTCAGAGAGAAGAGCAAGCTCTCGGCAGAAGAAGAACTTTTCTTCAAGGTAAAAACAGATAGATCAAAGCATCTCATCAGGAAAAAAAAACTTAGTTCCTTTGCCAGATCATAGATCTATAAGACAAATTTTCTTTCACAAAAATGATCATAACATCTCATTATAAAAAGTAGGGAGAATAATTCAATTCTCTTAGGATCACCGATCCATAAAGGCAAAGCTTTTCACCAAAAAAGTAAGAGATTGAAACATCTCCTATGAAATAAGAACTTTTTTTAGACCCATGAGACAAGGTCTCTTATAAGAGAGAATTTAATTCTCAGAGCGCAGAACTTCCAAAAAAGAGCCATAGCGCTCTAATTAAATGGAGAGTCTTAGCGCTCCAAATCTAGCGCATAGCGCTCCAAATCTAGCGCACAGCGCTGCAGAGTCTTAGCGCTCCAAATTTCACAAGAAGTGCTTTGCGCTCATTGTCTGGCGCATAGCGCCAAGCGCGCCACGTGCTCCTCACGTGTGCGCTACCTAAACAGAAGCGCTCTGCGCTCATGATCTGGCGCTCGGCGCCAAGCGCACCACGTGCTCTTCACGTGTCGCTACTTTAACAGAAGCGATCTGTGCTCATTGACTGGCGCTCAGCGCCAAGCGCGTCACATACTCCGCATGTGTGCGCTACCTAAACAGAAGCACTCTGCGCTCATTAACTGGTGCACAGCGCCAAGCGCACCACGTGCACCACACGTGGGCGCTAAGAGAACATAAACTGTTCTTTAAACAATAAAGCCCCAGAGCTATGATGAGTGCTCAGCATTCAATAAAAGACAAAATGTTGTCAGAACCAATGCTCAGCATTGTTAAATGAAAAGGGACTGAGCCTAATTAAATGTCTAACATTTTAAATGAATGGGCCGAGCCCAAGTTGGCCACAGATCTATAATTCAAATTAATTGAGCCAATATGCTCATAAATCTTTGATCTTAGTCCCAAATTGGACTACAGATCTCCCAACCAATATTGGTTCAAGGGTACATCTCTTCACTCCTCTAATATTTGTCGTTGTAATTCTTCAACTTCTTCAGATAGGTAACGGGTCCTGACAACCAGACATTTCCCGGACTATGAGGTCCTTAAACTCATGGACTATGATGTCCTTAAATTTTATGGACTGTGGGGTTCTTAAACTCATGGACTATGATGTCCTTAAACTTTACAGACTATGATGTCTTTAAACTGGCCCGCAAAGTCCCTAAACTAAAACAATAGAGCCCAAATGCTCTTTTGTTGGATCTAAATGATCCTGTTAAGTAGATCTTAGTCTAAAATTAGACTAACGTATCCTTAACAAATGGTTAACTTGATCTTAGTCTAAAATTAGACTAACGTATCCTTAACAAACATTTAAGTTGATCTTAGTCTCAAATGAGACTATTGTATCCTTAAACCCAAACCAAAACCCAAATCTAAGAAAATACGAATTTGGACTAATCCACGCCCTACGGGCGACAACATAAATTAGTCTCCGTATACAATCCACGGGCAACCAAAAATAAAACAAACACACATGACACGAAGTGACCATCTAGAGAAGGAGAAAGTGGCTACCACGATGCGGTAGCGTAATTAACTGCAGGGGCTTGCGCCTGCAGGGAAGAGCGTCTCTACAATCAAAAACCCCTCAAACGAGGTGTAATCTGATGAAGTCTGCTACATGGTGCCATAAATCAACTTGGCATCTTCGGTGCGGTGGACGGATAAAACTAAATAGCATCTGCCCCCAAATTCAGGCAAGACGAACCTACGCGGTCGCGTCTCTGTATTCGGCGGAGAACAGAGTCGATTAGCTTCTTGACTTCGGCGTTGATACTTATTTCAAGTTCGAGCCGCATTCTTCTTGGTGCTTATTTGACTGGCTTGACGTCCGGAGATATCGCCAATTTATGCACAGCTATTTCTGGATCTAATCCCGGCATCTCGGAATAGTTCCATGCGAAGCAATCTTTATACTGCATGAGCACATCTTTTAGCATTTGCCATCCCCAAGTCGATTTTCCTTAGGTTATCCGCGGTAGTGTGTATCCCATCTTCCAATTCTTTTGGCACTGGTGGAAATTCTGAGATTATCTCGTCTTCATCCTCATTTTTGAAGCACCAGGAGAGGTCATCCATATTCTCGCGCTCTCCTTCTTCCGACAGTGTTATCACGTGACAAGTACAAGATCGTTTCTAAGACCGGTGTTGATCTAGTTCTACTCTTGCTATATACGTTGCTTTTGGCACATGCTTCTGTGGTGGGTCTACCCTCCAACTGTTGGATAGAGCGAACCTGCCGAGTTGATATTGGTCTTCGACCAAGTTTTTGAAGATGAAGCGGTCTTCAAGAGGATGTCCTATCGCTCGGTAATAGGAGCAATAATCCGGGTGATGAACCTCGTTTGCTTGATCGGGGTGCTGAGACTCCGAGAGTGTCATCATCTGATGTTTCATAACAAGGTCAAAGATTCTCCTTGTCTTGTCTCGAGGGAAAGAATATGCTCGACCCATCTTTTTCATAAGAGACGGATTCCGGCTACCCTTTCTCGATCGCGTGGCCTTTTGGATCCGTTTTGCCGTTGCCGGACGTTTTTTCCGTTTTTTAACTTGTTTTTGCCTCTGTGTTGGGCATTTTTCTTATCTTGGGAATGTATGGTGGGCTGACAGTGAAGGGCACTGTCATACTCTATAGCCTGCTGAAGGAGGCGTTGCATCTTGGCTTTATTTTAAATGGCCATTGCGCGGCTGTGGTCGTTCCGAACCTTTTGACTCACTTCCCTTACTAGCTTGTCCATATGTTTTTCAAACGACGGACTCGGCATTTTTATGCCAGGATCTCGTTCTGGTTCAACGTCAGCGTCTTTTAAAAGAGCATCTCCTTCTTCATCAAGGTCATTTATGACATGGCAGCTATGGAATTGCTCCCGTTTCTTGGACTGGACATATCCGAGCCCAATCGTTTCCATTTTTCCGTTGGGCAATTTTCGCTGAGTTCCGGGGACGTTCCAAATCCTGTTGTAGAACTGAGCTTGTCGAGGAGTCTGTTTGAAAGGTATGCCTTGGCATCTTAATAACCTTTTCAATCCCTCCGTGTAGTATCTGGACAGACGGATGGGTTGGAGCCTGTCAAGCGCAAAATCGGCACCGCGCCAGACTTCTCTCTCGACTTTGGTTTCCCCGGATCGATAGAATAGGATCGTCTTTTCACCTCTTCGCCTGGGAAGGACGTAGAATGTCTGCAGCTCTTGCACACTATATGTCTCACGCGCATCAAGCTCTCTGTAGTGCTTCCACGGAACCATGGCGATTTGCAAACTCTGATCATCTCCAGCAAGGGGCTGCACTGATGGACGGACCGAGAACACTGCGTTTACTTCGTCTTCAGAGTCACTGCCAAAGACCAGAATAAGGGTAGATGGTCCCGGCCTGTTGCATTGGGACAGCCCCGAATAGCCTATCTCTTCTTCCTCCTCGGTATCGCTCCCGAAGACCGGGATAGTGGTGATAGTTTTTTGTTTATTCTCCGGTTTGTTATATCTTTCCGTGTCTTCGAAGTCTTGTAGGAAATACTTAGCGTCTTCATACTTGCGGACTTCATTTACGGAAAATGGGTTTAGCTCCCCTGTAATTGTGTACTCGATGCCAACTTTGAAATACTTCATACACTGATGTTGTGTAGAAGGGATGATGTTGTACTCGTGTAACCAAAGTCTGCCGAGCAAAGCGTTGTAGCAGGTCTTGGCGTCAATGACATGAAATTTGATGTCAGTGACGAGCAGCCCAAAGCGTAACGTCAGTATTACAGACCCAAGTGTCCGTGATGACTGGGAGTTGAACCCAGAGATGGTGATTTTATCCCGAGCGAGGTGCTGAACGCTCATGCAGATTTCTTTTAGTACCCTCACATTTAAGAGGTTGACAGAGGACCTGTTGTCAACTTAGATCTTCCCTATCTTTATGTCATGGCAGTACCCGGTGACATATAGGGGACGGTTGTGCTCGCACGTTCCAAGGAGGAGATCTTCATCGCCGAAAGTGATGTCAGCTGTGTGCACTTCTTCCAGCTCGTCCTTCGTCTTTTCTTCAGGAAAGAAAGCTTGAAACCGGTCGAGCTCTTATAATACCCTGATCAAAGAATCTCGTGCCTCTTTAGACAACAAAAGGGCATCCAAAACGCTTAGCTATGAGGGTATCTTCTCAGGTGTGCCAGGACATTGTAATCTACTTTGTTTTTCTTGGGCGGGTCCTTGGCTGCCAGCTCTTCAACGACTCGATCATCGAAGGAGATATCCTCAAGGACTTTTTCCTTCCTCTTATCTTTTTTGTTCGATCCCTTGTTTATAGGTCCAAGATTCTTTTCAGGCAACTTACAGTTGTGCAGCTGAATATTCTCACAGTTCTTCATCTCTTCCTCTTTTCCTGAGATGGATTCTTTGAAGAGAGGGCTGAGGGCTATTTCTTCGTCAGAACCGCTTCCGAAGGTAAGAACTTGAGACTTCCCTTTTGTTGGGATGGTATCAACCATCTTCCCTTTTGTTGGGATGGTATCAACCATATGACAGTTACCGGCAGTTCTTTTGTGCTTATCTGTCGTGCTTCTCTACTCCCGACGAGTTTTGCGCTTCATCCACTTGAAATGTTGTCGGTGAGCAACGTATCCCTGCCACCACTTTTTAAAGGCCATGCATTCTTCGGTAGGGTGTGCAATCCTCTGATGGTATAAGCAGTAGTTAGGATGTACATCCGCTTCGTCAAGGCATGTACCGCCAGTACTATTTCCTTTGGAAGATGGCGGCTTTATTCCCATTGACAGGGCTTTAGTGACCGTTTCCTCATTTTAAGCCTGTTGTTGTCTGCTGCAGGTGTGCTTCGATCTGGTTGGAGCGCTTTGCGACTCATCCCTACCATGACTTCTTCAACTTGACGCCAACACCTGGCCCTTTCGAATATGGCCATTTCATGATCTTGATCAGCATTGCTCTTCTGACGGGCTACGTTCAGCAGCGTGTCAATCATCTCGTCTGAAGGTTCTAAGGATTCTGGCACCGATCCTGCCCCCAGCTCCTCTATATTATCTTCTGATGCCGAGTGAGCTTCTTCGTCATTTATTGGTTAATGAGAGATCATGTGACAACTTGCCACATAATCCTCGGGTTCTTCTGACCGGTCTTCTCCCTCATCATTGTCATTATCTCCGCTCTCAAGGATATGGTTGAGAAACTCTTGGAGTGTGACCGGGGTTCGCACCTTCTGGTTATATTCCTCCAGTGTGTCAATATGCCTTTGCAAATCCGTGCGTTTGTCGTCAGACTGTGTGGGCTTTTTGGTCTTCTTCTTCTTCTTTGAAGACTTCGATGGCTGGGCCTGGATGTTTTGCCCATCGCTACCAACTCCCAATGTTGGGCGCGGTTTCAGCATCCTCTCAATGATCTCTGGCTCTAGCGGGCTTTTCCACCTAATCGCCGGACATATTTGAAGATCTTTCAGCATTCTTTTAGTTTTAGCCGACAGAAAAACTTCCCATGGAGCTTCCTTTATAAATGAGCATGATGCCCCCGGCATGTCCATTTTTTTAGGAGCGTGCGGTTGTGGCGGGTTTACCCTCCAGTTTTCAGACAGCTCGAATTTACCTTGTTGGTACTGGTCATCAATCCAGTTTTTGAAGACGAAGCAATCTTCGATTGGGTGGCCCACTATCCAGTGGTAGGGGCAGTAATTAGGATTGTTGACGTCGCCCGGTTGTAGTGGGCGTCTCGGATCTGGTAGAGTGATAAACCTGTTGCGCACCGCCAGTTCGAGCAGTCTTCTCATTTTATCCCGAGGGAATGAGTAAGGACGTCTCAGCTTTTCTCTGAGTGATTGTTGTTTATCGTTTTGGCGAGCAGCTGGTTTCGGATCACTCGGCTGTTGCTGAACGTTGGCGACGAAGGTCGTTTTCCCTTTTCCCTTTTCATTTCGAAGCTCTATTTTCAAGGAGGGCGGTCTATGGCCCATCTGGTCCATTTGGGCCAGCTTGTCGATCAAGGCTTGGAAAGTGGTCGGCTTGAAGAACATCATAAATTGGGATATAGGTGTGTTTCCTGATTTAAAATCAGGAAAGCCTACGGAAGAGGCTTCAGGAAAGGGTCACGTGCTCACACGTGACCAGCGGTCACGTGTTGGCACGTAACATTTAAAAGCATCGGCAAGGCAGATTCAGCTTCCCGACTACATCAAGGAAAAGGCTTCAGAAGAGGTCACGTGCTCCCACGTGACCAGGGTCACGTGTTGGCACGTGATACTCAAAAGCAACAGACTTGTTCTCTGATTAAATCAAGAAAAGGGCTCCAGACGAGGGTCACGTGCTCACACGTGACCAGGGGTCACGTGGTGGCACGTGACAGCTAAGCAGCAACCAGAAGGCAGAGCGCAAAAGAAGAAGAGGGCTCGTTCCAAGGAGGTCACGTGCCCACACGTGACCAGGGGTCACGTGGCCACACGTGACCGGCTTTCAAAGCCTATCTTTTAACAGAATCAAATTCTGAGGAGAGATTACTCAAATCTTTCCAAAGGAAAAAGATTATTTGGAACCGATCGAATTAAAGATTTAAAGGTGATTAAATATCGTCTATCTATGGGAAAATCTCGAATTTGGAAAGATTTCCCCTTAAAATCTAACCGAAACAACAAAGGAGAATCTCTGGATTTAAAATCCAATGGTGAATAAAATTCACCTAATAATCCAAAGGTCCAAAACGAATGGTGAATGCAAATCAAATCTCTCAATGAAAGATTCACCAAAAACTAATTGATTTGGCTGCTTCTCCTATAAATAGGAGCCAAGAGACACACAGAAAGAGATATACAGAGATATAGAGAGGCAGAAAGGAATCGAGAAAAAAAAAAAGAAGAGAGCCTTGATACTTTGGAGAAATTTGGATCTTCTGCAAAAGAAAACCCTAGGTAAGAAAGGAAAGGCTTTTTGAAAGGAAAAGAGAATTTAATTCTCAACAGAGTTTAACTCTGATATAAAAACAGAAGAACTTAGTTTTCTCTTTGGTGGAGGATCTGTAAAGTGCACATCTCCCCTTGAGTTGAGAATTTAATTCTCAATGGGTTGAGATCCTGCCATGCAGATCCAAAGCATAGAGAGGGAATGGAAGCATGAGAATTTAATTCTCACAGAACTATAGGAATTTAATTCCCTTAAAATAAAATTAGGGTTTAACCCTATATTATGGGAATTTAATTCTTTCAGAATAAATAGAATTAGGGTTTAACCCTGGTTAAGAACTTAGTTCTGTTAAAATAACAGGAATTTAATTCCCTTAAGAAAGAAGAGATTAGGGTTTCACCCTATGACAGAATCTCAAATCCTCAGAATAATTCTTTAACAGAGAGTGGGAATTTAATTCCTTAAAGCTTTTATTAGGGTTTAACCCTATGATAGAATTCAGTTCTTCATATATATGAGGAATTTAATTCCTACAAAAAATTCAGAGTTCAACTCTATCCCAGAATATAAATCTTCAAAAGGAATAGGAATTTAATTCCTCTGAAATTATTGTCAGGGTTCAACACCACGAGGAATTTAATTCCTGAAAGGGATTAACAGATCTTCTGAAAAACATACATAGAGGCAGGGTCACGTGTCACCACGTGACCCCCAAAAAGACCTACAGAAAAGCCCCTTTGAGGCAGTGCCCCACGTGACCCACGTGACCCTTGAGGCTTTAACATACAAGCATTTAAACACCCGTCACGTGATGCTCCAAAAGATGCGATATTCTCAGCAGAACAAACAAAGGGAGGGCGCCCTCACGTGCTACCACGTGACCCCTCGTGCCTTAGTGTTTAACGCTAAATTGGAACCCCTGAATCCAGTGTTAAAACACTGTTTGGCCTTAGTGTTCAACACTAATCAAAGAACTTTATTTGCAGTGTTTAACACTGAATTTCTTAGTGTTTAACACTAATTTGAAGCCTTTGCTGCTAGTGTATGACACTGGTTTGCTCTAGTGTTCAACACTAATTTGAACCCCCTGTTGCTGGTGTTTAACACCAACTGTTTTTTTAGTGTTAAAACACTAACTTGATCCCAGTGTTCAACACTGTTGAATTAATGTTAGCCCAATTGGCTAAATGGCCAGAGGCAAAGCCTCTTCTTCAATGGACCAACAGGAAGCCAATATTCCAAACATGATTGGACTTAGCCCAAGATGGCCATAAGTCCTCAATTCAGACTTAACTGGGCTAATGGGCTCATAACATAATTAATTGGTCTTGATCCCAAATTGGGCCAAAGACTTTTTAATCCATCCCGGTTCAAGGGTACATCTCTCACTCCTTTGATACTTGGCGTTGTAATCCCTCAACGTCTTCAAAGAGGTGAAGGGTCCCGATGACCACACATTGATACAGACTGTGGGGTCCTTAAACCCATGGACTATGAGGTCCTTAACCTTGACCGAGATGTCTTAAAACTAACAATGGACTGTGGGGTCCTTAAACCCATGGACTCTGACGTCCTTAACCTTGACCGAGATGTCTTAAAACTAACAATGGACTGTAGGGTCCTTAAACCCATGGACTATGACGTCCTTAACCTTGACCGAGATGTCTTAAAACTAATTATGGACTGTGGGGTCCTTAAACTCATGGACTATGACGTCCTTAACCTTGACCGGGATGTCTTAAAACTAACTACGGACTGTGGAGTCCCTAAATCCACGGACTATGAAGTCCTTAACCTTGACCGCAATGTCTTAAAACTAACATTGGACCGCAATGTCCTTAAACTACCCATGGACCGCAATGTCCTTAAACTACCTACCGACCGCAACGTCACTAAACTAAACAACAGAGCCCCCTTTTTATTGCTCTCTTGTCGGATCTAAACGATCCCGTTAAGTTGATCTTAGTCTAAAAACTAGACTAACGTATCCTTAACAAACGTTTAAGTCGATCTTAGGCTCAAATGAGGCTAACATATCCTTAAACCCAAACCCCCAAACCCAAATCTAAGATAATACGGATTTGGACTAGTCCACGCCCTACGGGCGACGACATAACTCAGTCTCCGTATACAATCCATGGGCAACAAAATACAAAACAAACACACACGACACGAAGTGACCATCTGGAGAAGGAGAAAGTGGTTACCGCGATGCGGTAGCGTAATTAACTGCAGGGGCTTGCGCCTGCAGGGAAGAGCGTCCCCACAATCAAAAACCCCTCAAGCGAGGGGAAATCTGACGAAGTCTGCTACATCGGACGCATCCGTTCAAACCTTCGATGCACGATGCCATAAATCAACTTGGCATCTTCGGAGAGGTGGACGGATAGCACCAATTAGCATCTGCCCCGAATTTCAGGCGAGACGCCGCGTTGCGCCGTCCTTCGGAGGGGAACAGATTCTGGCACGCCCGGTGGGACCTCTTCCTCTTTCCACTCCACACTTCGTGTGTCGTGATTCGCGAACCAATCGCGGTTCTCTAATGGTTGCCCTTGGGTTTCAAGATACTAAGACTTGGCGTCTTGCTTATTGCAGAAAGCAAAGAATCGATGGCTTCTGCGAAATGCTCCAACTGCTCGGACTGCAATTGCAACCAACGCTCTGCCTCGCCAGGAAGTATAGCCTACGGACCCCAAGCTGCTTCGCTATTCACAATGCCAGTGGAACAGGTCACTCGAGCCACCACAGGATTGTTCTTTGGGACTATGCTCCCACCGACAAGCTTCACCGCTCCGGTGCTGACAAAGGAAGCTCCCAAGAAGTCAGTCTTTGATCGTCTTACCCCTGCCGCGGCCCCTCTCAACGGGTCGCCCAACACCAGCGTCCCGGTCTTCTCTAGATTGGGCCAAGACTCCTGTGGACCCACCATGGGGCCTACAATCCCAGAGAAGGCTGCTTCTAAGAAAGTGACCGGTCCTGCTCCTGAAGTCGTCAAGGCGGCTTCCCCTGCCAAAAAGTCGGTCTTTACAAGATTGACGGCTCCAGCTCCCGCTCCTGCTACCCAAAGGACATCGGTCTTTGACAGGCTAACACCAGCAGCGACCCCCCACCTACACAGGGGGCAAGACGAAGCCATCCTCACCGCTGAACCAGCGCCGTTCGCTCGACACGCTCGACGTCGCCACTGGCGCCGAGTAAGGAAGGCTGGGGGAAACTCCCCCTCTGGGCTAACTCCACCAACCCCAACGGTGGAAGTTAATGCTGCCGTCCCAACTGAGAATAGCTTCGAGATGCTAAATAAGGTGCGAAGGATTTCTCCTACTGCGGTGCTAAAGAGGTCTCCTCCTCCACTAAAAAAGGTTGCGGAAATAAAGTCAGAACAGCCTCAATCCCCTCAACGGCTGTCTTCCAAAATCTATAAGGTTTGGCGGCAGGCCCGAGACTCGATGATCGATCCAAACTTCTCCCGCCAGCACAAGAAGCTGAAAATCCAACAGGAAGCCGGTCACCAGGCTAAACCACGAAAGACTGTCTGGGTGCCCGCCTCAACGGCCCCCTCAACTTCCACTGCTCATAAAAGGAGGAAGCCAGAGAAGATCCCCCAGCCTGCAACGACAGCTAAAGGCACTAAACCCAGACGCCCTAAGTCTGGGGGCATGATGGTCCATACCGTATACATGGCGTCAGGAAAGGAAGACAGCCGTGCGTCTACAGGTCATAGACCGCTTACACGGTCGGTGACCAAAGCTCAGGAGCAACAGCAAAAGCTCCAGGAAATGATGAATGCTATGGCCGCACTTACCGGGCCAAAAGAAAACCCAGAAACGTCCTCAGACGAACACCAGGAGGAAGAAACCGACGCTGAGTTCCTTCGCCGAATATTGGAGAAGAAGGACAAAGAGGCTGCTGAACAAGCAGCCAACATACAGCGTATGGGCCTTCTCTTCCAAGATATGATAGGAATGATGATCCAACAGGACCCACCCGCTGAGGATTCCCCAATCGTTCTTGAAGACGACAGGGGAGAAACGTCAAATCCACCACCGGCCCTCTCAACGGCCAAAGAGGAGACAATCTCTAAGGCCGATTTGGTCGACTATATAGCCCAGCAAATCCGGGTTCATCATGCGACTGAGATAGCTGGTCAAATCGTAAAAACGGGGCGGCCATATCCAAGCTGGTACGACCAAATCAAGTACCCGCCGGGTTACACAATTCCCAAGTTCCATGTTTATAAGGGGACCGGCAATCCCCACCAACATGTCGCCCAGTTCAGGCCCTTTGCGGTAACACTGGCGGTGATGATAAACTGTTGCTTCGCCAGTTCGTGGGCAGCTTATCAGAAACAGCGTTCGAATGGTATTCGGAACTCCCGAACGATTCTATCAAGACGTTCGCTGAAATGGAGTTGCTATTCACTCAGCGATTCGCAAGCGCCAGCGAACGCACTCCAATAACGGCATTGATTAACGCTAGGGTAAAACCAGGCGAAACTTGGGTCCAGTATACTATACGCTGGCGGAATTTGTGGTCGAAATGCGAGCAACGCATTGAGGAAGCACCCGCAGTGGGCATGTTCGTGGGAACCCTAGACCCTCACGCAACTATCTCCCAGTTTATGATGTTCTTTAAGCCAACCACATTCCAGGCTTTAATCGACAAGTTGGCTCAGATGGACCAGATGGGTCACAGACCACCTCCCCCGAAGTCGGAACCTCGGAATGACAAGGGTAAAGGAAGGGCAACCTTCGTCGCGAATGCCCAGCAGCAACCTAACGCCCCGAAGCTGGTGGATCAATTGGAAGAAAAACGCCGGTATTATAATGAGAAGATGAAGTGTCCCTACTCGTTCCCACGAGACAAGACGAAACGGTTATTCGAGCTGGCAGTACGCAACAGACTTATAAACCTACCAAATCCAAGACGACCGCCACAACCCACTGAGGTGAATAACCCTAACTATTGCCCTTATCATCAAACGGTAGGTCATCCGATTGAGGATTGCTTCGTCTTCAAAGGATGGATTGAAGATCAATACCTCCAGGGGAAGTTTGCACTGTCCGAAAAGTGGAAGGTGAACCCACCATAGTCGCATACTCCTAAGAAAGCAGATACACCGGGGGCAACCTGTTCTTTTATTAAAGAAGCTCCATGGGAGGTCGTGCTGTCAACTAAAACCAAAAGAATGCTGAGGGACCTTCATGCGTGCCCTGCGATCGAATGGAAGGACCCGCTTGAACCTCAAATTATCGAAGGGATGTTGAAGCCGCGCCCAACTACGAAGACTCGTGGTGATGGCCCAAATACTCACGCCCAACCGTCAAAATCTTCGAAGAAAAAGAAGAAGAAATCCAAGAAGCCCGTGAAGCCTAGAGATGAGCACACGAACTTGCAGAAGAAAATCGACGCGCTGGAAGAGTACAATCAAAAGGCGCGAACTCCTGTCACACTGCAAGAGTTCCTCAGCCACATCTTTCAAGAGGACGATGATGGAGAGAGCTCGTCGGATGAATACGAGGGATATGTGGCGAGTTGTAACGTAATCTCCCACTCGTTTACCGACGATGAGAAAACTCATGGCACTAAGAAACTGGGGACAGAGCCTGAACCAGAGCGTGTGTGGCCAACAGATGAAATGATCGATGCCTTTCTGGATGAGATTCGTCTAAAGAGTAAAGCGGATCAGGAGCGTGAGATGGCCGCATCGGAAGGAGCCAAATGCAGGCGACTGAACGAAAGAGTTGAAGTACTCCCGCCAGATCGAAAGGCATCCGAGGCAGACAAGAAGATATTCAAGACGAGGAAAAGGTTTGCCAAAGCCATGTCAATGGGAATGAAGCTACCACCCTCGGAAGGAAACACGCTCGATAGGGCGGAGAGGCACCCTGATTATTGCGCATATCATCGGAAAATCTCACACCCCACGGAGGAGTGCGACGCCTTTAGGATATGGTGGCAAGGATATGTTGCTCATCGGCAACATTTTAAGCGCATGAAACGCAAGATTCGTCGGGAACGAAGAAGTACTGCCGACGGGCACAACAGAACTACTGGCAACTGTTACATGGTTAACGCCGGAGGGTCACGAGTTCTCACCTTCGGGAGCGACTCTGATGAAGAAATGGCTCTGGGCCTTCTCTTTAAAGAATCCGTCTTAGGGAAAGAAGAGGAATCGGAGGCCTGCGAGAACATTCAGCTGCGCAATCGCACACTCCCAGAAAAGAATGTCGGGCCCGCAAATAGAAAAGATAAGGGAAAGGAAAAGGTCACTGAGGATATCGCTTTAGATGACCAAGTCATGAAAGAGCTGGCTGCCAAAGACCCTCCCAGGAAGGGTAAGGTGGACTACAACATCCTAGCGCACCTAAGGAAGCTACCTTCTCAGCTTAGCATTCTCGATGCCCTCCTATTATCAAAAGAAGCGCGAGATTCACTAATTAAGGCGTTACAAGAACCTGAGCAATTCCAAGCCTTCCTCGCCGCTGAAAGGATGAAGGATGAACTGGAGGAAGTGCATACGGCCGACATCACTTTCGGTGACGAAGACCTCCTTCTCGGGACGTGCGACCACAACCGTCCCCTATATGTCTCTGGATACTGCCATGATATCAAGATAGGCAAGATCCTAGTGGATAATGGATCCTCCGTCAATCTCCTTAATGTTCGGGTGTTAAAGGAAATTTGCATGAGTGTGCAACACCTCGCTCGTGACAAAATTACCATCTCCGGTTTCGATTCACAATCGTCACGGACTCTCGGATCTGTAATACTAACATTACGCTTCGGACTGCTCGTCACGGACATCAAATTCCATGTCATTGATGCCAAGACCTGCTACAACGCCTTACTCGGTCGCCCTTGGTTACACGAGTACAATATCATCCCTTCTACACAACATCAGTGTATGAAGTACTTTAAGGATGGTTTCGAGTATACCGTAACAGGTGAGATGAACCCATTTTCCGTGAACGAAGTCCGCAAATACGAAGATGCGAAGTACTTTTTGCCAGATTTCGAGGATACAGAAAGGTGTCGCAAGCCGGAGAACAAAGCCGCCACCACCATCCCTGTTTTTGGGAGCGATGCCGAAGAAGAAGAAGAGATAGTTTATGCTGGGCCATCTCAACGCACCAACCCGGGGACGTCCGCCCCCATGTTGGTCTTCGGAAGTGACTCGGAAGATGAGGTTAATGCCGTGTTCTCCAATCGGCCGTCAATACAAGCACCCCCTAGCGATGATCAGAGTTTGCAAATCACCATGGTGCCGCGAGAACACTACAAGGATCTCGACACACTTCAAGCTTACAATATGCAGGACCTGCAAACATTTTACGTCCCTCCCAGGCAAAGGGGTGAGAAGGTGATCCTATTCTACCGATCCTCAGAGTCGAAAATAGAGAAAGAGATCTGGCATGGCGCGGATGTTACACTCAACAGGCTCCAACCCATCCGTTTGCCCAGATATTACACAAATGGACTAAAGAGGCTACTGAAGCGCCAAGGAGTACCCTTAAAACAGACTGTTCGACAAGCTCGGTTCTACAACAGGATTTGGGATGTCCCTGGGACTCAACGCAAATTGCCCAACGGGAAAATGGAAACACTTGGGCTTGGATACGTGAGCGCCGGAAAACGGGAACGGGCCCACAGTAGCTACGCCATATATACCTTTGACGAAGAAGAGGACGCCCTGTCAGGAAATGCCAACCCCTTATCAAAACTATATCCCGCGATTGAAGGGTCGAGTCCGTCATTTGAAGAACGAATGGACAAGCTTATCAGGAAAGCGGGTCAAAAAGCTTGGGAAGACTACAACCGCGAGATGGCCATCTACGAGAAGGCCAGGACGCAACGTCTGTTTCAACAGGCTGCAAAAGACAAAGATGCTCATCCCTGTCAACCCGTGGTACGAAAGGCCCAACCCAGAGGCAGAAATAAATCAAGAAGCGGAAAGAGGAGCCGACAACAACGACGCAGGATTAGAGAGTCGTGTGATCGGGCGTTGCGTGGTCCGGATTTGTCCCTCGTGAAGAAGATGAGTCAAGCGTATTCCTTCCCCCGAGACAAGACGGAGAGGTTACTCAAGCTCGCTATAAAACATCAAATGATTGCGCTTCCAGAGTCTAAGCACCCTGAGCAAGCTAACAAGGCGTCTCATCTGAGCTATTGCTCTTATCACCGAGCTATAGGACATCTTACCGAAGACTGCTTCACCTTCAAGGACTGGGTCGAGGACCAGTACCAACAGGGCAAATTCGTTTTATCCGACGGCTGGAGGGTAACGCCACCACAAAAGCACGAACCCAAAGCCGCAAAAGCAGAACCAGATCCACCTCAGTCCTGGAAGCGGATTCGCACATGTTACACGATTACGATATTAAAAGAAGAGCCCGAGAACATGGATGACCTTCCCTGGTGCTTTGAGAACAGCGATGATGAGGTGGTCTCAGAATTTCCGCCAGCTCCAAAAGAACTGGAAGATGGCATACATACTACTGCAGATAACCTCAAGAAGATTGAGTTGGGATCGGCAGATGACCCGCGACCGACATTTGTCAGCGAGCTGCTATCTGAAGAAAGGGTGGTTGCGTTAAAGAACTTGCTTCTACAGTATAAAGACTGCTTCGCGTGGAACTACTCCGAGATGCCAGGATTGGATCCGGAGATTGCTGTGCATAAATTAGCAATATCCCCAGATATCAAGCCAGTCAAGCAGGCTCCGAGAAGGATGCGACTCAAGCTTGAAATCAGCATCAACGCCGAAGTCAAGAAGCTGATCGATTCTGGATTTATCCAAGAAGTCCAATATCCCGACTGGATCGCCAATATCGTCCCGGTAATGAAGAAAAATGGGACGGTACGCATATGCGTGGATTTCAGGGATCTCAATAAAGCCTGTCCGAAGGACGATTTCCCAGTACCGGTAACCGAGCTAATGATAGATAACACGTCCACTCACGAGGTTTTCTCCTTTATGGACGGTTCATCAGGATACAATCAGATAAAGATGCATCCCGAAGACCAGAAGCACACCGCTTTCCGGACCCCTTTGGGTATATTCTGCTACAGGGTTATACCCTTTGGTCTAAAGAACGCCGGCGCTACCTATCAAAGGGCCATGACAAAGATCTTTGACGACCTCATACATGACATCGTCGAGTGCTATATCGATGACCTTGTAGTAAAGAGCATGTCATACGAAGAGCATTTAAAGCATCTGGAGACTGTATTTCAACGCCTTCGGCAATATGATTTGAAGATGAATCCCCTCAAATGCGCGTTTGGAGTCTCCTTGGGTAAATTCCTGGGATTCATCATCCGACACCGAGGTATCGAAATAGATCCATCTAAGATCAAGGCGATCATGGAAATGCCTCCGCCAAGAACCCTCAAACAGTTGCGGTCTCTCCAAGGGAAGCTCGCATACATCCGGCGGTTTATCGCCAATCTTTCAGGCAAATGCCGTCCTTACAGCCACCTGATGAAGAAGGGAACTCCATTCATTTGGGATCACAAATGCCAAGGTGCCCTAGACGAGATCAAGCAGTACCTGCAGAACCCTCCGGTGTTGGCTGCGCCGGTCAAGGGAAAACCCCTCATCTTTTATACAACCGCCCTCGAAGGTTCCTTAGGCGCATTATGGGCACAAGAGAACGATCAAGGAAAAGAGAGAGCACTCTACTACTTAAGTCGAGTTCTGCTGGGGGCAGAAAGCAACTACTCTCCCATTGAAAAACACTGCTTGGCGTTAATCTTCACGATAACAAAACTCAGGCACTATGCGTTGGCGCACGAAGTCCGTCTCATCTTGAAGGTGGAACCCCTTAAATATTTGATGCCAAAGGCTATATTGATGGGTCGACTCGCTAAATGGGCTCTACTCCTGATGGAGTTCTCGATAACGTATCGACCTCTTAAGGCAGTGAAAGGCCAGGTCATTGCCGACTTCCTTGCTGAGCATCCAGTACCTGCCGGTTCTCCTCTGAACTGCGATTTGCCGGACGAACATGCATTCGATGCGATCGGCGGCGGTGATACCCGATGGGAACTCTATTTTGACGGGGCATCTTCCATGAAGAAGCGCAAACAATGTACCCCCATAATCAAATCGGGAGTAGGCCTTATCTTCGTAACCCCACAAGGAGGGATAATGCGCTTTGCTTTCTCCTTAACGGAATCGAGGACGAACAATGAAGCCGAATACGAAGCTTTGATAGCGGGCCTCGAGATCGCCATTGACATGGGAATTGAAGACCTCCTTATATACGGGGATTCTCAACTGGTCGTTAGTCAAGTAAATGGTGACTACCAAACGTGCAAACCGAAGTTGGTGAAGTACGGCGAAAAGGTGCAACAACTATTGACCCAAATTCCCTCCTACACTTTGGAAAGTATACCACGTGCGGAAAATAGCAAAGCAGACGCGTTAGCTAAGCTCGCTAAAGAACTGGCTGACGAGAACCTCGATGACGTCAGAATCGTGGTACAAAGCCGTTGAGTGCTCGCCCCGGCAGAAATATCTCCGGAATCATACGAAGAAAAGGGAGCGACTGAGCAGACGACCCTACAAATAAAAGACTATGAGAAGGCCGAGGACTGGAGGGAAGTCTTCATAGACTACTTTAATTCCCACCGAATGCCCGAAGAAGCGTCCTCAAGACATCAGCTCATGAAACGAGCTCTGTCTTTCGCTTTCGTCATTGATACTCTGTATAAGAGGTCGTTTGATTCTCTATGGCTAAGATGTTTAGGACCGGACGAAGCAGAAAGAGCCGTTCAAGAGGTTCATGACGGACTCTGCGGTTCTCACCAAGCAGGCCCGAAGATGAAATTGAAGATCAAACGAATGGGTTATTATTGGCCCACGATGGTCCAAGACTGCCTCGAGTATGCGAAGCAATGCCACTCGTGCCAGATTCATGGGGACTTTATCCACCAACATCCGAATCCACTACACCCAACGGTGGCTAGCTGGCCATTCGATATGTGGGGGACTGACATAATCGGCCCCATCGAACCAGCATCGTCCCGGGGACATCGTTTCATCCTGGAGACAACTGTTACTTCTCCAAATGGGCAGAAGCAATACCACTGAGGGAAGTGAAGACGGAGAATATCCTCCACTTCTTCAAGACGCACGTCATCTATCGGTTTGGAACTCCACGGCGGATTATCTCCGATAACGGGCCAGCCTACAGAAGCCATAAAATTAGCCGTTTCGCGCAGCATCACAATATAGACTGGAGATATTCTTCAGTTTACAATCCGCGAGCTAATGGTCTAGCCGAGGCCTTCAATAAGACCTTGACAAAAATCATGAAAAAGACGGTGTCCCGAAATAAGAAAGACTGGCACGAGAGGCTGCAAGAGGCCCTTTGGGCCTATCGAACTACGTTCAAGACGGCCACGAACACAATGCCGTACGCGTTGGTATTTGGGACGGAAGCAGTGCTCCCCCTCGAGATAGAGTTACCCTCTCTACGAGTGGCAGTCCACTACGAGCTGACGGACGAAGAAAATTCTCTCCTTCGGCTCGAGGAGCTTGATGCCCTCGATGAAACCCGGCTCATAGCGCAGGAAAATCTGGAGGTCTACAAAGCAAAGATGACGCGCTCGTACGAAAGATTGACCAGGCCGAGGACATTCCGCCAAGGCGAACTCGTACTAGTAGTCAAAAGACCTATGATCCCCAATCGTGCCAAGCGGGGAAAATTTGAGCCGAACTATGAAGGCTCGTACATCATAGACAAGGTCTACCGGGGTGGAGCCTATCTACTCATGGACATGCACGGTGAAAGGCCTTTCAGGCCAATAAACGGCCGCTTCTTAAAGAAATACTATGCCTAATGAGCCACAGCCTGGGTCAACGATAGATGACGACGACTATGTCCGCTCGCTATCTTCCTAAGCTCAGACCTTATAAGCAGTAGCCGACCTTCCCCTTAACGACGGACCGAAACGTCCTTAAACTAATGACGGACCGAAACGTCCTTAAACTAATAACGGACCGAAACGTCCTTAAACTATCGACGGACCGAAACGTCCTTAAACTAACGACTGACCGAAACGTCCTTAAACTAACGACGGACCAAAACGTCCCTAAAACTACTACCGCAACATCCTTAGGCTGACGAGATGGATAAAAAAAAGAGAGAGAAAGAAAAAAAATATAAAAAAAGAATAAAATAAAAAAAAACGGTACGTCCATAAGCAAAATGGGCACGGATGAAAACCCGAAAGGGCTCCGTGAGTAAAAACAGCAGGACTACCGGTGAGTGTTCGTGAAAACCCGAAAGGGCGCGACCTTATAAAAAAAAGAGAGAAAAAGAATAAAAAAAATGGTATGTCCATAAGCAAAATGGGCACGGATGAAAACCCGAAAGGGCTCCGTGAGTAAAAACAGCAGGACTACCGGCGAGTGTTTGTGAAAACCTGAAAGGGCGCAACCTCATTAAAAGACACTTACAGGGTCCTCTCGACCTTGTAAGGAGAAACCACCCACGTGAGATCCTTACGACTCACAAAGGAGCAACACACTTAGGGATCCTCACGATTTCTAAGGAGAAAATACACTTGCGAGATCCTTACGACTCGTAAGGAGAATTCTCTTATGGGACCCTCACGGCTCATGAGATTTGAAAGTCTTAAGTTACAGAAACCTAAACCTGTTCTTAAACAAATCCCCCACAACCTTCGATATTGCCCTACAAGTGGCTCGATATTGACCCTTGTATACAATCCACGGGCGCGAATAAACATTTCCCCAGCAAAGTCATACCCGTGACTAGGGACATGTCCATATGGTGAACAACCCTTATAATTCCTCTCGACTTATAAGGAGAAAACCCTCTTGTAGGATCCTTACGACTTACAGAGGAACATACACTTAGGAATCCTCACGATCCCTAAGGAGAAAATACACCTGCAAGATCCTCACGACTTGTAGGGAGAAATACCTTTGTGAGACCCTTACGGCTCATGAAGTCAAAAGCCTTGGTCGACAGGACCCTTAACCCTATTTACTAAGCCACCTTTGTTCAACATCGACAGAGGCAAATGATGATTCACTCCTGGCAACATCCCAGTTGTAGCGGTACTGATGCTGAAATCGGTATCTAAAATCTAAGCTTGCAGCGAAAAAGCTAGCAAGCCACGCATGCATACGAAATAGCCGAAATGATGGGGCAACTTGCAATAAAAAGCAGCGAGTAAAAATGTATGCATGAAAAATAGCCGAAATGATGGGGCAACTCGCAATAAAAAGCAGCGAGTAGAAAATAAATAAATAGCCGAAATGATTGGGCACCCCGAAAAATAGCCGAAATGATAGGGCAATCACGACCTCCGCGATATAAAAGCTGAAATGATAGAGCAATGCGGAAAAAGAAATGCCCTACAGGTGATGTTCCATCACACCCTGTACACAATCCAAGGGCGTAAACAAAAGAAGGGATCATACTCCTCCCCCAGGTTTCATCATAAGAAGAAGCCAAATCTCGACGGGCCGCAAGTGACCTAGAGATTGTCTCAACACTCGTCTTGTAACGACGGACACAACTTCAAGCGAAGCGGAACAGCGGCAGCTCCCAGTTCCATGGCTCGGCGATATACAGATCACCAAGAGTCAAATCCCCACCCCGTGAAATGTGGATACAATCAAAAAATTCCTGGTCACGTAGAACGCGGATAACGTCACTCTTTGACCCCGTGGAAGATGTCCAGAGCGGATCCTGGTCCTCGCAGAGCATGGCAGTGAACCCGTGTGAAGCATCCAGAGCGGAGCCTAGTCCTCGCCGAACACGGCAGTGAACCCGTATGAAGCATCTAGTGCAAAATTCCTGGTTACGTGGAACGCGGATAACATCACTCTTTGACCCCGTAGAAAACGTCCAGAGCGGATCCTGGTCCTCGCAGAGTACGGCAATGAACCCGTGTGAAGCATCCAGAGCGGAGCCTAGTCCTCGCCGAACACGGCAGTGAACCCGTGTGAAGCATCTAGTGCAAAATTTCTGGTTACGTGGAACGCGGATAACATCACTCTTTGACCCCGTGGAAAATGTCCAGAGCGGATCCTGGTCCTCGCAGAGCACGGCAGTGAACCCGTGTGAAGCATCCAGAGCGGAGCCTAGTCCTCGCCGAACACTGCAGTGAATCCGTGTGAAGCATCTAGTGCAAAATTCCTGGTTACGTGGAACGCGGATAACGTCACTCTTTGACCCCGTGGAAAACGTCCAGAGCGGATCCTGGTCCTCGCAGAGCATGGCAGTGAACCCGTGTGAAGCATCCAGAGCGGAGCCTAGTCCTCGGCGAACACGGCAATGAACCCGTGTGAAGCATCTAGTGCAAAATTCCTGGTTACGTGGAACGCAGATAACGTCACTCTTTGACCCCGTGGAAAACGTCCAGAGCGGATCCTGGTCCTCGCGGAGCACGGCAATGAACCCGTGTGAAGCATCCAGAGCGGAGCCTAGTCCTCGCCGAGCACGGCAGTGAACCCGTGTGAAGCATCTAGTGCAAAATTCCTGGTTACGTGGAACGCGGATAACGTCACTCTTTGACCCCGCGGAAAAAGCCCAGAGCGGAGCCTAGTCCTCGCCGAACACGGCAGTGAACCCGTGTGAAGCATCTAGTGCAAAATTCCTGGTTACGTGGAACGCGGATAACATCACTCTTTGACCCCGTGGAAAACGTCCAGAGCGGATCCTGGTCCTCACAGAGCACGGCAGTGAACCCGTGTGAAGCATCCAGAGCGGAGCCTAGTCCTCGCCGAACACGGCAGTGAACCCGTGTGAAGCATCTAGTGCAAAATTCCTGGTTATGTGGAACGCGGATAACATCACTCTTTGACCCCGTGGAAAACGTCCAGAGCGGATCCTGGTCCTCGCAGAGCACGGCAGTGAACCCATGTGAAGCATCCAGAGCGGAGCCTAGTCCTCGCCGAACACGGCAGTGAACCCGTGTGAAGCATCTAATGCAAAATTCCTGGTTACGTGGAACGCGGATAACGTCACTCTTTGACCCCGTGGAAAACGTCCAGAGCGGATCCTGGTCCTCACAGAGCACGGCAGTGAACCCGTGTGAAGCATCCAGAGCGGAGCCTAGTCCTCGCCGAACACGGCAGTGAACCCGTGTGAAGCATCTAGTGCAAAATTCCTGGTTACGTGGAACGCGGATAACGTCACTCTTTGACCCTATGGAAAACGTCCAGAGCAGATCCTGGTCCTCGCAGAGCACGGCAGTGAACCCGTATGAAGCATCCAGAGCGGAGCCTAGTCCTCGCCGAGCACGGAAGTGAACCCGTGTGAAGCATCTAGTGCAAAATTCCTGGTTACGTGGAACGCGGATAACGTCACTCTTTGACCCCGCGGAAAACGCCCAGAGCGGAGCCTGGTCCTCGCCAAGCACGGCAGTGAACCCGTGTGAAGCATCCAGAGCAAACACCGGACTGTGGAGTCCTTAAAATCCACGGACTATGATGTCCTTAACCTCGACCGTAATGTCTTAAAACTAACGATCAACCACCCCGATTCCCTACGGATTCTGCCTTGGTTTAAGGGTACATCTCTTCACTCCTTTGATACCTGGCGTTGTAATTCCTCAACGTCTTCAAAGAGGTGACGGGTCCCTGCAACCAAACTTCGGACTGTGGAGTCCTTAAATCCACGGACTATGATGTCCTTAACCTCGACCGTAATGTCTTAAAACTAACGATCAACCACCCCGATTCCCTACAGATTCTTCCTTGGTTTAAGGGTATATCTCTTCACTCCTTTGATACATGGCGTTGTAATTCCTCAACGTCTTCAAAGAGGTGACGGGTCCCTGCAACCAAACATCGGACTGTGGAGTCCCTAAATCCACGGACTATGAGGTCCTTAACCTTGACCGTGATGTCTTAAAACTAACATCGGACTGTGGAGTCCCTAAATCCACGGACTATGAGGTCCTTAACCTTGACCGTGATGTCTTAAAACTAACATCGGGCTGTGGAGTCCTTAAATCCACGGACTATGAGGTCCTTAACCTTGACCGCGACGTCTTTAAACTACGGTACCTAGAGAAACCCCTGACTCCGTAAAACACGGACAAGGGTGACCACATCCAGCACTTACAAGTCCTCACGACCTGTAAGGAAGAAAAACTCTCTTGTGAGATCCTTACGACTCTCAAGGGAAAACCCGCTTAAGAATCCTCACGATTCTTAAGAAGAACTTACACCTATGGGATCCTCTCGACCTGTAGGGAGAAAAACTCTTTATGAGACCCTCGTGGCTCATAAAATGCAAAAGTCTTAGGAAGCAGATCTTAACCCTGAATCCTGAGTCATCGCTGTCCTGCAAGGAGATCAAGATAGAATATCCGCAGAATACATTCAATAAAAAGGGGACACACCATTGAGAAGGAAAATGTATTTTTTATTCATAAACCAAAATGGATACAAAGTACAATTCATGAAAGAAACAAAAAAGATACTCTCATCCATGAATATGTACAAAAAAGGGGAAAAGATACAAGTCCTCAAGCCGGAGGGCGGTGTAGTAATTTTACCAGCTCATCGTTTTGTTGCTGAGCCACGGCTTCATGACGCAAGATCTCCAGAAGACGAGCCTCCGCCTGAGCTTGCTGAGCCTGATACGAAGCAAGCCGAGCTTCGAGCTCTTTCTCGGTGGCTTTATGAGCCTCGACCCTTTCACGAGTGAACGCGGCAGCTTTGTCGAGAGCCACCACTTCTTTGATGGACTCCTGAAGCACCCGCCAGAGTTCATACGCTTTGTTGTCCTTGGCGGTAAGAGTGGCGCGAAGCTCGCTCAGCGCCTTGGAAGCTAGCTCCCTCTCCGAAAATTTACGGCCGAGCCCTTTTCTCGCACAACAATATGTTCGCTACGTGTCGCTCTATCAGGCCACGTAAGCTCGCTTTCGTGACCGCAGCCTCGGAAACAAGACATTTACAAGACCGTATAAATGGGCTTCCGGTCGACGGGAATAATCGATCTAAAACGCGCTCACATCACCTGATGTGAAAAGCAACAAGAAAGATTTTCGACGTATTTCAAGCATGCATTCGTAATCATATGAGTATTCAAAAAATAATAATAGCATTTGCAATCGTATGAACATTCATAATGCCCAAAAAGGTCTGATACACATGAAAGTGATGATAGCATTTGCAATTAAAGAAAGTTCTCATAAGAAGAATACAAAGTTTATTTATGCAAGAGGAAACATACATACTAGTACCAAGCCTACATGGAAGTTCGGCATAAAGCATAAAAAAGGAGGGACTAATTTAAAAATGTTCTACGCTAACGGGAAAAGGTCACCAAACACGGGATCAATGGCACAGGGGTTAATGAAGCAGAGGACAAAATTCTCCATCTCTCTCTCTGCTTTCTCCAGCACATCAAAGCGACGGTTCTTACGAGGAGTCGCTCCCCATCGATTGGCGCCGTGTTCGTCCGCGAAAGCAGACATAATAGCTCGCCGGGCCTTTATCTGGCTCAGCAGATGAATTGAGCAATCCTTCAAAGCATGAGTAATCAGGCGCGCTTCATGAAAGCCCTCGAGCTTTTCTTCAGCCGCGTCAAGCATCGCCAGGGTCATCTCTGCCGGGTGAGGAGGGATGTCGGCAAGCACGGCCGTGAGAATCATCCGGAGCCAGAGGGAACCCATCGGGAGGGGGGACCCCCTACGAATCGAGAGTTCATACATTGCTGAGTCGCATTCATCGTCGGTAAGGAGTGGATCCACCAACCGAGCAGCAAAGCGGGGGATCATCTCCTCGATAGGCACTTCCCATGGCTGTCGACGAGCGTGTGGACGGTTGCAGGCCATGGCACTCAGCTACTTCTCAAATTAAATCACATCAATATGGGAATAAATTTCTCTGTGAAGAGGAAATAGGCTATGGCCTCAAAACTATAAAGGGGAGCATTAAATGCTGCGCGCGAAAGAAAATTGCATGATGGAACCCTTCCAAGGCCTAAAAAAGGGAAGACATTGGAAATCAAGAAAATGAGCGATTTCCAAGGCGCCTTCTCTGCATCCAATGCCATGCACAGAAATATGGCATGAAAAATTGAATAGCCCCATAAAAGGCCCCTCACGTGTGGGGCACGTGAGCACCATGCTTGGTGCGTACTAAAAAGTGAAACAATGCCTTGCACGCTAAACACATCAACAGCAACAATAAAAAAAAATGAATGACAAAATTCCAAAAAGGGGGGGCACGCAAAAAAAAAAGGACACGATAAGTTTATCATTCATGCTTTAAAAAGGTTCATACAAAGTGAAAAGAAAACGATTACAACGGCAAGACCTCAGGCGTGGGGCACGGATTGAGAAACTCGAGCTTGACCTTGTCCAAGATCCTCCAAGCATTTCGAACCGCCCGAGTATGTTTTCTCTCGCGATCACAACCGTCGGGGTCCTGGCGGATGTCCTCCACCCTCCGGTAGGCAGCAAGTATGGCCGACTGCTGAAACGCCTGGTGCAAAAGATCAATGAGGTTACCACGCCTTCTCTTCGAGATCAGACTCATCAGATACACCGAATGTATCTTATCCTCGGCAACGTCCAATGCCCTGAGTGGCACACCGGCGCAGAAGAGAGGAAGCGCCTCCCAAATCGCCAGCACGATGAGCCTCAGAAGAGAAGAGCGACGGGGGAGTAGCCGATGGTTGTACTCGTCAAAGCGGCTCATAATCTCAGCACACTGAGCGTTGGTGAACTCCTGATTCTGACTATGACCCAGGGCACGGATATTCCCGTAGGAAATGATTTCGTTGAGATTATACAAATGAGTGTCCATGATACCTGAAATAAAAATCATGACGATTTATTACAAACCCTCTTCTTCTTCACTAATCACAGAATGACAACCTAGGGTAAGGAGACCCTAAGAAGCCCCTATGAGGAAAAACTTAGTTCTTCACAGGAATTGAATTCCTTTTAGAAAAAAGAATTAAATTCCCCAAAAAAGCCTTCTCTATGAACGGAGTTAAACTCCATAGATTCGAACTGTCATCATCATCTCCTTGGAAGATCAGATGAACCCTAAAAGAGATTTGCTGCTGAAGATTAATTGGTTTCATGGGTTTATGTTTAAAGGGTAAAAACCCTCGTTTTGGATTTAAAATCCAAAGGAATGTGAAAGTTTACTGTTTGTCCAAGAACATTACCTGAGGAAAAGGGCCACTTGAACAGAGTTAAACTCTGAAGATTGTTTCAAGACAGAGAACCAAGCTCTGGAAGCGAGAATTAAATTCTCAAGGGAAAAAGTTCTCAAAATAAGAGGATGAGCAAAGTGAAGGCTCTTCTGAAGAGACATAGGTATTTATAGGAAGTGATGGAAACGTTTCATCTCCCCAAATCCCTAGAGGAATCCAACGGTCACAAAAGGTGACAGCGTTGCACTCATGTGCGGACACGTGAGAACAACGCTGTGGGGGCATTTGTTTCCTGATTTAAAATCAGGAAAGCCTACGGAAGAGGCTTCAGGAAAGGGTCACGTGCTCACACGTGACCAGCGGTCACGTGTTGGCACGTGACATTTAAAAGCATCGGCAAGGCAGATTCAGCTTCCCGACTACATCAAGGAAAAGGCTTCAGAAGAGGTCACGTGCTCCCACGTGACCAGGGTCACGTGTTGGCACGTGATACTCAAAAGCAGCAGACTTGTTCTCTGATTAAATCAAGAAAAGGGCTCCAGACGAGGGTCACGTGGTGGCACGTGACAGCTAAGCAGCAACCAGAAGGCAGAGCGCAAAAGAAGAAGAGGGCTCGTTCTAAGGAGGCCACGTGCCCACACGTGACCAGGGGTCACGTGGCCACACGTGACCGGCTTTCAAAGCCTATCTTTTAACAGAATCAAATTCTGAGGAGAGATTACTCAAATCTTTCCAAAGGAAAAAGATTATTTGGAACCGATCGAATTAAAGATTTAAAGGTGATTAAATATCGTCTATCTATGGGAAAATCTCGAATTTGGAAAGATTTCCCCATAAAATCTAACCGAAACAACAAAGGAGAATCTCTGGATTTAAAATCCAATGGTGAATAAAATTCACCTAATAATCCAAAGGTCCAAAACGAATGGTGAATGCAAATCAAATCTCTCAATGAAAGATTCACCAAAAACTAATTGATTCGGCTGCTTCTCCTATAAATAGGAGCCAAGAGACACACAGAAAGAGATATACAGAGATATAGAGAGGCAGAAAGGAATCGAGAAAAAAAAAGAAGAGAGCCTTGATACTTTGGAGAAATTTGGATCTTCTGCAAAAGAAAACCCTAGGTAAGAAAGGGAAGGCTTTTTGAAAGGAAAAGAGAATTTAATTCTCAACAGAGTTTAACTCTGATATAAAAACAGAAGAACTTAGTTTTCTCTTTGGTGGAGGATCTGTAAAGTGCACATCTCCCCTTGAGTTGAGAATTTAATTCTCAATGGGTTGAGATCCTGCCATGCAGATCCAAAGCATAGAGAGGGAATGGAAGCATGAGAATTTAATTCTCACAGAACTATAGGAATTTAATTCCCTTAAAATAAAATTAGGGTTTAACCCTATATTATGGGAATTTAATTCCTTCAGTATAAATAGAATTAGGGTTTAACCCTGGTTAAGAACTTAGTTCTGTTAAAATAACAGGAATTTAATTCCCTTAAGAAAGAAGAGATTAGGGTTTCACCCTATGACAGAATCTCAAATCCTCAGAATAATTCTTTAACAGAGAGTGGGAATTTAATTCCTTAAAGCTTTTATTAGGGTTTAACCCTATGACAGAATTCAGTTCTTCACATATATGAGGAATTTAATTCCTACAGAAAATTCAGAGTTCAACTCTATCCCAGAATATAAATCTTCAAAAGGAATAGGAATTTAATTCCTCTGAAATTATTGTCAGGGTTCAACACCACGAGGAATTTAATTCCTGAAAGGGATTAACAGATCTTCTGAAAAACATACATAGAGGCAGGGTCACGTGTCACCACGTGACCCCCAAAAAGACCTACAGAAAAGCCCCTTTGAGGCAATGCCCCACGTGACCCTTGAGGCTTTAACATACAAGCATTTAAACACCCGTCACGTAATGGCACGTGATGCTCCAAAAGATGCGATATTCTCAGCAGAACAAACGAAGGGAGGGCGCCCTCACGTGCTACCACGTGACCCCTCGTGCCTTAGTGTTTAACGCTAAATTGGAACCCCTGAATCCAGTGTTAAAACACTGTTTGGCCTTAGTGTTCAACACTAATCAAAGAACTTTATTTGCAGTGTTTAACACTGAATTTCTTAGTGTTTAACACTAATTTGAAGCCTCTGCTGCTAGTGTTTGACACTGGTTTGCTCTAGTGTTCAACACTAATTTGAACCCCCTGTTGCTGGTGTTTAACACCAACTGTCTTTTAGTGTTAAAACACTAACTTGATCCCAGTGTTCAACACTGTTGAATTAATGTTAGCCCAATTGGCTAAATGGCCAGAGGCAAAGCCTCTTCTTCAATGGACCAACAGGAAGCCAATATTCCAAACATGATTGGACTTAGCCTAAGATGGCCATAAGTCCTCAATTCAAACTTAACTGGGCTAATGGGCTCATAACATAATTAATTGGACCAAAGACTATTTAATCCATCCCGGTTCAAGGGTACATCTCTTCACTCCTTTGATACTTGGCGTTGTAATCCCTCAACGTCTTCAAAGAGGTGACGGGTCCCGATGACCACACATTGATACGGACTGTGGGGTCCTTAAACCCATGGACTATGAGGTCCTTAACCTTGACCGAGATGTCTTAAAACTAACAATGGACTGTGGGGTCCTTAAACCCATGGACTATGACGTCCTTAACGTTGACCGAGATGTCTTAAAACTAACAATGGACTGTGGGGTCCTTAAACCCATGGACTATGACGTCCTTAATCTTGACCGAGATGTCTTAAAACTAATTGTGGACTGTGGGGTCCTTAAACTCATGGACTATGACGTCCTTAACCTTGACCGGGATGTCTTAAAACTAACTACGGACTGTGGAGTCCCTAAATCCACGGACTATGAGGTCCTTAACCTTGACCGCAATGTCTTAAAACTAACATTAGACCGCAATGTCCTTAAACTACCCATGGACCGCAATGTCCTTAAACTACCTACCGACCGCAACGTCACTAAACTAAACAACATAGCCCCCTTTCTATTGCTCCCTTGTCAGATCTAAACGATCCCGTTAAGTTGATCTTAGTCTAAAAACTAGACTAACGTATCCTTAACAAACGTTTAAGTCGATCTTAGGCTCAAATGAGGCTACCGTATCCTTAAACCCAAACCCCCAAACCCAAATCTAAGATAATACGGATTTGGACTAGTCCACGCCCTACGGGCGACGACATAACTCAGTCTCCGTATACAATCTACGGGCAACAAAACACAAAACAAACACACACGACACGAAGTGACCATCTGGAGAAGGAGAAAGTGGTTACCGCGATGCGGTGGCGTAATTAACTGCAGGGGCTTGCGCCTGCAGGGAAGAGCGTCCCCACAATCAAAAACCCCTCAAGCGAGGGGGAATCTGACGAAGTCTGCTACATCGGACGCATCCGTTCAAACCTTCGATGCACGATGCCATAAATCAACTTGGCATCTTCGGAGAGGTGGACGGATAGCACCAATTAGCATCTGCCCCGAATTTCAGGCGAGACGCCGCGTCGCGCCGTCCTTCGGAGGGGAACAAGGTACTTTCGGTTCAAGGGTCCCTACGAACATGCCCACAGCAGCAGCTTCTTCTATGCGTTGTTCACATTTCGACCATAGGTTTCACCACCGAATTGCATATTGAACCCATGTCTCTCCTGGCTTCACCTTGGCATTGATCAATGCCGTGATCGGGGTGCATTTGCTGGCACTTGCGAAACGCTGGGTGAATAGAAACTCCATTTCTGTGAATGTTTTGATGGAGTCATTCGGATGTTCCGAGTACCATTCAAATGTCGTCTCCGCTAAGCTGCAGACGAACTGGCGAAGTAGCAATTTGTCGTCACCTCCAGTATTGCCATAGAGAGCCCTGAACTGAGCGACGTGCTGATGTGGGTTGAATGTCCCCTTATACACGTGAAATTTAGGGATCGTATATCCCGGCGGGTACTTAATTTGATCATACCAGCTGGGATAGGGTCGCCCAGTTCTGACGACTTGGCTAGCGGCTTCGCTTGCCTGATGAGCTCGTATTTGTTGAGCTATGTAGTCATCAAGCGAAACTTTCGAGATCGTCTCCTCTCTGGCAGCTGATAAAGCCGGAAGAGGGTTTGATATCTCTCCTCTGTCTTCTTCAATGATTATTGGGGGATTTTCGACTGGAGGGTCCGGCTGGATCATCATCCCCACTATATCTTGGAACAGGAGCGCCATTTGTTTTATGTTAGCCGCATGTTCCGCGGCTTCTTTATCTTCCTTTTCGAGCATTCTTCGGAGGAACTCGGCCTCGGTTTCCTGTTCCTGGCGTTGCTCCGACGACGCTTTCGGGCTTCCTTTCTGCCCAGTAAGTGTGGCCATCTTTGTCAGCGTCTCCTGGAGTTTCTGTTGTTGCTCTTGAGCCTTAGTTACGGACCGCGTAAGTGGTCGATGACCCCCAGAAGCATGGCTTTCCTCTTTTCCATAAGCCCTGTAAATGGTGTGCACTACCATGCCCCCAGACTTGAGGCGTTTGGATTCAGTGCCCTTGAGATTTGTCGTAAGCATAGGGATCTTCTTCGGTCTTCTCTTTTTTATGAATGGTCAAAGTTGAGGGTGCTGCAACAGGCACCCTTGCAGACGACGCCTTCTGTAGCATGGTGACGGGATGGTCTTCCTCTTGCCGAACCTTCATTTTCTTTTGTCGGTGGGAGTAGTCTTTGTCGATTACAGAGTTTTGGATTCTTCGCCAGACCCTGCGGATTTTGGAGGACAGCCGCTGAAGGGGCTGCTCCGGTTTCGCCTTTGTAACATTTTCAGTAGGTGGAGGAGACTTTTTTAGCACGGCAGTTGGAGAGTTCTTGCGCACCCTGTTGAGCTGCTCAAAGATGTTCCCAGTTGGAACAGCAGCATCAACTTCCACCATCAGAGCTAGTGGGGTAAGTCTAGAAGAGGAACCGCCCCCCGACTTCCTCACTCGGCGCCAGTGACGACGTCGAGTATGTCGTGCAACCGGGATCACCTATCGTCAGAGTAGGTTCTTCATGCCCCCTGCTTTGAGGAGAGGCTGTTATTGGCGCCAGCCTGTCAAAGACCGACATCCGCTGGGAAGGAATGGTCAACCAGTTGAAGGCCGAATTTCGAGTAGGGGAAGTAGTTTGGACAACTTCACCTGCAGCAGGAGTTGGGATAACCTTCTCCGGTATTGCGAGCCTCTTCGCTGGCCTATTTGAGGTTATGCTCAGCCTGTCGAATACTGAGGCAGTACACTTGGACGACCCGTTGAGAGGGGCCGTAGTAGTTGCAATCCGGTCGAAGACCGACTTCTTAGGAGCTTCTTGTGATGGCACCGGGACGCTGAAGCTTTTTGGAGGGATCATGGTGCCAAAGAACAACCCAGTGGTGGCCTGTGTCACCTGTTCCACCGGCATTACAAAGATGGAGGCCGCTTGGGGCTCATAAGTTACTCCTCCCACAGGGACGGCGTAGGAGTTGTTGTTGCAATTGGTGCAGCTGGAAGCCATTGATCTTCTTTTCTCTGCACGGGAGCAAGACACCAAATCTTAGTACCTCGAATCTACAGGCAACCATAGCAGACCGTGATTTGTTCACGAAACACGACACACGAAGTGTGGAGTGGAAAGAGGAAAAGGTCCCATCGGGCGTGCCAGAATCTATTCACCACCGGAAACCGGAAGACAAACGTCTTTCCTGAATTTGGGGGAAGATGCTGTTTGGGTTTATCTGTCCGCCTCTCCGAAGATGCCAAGTTGATTTATGGCACCGTGCATCGGAGGTTTGGACGGATGCGGCCGTTATAGCAGACTTCGTCAGATTCCCCCTCGTTGGCAAGGGGTTTTTAATTGTGGGGACGCTCTTCCCTGCAGGCGCAAGCCCCTGCAGTTAATTACGTTGCCGCGTAGCGATAACCACTTTCTCCTGCTCCAGATGTTCACTTCGCGTCGTGTGTGTTTGTTTTATTTTTGGTTGCCCGTGAATTGTATACGGAGACTAATTTGTGTTGTCACCCGTAGGGCGGGGATTGGTCCAAATCCGTATTTATTTAGATTTGGGTTTGGTTTGATTTAAGGATCGTTAACCTCGTTTGAGATCAAGATCAACTTAAATGTTTGTTAAGAATACGTTAGTCTAAGTTTTAGACTAAGATCTACTTAACGGGGGTTCAGGATCATTTTTGATCCAACGAAAGAGTATTTGGACTCTATTGTTTTAGTTTAGGGACATTACGGTCCATTGGGTCTAAGGAAATCATAGTCCATGGAGTTTAGTTTAGGGACGTTGCGGTCCGTTGGGTTTAAGGACATCATAGTCCATAGAGTTTAGTTTGGGGACGTTGCGGTCCATTGGGTTTGCTGATTGTCGGGACCCGCCACCTCTCCGAAGACGTTGAAGAATTACAACGACATATATCAGAGGTGTGGGGAGATGCACCCTTGAACCAATGTCAGTTGAGAGATCTATAGTTGGGTTTAGGACTAAGATCAAATTTAGAAAATTATGAGCCCATGGGCTCGGTTGATCTGAATCAGGAACTTTTGGTCAGCTTGGACTCAGCCCACTCAATTTTTGAGTAAGGTGTTAAACACTTGTTTGGGCTCGGTCCCTTTTGTTCAACAATGCTGAGCATTGATATGGGCTTTGTTGCTCACCCTTTTTTGTTTTTTATTGAGTGTTAAACACCTTTTATGGCACTGGGCTCTATTTACAGAGCGCTTTATGTTAAACAGTACCCACGTGAGAAGCACGTGGGGCGCTCAACATTGGGCGCCAACTATTGAGTGCAGAGCACTCCTTATTTTATCAGCGCCCACGTGAGGGGCACGTGGAGCGCTTGGCGCTGGGCGCCATCCACTGAGTGCTAAGCACTCCTTATTTTATTAGCGTCCACATGAGGGGCACGTGGAGCGCTTGGCGCTGAGCGCCAACCACTGAGTGCTAAGCACTCTTTATTTCAGCAGCGCCCACGTGAGGAGCACGTGGAGCGCTTGGCGCCAACCAATGAGTGCAGAGCACTCTTTATTTTATTAGCGTCCATGTGGGGGGCACGTAGAGCGCTTGGCGCTGGGCGCCAGCCACTGAGTGCTAAGCACTCTTTATTTCAGCAGCACCCACGTGAGGAGCACGTGGAGCGCTCGGCACTGTTTCCTTCTTTGTGCATTTTTCTGAAGTATTCAATTCTTTATTCTCCCCTGGATCTTCAATCCCCAAGAACAAATTCATCCCCACGAGAATTAAATTCTCATTTATGGAAGATTTGTCTCATGGATCTCAGATCTAGGGAAAGAACTATATTCTTTTTTGAGGGTTAAACCCTTGGGTATGCAGATGAGATATTATGATCTTTATTTACCTTGAAGAAAGTTATTCTTCTTTCCTCTCTCTTCAAGTTCTTTTTGCTTGCTCTTCTTTTTGAACTTAATGTTTATGGGGGGTTCTTCTGTACAAGACTTGAAGTCTTGGATCCTTTATATAGGGAAAGCTGATTTGTTGATTCAGTTAAGAAAATCTCTCATTGAGAGATTTCTTAATTGATTTGGAGAATTTATCCACCGTCGGATCTTTGATCCAAAGACTTCTATATTACAGAAAACATCTTTCTTGTTTTTTAACAAGATTGGGAAAATATTTTCCCATACAGAACTTATTCTGTATCTTGGTTACTTTTAATCACTATTGGATCTTTGATCCAACGGTGCTCTGATTTACAGAGCACAATCTTTCTTGTTTAGAATGATTTGAGGAGTATTTCCTCAATCGGAATTTAATTCTGTGCTCTGATAATTTATCATCTCCGTTGGATCTTTGATCCAAGGGTGGAGAACTTTTAGTTCTGGCGCTGGCACTCTCGTGCTTTGCACGTGAGGCGCTGCCTCAGAATTTTTAACTCTTGGCACTGGCGCTCTCGTGCCTTGCACGTGAGGCGCTGCCTCAGATTTTTTAACTATGGGCGCTGTCGCTCTCGTGCTTCGCACGTGAGGCGCTGCCTCAGTTCAAATTTTGAACGGAGCCTTGCTCTCTCATTGGGTAGAAATAAAGACGGTAATGTGGCAGAAGAAGAAGAACACGATAACTTATTTCCAGGAGAAGAAATGGAGGATATGGTAGAGGCTGCCCTAGATGATAGTATTCCTACCGAAGATGACATTCCTTCCGGCCAAGGACTGCATGCAGATAAGTTTGAAAAGTTCATAAATGATGCTAGAAGACCAATTTATTAGAATGCAAAGTATTCAAACCTATCATGATTCGTCCAACTTTTCCAGATTAAGTGCCTAAATGGATGGAGCAACAAGTCATTCATGATGCTTCTGAAGTTCCTGAAAGATTCCATGTCCCTGAGAAATAACGTGCTCGACAGCTGGTATGAAGCCCAGAAGATGATGTCTGATTTGGGTCTGAAGTGTGAGAAAATTCATGCATGTCCTAAAGATTGCGTGTTATACAGGAATGAAAATTCAGATTTGAAACAGTGTCCAACATGCGGAGAGGCCTGGTATAAGCCGAAAGAATCTGATAAGAAGCCCGATATACCTGTCAAGATAGCACGATACTTTCCCATAACACAGAGGCTGCAGAGGCTATTCAGGTGCAAGAAAACAGCCGAGGCAATGATTTGGCATCATCGTGCTGCTCCAAGTGAAGATGGAAAAATGAGTCATCCAAAAGATTCACCGGCATAGAAAGATTTTGATAGGAGGCACGAAATATTCAGTAGTGATCCTCGTAATGTCAGGCTCGGACTCGCTAGTGATGGCTTCTTCCCATTCAACTATATGGCTGGAAGTCACAGCATATAGCCCGTTGTAATGATTGTTTATAATCTGTCGCCTCGGTTGGCTATGGATCAATCCTACATTATTATACCTCTTCTTATTGACAGACCAAACTCACCGGGAAACAATATCGACATCTATCTCTGAGTCTAATCGATGAGTTAAAATCTTTATTCATTGATGGTGTAAAGACTTACGATACAAACACAGATACAACATTCACATTGTCACGCCCCGCTTCCCGGTATACGGCGAAGGGGACGCAACTGGCCCGCTACGTATTTACTCAGAAGCAAATACGCTAAGCGTAACTAAGCAATATAAAAGAAAATACACAAGAGGCAAGGTATAATAAAAACAGCAACTTTTATTTAATAACATTCTTTTGTACAATGCATGAAAAGGAAATACAACTGAAATAAAAATGATGCCTAAACAATGGCATGACAGGAAATGAAAAGTACTGAATGGAAAATGTACAATGAAACTAGAGCTATGGTTCTTCAGCAAGATGATCCAAGTCTTCTGCAGATGGCTCGATCTCTGTCGGGTCCAAACCACCTGACGACATTTAAAGAAAAAAGAAATAGAATGTCGTCAGCGAACAGATCGCTCGGTAAGTCCTAAAGATAAGAGAGAAGAAGAAAAGAAGAGAAAGAGAGAGAGTAGCTTTTAATGTTGTATTATATTGTTGTAATGTTGTATTAACGTTGTTGTTTGTAGCTTGGTACAGAAGAATGCCAGTGTATACGAGAGGGGTCTCAGTATGCTAGAGACCAGGGCAAATGGAAGTACAAGGCTTCGTTATACAATCCGGAACAACGGCAATTGGATTCATGTTAGGTGTCTTAATCTTACCATCTCGTGCCACCTTTAACACCTTCCGTACCAATCTACCCCTTAAACCCCGTAGTGTTTTATTTGTATTGTTTTGTACTGTAAATTGTATTGAATGTATAATTGAAAGACTGACCGAAACCATGATATCAGTAAATGGATGTAACCGTAGAATCATGTAAATGGAATAACTGGAGAACCATGTAAATGGAATGTATATCCATGGTTCGGTTCGGTCAAGTTGTATAGATTGATAATTGGATTCATGGATTCATGTAGAATTGTAATATTGAAGATTGTAGATTGTACTTGAATCATATTCAAGTCAAATATAATCAGACTCAAACCCGAATCAGACAATTAGAAATGTAAATCGAAGTCATAATTTGCTAGGGTCCTTAGGGAAATTTATAAAACTTGAGGGGTTTTTATGTAAAATTACTTTTATATACTTTTCAAAATACACCTCAAGTATTCGTTATTCGTCTTTAGAGTTGTAATGAAGGTGGATTTTATATTGTGATATTTCTAGTGAAAATATCTTAATTTCATAAATAAAGTTATTTATTTGTAAAGTTGATTTATTTGGAATTCATAGTATTTTAGTGTAAAATTTATTCTTGTGATTTTTAGAAAAAGGTGGAATATTTATATCATAATAAAATAGTTATTTTAATGATAAATATACATATATTTATACAAAAATAATTTTAATAAACATTTTATATTCTAAAAAAATCTCATTTTCTTAAGTTGTCGTATTTTAAATCTTTCGAGACCGAATGCTCCTTACGGAGGTCTGAATCTCGCACTACTAAGCCCGAGAATGTGCGATAAACTGCACTATCCCGAACGGGTTCCCCAAAGTGGGTTGTAACTGCGCTTTGCAAAGATTGTAAATACTAAATCCTTTAGAAAACGGTTTTATGAAGTAAATGGTATTTATTTGTAAAGGTGTATATTTTCCGTATTGTATGTTCTAGATTCTCCTAAGTCAACTTGTCCATTCCTAACTGGTCCAGACGACAAGTTATGAGATGCCTCAAATCGCCTCTTCACCGCCAATTATGGCCAGGAAAGTACAAGTGAGGAAAGGAGGGATCCGCTCACGAATCACCGTGAGTCGGGCCTTTTAAAGTTACCTTTCTCACTTGCCTAGCCTAGACACCACAAAGTCAGGTTTAGATAAACGACCGATGTCCACAACTTATCGTATTTTCATAATAAGTGGTACTTCTTTAAAAAGTGTATCAAAACTAAATCTTTTAGAATTGGTTTTATTAAGTATGTGGTATTTAAATGAAAATGTTTGTTTTCTCGTATTCTAGGTTCTCGGGGGTGTTGCATATAAGTGTGTGAAGAGGTAGGTCGTTACCTCGTGATCTACTTTAAATGTATAGCAAGTTTGATGGGGTTAAATGAAGGATTGAAACAATGTGGTATTTAAGTGAAAATTACGATAATTTGAAAAAGCTATCATTTCATGTGATGAAACTTGTTCAAATTGTTTGATTAGTGTTTAATAGTCAACATAAGGATGTTTAAGTATGATTGTATTAGTGAGAAGTGGAATTTTATAGAAAACCGAATCGGAAATCGGATTTGTTCCGATTTCGTCGGGTTTTGTAATTTCGTATTTTTTGAATAGAAAAAGGGAAGGAAGTGGGACTTACGGGTTTTAGATTAAACAATGGAGTGAGAGGGAACTATAGGGATCGCCGATGTATTGCGTCGTCCCCGGTAGTTCCTTAAAACGGTCGCCGGAAGTTCTGCCGGGAGTTCGTCGGAGCTTCGCCTCGAGATTATGTTCAAAGTACACGATCTTTGGAAAATTTTTGAAAGAGTGGGCTCAAGATTTTGGGGTGAGAAGGTAGTGTATAGGGTTGGTATTTATAGGGTTGGTATTTATAGGGTTGGGGTAGATAAAAAGTTTAAAATAAAAATGTGATAAAATGTAATAAAAATGTATTAAAAGTGGAGTAATTGGGGTTTTTTAAGAGCTCTGGAAATGGTCTGAGGCTGAAATTTTGTAGGTGCATAGGGAATATGAAAAGACACAACTTTCATGTTGGAGTCGTCGCCGGAATCGGCCGACTCGGCCGTGACTCGGTCTGAGGACTGAGTCAGACCGAGTCAAGGCCGATTTGGCCGATTCCCGGCCTAGTCAGGTGGCCGGGATCCCCCTCCCCCCCGACGGTTCATATAACTCCTGGAAATGTTACATGTTTGGGTGTAGTGTGGTTTTTGTGAGATATGCACGTGTAAACTCTTGGTATTCTAAAGGTTTTTTAAAAAATCAATATTAAAAATAATGTGGGGTGTGGGATTTGAACTCTGGTGGCTTGGTTCAGCAGTGCAAGGTATTACCAATGAGCTACAAGCTCTTTCTTGTAATTATGGAGCTAATTAATTACTTAAAATAATAACAGTAAATGTAAATACCCCAAGTATACATTAATTATAAAGCAAATTTTTGTACACTAAAAATGGAGTTGTTACATTCTTTTAAGTTGTAATTAAAAAGCAAAATAATTACTTAAAACTTGTGCTCAGGCTAAAATACCCTTTTATGGATTTTTTGAAATTTTTTTGTAAAAACTTGTATTGGAAATTTGTGGTTGTTACATTCTACCCTCCTTATAAAAATTTCGTCCTCGAAATTTGTAAAAGGAAAGTATAACAGTTTCAAGGAAAGTCTGGTGACTGGAGTATAGATAATGTATAAAAATAACAAAGTGATACAAGGGTGAAAAAGGCTTACCGGTGTTACCTTGACCTACAGTCTCGGCTTCTACGGCTTCTAATGTGAATGTCTGTCGCCGTGGTACATTCTTTCTAGCTAGAGGCACATTCTGCCTTTGGGGCCTGTTTCTCTGCCCTCTAGGCATGTCCCTCATTGCTTATTGGAATTGACGAGTAGGCTGTGCAGGTGGTGGAGCAGGTAGTGCAGGACGAGTTGCAGGAGCCTGGATAGCTGGTCGCTGCGGGTAGTTGGTAGGTGTGTGAGCTAAGTTGTATCTATATGGACAGGTCTATATTCTGTGATTGGATACGCCACAAATTAGACACGGGCCTTTTGCGCGTCTACAGTCCTTCCACAAGTGTCTCTTTCTATGGCAGTAGTGACAAATTTCTTCAGTTCTCCTGGGTTCAAATGATGGCCTGGATGCGCCACAAATTAGACACAGGCCTATTTTGCTTGCATATTGATTTAAAATGTTATATTATTTATCTACACATTCTTTTTGCAATTACTTATATAATTTATTTTTAATTGTCTTATTATAGGTGGTGTGTCCACATCTGGCGTAGAGGCCACTCCCGCCACTTCCATACCCTCCGCTCAGTCTGCATGTTAGTTTGAATAAATATAAAATATTTATTCATTTTACATATCCTCTAAGAATAAACATGAACTCCATATAATTTTATCGTCAATGTTTATTTTCTAGTTGAAGGGGACGCGTCTACGTCTCGGTTACCGGCTGTTCCTCACCGGAGGAACTATCATCCCGCTCGTGCTACTGTCCGGGCCCAAGCTCGTGCTGCTGTTGCCGGAGGTATATATCGCACTTCAATTTTCGTTAATCCTTGATTTCTTAATACCACTTTGTCTTAATATTCCTTTTCTTGATATTTCTTGTAGATGCGGAGCAGCCCCATCCCGAGAGGGGGACTCGAGGGCCGAATCAGTCCCACAGGCTGAGGCCCGACAGAGCTAGGGAAGAGGAACCATTCCCCTTCTTCTTTACCCCCGACTATCGATATACCGGCGATTATGCCGAGAGATTCGGCCAGTATATGGGGGATGAGAGTCGTATCCTAAAGAAGTATCCATTTCACGTTGAGTGGGGCGATCAGCACCGGCACTCATTTGCTCTCTTCTGGGATCAGGCTCGGGTATTAATATATATTTTTATTTGACTTATCCAATATATTTATTATTATTTAACACTTGCAATTTCAATACATTATTTTTTTTGTATTTATAGTTGGATTACGACTTTCAGCCTATACCCGACCCTGATCACCCAGAGAGAGTGCTCGATCTTCACGCTCTGTACCAGGTCCTAATGAAGAACATACAATCAAAGGTCTGATACAATAGGAACGGGCTCAAAATCGACTGCTATTCTCTGTGGATGGCGACCCCCGAGGCAGAGAGAGCGGCTCTCCTATATACTCCGGCCTTTGCGAGAGTCGACGTAGATACATGGCCTCTCTTGTGCCAATATTTCGACTCTCGGCACAAACAGATTTGTAATTTAAATTTAATTCATTGTTTAGTATATAATTTATTTTTTTGTGTTGCTTAATTAGAAAACTAAATCTGAATGTGTTGTGCAGAAATATGCCGATCAAAATAAAGAGAATAGGAAGTCGGCGAAGAGGGGTCCCCCCACTTATACAAGAGGCTCAAGGAACATTACTCGTGCCATGGAGGCATCAGTAAATTACAATAGATCTATTTTGATATAATGTAATATTAAGAGTTATTTTATAATATATGTAAATTTTTGGTGAATTGCGGAGAGCTCAGACCCTGACGCAGGATAGTACACCGAGCGTGCTGACCGCGTATCTTGCCGTCCACGGCACTTCGACTGATCCCGCCGCGGACGAGTTTCAATTCCCCGACACCGCTACGTAGGAGTACTGCGTAAGTGTTAATATTTATTCTAACATGTTTGAAATTTTTGTTTTGAAAAATTCAAATTTAAATGATATACTTATATTTTAATGGTTAATGTGGGTGTAGGAGCGGGTGGTGGAGTAGGCGGAGGTATCGGGAATCGATTTTACTGGACAGACCGATCCGATTGTACTAACCCCAGTCCTAGACGCCGCACACGGAGGACACCACCGAAGTCGGGGACTGGGTCCTAACAAGGCCCATATGAGGTTGGACTCCACTCCGGCGGTTACTTCCCCTACCCCCTTTGAGCGATGTCTAGAGCATGATGTTGCCTCCTTGAAGACCGCCGTCGAGGAGTTGAAGGAGATTTTGGTACGTATACTACTTAATAGTAAAATATTATATCACATTATAAATAGTAACATATGCAATATTAGTAGCCTGAGTTTATTTGGTTGTAGACTTAGTTTTGATTAATCATACTTACATAAAACTATCTAATTAAAAGAAACTACGGTTTTCCAAACTAGATGCCCAAACGAGGCCTAAATCCCTAAGTATTCTTATTCGTTTATTACACGCAAAATTTAACAGATGCGGTAGGCTGCTTCGGCTGCAGCTCCACATGCATCTCCTTCGGCCGCGGCCCCGCAAGCCACTACCTCGGCTGCGGTTGCGCAGACCACCCCTGCAGCTCCACAACCCGCTCAGACTCCTGTACAGTCCGCTCCTTCATCTGTCGAGTTTTTGACGACTCAAGGCTGCACCGAGGACCAGATGCGCCAGATTACGGCGTTTATCAGAGATGGAGGAGCTGGACCGAGTTAGGGTAGCTTTTTTTATATTTTTGAAGATGTATGTACTTACTTGATACATATTGTATATATTTTGGACGATTTTGGTGGTTATTTGATTGTTCACGATGATTTAGATTGATATCGTATTCTATTTGTTTATTTCTTTTATTTATTATGCGTGAGATGTTGATTATGAATATTTCTGTATTTGGTTATATGATGTATATATTATTGTGCACAGTGCGGGAAAATAACAGTTGACCCTTTTTTAAAAACTGATATTTTGTCCTTACGGATTAATCCGTAGGTGCAATATTTGCCCATACACAGTTATCCGTAAGGACAATATCATGATATCTGATATTTTGTTCCTATGGACTCAGTAACAGGGGTTAAATTTGACCCTACGAATTTATCCGTAGGGGCATTTATATGGATCTATGGATAAATCCGTAGGGAAAATTATTTTAATTTACAAACCAATAAATTAAATAAATATTTTGTCCCTACTGAGTAACCCATAGGGATATGTGTCCCTACGGAGTAAGTCGTAGAGACAATTATTACTCCGTAGGGGAATGTTCAGAACGAAAACTTACACCTGCGGCCTTTGCCCCTACGAGGGAATTTTATGGCCCTACGGATTAAACCGTAGGCGCAGTGGTTTGTCCCTATGGCTAAATCCGTAGGGACAACTCATTATTGCTGTAGACATGTAGATCATTTCTTTTTAATCACACAAAACTCAACTTGATAAATAATTACCAATCAATTCAAACCCATTCATGATAACGATTCAATATACATGAACATGAACAATCCCACAAAAAAAACTAAAAATAATTTCCCATTAGCACCCTCATCAATCATCTGCAAGATCATCTGCGAGAAGACACATTCAACTCCAACACAAACCCTTGCTTCATATACATCATGCTACGTACACCAATCCCACAAAACAAAATACCAAAGCATGCCAATCAAAAAGAGAGCTAACGCATCAATCATGGGGCAACATGTGCCTAACAAAGATGCTCATCTCCCCCTTTACTACCCCAATCAGTGATCATATTCAAAGTATATCTTGCTACCACCTTTACCTCAACACTGTTTTGGACATGCATGGTTCATACACACAGATATTAGCTTATCATTCACAAAAGCTAAAAAGCTTTCATTAAGAGATTCTAAGCACCAAAAGCCTAATAGAAAGGTGGCCATCATAACCCACTCAAAGGAAAGGGAAAATAAAGGGCATGCATTGTGAGGAAAGCTGAGGCTAGAGAGATGGGAACTAAACAAGATTGTGGAGTAGGATAAAGGTGCCCTAATGAAGATGGGGTTGATTCTATGGATATGTGGTTTAGCTTTCAAATCCCCTTCTTGATTCATGCTTTAATTTGTCTGCCCATGTTATTCCCCTCTATAATTTGTAGTTGATCACATGGACATTAGGGTCCATGTATTTTGAATAAAGATGATGAGTGTTATAAGACTACAAAATAGATTCAAGCATGTGGATTGAAGAAAGAATTTGTTTTTGGAATGTTTAATTTAGGATATCCATACCTCGTAGAGAATATATATATATAATTATTGTGTCAAAACCTTAATAATAAATACCTCTCAATTATTTTTATAGAAGATCTCATTGGAATGTTTTTGATGATAACATTTAGGAATAGAGACAAAATAGATTTTTTAAATTAAGTAGTTTAATGTTGTTAATTAAGAATAAATATGCATATATGTGAGCTGATAAAAGGATTGTCTTTTGTAGACTTTTGTTGGAAATTCTAATCTAGGATATCCATGAAATTTTGAACATTCATCTAGCCAATGTGCCTCCCATAGGGTTGCGTCCGTCTACGAACATGGACACGATTTTAGCAAAATTATCTAGATACAGATATCCAGTTGTATGAATTTGGATACGGATATTTGTAGACATATATGAGGAAAAAAATATCATTTTAGTTTATTTTTTAGTTCTTATTTAAGCCAAACATTTTTTTCATTTAATATGTTATGAATTATAGGAGTATTTTGACTTAATACTATTTCAATCTTGTTTCCTTTCAAAATATATAAAATAGGCTAATAATATTATAGTATAATTGTCAACATATTTATTTCTTCATATAATATTTTTTTTTTTGCATACATGTTTGTTTAAGCAGTCATATGTTATAAGTAGTAAACGAAATGTATCAATTACTCTCACATTACCGATCTGGATTCATATTTATTCTATAGTAAATAATTTCTTTTATAGCCATATCCGAGTCATATCCATATCTCTTTAATATTTGCTTCGTATCCATATTCAATTCATATCCATATCTCTTTAAGAATATTGGGGTATTATTGTAGTTTTTTCTTTCCTTGTTCTAAATTTTAGTTTATAATATCCATGCTTCTTAGAGCAAATTATTTCAGTAATGAATTTTCAAATAAAAACTGAAATAAACTTTAGTAGTGTCTAAACGAATAGGCTGAGAATTAAAGAACAAATATATGGAAGTGCCTTTTCAAATCTTGATTAATTTGTCTCTTTCATGAAAATAATATATATAATAAAAAGGAATAATTTATTTTCAAAGATGAGTGAAACTGTCATGTCAATAATCCCAATAAGTTATATTTAATGTACTCCATTTAGACAGGATCACACGCATAAAACCAAATAATCTCTCCATTTGGAAGAACCTAAATTCTTATAAAGAAAAATAATATTTGACCTGTTATTTTTTTCCACCATTAATTTTGAACACTATGAGAATGTTAGGCTCAGATCATGCGTCCATCAAAAATCCCAAATATATTCGAAACAAACCATGCCCATCACAAGCCCCACGAGAGATGTTTATAACAAAACAAGTAAAACACATCTTCCCACTAATTAAAGCCTTTAAAAAGATAGAAGAGTCCTCAACACTCATGTCCTTCATGCCATGCATGCCCTCCCCATCCCCATCCATCATCATCATCATCATCATCATCCACCAAACCCATATAAACCCTACCACATCCCAACTCAAAAACTCCCCCCCTTTCCCTTCACCTCTCAACAACACAAACAGCAGCAGCAAACGCCTATAATAGATGAAGGCTTCAAAAGTATCAACAAACTCCCCTCAACATTTAACCTCCTCCATGCCCTACGAGCCGACGTCGGTCCTTGACTCCCACCTCACCTCCAGCCCCGCAGCCGCCCCTCACCCGCCGCCCTCCTCCTTATCCGACGACTGGGACCCGCTCCTCTTCTTCGACTTCCCCGACTTCGACCTGCAGGCCGTGGACCCCACCCCCTCCCCCGCCGCCGCCTTCTTCGACCGGTCCCACCTCGACCTCCTCCTCAAGGCCGCCGCCGCCCTCGAGGTCAACGAACTCCACACCGCTCACCTGATACTGGCGCGGCTCAATCAAATTGTGTTCGCCTCCTCGTCGCCCCTCCAGCGCGCCGCGGCCCACTTCAAGGACGCGCTGCTGTCGCTCCTGCCGATCCCGGACCCGCCCGCGGTGTCCCCCCACCCTCCGAACTCCCCCCTCGAGGTCATCTCGAGGATCGCGGCGCAGAAGGCCTTCTCGGACCTGTCCCCGGTCCTGCAGTTCACCAGCTTCACGGCCAACCAGACCCTCCTGGAGGCCCTGCTGCTCCCGTCGAGCTCCAGCTCCATCCACGTCATCGACTTCGACATCGGCCTCGGCGGCCAGTGGTCCTCCTTCGCCCAGGAGATCGCCGCCCGCAGCTGCTCCCTGCGGTCCCCGCCCCCGCACGTCCACATCACCGCGGTGGTCCCGGACGAGACGGTGGAGACGGTCCTCGCCGCGGAGAACCTCCGGGAATTCGCGCGGGGGGTGGGGGTCCGCCTCTCCGTCTCCTTCGTCCCCGTCAGCAGCCTGGGCACCCTCGCCCTCGCGAGGGTGAAGGTGGTCCCCGGGGAGCCCGTGGGGGTGGTGCTGACGCCCACCGTGTTCAGGCTCATCGGCGGGGCCCACGAGGCGACGGCGGCGCTGCTGAAGTTCGTGAGGGGGGTCCTGCCGAGGACGGTTGTGTTCGTGGAGAACGAGTGCATCGAGAACTCGTCCTCGTTCCGGCGGAGCTTCGCAAGCGGGCTGGAGTACTACGCGGGGGTCATGGAGGCCCTGGAGGCGGCAGCGGGGGACGAGGCCGAAGCGGAGCTGAGGAGGGTGGAGGAGGTGGTGGTGAGGGGGAGGGTGTTCGCAGCCGTGGCCGGGTGGGCCCCGCGGGAGGCAGCGTGGCGGGAGGTCCTGGCCGGGGCCGGGTTCGCGGCGGCCGGGTTCAGCGAGTTCACGGAGGCGCAGGCGGAGTGGCTGCTGCGGCAGGCCCCGGTGGAGGGGTTCCGCGTGGCGAGGAGGCAGGGGGCCATGGTGCTGAGCTGGAGGGGGAGGGAGCTGGCAGCCACGTCAGCGTGGAGGTGCTAGCCAATGGCTTTAGCTACAGCCTATATAGCTTGATGATGATTGGATAAGGTTAATTGTGGGTTAATGTTGTTGATTATTATTGTTGTGTTGTAATTTAGTTAGGGGCTTAATATGTTGTCGGAATGTGATTTTTGCTTGTTTTTTTAATTTTAGTTTTTATTTTTACTTCTTCTTTTTTTTTAATTTAGAAAGATGACATAGGGGAATGGAGAGACCAAATGGGTCTCTCTTGATTGGATAATTATTTAATGGGACTATATATATATATTGTTAATTTCTTGCTTAAGTCTTTTTATTTTTCTTTTGCTTAACTATATAGCTAGGAAATTAAAGTTGGATTAGCTATACATTAAAGATTCGAATAGTGAATTGAAAGTTTAAACTAGTTCGCATAAAAAATATTTTTCCTACCGGCCTCAACATGATAGATAATGAACCCGTAAAGGATTTGACCCTTCAAAAGGGGAACAAAAGTCCTCGACAGAGAAACGCCTCCTATTGAAACCTGGCTCGCTACAAGAAACTGATACCAAACCCGACAGCAAATTGCTGTCGAGTTATATGGTTTTTCGTCGGGTTAGACCTGACTCGATGATGTTTTTCTTAAAAATTCTGGGACCTAACTCGACACGGTTCTCCCATCGAGTTAGGTCTAACTCGACGAGATTCTCCCGTCGAGTTAGGTCCCAGAATTTTATTTTAAAAAAATTCTGGGACCTGATTCTACTGATATTTTCAGATGAATTAGGTCTATTATTTGTTTTTTAATAAAAAGGGTCCCAGCCCTAGATTTATCCCAATTTGGTAAGTTTCATTTCAAATTTCTCGATTTCATTCTGATAGTGCTCAATATTGGCGATCCCAAAGATCATGACACGTGGCAGGTGACGTGCCCCAAAACTCAGAAGAAAGGGCCCGTAGGGGCCGATCAGGCCACCCCGTGCCCGATAAGCAAGCACAAGCTGGCCCCTCTCGGGGCCCCTGTAAATTGGCCTCCTCGGCCTCTCAGCTCGCCCCCGAGCTACCACAGGGCCCAGACTCCTCGGCCTCCTTGCTCGTCCCCGAGCTTCCGCCGAGGACGTCTTCCTCAGCCCTCCGACCTACTCTCAGGCGTAACCGCCGCTCCGCGAATCTCGTCGTGCGCGGATTCTCCGCCGGCAGCATCCCACGTTCCACGCCATCACGATCCCCATTTACGGGCGATCCGCTCATTACGCGGGCGTGACTTCGGGAACGCAACTGCCAGCGAGATTCTCGTGCGCTGCTGCTGCGTGCTGCCGCCACGATATAAACCCCCATCACAGAGGGGTCAAGTAAGCCATTCTTGACTCTTTTAAGCCGTTACTCTGCTCGGATCTTATCACTAACTTGAGCATCGGAGGGTCCTCGGTGGTACCAAACCACCCCGGGACTTCTTTGCAGGTACTCAGTAACAGCCTCCTCAACTCACATTTTCCTCTCAACACCCACTGAGACCCACACGCAGCGGAGGATAATCGGCTAAGTTCACCACGAGATCAACGGAAGACAGCATCTGACGGAGGCCCAAAAAGGAGCTCCATCAGTTGGCGCCGTCTGTGGGAAACAATAACTCCACAAAATACAAAGTTGACCTTCCGATCTTCGCCCGCATGACAACCGATTCCTCTAAAGATCTAAGCACCCGTTGTCGCCTCCCTCGCAACGGAGACGCGGGCGAACCCTCGCCCAAGGTCGTCTCTCTCCCCGCTGGCTGCCGCCTCACAGGCTCTGGCGACCGCCCGGGCAAAAGGGCTAGGGGTCGGGAGCCCATCACCTTTGGCGACGAGGATCTCCACGGCATATCTGTGCCCCATAGCGACCCGCTGGTGATCGTAGCATGAATTCACCGATACAAGGTCCACATAATACTCATCGATTCGGGCAGCTCGGCGGACATCCTCTTCCACGACTGCTTTTTGCGAATGGGGCAGGCCCCAGCGGATTTGAGACCGACCTCCCACGTCCTTTCGGGATTCACCAACCACTCCGTCCCGGCGCAAGGGGTGGTCACCCTGCAGTTCACGATCGGGGAGCCCGGCAGCACGTGCACCCTGCCTGTGGACTTCATTGTGGCTAAGGTCCCATCGGCCTACAACGTCCTCCTCGGCCGGCCGACGCTGAACTCCCTCCAGGCCCAGATCTCGACATACCACCTGGCGATAAAATTCCCCCTCGATCAGGGTGGGGTGGGCCGGCCATACGGGAGCCAGCGGGTCGCGGAGGTAGGCCTGACAGAGGCATCTTCCCCCGAGCAGCATGCTGATAGCGCCGACGCATGCGGCGACATTAAGGGGTCCCTAGACACCCGGGACGAGCGGAAGGAGGTCCGTGGAGCACCGGTCGAGCCTCTGACCGAGGTGCCCTTAGCGGAAGGAGACCCAGGGAAGACCGTCCAGATTGGGTCACTCCTGACGGGAATCCAGCGGGATGACCTGACTGAGTTCCTCCGAAGCAATTCCGACGTCTTCGCCTGGGCACCGGCAGACATGCCTGGGATCGACCCCAAAATCATCTCCCACAAGCTCGTGGTTGATCCTACGGCCCGACCCGTCAGGCAGAAGAATAGAAGCTTCGCCCCGGTCAAACAGAAGGCCATTGAAGAGGAAGTTGACCGACTCCTCGCCGCCAACTTCATCAGGAATGTGCCTTACTCGGAGTGGCTGGCAAACGTGGTCCTGGTCAAGAAGTCGAGTGGGAAGTGGCGTATGTGCGTCGACTTCACCGACCTCAACAAGGCCTGCCCCAAAGACAACTTCTCGCTCCCCCGCATAGACCAGCTCGTCGACAGCTCGGCCGGGCACGAGCTTCTGAGATTCATGGACGCTTTCTCCGGCTACAACCAAATCCGCATGAATCCTGACGATGAAGATATGACCGCATTCACAACGGACCGGGGGGTGTGCTGCTACAGAGTGATGCCCTTCGGCCTCAAGTATGCCGGGGCCACATACCAGAGGCTGGTCAACCGCATGTTAAAGCCACAGATCGGCAGGAACATGGAATTCTACGTTGACGACATGCTCGTCAAGTCCGTATCGTCGGCCGACCACGTCAAGGACTTGGGCGAGGCGTTTAGGGTGCTCCGCAAATTCAACATGTAGCTGAACCCCGCCAAGTGTGCGTTCGGAGTCACCGGAGGGAAATTCCTCGGGTTCATGGTCACTCACCGCGGAATTGAAGCTAACCCAGAGAAGATCGATGCCATCCTGAGCATGACCGCACCCAAGACCAACGTCGAGATCATGCGGCTCACAGGGCGGGTCACCGCTCTGAGCCGTTTCATGTCCAGGTCAGGGAAGAAGTGCCTCCCGTTCTTCAAGACGCTGAGGAAAATTCCGAGGTTCGAGTGGTTGGAAGATTGACAAGCCGCCTTCGACCAACTGAAGAGGCACCTCACAACACCACCCCTGCTCACCCAGCCCATGGAAGGGGACGAGCTGTCGCTGTACCAACAGTATCCGACCAAGCAGCAGGCTCGGTGCTCGTCCGGGAGGCCGAGGGGGCACAGAAGCCAGTGTACTATGTGAGCCATGTATTCAAGGACGCGGATACGAGATACCCCGCCATAGAGAAGATAGTCCTGGCCCTCATAGTAACCTCACGGAAACTGCGACACTACTTCCAAGCACATACAATCATCGTCCTCACTGAGCGCCCATTGGGGGCTATCCTGGCATCGCCGGAATCCTCTAGCCGTATAGAGAAATGGAGATGGAAGCTATCTCAATTCGACATAAGGTATCGCCCGAGGCAAGCCATCAAGGCACAGGCCCTGGGCGATTTCATCGTTGAATGCACCATCCCTAGCAGGAAGCAGGATTCCGCGCCGCCCCTCGCAGCCCGGCATCCCGTCCAAGAAGGCCCTAGCTCAGCTCCGGAGTAGGTCATCTATGTCGACGGGTCTTCTACCGAGGAAGGGTTCTTTAGAACGGCAAAAATTTGAAAACGACATGGACGATGCCTCCCGAAACCTTGCTACCGACCTAGGGAACCCTGCAATACGTGGTCATAAGCTGTTAGTATTTTCCGGTACATCATTATGGATTGGATTAGTCTTTATAAGATGAAGGAATCACTAATCTGCAGATAGAAATAAGTCTGAAAAATAGTCCCTATTCTTGAGTCCAAACTTCTGAACGTTGATATCCTACTATACGCACTTGCACACATCTTGAAATTTAGGATAGTAGAGAATACTTTGAAATACTCTTGCTTGAAGACCTTAGTATGAAAAAAAAATCATTAAAAAAATATAAATGGCACATAAAATAAAATAAAAAATAAACACTGGTTTTGTAATTGCTTAAGGTAGCATATATATATATATATATATATATATATATATATATATATATATATATATATATATATATATATATATATATATAGTGAGGGTGTCTTATCACCCAATATCTTAGACCAACTGGTTTGGGGTTCACTACTGTTTCCCCCAATCAGAGCAAAGCTCTGTTGAAATTCAAAATTCAAATTTTGAAGCAACGCTTCAAATCCTGGGCGCAACGCGCCACGTGTCAGACGCTGATACGTCAGCGCAGCGCCCAAGACAGCGCGCCCAATCAGAGCAAAGCTCTATTTAAAAACAAAAGGAAGCAACGCTTCAGTTACGCAAGCACTGCGCTGCGCGACACGTGTCAGCGCAGACGCGCTAGCGCAGTTGCGCTGCACTTGGCGCTGCGCGACACGTGTCAGCGCAGATGCGCTAGCGCAGTTGCGCTGCACGACACGTGTCAGCACAGATGCGCTAGCGCAGTTGCGCTACGCTTTGCGCTGCGCGACACGTGTCAGCGCAGTCGCGCTGCGCTGTGCGCTGCTTGACACGTGTCACGCGCTGGGGCGCTTGCGCCAAACAGAATTAAGATTTTAAAGAAATCTTTCTGTTCTTGTTAAAACAAGAAGATTTTCTTCTGTAAAACAGAAGCCCTTGGATCAAAAATCCAACGGTGGGGAAAATTCCCCAAATCACTCAGAGAAAGATCTCTTTAACTAATTTATGGGTACTATAAAAAGGACCCTAGACCTCAATTCAAAATCATCAACATTTTGTGAGAAATCAAAATTTTCAAGCAGAGAGAACTCTGAAGAAATTCCAAGAAGAAAGGTAAAAAAACCTTTAGGAGAGAAGAATTTCTTCTGATAGATCATTGATCTAAGAACAAGATCAATGATCATTAATAAAAAACAAAATAAAAATAGTGTTTTGCACTTATGAACCATTGGTTCTCTGAGATCAAGAAAGAAATAAGAAAATACTTGTTTTCTTGAATCTAAATTAGATCAAGAAATCAAACAGTGCTTTGCACTTCTTTTATGAACCATTGGTTCTGGAATCTAAAAGATTCTCAAGTTAATAGTGCTTTGCACTTGTAAATCTGCACTGTTGCGCTCTTAGGCTGGCGCAAGCCACCAGAGAGCGCCACGTGTCAGTATCTGAACCATTTGCACTATGCGCTTTTGAAATAGAGCCTTGCTATCTGAAACTGGCGCAACTCACCACAGCGCGCCACATGTCAGCAGCGCAAGCGCAGCGCACTGCTCTTGCATGACACGTGTCATCACCACAAGCGCTTGCGCTCTTTGATTGGCGCAAAGCGCCTGACAAATGCAATACATTTCTTTTGCTAATGGGCCAGGCCCAAGTCAAAAAGACCTAGTAGGCCTAAATAAATTGCAAAGCAATAAAAGGGCAGAGCCCAAGTCAGATTGATGCTCTGCATCATTTATAAAAGGGCAGAGCCCAGAACAAATTGATGCTCTGCATCTTTTATAAAAGGGCAGAGCCCAAATAAAATTGATGATCTGCATCATTTATAAATGAGCAGAGCCCAAAACAAATTGATGCTCTGCATCCTTTATGGGCAAAGCCCTAGCACAAGTCTAATAGACCAAAAACAAATAAAAGCGTTGAATATTTTTCAACTGGACTTAGCCCAATCATGGCCGTAAGTCCTCAAATTAAATTGACCGGGCACAGCTGCTCTCTTAAATCAATTTACGACCGGTTCAAGGGTACATCTCCGAACTCCTTTGACACCCATCGTTGTAATCCTTCAACGACGTCAGAGAGGTGACGGGTCCCGACAACCACACATCAACACGGACTGTGGGGTCCTTAAACTCATGGACTTAAGCGTCCTTAAACTCAAATACGGACTGTGGGGTCCTTAAACCCACGGACTTATGCGTCCTTAAACTAAAACACGGACTGTGGGGTCTTTAAACTCATGGACTTAAGCGTCCTTAAACTACCTATGGACCACCACGTCCCTAAACTGGAATATGGACCACCACGTCCCTAAACTGGAATATGGACCGCAATGTCCTTAAATTACCTATGGACCACTACGTCCCTAAAACTGGAACAGTAGAGCCCCCAAATGCTCTTCGCCGGATCCAAACGATCCCGTTAAGTTGATCTTAGTCTCAAATCGGACTAACGTATCCTTAACGAACGTTTAAGTCGATCTTAGCCCAAATATGGCTAACGTATCCTTAAACTAAAACACCAAACCCAAATCTAAGTAAATATGGATTTGGACTAATCCACGTCCTACGGGCGACGGCATCACTTAGTCTCCGTATACAATACACGGGCAATCACAAACAAAACAAACACACATGACACGAAGTGAAATTCTGGAGAAGGAGAAAGTGGCTACTGCGATGCGGTAGCGTAATTAACTGCAGGGGCTTGCGCCTACAGGGAAGAGCGTCCCCACAATCAAAAACCCCTCGAGCGAGGGGGAATCTGACGAAGTCTGCTACATTGGCCGCATCCGTCTAAACCTCCGATACACGGTGTCATAAATCAACTTGGCATTTTCGGAGAGGTGGACGGATAAAGCCAAATAGCATCTGCCCCGAACCCCAGCGTCAGGACTTCGCAGTCCTGTACGCCGCCATTCGGAGGGGAACAGATTCTGGCACGCCCGGTGGGACCTTTTCCTCTTTCCACTCCACACTTCATGTGTCGTATTCGCGAACAAATCGCGGTTTGTTAATGGTTGCCTTTGGATTTTAAGTTTACTAAGATTTGGTCTCTTGCTTGGCGCAGAAAAGAAATCAAGCATCGATGGCCTCTACCTGTTCGAAGTGCTCTAACTGCAGCTGCAACTCGCGCCCTGCCTCAACTGGGGGCGTAACCTATGGGCCCCAAGCGGCCTCTTTGTTCACCATGCCCGTGGAGCAGATTACTCAAGCCACCACAGGGTTGTTTTTCGGAACCATGCTTCCGCCAATAAGCTTCAGCACCCCTGTGCCCGTACAAGAAGCTCCTAAGAAGTCGGTCTTCGATCGACTTACAATTACTGCGGCCCCTCTCAATGGGTCACCCAACACCAATGCCTCGGTCTTCTCCAGACTGGGCCAAAACTCCTGCGGGCCCACAATAAAGCTTGCGATCCCAGAAAAGGTTATTCCAAAAAGAGTAGCCAAACCTGTTCCTGAAGTCGTCAAGGCGGCTTCTCCGGCTAAGAGATTAGTCTTTAGAAGACTGACCGTCCCAAATCCCACTCCTGCTCCTGCTGCTCAAAAGATGTCAGTCTTCAACAGGCTGACGCCGGCGACAGCCCTACACCTGAACATGGGGCAAGAAGAAGCCGTTTCTGTCTCTGAGCCAATACCGACGACGCCACTGGCGCCGGGTAAGGAAGATCGGGGGCAACTCCCCTTCTGGGATGACTCCGCCAGCTCCAACGGTAGAAGTTAACGCTGCTGTTCTAACTGGGAACAACTTTGAGCTACTGAATAGAGTACGCAGAAACTCGCCGACTGCGGTGCTCAAAAGATCTCCTCCATCAGTAGAGACTGCCGTGGAAGCAGAAAAGCCAGAGCAGTCTCCTCGATCGCTGTCCTCCAAGATCTACAAGACATAGCGACGAGTCCGAGAATCTGTGATTGATCCTAAGTTCTCTCGCCAACAGAAGAAGTCGAAAGGTCGGGAAGAAGAAAATCCTCCGGTCAAGCAACGAAAGGCGACGACCGCTTGGGTTCCCGAAGCAACGGCCCCCTCAACTTCTACGGCCCATAAGAGAAGAAGGCCAGAAAAAGTCCCTACGCCGACGACGAATATCAAAGGTGGTGAACCCAAACGCCCTAAGTCAGGGGGCATTGTAGTTCATACCGTCTACATGGCGTCTGGTAAAGGGGACAGTCGCATATCTACGGGCCATCGACCGCTTACGCGATCAGTGACCAAAGTGCAGGAGCAGCAGCAAAAGCTCCAAGAGATGATGAACGCTATGGCTGCACTTACTGGGCCAAAAGAAAACCCTGAAACGTCCTCGGATGAACGCCAAGAGGAAGAAACCGACGCCGAATTCCTTCGTCGAATATTGGAGAAGAAGGACAAAGAGACTGCTGAACAAGCAGCCAACATAAAACGTATGGGCCTCCTATTCCAAGACATGGTGGGGATGATGATCCAATAAGATCCTCCGGCAGAAGATCCCCCGATCGTCCTTGAAGAAGATAGGGGAGAGACGTCAAATCCTCCGCCAGCTCTATCAACAGCTAAGGAGGATACAATCTCCAAAGCTGATTTGGACGAGTACATAGCCCAACAAATACGGGTTCATCGTGCGACTAAAGCAGCTGGCCAGGTCGTAAAAATGGGGCGGCCATATCCAAGTTGGTACGACCAAATCAAGTACCCGCCGGGCTACACAATTCCCAAGTTCCATGTCTACAAGGGGACGGGCAATCCTCACCAATATGTTGCCCAGTTCAGGGCACTCTGCGGCAACACCGGCGGTGATGACAAGCTTTTTCTTCGCCAGTTCGTTGGAAGTTTATCAGATACGGCGTTCGAGTGGTACTCTGAGCTCCCGAACGACTCTATCAAGACCTTCGCGGAGATGGAGCTGTTGTTTACTCAGCGTTTTGCAAGCGCCAGTGAATGCACCCCGATGACGGCACTGATTAACGCCAGGGTAAAGCCAGGTGAGACGTGGGTTCAATATGCTATACGGTGACGGAACTTATGGTCGAAGTGCGAGCAGCGCATTGAAGAAGCTCCCGCGGTGGGTATGTTTGTGGGAACACTTGATCCGCAAGCAACCATCTCGCAATTTATGATATTTTTCAAGCCGACTACCTTCCAGGCCTTGATTTACAAGCTATCGCAAATGGATCAGATGGGCCATAGACCCCCTCTTCCAAAGCCGGACTCCCGAAATGACAAGGGGAAGGGAAAAGCGATCGTTGTCGCTAATGCTCAACAACAACCGAGCAACTCGAAGCCGGTTGTTCGTCAAAATAATATGCGCCCGTACGTAGCCCTTGAGGAGAGGCTAGGACGTTCTTACTCATTTTCCCGAGATAAAACGAGAAGGTTATTCGAGCTGGCGTTGCGCAACCGACTCATAAATCTGCCGGATCCAAAACGTCCGTCGCAACCAAATGATGTCAATGAGCCCAACTACTGTCCTTATCATCGAGTACTGGGTCATCCGATCGAAGATTGCTACGTCTTCAAAAATTGGCTTGAAGACCAGTACCGACAGGGAAAGTTCGCGTTATCTGACAAATGGAAGGTGAATCCCCCGCAGCCCCACACCTCTAAGGGGATGAATACACCGGGGGCAACATGCTCTGCTGTTGAAGAAGCTCCTTGGGAAGTTGTATTATCAGCCAAGACAAAGAGGATGCTGAACGATCTTCAAACGTGCCCAGCGATTAGGTGGAAGAACCCGTCGGAACCGCAAGTCATTGAAGGGATGTTGAAGCCGCGTCCAACTCCAAAGACCGATGGTGGTGGCCCAAGCATTCACAAACAGCCGTCGAAATCTTCAAAGAAGAAGAAAAAGAAATAAAAGAAGCCCGTGAAGCCTGGCGACAAGCGCACGGACTTACAAAAACAAATTGACGCGCTGGAGGAATACAACCAGAAGGCACGGACTTCCATTACATTCCAAGAGTTCCTCAATCATGTCTTTCAGGAGGAAGATGAGGGAGAAAGTTCATCTGATGAATCTGAAGAATATGTGGCGAGCTGTCATGTGATTTCCCATTCGTTCATCGACGATGAGGAGACTCCTTGTACTGAAACGCTGGGGGCAGACCCTGAATCAAAAATTCTGGGGCCATCAGATGAAGTAATTGACTCATTCCTTAACGAAGCTCGATTGAAAAGTAAAGCTGATCGAGAACGCGAGACGGCTGTATTTGAAAGGGCCAAGCGCCAGCGACTTGATGAAAGAGCTGAGACGATCCCACTGGAGCAAAATACCTCCACTACCGACAAAAGCCAATTCAAGATGAGGAAAAGGTTTGCTAATGCCATATCAATGAGCATGAAGCTACCATCCTCCGAAGGAAAAATTAATGGTGAAATGGAAATGCACCCCTCCTATTGCTTATATCATCAGAAGGTTTCGCACCCCACCGAAGAATGCAAAGCTTTCGATAGATGGTGGCAAGGATATGTTGCTCATCGACAACATTTTAAGCGGGAGAAACGTAAAACTCGTCGGGAGCGGAAGGATATGACCGAAGGGTTTAACAGAATTACCGGTGATTGTCGCATGGTTAACGCCGGGGGATCACAGGTGCCTACATTCTGGAGTGATTCTGATGAAGAGCTGGAACTTGCCCCTCTCTTTAAAGAGTCCACTTCGGGAAAAGAAGAAGAGCCGAAGGTTTGCGAAAATATTCGGCTGCGGAATCGGACGCTGCCTGAAAAGAATCTCGGACCCCCAAACAGAAAAGATAAAGGGAAAGAAAAGGTCTCTGAAGATATCGTCTTAGATGACCAAGTTCTGGGGGAGCTAAGCGCCAAAGACCCGCCGAAGAAGAATAAGGTGGATTACAACGTCTTAGCGCATCTGAGGAAGCTACCCTCACAGCTCAGCATTCTTGACGCCCTTTTGCTATCAAAGGAGGCGAGAGATTCGTTAATCAAGGCATTACAAGATCCGAAACAATTCCAAGCTTTCCTGGCTGAAGAAAAGATGAAGGATGAATTGGAGGAAGTGCACACGGCCGATGTCGCTTTTGGTGATGAAGACCTTCTTCTTGGGACGTGCGAACACAATCGCCTCCTTTATGTCTCAGGATACTGCCACGATATAAAGATAGGCAAAATCCTGATCGACAATGGATCCTCCGTTAACCTCCTCAATGTGCGGGTGTTAAAAAAAATCTTCATGAGCGTCCAGCACCTTGCTCGGGACAAGATCACCATCTCCGGGTTCGACTCCCAGTCATCAAGAACTCTTGGGTCTGTGATACTGACGCTACGCTTTGGGCTACTCGTCACGGACATTAAGTTCCACGTCATAGACGCCAAGACATGCTACAATGCTCTGCTCGGCCGACCGTGGTTACACGAGTATAACGTCATCCCTTCTACACAACATCAGTGTATGAAATACGCTAAGGATGGCCTCGAGTATACCGTGGCGGGAGAACTGAATCCGTTTTCCATGAACGAAGTCCGCAAATATGAAGATGCCAAGTACTTCTTACCGGATTTCGAAGACACGGAAAGGTGTCACAAGCCGGAAAACAAAGTTAACGCCACCATCCCTATCTTCGGCAGTGATACCGAGGAGGAAGAGGAGATAGTTTATTCGGGGCCGCCCCAACACAACAAGCCAGGGCCATCTACTCCTACGTTGATCTTTGGTAGCGACTCGAAAGATGAAGTCCATGCTGTATTCCCTGCTTGACCTTCAATACAAACGTCCGCTGACGAAGAGCAAAGTCTACAAGTCGCCATGGTGCCGCTTAAACACCGTAAAGAACTGGATGCACTTGATATTTACAATGTAGAAGAGCTACAAACGTCCTATATCCCTCCCAGGCGAGAAAGCGAAAAAGCAATTCTATTCTACCGTTCTGAAGAAACCAAAGTGGAGAAAGAAATCCGGCATGGCGCGGATCCTACGCTCGACAGGCTTCAGCCTATCCGTCTTCCCAGATATTATACGGAAGGTTTGAAAAAGCTGCTGAAACGCCAGGGGATATCCTTCAAGCAGACCGTTCGAAAAACCAAGTTCTATAACAAAGTCTGGAACGTTCCCGGGACTCAACGCAAACTGCCTAATGGGAGAATGGAGACAAAAAGACTTGGATACATCCGGTCAAAGAAACGAGAGCTACTAAACAGCTGCTATGTCATGTATGACTTCGATGAAGAAGAGGATGCTCAATGGGAGGACGCTAATCCTGAGCCAGTGAAAGTTCCAGATGCAAAAGAGCTCAGTCCGTCGTTCGAAGAACAAATGGACAAGCTTATAAAGGAAGCGGGTCAAAAAGTCTGGGACGATTATAACCGCGAAATGGCTATCTACGAGAAAGCCAAAACGCAACGCCTCCTCCAACAGGCCGTGAAAGATGAAAATGCCGCTCCTGGTCAACCTGTTATAAAGAAGGCTCGACGCAGAGGCAGAAACAAGTCGAAACGCGAAAAAGGCGCTCAACATCAACGAAGCGGGACTAAGAGGCCACGCAAGCGGGAACCGAGCGGTTCCGATCTATCCCTCATGAGAAAAATGGGTCGAGCATACTCTTTTCCTCGGGACAAGACGAAGAAAATACTTGACCTCGCTTTAAAACATCAGATGCTTACACTGCCGGAGTCTAAACACCCCGAACAAGCAGGCGAGGTCTCACACTCAGACTATTGCTCTTATCACCGAGTGGTAGGGCATCCTCTCGAAGACTGCTTCACCTTCAAAAATTGGGTTGAAGATCAGTACCAGCTTGGCAAGTTCGCTCTGTCCGACAACTGGAGGGTAGCGCCGCCACAGAAGCACGAACCCAAGGCCACGGAAGAAGAACCAGTTCCACATTGGGATTGGAAGCAAATTCGTACTTGTCACGTGATAACGATGTCAAAAGAAGAGCCCAAGAACATGGATGACCTTCCCTGGTGCTTCGAAAACAGCAACGATGCGGTAATATCAGAATTCCCACCAGCGCCAAAAGAGCTAGAAGATGGAATCCATACCACTGCGGATAACCTTAAGAAAATTGAGTTGGGAACGGCGAATGACCCGCGACCGACATTCATCAGCGAGCTGCTATATGAAGAAAGGGTGGCTGCGTTAAAGGGCGTGCTTCTACAGCATAGGGATTGCTTTGCGTGGAACTATTCCGAAATGCCGAGACTAGATCCAGAAATTGCTGTGCACAGATTGGCGATATCTCCGGACGTCAAATCAGTCAAACAGGCACCGAGAAGAATGCGGCTCGAGCTTGAGATGAGTATCAATGCCGAGGTCAAGAAGCTGATCGACTCTGGCTTCATCTAGGAAGTTCAATACCCTGAATGGATCGCCAACATCGTCCCGGTGATGAAGAAAAATGGGACAGTGCGCATATGCGTGGACTTCCGGGATCTCAATAAAGCTTGCCTGAAGGACGATTTCCCAGTGCCAGTCACCGAACTGATGATAGACAATACGTCCACTCATGAAGTTTTCTCCTTCATAGACGGCTCATCGGGGTATAACCAGATAAAGATGCATCCCGAAGATCAGAAACACACCGCCTTCAGGACTCCTTTGGGTATATTCTGCTACAAAGTGATGCCCTTCGGTTTAAAGAACGCCGGTGCTACTTACCAGAGAGCCATGACGCAGATCTTTGATGACCTTATATACAAAATCGTCGAATGCTATATCGACGATCTCGTGGTTAAAAGAAAATCATACAAAGAACATCTCAAGCATTTGAAGACCGTGTTTCAACGCCTTCGACAATACAACTTGAAGATGAACCCGCTCAAGTGTGCATTCGGAGTTTCCTCGGGCAAATTCCTGGGATTCATCGTCCGACATCGAAGTATTGAGATAGATCCGTCAAAGATCAAGGCAATCATGGAAATGCCTCCGCCAAAGACTCTCAAACAGCTGCGGTCTCTCCAAAGGAAGCTCGCGTATATACGGCAATTTATAGCCAATCTTTCAGGCAAGTGCCGTCCTTACAGCCACCTGATGAAAAAGGGAACCCCATTCGTCTGGGATCAAAAATGCTAAAGTGCACTGGACGAAATCAAGAAATACCTGCAGAACCCGCCAGTGTTGGCTGCTCCAGTTAAGGGAAAGCCTCTTATTCTTTATACAACCGCCCTTGAAGGTTCTTTAGGTGCATTATGGGCACAAGAGAACGATCAAGGGAAGGAAAGAGCACTCTACTACTTAAGTCGAGTTCTGCTGGGGGCAGAAAGCAACTACTCCCCCATTGAAAAACATTGCCTGACATTGATCTTTGCGATAACAAAGCTTAGACACTATGCGTTGGCGCATGAAGTCCGTCTCATTTCGAAGGTGGACCCTCTTAAATATTTAATGTCAAAGGCCATATTGACGGGACGACTCGCTAAATGGGCCATGTTCTTGATGGAGTTCTCGATAACGTATCAACCTCTCAAGGCAGTGAAAGGCCAGGCCATCGCCGACTTCCTCGCTGAGCATCCGATACCTGCCGATTCTCCTTTAAATTGCGATCTTCCAGACAAACATGCGTTTGATGCAATCGACGGTGGTGATACCCGATGGGAGCTCTATTTCGATGGAGCATCTTCCGTGAAGAAGCGCAAACAAAGTACCCCTATAATCAAATCGGGGGTAGGACTCATCTTTGTAACTCCACAAGGTAGGATAATGCGTTTTGCTTTCTCCCTAACAGAGCCGAGGACAAACAATGAAGCCGAATACGAAGCTCTGATAGCAGGCCTCGAGATCGCCATCGACATGGGAATTGAAAACCTCCTCATATATGGAGATTCCCAACTGGTCGTTAGTCAAGTAAACGGCGACTACCAAACATGCAAACCAGAGTTGGTGAAATACGGCGAAAAAGTGCAACAATTGTTGACCCAAATTCCTTCCTACACTTTGCAGAACATACCGCGCATGGAAAAAAGCAAAGCGGACGCGTTGGCCAAGCTCGCTAAAGAATTGGCTGACGAGAACCTCGATGACGTCAGAATTGTGGTACAAAGTCGTCGAGTGCTCGCCCCAGCGGAAATATCTCCGGAATCACCCGAAGAGAAGGGAGCAACTGAGCAGACGACCCTGCAAATAAAAGATCGGGAAAATACCGAGGATTGGAGAGAAGTCTTTATAGACTACTTCAAATACCGCCAAACGCCCGAAGATGCGTCCTCAAGACATCAGCTTATGAAACGAGCTCTGTCTTTCGCCTTCGTCAATGATACTCTGTACAAGAGGTCGTTCGATTCTTTATGGTTGAGATGCCTGGGACCTGACGAAGCGAAAAGAGTCGTCCAGGAAGTTCATGATGGACTCTGCGGTTCTCACCAAGCGGGCCCAAAGATGAAGTTGAAGATCAAACGGATGGGCTACTACTGGCCCACGATGATTCAGGATTGTCTCGAATATGCGAAGCAATGCCACTCATGCCAAATTCATGGGGACTTCATCCATCAACATCCAAATCCGCTACACCCGACAGTGGCTAGCTGGCCATTCAAAATGTGGGGAACTGACATAGTCGGCCCCATCGAACCAGCATCGTCTAGAGGACATCGTTTCATCCTGGCAACGACTGACTACTTTTCCAAATGGGCAGAAGCAGTACCGCTGAGGGAAGTGAAGACGGAGAATATCCTCCATTTCTTCAAGATGCACGTCCTATATCGGTTTGGAACTCCACGACGGATCATCTCCGATAACGGGCCAGCTTACAGAAGCCACAAGATCAGTCGCTTCGCGCAACAGCACAATATAGACTGGAGATATTCCTCGGTTTATAATCCATGAGCTAATGGTCTAGCTGAAGCCTTCAACAAAACCTTAACAAAGATTATGAAGAAGACGGTGTCCCGAAATAAGAAGGACTGGCACGAGAGATTGCAAGAAGCTCTCTGGGCGTATCGAACTACGTTCAAGACAGCCATGAATACAACGCCATACGCGTTGGTATTCGGTACAGAAGCAGTACTCCCTCTCGAGATAGAGTTACCCTCTCTACGAGCGGCGGTTCACTACGAACTGACGGACGAAGAGAATGCTCACCTTCGGCTTAAGGAGCTTGATGCCCTTGATGAGACCCGGCTCATAGCGCAACAAAATCTGGAGTCCTATAAAGCAAAGATGACGCGCTCATATGAAAGATTGACCCGGCCGAGGACATTTCGCCAAGGCGAACTCGTGCTAGTGGTCAAAAGGCCTATGATCCCCAATCGCGCCAAACGGGAAAAATTCGAGCCAAACTATGAAGGCCCGTACATCATAGACAAGGTCTACCAAGGTGGAGCCTATCTACTCATGGATATGCACGGTGAAAGGCCTTACAGGCCAATAAATGGCCGATTCCTAAAGAAATACTACGCTTAGCGAGTTACTGCCTAGGTCAATGATAGATGACGATGACTATGTCCGCTCGCTATCTTCCTAAGCTCAAACTCTATAAGCAGTAGCCAATTTTCTCCATGACGGACCAAAACGTCCTTAAACTAACGAAGGACCGAAACGTCTTTAAACTATTACCGCAGCATCTTCAGGCTGACGAGATGAATAAAAGAAAAAGAAAAAGAAAAAATATATATAATAAACGGTATGTCTATAAGCAAAATGGGCACGGATGAAAACCCGAAAGGGCTCCGTGAGTAAAAACAGCAGGGCTACCGGCGAGTGTTCGTGAAAACCCGAAAGGGCGCAACCTCGTAAAAAAAAGAGAGAGAAAATAAAAAGAATAAAAAAAACGGTATGTCCATAAGAAAAATGGGCACGGATGAAAACCCGAAAGGGCTCCGTGAGTAAAAACAGCAGGACTACCGGCGAGTGTTTGTGAAAACCTGAAAGGGCGCAACCTCGTTAAAAGACACTTACAGGGTCCTCTCGACCTTGTAAGGAGAAACCACCCGCGTGAGATCCTTACGACTCACGAGGGAGCAACACACTTAGGGATCCCCACGATTCCTAAGGAGAAAATACACTTGCGAGATCCTCACGACTCGTAAGGAGAACTCTCTTATGGGACCCTCACGGCTCATAAGATTTGAAAGTCTTAAGTTACAGAGACCTAAACCTATGCTTAAGCAACCCCCACAACCTTCGATATTGCCCTACAAGTGGTTCAATACTGACCCTTGTATACAATCCACGGGCATAAATAAATATTTCCCTAACCAAGTCCCATCCGTGACTGGGGATATGTTTGCATGGTGAACAACCCTTGTAGGTCCTCTCGATTTACAAGGAGAAAACCCTCTTGTAGGATCCTTACGACTTACATAGGAACATACACTTAGGAATCCTCACGATTCCTAAGGAGAAAATACACCTACAAGATCCTCACGACTTGTAGGGAGAAATACCTTTGTGAGACCCTTACGGCTCATGAAGTTAAAAGCTTTACTCGACAGGACCTTAACCATGTTCGCTGAGCCACCTTTGTTCAATATCGACGGAGGCAAATAATGATTCACTCCTGGCAATATCCCAGTTGTAGCGGTGCTGATGCCGAAACCGGTGTCTAATTTCAGGTTTACGGTGAAAAGCCAGTAGGCTACACATGCATACGAAATAGCCGAAATGATGGGGCAACTTGCAATAAAAACCAGCAAGTAAAAACGTATGCATACGAAATAGCCGAAATGATAGGGCAACTTGCAATAAAAAGCAGCAAGTAAAAACGTATGCACACGAAATAGCCGAAATGATTGGGTAACTCGCAATAAAAAACGGCGAGTAAAAATAAAATAAATAGCCAAAATGATTGGGCACCGTGAAAAATAGCCGAAATCATTGGGCAATCGCGACCTTCGCGATATAAAAGCTGAAATGATAGAGCATCGCGGAAATAAAAAAAATGATAAGACTTTAGCCCTACAGTTGAGATCATATCGATCCCTGTATACAATCCAAGGGCGCAAACAAAGAGGGAACCATACCTTCCTAACAGGCTCCGCCAGAAAACGAAACTAAATCTTGACGGTTCGTTTCAACACCAGGGAAACAAATAATCCTTGGCAAATACCTCAATTCAGGGAAAAAAACATCCTTGATGAGAGCCTCCTGATTCGCGTCGACTCGCAGAGAAACCAATGTCTCCATGGGAAATTCTCGATCCGTTTCAACACCAAGGAAACAAATAATCCTTGGCAAATATCTCAATTCAGGGAAACAAACATTCTTGATGAGAGCCTCCTGATTCGCGTCGACTCGCAGAGAAACCAGTGTCTCCGTGGGAAATTCTCGGTCCGTTTCAACACCAGGGAAACAAATATCCTTGGAAAATACCTCAATTCAGGGAAACAAACATCCTTGATGAGAGCCTCCTGATTCGCGTCGACTCGCAGAGAAACCAGTGTCTCCGTGGGAAATTCTCGATCCGTTTCAACACCAGGGAAACAAATAATCCTTGGCAAATACCTCAATTCAGGGAAACAAATATCCTTGATGAGAGCCTCTTGATTCGCGTTGACTCGCAAAGAAACCAGTGTCTCCATGGGAAATTCTCAATCCGTTTCAACACCAAGGAAACAAATAATCCTTGGCAAATACCTCAATTCAGGGAAACAAATATCCTTGATGAGAGCCTCCTGATTCGCGTCGACTCGCAGAGAAGCCAATGTCTCCGTGGGAAATTCTCGATCCGTTTCAACACCAAGGAAACAAATAATCCTTGGCAAATACCTCAATTCAGGGAAACAAACATCCTTGATGAGAGCCTCCTGATTCGCGTCGACTCGCAGAGAAACTAGTGTCTCCGTGGGAAATTCTCGGTCCATTTCAACACCAGGGAAACAAATATCCTTGGAAAATACCTCAATTCAGGGAAACAAACATCCTTGATGAGGGCCTCCTGATTCACGTCGGCTCGCAGAGAAACCAGTGTCTCCGCGGGAAATTCCCGATCCGTCTCAACTTGTAAGATGAAGCCTCAGGCAACAGGGATTAAAAAACTTGTTTCCTGAACAATGGGATCTTGCAAGTCGGTCTAAAACGGTCTCTTGCATACTATTCAGGGGTCTCACTCTCCAAAGTCGAATTTCGACAAGGAGGGAAACAACCGCTTCTGGGTCCTCTCGACTCGTAAGAGGGAAAAATTCTCTTATAAGATCCTTACGACTTATAAGAGAAAACACACTTAGAAATCCTCACGATTCCTGAGGAGAAAATACACCTACGAGATCCTCTCGATCCGTAGGGAGAAAATCTCTATGAGACCCTCACGGCTCATAAAGTTGAAAAGTCTTAGGCGGCAGATCTGAACCTGCGGTCTAAGCCATCGCTATCTCTCGGAAAAATTTAGATGCTTACTCTATTATCGGTCAAATGTGTTTATCAAGACAGTATGCTGATAATAAGAGAAAAGAAAAAGCAAGGAAATGGCACAAGACATCGCAAAGAAAAATGTATATCTTTATTGAATGTAATCAAGTACAAAGTAAAGCGTACAAAAGAATAAAGAATGGATACATATTATTTAAAGAATTTTTTTTTTTACAAGTATGGAGATACAAGGGGAATCATTAGGAAGGAAGCGTCTTGCATAGCTCTATTAATTGTTCGTGCACTTCCTTCCGCGCCTTTTCTTGATCAGCCACCACCGCCAGTTCAGCCTCCACTTGAGCCCGCTGTTACAAGAAGGATGCAAGCTGCTCCCTAACGGCCTGATGAGCAGCTTCACAGCCTGGAGTGTCACGCTCGGCAATATCAAGCTTCCGCTTCAAGTTCAGCCCATGAGAAATGCGCTCCAAGAGGCCCTCAAAGATAGCCTTCACTTGGGCAGCATTTGCCTCGACCTCAGCACGCAGATGAGCCGTCTTGCTTGAAGTCTTTTGGTACTCCCTCAGCCTTAAAGCCGCTTCTTGTTCCAAGTGGTGGACGTAAGAAGCGCTTTTCTCAATCCACGCTGCTCTGTGATTGCCTGCGGCTGAGGTCTCGGGAGCGGGAAGCATCAACTCTAGCTGGTGCAGGCGAGCCTCGATCCCCCTGCAATGGTTAACCCAAGATGCGACGATGCCCTCGTCATGGAAATTAGCAAATATCACCAGCATCGGGTTAACCGTCGTAGAGAAATTTGCAGCAGACGTAGGAGTCTCGACGTTGAGTTCCTCGATGTAGTCTCTCAACATACGCAGACTATTCGCCGCACCTTTCGAGGACGGACGTCTCTGGGAAGGGCCTGCCGGTGTTGTAATATGGGACTCAAAAGGCGCCGAGATCGGAACGACAGCTGAAAAGACAAAATGCGATTAGATGACGATTCAAGAGATATGGAAAAAGTCATTGATGAGATAGTCTACTATACCAGTTGAAGCAGGTGGCAAGGCCGGAAGGGCCGGTGGCGCGACCGATCTTTCTTCTCCCCCTTCGATTTGTAGCACTGCAGTCAGGACGAGAAAAAGTTAGAAATAATTCCATCACCGAAAAAGAAAGATATCAGTCGGAAACTATACTCACCAGCGCCACCAGAGGGAGAAGCGAGTTCAGATGGGAAGGAGAAGTGTGGGAGCAACACTTGATATAGATGATCAAAGAGCACTCCTGAAAAGACACAACAGTACGACTTTAGTACACAAATTATACGTCTAAAACATAAGATTAATAAGTTGCAAACCCATACCTTCCAACATCTTTGACGGTATGAGAGAGGGCTGAGAAGTGACCACCGCCAAGGCAGTAGTTGAAGGCGCTCCCTCGAGCAATAGGGCATCGGCACTGGCTGCACCTGCGTTATGAACAAATGTGAACTTGTCAGAAAGGATTGTAAGATAAAGAGGACAGTAACTTGAGCTTTACCTTATGAGCTGACGGCCGAAACTGAGGCGACTCCCTCCTCCATCGACATGAGGCCACCGCCCGTGGCCTCGTCACCCGACTCAATGAAGACTTTTGTCGTGCTCGCAAGACCTGGAGACGGCGGGGGACCATAAGCGGGGAGGGCTATGACCGGAGCATTACCAGATTCCTGAGAAAGATCGGTTGGTTCGTCTTCAGGAATCATGTCTACCTCACCCTTTACTCCCTCGGGCTCAGCAATCACGGTTGCCTCGTCCACCGTCACCACGAGGTCGCCGGCCTCAAGCGCCTCGTCTGCCACTACCCTGGGCTCAGTTATAACAATCATTTCATCTGCCGCCACTTCAGGCTCGGCATCAATGACCTTCTCGGCTGCGGATCCCTCGGCCTCCAGCTCAGGCTCCATAACCCCAGCGACGTTGCCCACCGTCGGCTCAAGTTCGGCCGGTGCCTCCCCCCTGCTTCCCCAGGTTCGACAGTCTCTGCCTCCCCCTCGGTCGGACTTGGCCCTGCAAGATGAGATGCATAAGAACCGGCGAGTTTACAATTTTTACAAACAAAATTCTGAAAAAAATATTACCTGAGGTGGACTTCTCGTTAGCCTTCCTATTGGCGTGAATCGTCTGTCTATGGGCTGTAGAGAGGGCGACCGGGGACTCTTCTGAAGGGGTGTCGGCACGAGGAACGGTGCTTGGGCCCGCTCTAATGGCCAAGGCAGCCCTGCGTGCCTTTGCTTCGCGCCTCGACCGCTTCCTCTCCTCCCGGGCTATCACGATGGACCTCTTTGACGCTTCCTTCATCGAAGCGTCGTCGTCCTCATTCAAGGATGCCTCCAGAGCCTTTAAGGCATCTCTCATCGGCTCTTCGAGACGGACCTCCTGCGGTAGCCCAGAGGGAGCAGGAACATCGGCAGCTGGCAGAGCACTTGCGTCACTTGGCGGGAACGGCATTGAGGTTTCTGCGATAAAAAAGGAGAGGTTAAATTGACCATAACACAAGGAAAACGAAAACTTGATGAATTGAAACTTACTAAGGCCTAAAGACGCTCTGAGACGTTCCTCCTCTTGGAAAGTCTCGAGGGAAGCGACAATGGCTTCTTCATCGGTGATGCCTGTTGAAAGAAAAGAAGGAAAAACGTTAGTCAAAGGCAATGAGGAGGATATGATACAATAAAGAAAATGCGACTAGTAGTTACCTGATTGCGCAAGCTTAGCTAGCCACGCGTCACCTTTGCCAACCACGCTGAAGTTTCGAGAGCGGCCTCCAAGTCTGTATCATCCGGCGGCGGCATGACTAATCCCTCATTAGTCTCATATTCGCTCAGGCCCTAGGCATAGGGAGCGTAGGGTTCCTGACCGAATACGACGTCAGCGGCGAAGAGCGACTTCTTTTTCTTCTTCTGCCCACCAACCCTGGCGGCACTAGGGATCGACTTGCGCTTGGCGGCCACCTTGGGGCGACGGGTCCCGATGTCCGCACCCACGCCAGACTCCGGCGAGGCTACAACCACTGTCTCCACTGGAGCACAGAGCGCTGGAGGTGCATTGGCAATATCGGGGAGCGGCAATCCGTGCGGAGGACTTTGCGCACGCGATGGCCTGACTCTAACATCTTTTAGAGGGGCAACTACCGGAGTCCTAGGCACCAAAGGAGCGTTGCGGTCGCTGCCTGGAGGCGCACCCTTACGGTCGACCAGCAGTCGCCTTTCCTCCTTTATAACGGCTCATGTTGCATGATTGTACCATTCTTTATATACGTTGAGGAGTCATGGAGTGCAAGACGGGGCACTGATAAAAAAATGAGAACCCGTATTCAGGCGTATGAAATGATGCAGCGCGTTCTCCATCCCTTCTTCAGTGGCAGCGGGTTCCAGTAGGAAAGCTTCCAAGGGTACCCCTTGATCGTAGCCCAGTTGCTGGGCGAAACGATGCGGGTTGTATCTCATAAAAATCGCCGCACCATTCTGCCTGAATACTAGGAAGCCCGGTCTAATGGAATATAAGTGAAGGGTCTCCCGGGCAGTCAAAATTGAGGCTCCATCCTTGAAAGCATCTTGTAATGGCCGCATCGCAGTGGTAGACGCCTTTCCAATGGTCAACACCTTATCAACGAAAGACATCCCGTCTCCAACGGTGTGGGGGCAAAGGAGTAAACCCCTGGCGTTCCGTGGCGAAGGAGTCACGATTGATGCGCCAATCAACTGTATGATGCGAGGGAAACCGCACTTGTCGTAGAACGAGGGCCTTTTGTGCATGCTGAAAACACCTGACGTGTGTAGCTCAAGCCACGATATGAAGTAGTGCATCGGGAAGACCACGTGCAGTACCCCAGGCTCATTAGCGTCCGCTGCTCGACTGAGGCCATGATACAAGTGTGCCAAGCCGGCGATCCCAACGGCCACTTTTACCCCGATGGTCATCCGGTGGGCTGGGTAAAAGACAGAGGGCAGCATATGGCGAGAATGCATTGGGATCGCAAACCAACTCAGCCATAGCCCAAGAAATCCTAAGAAAAAGGCCTCCTCGTCCATCCCAGGGGCCGCAATTTCTGCAAAAGACATAGTCGGGAAGTCCGGAAGGAAAAAACCCTTTTGGTCTATTTCCTTCACCGGCAGGTTGTCCAAACCTAGACCGAAAGGGTCATCCAAGGTAGCAAACTTGGCAGCTTCTGATGAGAGGACGCTTGGGCGAAGGAACCGAGCGATGAAATCCTCAAAGCTAACTCCGCGACTCCCGTGTTCGATGAAAAGGGCCTCATAGATGTTCAACACTTTGATCAAACTTGGGAATTGGTGTTGAACAGTATTTTCCGGCGTGAGGCCCCTTACCACCGGCTTAGCACCGAAGACATACTCGTCTGTCGGAAGCAATTCCTCATAGTGCTCCCCAATAACCGGCAAACCGGAGACCTCTGTGAACTCCTCCAGAGAAATTGACACTTCCTGATCCATTGCAAGGAAAGTGTGGGTAGGAATGTTCCACTGCTCCAAGAAAGCCTTGAACCACCATGTGGGAAGCGTGGGATACTGGAAGAGAGAGACGTAAACCGCAGTATATAATCCTAACCTTATCAACTGCGACTTCTTCGTCAACAGGATATACCGGGCCCACGGCAGATAGCCGATTGGGTGTCGGGGGATCAGACCGATGTTATATGATTGCCCCCAAGGTCGCGCCTCGCCTTGACAGATACGGCGTCCTAGGATATCCAAAACCATAGGACGCTGGACCGGAATCGCATCTATGGCGGGATGAAGAAAGCCTTTCGAGGTCCAATCAACCATCTCCACGGCATACTGCACCGAGGGTGGAGTGGCGTAATGAATCGCCGTGATGGGTTCTGACGGTACTGCGCACGTGAAGCTCCGTCGATCCATGATAATCTGGTTATACCATGACCCCCAAAGGTGGAGACTCTTATATTCCGGGTCGTGGTCCCTAATCATAGCCAAGATTTTATGGTCCAAGGGCGTTTCAGGAAACCCTTCCTCCGAGCGAGCGAACGGGAATGAAGTATCAAGAGACATGGTTACTGCAAGGGAACAAAAAATGGCCGTTAGTGCTGCAATTCCAACGCTTGGCGTTTAAAATTTTTTAATGAACTGAATTTAAAATTGATTAAATTAAAAAAATTTATATGTTTTTATCTTTACATGTAATTTTCGTCTTTTTCCTTATTTTCTAAATTTTGGGATTTTGTGGGTGTAATCCGCTGAAAACCCTTAGGAGATAACAATCCTCCTACTAGGGACACCTAGAGATTTAACGGTTTGTTGCACGAGCTAAGTGCAATTGTGTTGCCTACGAAAGTGTGCTAGGTTTTTGTTTTTGTTTTTTCAAAATAAAACAGTTTGCTCAGGACAATCAAAAGATAAGTTTGGGGGTATTTGATCGGTCATATTTGTTGCACATTTGTACAGTCATTTTCCTTACTATTATTAGTTACTAAAAGGTGTTATTTGTAATTTAAGAACATATGTGGGTTTATGTGTAGATTTTTTTTTCTTATATGTTTCTTAATTTATAATTAATATAATTGGGGGAATATATGCATATTATATCATATCAAATATTCTTAACCATTATTATTAAGATATCATATCATATCCATTAAGTAATTTAATTAAAATTGGTTGGAATATTATCTCAAATAAAATAAATGCTACTAATGATTTGATTTGAGATATTGTGCAGATATTAAAATAACAAATCAGTTCAGGACTACAAACATAAGTAGGAGATCCACATCAAATTAAGTTAGCAAACCAAATCTACCGAATGTTAGAAGCAAATTGAAGGTTCTCGCAACCGTAGAAAAAAAATTTCAAATTATAATCATCAGAAAAATCTCCTAAGATCACGAGAAGAAAGCACAAAAAATCTGGAGACGAAACTCTACTAAACGGCGGCTGATCTACGATGGAATGAAGCATATAGCGGCGGAACCGCGGTCCAATAGTGGTCGTTTGATGTACAATTTCAGGGGCATGATTGTCTTTTCACATACATCAAGGTGACGTCTATGCTTTCAAGTTCCAGAGCGTATATAAAGGACCGAGAGCAATCTTGGGTTATCTATCAATTCATCCATCAATCTAGATCAATCGAGCAAACTAAAGTTTTTGGTTCTTTTAGTCTTTTTTCAGTAATCAAATTCCGTAATGCAAAAGTTTCAATAAAAGGTAGTTTATTTCTTTTAATTTTGTCTCATTACTTTCCGTATTTATTTTCTGCATTTACTTTCCGCGCTTTTTTTTATTGTTATTTCTTATGGTTTCTTTATTCTTCTACCTTTCTTTTTTTAGTTCGTTTTTCCCAATGAGCGAGTAAATTCTCGCTTGTTAGGGTTTGTAGGAAAGGGTAGTATAATGGATGCAAAAAATCCTTTATCTTTTTCTTATATTTTAATTTTTATAAATATTAATAAAGGGAGTCTTAACCCTCTTATTCGGGCGTGCTACCAATTCATGATAATTGCGACCTCGATTTGAGATTCGTTAATATTTTCTTTGTTGAGGGCTTGAGATAAATAGGGATCAATGGAAGGACAAGGGTCTGTCGAGGGAAACCCTAATCCCTTCAAGAACCCTAATCCACATTCATCGCTATTTCTCTAGTATTAAATAATTAAAAGATAAAAAGAATCATTTTTAAATCTCCATATTTTAACTACTCAATCCGAAAAATCCTACAAGCCCTTCTCTTATAAAATTTTCAAATCTGTTTAGTATAAAACGATAAAAATTCCACCTTTCTTTATTAACTCGTCTAAAATAAGAAAGATAGTTCACAATTTCCTTATGGACGACCCGTACTCACTATCGGTTAGCTATTACGACACCGTTATTGATTGCGGTAATTAGGAAGCATACAAAGACTGAATTTTTCAAATCAATTAGGCATACATATCATAACATATTCTATTCCAAAATACCGAGTACATGCAGTCATACAATACGGGATGAACACTGTTTGCAGACGATAGGTCAGGATTTCGTCGGTATGAAACCGGAACATCAAGTATCATGTAAGAACCTAATGTTGGTTCCACACATCCAACCGATGTACCTGCTATGGATCCAGCGGTGTTAGAACATAATGGATATGGAAGTGATGATGCTAGTGATGAGGATGAGATTAAAGCACAAGATATCATGCAAATTGCATATGTCCATGATGATGATAATGATAGGCAGTGGATTACTAATTTATGTGTTAATAATGACTTCATTGCGTTTGAAAATCCACTTGTCGATAACATGATAGATGCTCACATGTTATCTACAGCGGTAACGGAGAATGTCAAATTTCATGCTGATAGGCTTTCGACAGTCAATATTGAAAGTGGGTTGAAGGTCGACGATTTGTTTGAGAATAAGGAGAAGTTAATTCAGGCAGTCAGCCTTTGGTCAATTAAACACGGAGTTTCTTTTAAACTAACCAAGACTACCATGACCAAGTACATCGTCGTTTGTAAAACAGACGCGAACTGCCTTTGGAGGCTTCATGCATAGATCTCGAAGAAATAATCGACATGACATTGGCAGATAAAGATGCGGGTAATCATACTTGTGTGAATCCTGTAGTGAATTCAAATCATAAACATGTCACTTCTACATTCTTATGTAACAGGATCTTTCCTTTCATGAAATCGGCCATCGATTTAACCTCCAAAACGATTCAAGTGCTTATAAAACATACATTATTCATTAAAATAAATTATATGAAGGCATGGAATGCGTTGAACAAGCCATTGTCTAAAATATACGGAGATTGGAAAGATTCGTATGAACATTTGCCACGATATCTTGCCGCCATCAAATCTACTAATTTCGGAACTGTCTTCAAGATAACCAACACATCAATGTCAGAAAAAATGTGATATTTTACCGGTGCATTTTGGGCATTTGGACCGGCCATTGATGATTTCGATTTTTATCGTCCCGTTCTCAGTATTGATGGGACGCACTTATATGAAAAATACAAAAGGACTTTGCTCATTGCTACCGGTGCTGATGAAAATGATGGTCTTTATCTTTTGGCATATGCTGTAGTTGGAGGTGAAACCACAGAAAATTGGGAGTGGTTCATTACTTGCATTTATCTCTACGTTCCATCCGTGCGGGGAAGGCACATTACTTTCATATCTAACCGGATGAAAGGGATTCCAACCATACTAAGAAATTCATAGTCGGAACCTCATAGTCATCATTATTGTATGTGACATATCAGAGCCAGCTTTTCAATTGCTGGATTTAATGGCAAAACCTTGCAGAGTTTGTTATCTCAAATTTCATGTGCATCAGATGACTTGAAATATACAGAGTTGAAAGAAGAACTTAAACGTATATGTCCAAGAGCAGATGCTTAAATTGAAAATAGTCTTAAAATTGAAGGAAAAAATGGGCTTTTTTTACAGATGGTGGCAGGAGATTTTGCATAATGACTACGAATGCTTCAGAAATCTTTAACGGGGTCTTAAAAGGATCTCGATCTTTACCTATTCAGGCCTTAGTGGCATGAACTTTTTACCTGGCGACCAAATACTTTTTTGCAGGACATCAGGAGGGACAAGAATGGAGACAAAGTTATATCCTAAGTTTGAACAATTAATAACAAAAAGAGCTACTGATGCTAGACATGCTTGGCTTATAAGGTTTAGCCAGTCAAAATGGCAGGTGATTGAAAAAGATGGAAAAAATTATGCCATAGTCATCGATGATAGGAACTGCAGTTGTACGTGCAATATACCTAAGTTGCAAAAGTTACCTTGTTCACATGTAATTTCAGCATGTACACAAGTAGAGAGTGGGGGGGGGGACATTGCATATTACGATCTTGTTTCGAAGTGGTATTATGTCTCCAAATAAAAAGCTGCTTATGCTCCGTTGTTCCATCCTGTACCTGATAGATGATATTGAGAGGCGTACAACGGTCCATTGATATTACCACCTATCGGTAGGAGACAAGAATGATGACCACATTCTACTCATATCAATATCGGTAAGAGACAAAAATTATGCCATAGTCATCAGATGACCACAATCTACTCGTATCAATGATATTATGGATGATTCACTAGAAACACATAGGAAAAATAGATGCAAATATCTGCAACGAGTATGGTCATAATAAGGTACGATGCAAAAATCCTTCAACACCACGTCGTCATTGGTAATCACCGCCTATATTTTGAAATACACACACACATGCATACACACACACATATACATGCAAACACAAAAAACAAACATACATACACACACATACACGCACGCATATTTTCTTTGTTATACATACTCATTTTTTCAAATTTATTATAACTCGACTTTTTTATTGTTCAGATATACTTATGGAGCCTGGACCTATAGATACGAGCGTTTTGTACTTGCAGACTGACCACATGTCATCCAACGCCGCATTAGTACAGATAAAACTTTGTAATTTTATTTTCTCTAATTACATATATTATTTATATGTTACTGATACAAGTTCTCTTATTGTAATTGGCAGAGTGATCAGATGATTACATGCATTGACCACTCAGTCCAGAGCTGCAGGATCCCATCTAGAGATGCCCGTATGCAGGCTGTGTTGCAATGGGCATGCTTTCATCATCTATCCATATTGGAGTATATACGTTTAGATAGAGGCTTGATTACAGTTTTGGTAGATAAATGGAGACCAGAGACCTTTACATTTCATTTTAGAGTTGGTGAGATGACTATCACCCTGCAGGATGTCGCTGTGCTGCTTGGTCTACCTATAGACGGACGGATGGTTGAGGTGGAGTACATCAACGATTGGTCAGATGTGTTTCTCGACTTGTTGGGTAGGATTCTGCCTGTTGGGAAGAGAAGAGACAGTAGCATTAACTTGAGGTGACTGCGAGAGGCATTTAGTGCTGAGTCTACCATGGATGCTACGCCTGCGGCGATCGAGCAGCATACATGCGCCTGTATTTTACATCAGATAAAGGTTCGCTTATTCCCGGGTAGGAGTAAGAGCAGATTTATTCTTGCTTGGATGGCACTTTTAGCTGATCTTGACCAGTATGCCATTTTATCGTGGGGAAGTGCAATTCTGTCATTTCTCTATAACAAGCTGAGGATGGCTGCATTGATAGAGCAGAAGAGTTTTGGGGGCTGTTTGATGTTTTTTCAGGTATAAAATACTTAAAACCGCATTATACTAACTTCGCGTAATTAAATTGATATTCATTGTAAATCATATTTTATTTCAGATATGGTCATGGACATATCTCTCTATTGGTCGCCTGACCATTACGACCCAGTTCGCTTTAGATGGCCAAAGGCCATATGGTTTCCAGTATGTAATTAAACCTATGCGCATATTTCAAATTTCAAGTTTTCTTAGAATATTAACTTTTTGTGTGTAATCTCTATGTAGGTGAAATGGGGTTAGGCTATGGGATGTGATGCCGGATCGCAGCCTCCGCTTCTACCGCAACGAGTTCAATGTCATGGAGGAGCCATCTGTTACGTGGACACCTAACCTGTTGGGCACTCTGCATCTATTATGCTTGACAGGCGCTGGTTATTAGCATGCGCAGACGTTGATCATCTACAACGATGTTATTTAAATGCACGTGCCAGACCGTGTCCTTCGCTAGTTCGACTTGAAGCAGCACATACCAGGCACGGTGGAGCGGACACTGCATCAAGGTGGAACGCTATCTGGAGATGCTTGTCTCGTGGAGCATCATATTTGGGTGGGTCGATGGTACTATCGGTTAAACCACATAGCCGATGAGATATAACCAGGTATACCGATAGATCATTATCTTGCCTGGTATTGGATGATTACATGAAGATTCATCCTCACAGCCCCCATCCACTGACCTCATATACGTCTCGAGAACCGAAAGAGAGAGATTTAATAACTTTATATCAAACCTTATAAAACTATAATCTTATTTTCATGAAATTTATTATCTTATTTACCATCAATATAGGTCCAGACCATATACGCGTTAGAGGATATAGCTGATGAGGGGATCGGTGGCACTAGGGACTCAGCGAGCTGCTTTAAAAATATCAAGTCTCTCATAAGGATTATGATGACGAGGATTCACACGTCCACCTCCCGTGCCTTCACCACCCATGTTCGCACCAGCCATTTCTATCATATATACACGAACAAGACTTAGACGTGCACAGCCAGAGCCGTCTCAGCATCCGATGAGTATGCGTATGGACCATCACAGCCAGAGCCGTCTCAGCCATCTGCCGCCGTCGAGGCCGGACCGTCACAGCCTCGACATCCTTTAGCAAGAAGAAGAGGACACTAGAGATGTTGCGACGACCTCGCTAGATTGCACGAAGTATCGTGTTGTATTGTGTTGTAGTCGAACTCGTATGGAGTCGGCTTAACTTTATTTATTTTATAGTATTTATTGTTTTCAGCTTATTGGTCTTTGCAGTTTAGGCTGTTGGTTATAGTGCTTTCAAGGCAATTATTGTAATCGCAGGCCGGTGATTATGATGATTGAGGGAGGACCTATACGAATAGAACAGTCTTACTCAAAATTATAGTATACTATCTGGTTTGACTTTATCATCATGTACATGCATTATGTGGTATTACAGATCACTATTACATGTTGATAGAGCTCATAGGATTCTTGCTTGACTAGCAGCATTATGATGACGATCATATACATGGGAGCTGGGTGGTCTATAAGCACATTCTTAAATGTCCCTAGCCGAGGGAATATTGAGACTGGGCATCTATACTCCAGAGTAAACTAGTGTGTACTTATCGAGACCCCGACAAGGGGTGGTGGCCGGTCTCACAAGCCATTGGTGTCTATTTGTCATCTAAGATAGTATACAGGTGCTCATTGGGTTATTAGTACACTGGACCGACTCGCTGGGAACATACTAGTTGGTATTATACCTATTGTCAGATAGAAGTTCCCAAGTGACATGTGTACAGTTTAGTCTGTCGATCTGAAATCGTCATTTGACTCGTGTGAGTTCCCACTGTGCTTTGATTACTATCCTACCATGGCTCAAAAGAGTCGTGCAAACAGGTTTTAGTTGGATACAATCCTAAGCCATATGGAGGCAGTGAGCGGATCGTCAGGGATTCGTCTCTCCCGGTATTGGGGGTTGATGTCGCGAGATGCACGGGTGGCCATCACCAGAAATTCTTGGCCAAGGTAGTCGAGAATTACTAATTTGGATCAGTAGTTTCTCAGTTGGTGATGGGCTTCATACCGACACGAAATATCGTGTTATTAGGGGGTCTAACTTTATCCACCTCCCTAGACTCGATATGCGATACTCTTAGACGAATAGACCGGACTGTACGGAGATTGTCACGGACATACTTAGTAGGGGTTCGGATGAGTTTGCTCGTCGGCCTTCCTTTCGCTCAATACCTGGATAGCCGTTACGTACAGTCAATGCCGCTGACGTGCTTGTGGTTAAACCCACTGCCAGCGTATTGACGAGTCTTTAGAGTCCCACACAGAGGGTTTCTCTGCTTCGGGAGAAACGATGTAGAGGTCGTATGGTTTTACGACAGGGTTCGATCATATACGTGCACTTGTGCACGTATCATGATTCGGACGGATTATACTAGTGGGCTTTGGTTTAAGCCGGATTCTAGTATTATATTACTGGATTATTTTCGTCTCTTTGTATTCATATTTTTCGGAATACAGATACGGGTATGTATATACGGATGATGGGTATTCTTGTAATTTATTACAAGGTGCTTCTAGAAGATGCCACCTCATTTGTTTGTTTTAACCATTTTGTTAAATGGTTAATGAGGTGGAGAGATGAGGTGTTGATTGGCATTTATTGAGGCATGGCTCACTTGGTGACTCATGCTTTGGTGAACTATTGAAGCATGCTTGATTTATTTAGTTTGCTTCAATAATTCACAAGACTTGGCCATTTTTTTTGGAGCTTCATGCACAACATTTTCATCTCCTCAAGCTTATTCTTCTTCCTCCATCCTAAAAGTCTCATGTGTTGAAAAACCTAAGATGTTATGAGACATATTAATCCATCATTAGACTCTACATTCTCTAGGCTATCTAGTTTAGCGAACTAGCTACCCTAGTTACCTCGGTTTTGAGGTTCGAGCTCGAACTACAAATTCTCAGGTAGATCATCTTCGATGGAGGGAGACCGGCGATCAAGCTTGATCATGGTGGTTTCTAAAAGCTTAGGAAGATGGTAAAAAACTGAACGACTCGGATCATTCGGTATAACCATTCTAAACTCCTCTTTAGTTTGCTAGCTTTAGGTTTATGGTACATCCGGATTATAGGGTTGTTCTAGCGTCAGTTTTGAAATTTTTTGTTCCGCAAACGGTCATGGTAGATGACCAAGGCGCTGGCATAACCCAACATAGGCGTCGTATATTTTGTGTGGATTTTGTCTCCGCCGTTTGGGCGTTGAGTTAGCTCTGTGTGTGGATGCTATTATTTTACTATTCTTGTACATGAATTTTATTCAAAATTTACGAAGGAGGTGCTATCCGATTTTCAAATATTAATTCTTTACAAAACTCACTTTAATTCAATTGTTAATTCTCTCTCATATGAACACATGTTTATACACAATATATTACACATACATAGTACACATATCCACAACATACACGCAAATGTCGCAAACAAAATAAATAGCAAGAACAGTAACAACACCATAATTCATCACTAAAATTTCAAAAATAAATCAATTTCGGTACTGAGCTCCGCAGGAACAGAATTGATCTGCTCTGTAATAGCATCACTGGTCTCATCACCTACCACGGAATCTCAAATGAGTTCGAGATGGTTCAAAATCCAATGGTGCATAAAGATGCGATAGAGAGAGATTGCGGAGTACTCGATATTGTGATTAGAAAGAAGACCCATAGAATGAAAGAAGCGGAGACGACAATTTGCTTTCCCATGATGTTCATAGGTTACTTCTTCAGAGGGAGACATGAGCGTATCCAATACGGCTAAGTGCAAGAGCCAAAGGATTTCACGATCGATTTTCATCGGCCAGTTCATATCCGCCGTGATAGAGAATGCTTTCGTATCTAGAGTAGTCTATCCTCGTATATACAGATTTCACGACGGTGTAAGGGATGCATCTCTTAATTTCATCGATAAATGATAATCCCGCAGATGAAGATTTCGACATTGAGAGAGAGCGAGACTGAGACCCGAGAGAGAGAGAAAGATAGAGATAGTGATGGCGCTAAGACCCGAGAGAGAGAGAACGACAGAGAGAGTAAGATTTGAGATAGAGAGGAAAAGATCGAACTCTTCATATAAGGAACACAATCATTCACGGATATGTGGTTTTTTTGGCGCAGTTGGCAATTGCGCCCTAGAAAAACACATACCCGTGAATGATCGTGTTTTTTTTGGGACGCACTTGCAAACTACGCCATAAAAAGACAAAAATCCATGAATCAGTATGTTTCTTTTTGGGGCGCAGTTTGCAACTGCGCCAAAAAAAAACTCCCGTCAGTGAGTGGATGATGCAAGAAAAAGCTCCTAAGGGATCGATAATGAAAATTGTGTATTGGACGCATTTTGAAAGTGCGCACATTAATAAAATTAATGAGCACAATTTGAAAGTGCGTTCATCAATGATTCATATTTTTTTTCTATATTTTTAAGAGGCGCACTCTGAAACCGCGCCCTTTAAAAAAAAATTTATATAGCATGCCAGCTCCAGCGCTGAGCTGATGCTGACGTGGCGCGCAGTGGCGAAAAGTGGCTTCTTTTTAATAATATTATCTTAAAATAGTCTATTCCAAACAATTGTCCTGATTAAACTAATAAATTACACAAGAAGCCCTCTGATTGGAAATGAGAGACATAAAGCCAAAGCTATATCTCCATGTATGCATATTATAAATTTTCAAGGGTACTATTCATCCAAAATAGCTGCACATAATTGAAGATTTTACCGTATACTCTTATAAAAGTTTTTGCTGTGCCACCATATTTTGACGTGGGATCTAGAGGTCGACCTGGCAACGCAAGCCCGAAATGTGTGGGCCTTGGCTTGAAGTTCTCCGGGCTGGGTCACCCGACACAGCAACAGGCCCAGCCCCATTTTTCCAACTTACTAGCCCATGGGCTCGATATTCCCAAAGCTCACAAGTGCTTCAAATTATCATCCTCACCCTTCATATAATGAATCTAAAGCCTCACAGACAAAAATCTCTGACCACAACAGCATTGCATGAACCACGTACCCCAAGCCCCCACGCCACATGTCATCCATGCAAGCCACCTCTCACAAAGCACCACGTAGCTCAGCTTGCGCTTCTCCCTTTATAAAACCCCGAAACCTCAAGCAAGAAGAATCAATGAAAGAGGAAAGCCGCCATGGGGATAATTTCAGTTAGGTCCATTTTGTTTGCTGTGATTTTCGTAGGGCCATCCTTGTTCCAACCCCTCCATGTTGCTCATGGCCAAGATTTCCCAAGCTTTGGGCCATTGGTGGCCAAGGAGAGCAGGAGGACGATCGTGTCGACGGAATCGGGAGTGATCACGGCCGCCGATGTGCGGGATAGGTACAGTAAAGGGTCTTATCATCTCCAGTTCATCACCATGGATACTAGCTCCCTGTTTCTCCCGGTGATTTTGCATGCGGATATGGTGTTCTATGTGATTTCAGGTACATATAGATCTCGATCGCCTTTCGTACGTGTGGTAGTTCAAAATCTAGACTCTCCTTTGTTAGTTAATTTATTTTACAAGTATTTTTGCATTTTGCACGTGCGATACACATGGAACGATCCGGTTCGGTAGTGTGATCTAATAGTGATATATATAACCATTCAAGTCGCTTGATGCGAGAATATTGGGCTTGGCATGCGACCTTTGCATCCTATACATGAACAGAACCTGTCAACTAAATTTCAACTGGGGAGATTTTAAATCATACATGCATGTGACCGCTTTATTTGGACGTCCCTTTCAAAATTTGAACCAGCGAGCGCTCACATCTCACATTTGAAAGAAAATTCTTGTCATGGGAGTGGGCAAGGGGTTGATGTGGCACACGACTTTAGTTCCCTGCCAAATTGGATGGCAACTTTACTAAATTTCAAAGCTTAATTGGTGTTCAATATGGTCATCTTTTATATTGCTTATCAAGTATCATATCGATTTGTGAATGTCAGAAATGTTGGGCTTTTATGAATGCAATACAGTGTACTTTCAATATAGTTGAAGTTACATCCAAAAGACTTTGAGGCTAGTTTAAGTTCCATAAACAAGATAGAGCCTCGTTCCAAGAATGAAAATACTATGTTGACTGCAGCTAAAATTCCATCAAACCGAAATTAATGAAATCTTTTTTATTAGAAAGATGTTGAGCACCCGATTTGAAGTCGAATCTTGCATTTTACAACAAAATTTTGATGCTATATATATATTATTTTCCCATCAATTCTTTTGTTTTCTTTTAAATTAATTTTGCGTCATTTATGTATTGAAGGGAGAGGGAATGTGAATTGGATTGCAAAGGACGGTGACACAAATCGCATCGAGGTGAGGCGAGGCGACATATATAGGCTTGAAGAGGGCACCGTGTTCTATGCGCAGAGCCACACTGATCCAACAAGAGAGAAGCTACGGATTCATGCCATTTTTAACACCGTTCTTGAGAATAACTCGGTAAGAATGCACCTTAATCTCATAAAATTCTAAGAATGTAGGCATATAGACATATTGGTATTGTTGTTTCAAAAATATAACACAAAGTTGAGATATTAACGTTGAGCCGTGATTCCCATGCAGGGGACTTCTATAGGGCCTTACTCACATATTAGCGACCTAGTTCGGGGTTTCGATGATGAGATCCTCCAAATGGCTTTTGGGGTAAGTTGTCTAGACTACTCATTAATTTGATATATCGTTTTAAATTAATTTGCTTGCCAAGTTTATTGTGCCTAACTATGTTTGCACAATTTGCATTAATTGTTTGATAATAGGTATCTGATGAAGAAGATATCCGAGCGATCAAATGGGTCCAAAAACCTCCTCCCATTGTGCATTATGAACCTAAGAATGAGATGGACGAGATCGATGGGGGAGAAGGGATTTTCGAAGCTCTTATAGGAAGACACCCGATAATTGGTATTGTTAACAAGAAGAAAGAGAAGACAAAGACCTTTAATATCTTCGAAAGTAAACCGGATGTCAAGAACCGTAACGGGCAAAGCATCGCGGTGACTAGCGAAAATTTCGGGCCTCTGCGGGGCTCCGATATTGCAATGTTCATGGTGAACTTGACCAAGGTTGGTCATAATTTTATATTGGATTATTATAGTTTAAGCTTCTTGTGTGATGATTCTAGTCTTGATTATCTCTCTTTGTTTTCTTTAAGGGTTCAATGATGGGACCTCATTGGAATCCTAAGGCGACGGAGATCGCCATAGTCACACAGGGGCAAGGCATGGTGCAGGTTATTTGCCCAGGCAATCCATCCGGTGCGAGTATTGAAGCTTCCAAGTGCCAAAACACCAGGTTTAAGGTCAATGAAGGGGACCTTTTCATTGTGCCGAGATACCATCCGATGGTGCAGATTTCGTTCAATAATGATTCCTTTGTCTTTGTGGGATTCAGCACAATGGCGGGCCGAAACCATCCGCAATTTCTTACGGGGAAGAGGTCCGTGCTCAAAGCTATAGATCGGGAGATCTTAGCCATATCTTACAACGCCGCAAACACGACTATCGATCGACTCTTGGATTGTCAGGCAGAGTCGGTGATGTTAGAATGCGCTTCATGCGCCGAGGCGTTGGAAAGGAAAACGGAGGAAGAGACCGAGAGAAAGAGGCAAGAGGAGGAAGCGAGGAAGAGGGAAGAGGAGGCTAGGAAAAAAGAGGAAGAAGCAAGGAAGAGGGAAGAAGTAGAGGCTAGAAGAAGAAAGGAAGAGGAGGCTAGGAGGAGAGAAGAAGAAGAAGCAGCAGCAAGGAAAAGGGAGGAAGAGGAGGCAAGAAAGAGAGAAGATGAGAAGGAAGCTAGGAGAAAGGAGGAAGAGGAAAGGGAAAAAGAGGAGGAAGAGGAAGCGAGAAGACGAGAGGAGGAAGAGGAGAGGAAAAGGGAGGAAAAAGAAGCCACAAGAAGAGAGGAGGAAGCCGAAGCGATAAGAAGAGAAGAGGAAGAGGAAAGGAAGAGGGAGGAAGAGGAAACGAGAAGAAGCGAGGAGGCCCGAAGAAGAGAAGAAGAAGAGGCTAGGGCGCCGGAGGAGGAAGAAGAGGCTCGACGACGAGAAGAGGAGAGAGAACTACTACCAGTTCAGATTTCAATGTGAAAAGTTGCGCAAGGAAACCGGTAATAGAGCGAGGGTTTCGCGCTCGGATATCTTTAAATTCCAAGGACTATGTAATTTTGTTATTTGTGTTTTCAAATAATAAGCATGTATGTTTTTCTTGTGTAGAGTTGCAATCTTAATCTAGCCTATTTATACCTATATAAGTAGTTTGTTCCTCTTCATCAACCTTCATGCATGCATGTTGGTAATTTGCTGTGCTGATATGTGAGAAGAGGATTTTATGTCTAGTTTCATATATAGGGAAGAAAACTATTGGCCAAGTGAGGGAATGAAGCCTTATGATATTTATAGCAGCTCTTGCGTTCATTTCTGTTATCATGATTTCATTTACAACATTATCAACATATATATGGCAACTACAGTTAGCAGATGTAATGTTATCAGGCTAGAGCTAATTTATACCCAACTGAACCATTTCAGTACAACTAAAGGAGGTATAATTCATGATGCAAAATTTTAATTATTGATGAACACCTTTAAAATGAAAGAAGGAAAGAAGATGCTTGTTAAATACTGCTTGCAATTGTGCCTCAAATTAAAATCTGCATGTATTGATGCTGACATCCAAAATTCTAAACAAAATTTCTAAGGGCAGTGAAAATAAGAAAACCTTTGAACCGTATAGACTTGGGATCGCCAGGCCAATCTTGACAAATGCAGGTTTAATAGTCATGGTTTCATCTGAATAACGAAGAAGGTCGAAGTTCCAATGCACACCGCATGCTGAAAGTATGCCGGAGATTGAATAAAAGTCATACGAGAAATAGAAAGGAGAAAACTACCGGATATTCACTTTAATTCAAACTCTGAAGAACAATCAACAGTTCTACACTACTCTTGAGTCTTGATAGGGTTCAACGTAAGCCCACTCGTCGAATTCAAACTCTCCGGAGGGCGATAGCCGGATTCGACATTTACCCAACAATGCACATGTCACAATGAAGCACCTCGAATGCACGGATCGAGTTGCTTATAATTGAGAGAATGGCTATGAAATTTTGATATCAGCTTTGGCAAGAACAGAGGTTTACCTCTGATTCAACATAAAAGCTTGCTAATTTCAGAGTCTCAATGCATCCAAAATTACACTACAAATAACAGCTGAAATTGGTAATCAAACTATTTCAGCAATAAAAGAATTCGAAACTTTTTACAGCAAAAGACGAACCTTCAATGATTCGGTGAGGAGAATGTAAGAAATTGAATAAATCTAACACCAATTGATCATTCTTGCCTACTTCAAAAAGTATCCTTGAGGGGAGCAACACATTTTTATTTCATAATTCTCATTTGTGTTTTCCAATGTCAATTGTGTAGGCAAAGACTCGCTTTATATAACTCCATCCATCAAGAAGTTATAGTACATAATTCTTATAACTATTTAGTGACGTGACAATAACCATCCAAAACTAACGTGTGGTTTTATAATTATATCCACCATAATTACTTTATACTCATATGTTATATATAAATAGAATATGTAGAGTCATATATATGGTGTTATTTCTAACATTCTTCTACTTGACTCAAACTATCCTATTAATATCTTATATATAATATCATTGTAACTATACTTTATGGCCAATTAAATAGTTACATTTTAATGAGCAAAATAATTGATCTGTAAGAAACGTCATATATGTATATACAAATAAATGAATAATTATTATAAAATACTGTTATTTTAAAATTTACATAATGTATGCAAATTTTTATAAAATTTGCAATTCATAAAATTCATAAAATATCATGTATAATCCATATAATCTCAATAATATAGGATAACTTTAACATGATAATCACAAATAAGCAAATTATGTAAATTATTTTAACTTAAATTTTTATGGAAAAACTACTACATATGGGCATAAAACAATAAACTTGCATAATGAATTTAGACTGTTACAAAACAGCCCCTGTAATTTTCAAAATAAATATTCTGGACTGGTTTGTAAATACTGAAATTTACTGTAATATTTACAGTAAGGCCCTTGGAGTCGGTTTCTATCTAGATTTTGCAAACAGATTCAAATAATTATGAAAATTATATTCTGTACTTGCAAAAAAATCTAAATATTTGCAAAACAGTCCAGAAATTTGCAGAACTAATTTAAACCCGAAAATTTACTAAATAATAGATTCTACCCATGAAAAAATGGATTAAATTTGCCTCTAATTCATACATGGGTTTAAATCCATAAGTCAACATTAGTCAATCAAATAAAAGATGATAGAATATCCAATGAAATTTGAATACAAGTAAACATACATAAACTCATAAATCATGAATTTCTTGTAGGAACATAATTAAATTCTCAAAAATTAACAGGAATCATTTATTTCCTGTTCTCTTGAATGCTTATGAAAGGAAAAAATAAATTTTAAAAAATGAATTCTCATATCAAAACTTATAATGAGATAAATGTCTTCTCTTTATCAATACAAGAAATAAATAAAATTAAAATCTATATCAATCATGAATAAAAAATTCTGATCATTCATACAATAAACGATAATCATGGAAAGCGCTCTGATACCGATTGTAAGAAATTGAATAAATCTAATATCCATTGATGTTTCTTGCCTACTTCAAAGAGCATCCTTGATGGAAGGAACACATCTTTATTTCATAATTCTCATTTGTGTTTTCTCATGTCAATTGTGTAGGCAAGTACTTGCTTTATATAACTTCATCCATTAAGAAATATGGAAACTATCACATGGAGTTATAGAAACTATCAGGTGATTTTAAAACAACCACTTTATTTTATACCCAAAACTTTATATAATAGGATAAGATATTATAGCCTAAGCCTACTAGTGCATGAACTTAAATCTTCAAACATGATTTAAAAACTATGATTTATTGAGAAATTGGGAGAGATTTCGCGGCACTGGATCCGATTTTGCCCGAAAAGTGCAAACCCTTGGAGTAAACATCCTTACAAGGGAAATAGTTTTGGAAATTTCAATTATGAAAAATTTATCTTAATTATCTTAACTAATTTCTTTTTGGGTTTCTTACAAATGGTACCTCAAAACTTGTCTAATTACTAAAATCTCCAAATACTTGATGATTACTATTTACTCCTTAAAACCTTTATGTTGTTACCTTTTACTTCCCTCCAAGATTTCCATCCAAAGATAAAGTCACCGTTAGAAATTTTCTAATACCTTCTTAATTATCATCAACTTAATAGGAGAATCAATCTTTTTTCCATTTTAAAACTCTCTCCCCAATTACCCTCTACTTCTCTTCCTTCGATTAAGATTTTAAACTTATCCTTCATTTACGCATATGACCATATTCACATTCCACTAGCGCATGTCAAGAGAAGGTTGAGGAAGAAGATTCGGTTTCCATCGTGAATTGAGTTTTGATTGTGCAAATCCTTGACCTTAATTCTGATTTAGGGTCCAATTAGCGGATTTTAGATGTAGAAGAAGGGGTTGAGGGTTTAAAACCCTTGTCCCGACATCGCTATGTTAGATATCTAATGGAATGAAAGAAAGAGAATTTTTTTGCAAGTCGGGGACCCTTTTAAAATCCTTGCAAGGGAAGTAAATAGTAATTATCAAGTATCGAGAGGTTTTTAGTAATTAGCCAAATTTGAGGGACCTTTTCAAATCTTTGCAATTTTTTTTTTGATAAATTGCTTAACAAGCCCTCAAAACCTTAAAATTTCATAGCTTCTCCTTTTTAATACCTTATAGTTTTTACTTAATATTTTAATACCATGATGTAATTATTTATTAGTATTTTTCTATTTTCTGTTTATTGCAGCCGTGTCTATTCACATCGGTTTATTCATTGCGAACTGTTCTACAATATATGATCTATATGATTCAATAATTAAACACACGTAAAATAGACACAACGGTAAAAACACGTAAAATAAATATGATGGTAAAAGCAGAAGGTAACAAAATACTAGTGGTGAAATACAGTAGGTGTTAAAATGTTGAGAAAAAGTAAGGTAATAAAGTTCGAAAGTAGTGAAATATTGACGGATTATTAAGCAATTTATCATTTTTTTAAATCCAGGATTAGGCTGCTAATTGAACCAAGCCGACTTGGGTTTGGTTCGGTAAAAACCTTTGATTAACACGGTTTATTGCATTTCATACTACCTATTCCTATAGGTTTTGTATATAAATAAATGCTATTTCAGGTCCGTCTATTAAATTATACAGGTTACATGTATTCCAAAGACTTGAGACGGAATCGAGCACTAAACGAACACATTCACGGCTAATCAAATACTTCCTGATACATGCCGAATGTCACAAGCATCTTAAAGAGATCCACAAACCTTAAAATACATCCATGAGCCAATATGGAATATATATGAACTAAGGAAGTGGATACCAGAACCAGGGAACACAAAGCCATGAACTAGCAAACCCCTGCGTTCCAATAGGCCGTTGCCGACCCATCAAATGGGCCCATCTTTCATGTGCTCAAAATTGGGATCAATTGGAATTCTTTTGTCCGCGGAACCGTGGCCAAGCTAGTTCATTTTGGCCGCGGAGTTGCAGTGGTGTTGCTTCAGAACGGGTCGAATTTTCAGGGCCAGCTTCGTCTCATGGTATTTGGGCCCCTCCAATAACGAGAACCGACTTTCGAAAGCTATAAATACAACAGATCTTCAGGGGAAAAATCAGCACTGTATTGTTTATTTTTGTTTACCCTCTTTGAGACCTCCGGCGATTGAACGTTTAAACAAAGATGAGTTTAAAAAAACAAGTTATTTTGTATTTTAAAAATTGACCAGAAGGTCCTGGGTTCAAGACTTCCGGCAGCGTAAACACGTACCATTAATTACACCTTATTATCATAGGACATATCTGGACGGGATACCATACTAGCTCATTTCAAATCGCATCATTATAATGTGGGGGTTCGTGTATATATTAGTATCTGCAGAGTTCAGGCCTAACCATTAATGGAGAAGCTATAGGAACGATGAAATACTAAGCATAGGTCAAATAAAAGAATGTATATTTTATTCATTTTGTTCAAGTTTATTTACATGTAACGACTGTTCTGTTATACCCCTTGCTTGTATCTTCATTTGTATTCAATAAGAGTTCTTCTTTGTTTCTGTTCATAGCTTAACTAATTTGTCGTCATGTTTTGTAATAAGAAGTCTCTTGTGCTGAGTTGGTTTCAGCGCAAGAATTCAAGAGTTTGGGTTACAAGTTTGAGCCAGCAGTGAGACGTTTTCTTTTCTTTTTTGCTTCAAAAATGTGTTTTTAAAATCCCCAAGATCATGTTACGATTTAATGTATGTTTTAGACTTAGTTAGACTTTTCCCGACCCTTCGACCCGAGCTCGAGCTAATTAGGCTTGAGTGGGCCGCCTGGGGAGGCCAAGAGACAGCCCCAGGCGGCTAGACTGAGTCCAATTGGACTGAGTCTCGGGAAGAGCATTTCTTACGCTATGTTGAGCATAAGAACGTGGGTTGTTTCACCTAATTACTGCAGGAGTAGGGATTCAATTCAAAAAAATCCCATCTTCTTCTTTTAAAAAAATAGTTTTTCTTTTCTTTTGAATCTTTTCCATAAGTACACCATAGTCTTCTTCCTCCTCCTCTTGAGAGCTGCTGCCTAAGCTCCATCTCCCACTCCGGTGCTCTACAAATCGTCGAAGGAACGCCGAGAAATCAAGCTCTCCTTCCCCTTCGTTGTGGTTGACTCGGTTCTTCAAACCGAGACCTCTTCTTCTTTATTTCTTCACTCGTATTCGTACGAGTGGGAACAATAAGTCCCACAGTCTCTCTTTCCTTACCTATCACTTCTTAGAAACTCTCCCAAGTTCTAATCTCCTAACACCTTTCTCTACAACTTAAAATATATAATAGATCATGGTATTTATAAGATACTGGACAAAATGAATCATTCATATAGATGTATCGGCTTGTTCTATTTTATGGTTACATGTGTGGATTTCTTTTGGTGCGACTTAGGTCACGGGTGCATGATTAGTCAAAAATATTACACATTTGTATGGATATTTTCCCTACTATTATTAACTAAAAAAGATGTTATTTGTAAATAAAGAACATATGTGGGTTTATTTGTAAAAAAATTATTATCATATATTTCTTCATTTATAATTAATATAATTAGGGAAAATATATGCATATAATATTTAAATGAAATACTATTAATTAAAATATGCATATCATATCAAATATTCCTAATCAATATTCATAAGATATCATATCATATAAATGGTTAGAATAATATCTCAAAAATAACAAATGCTACCAACAATTTGATTTGAGATATTGTGCGGGTATTAGCTCAGGTCTGAAATCTAAATACGAGATCCGCATCAAATCAAAATATCAAACCGAATCTGCCAAATATTAGAAGCAAATCGGAGTATCTAGCAACGACAGAGACTAAGGGAAATATTTTCAGAATCTATATATCAAGAGAATCTACAAATATCGAGAGAAAAATCCAGAAAAAATCCTAAGTCACCATCCCACCAGAAGGCGGCGGATACGCGGTCAACAGGGGGTTTGAGCTGCAGTTCCGCGGTCGAATATGGGCCGTTGGATCTGGAAATTTAAGGGCATGATCGTAACTTCACCTACTCCAATATGGCATCTAGGGTTTCTAATTTCAGAGACTATATAAAATACCGAGAACTGTCTATCAAAACAATTCAATATTCCCAATTCAAAATTTCAATTCAAGAAAGAGAGTTCTATGAGCAAAACTAGGGTTCTTGTAATTTACTTTTCGTAAAGAGAAATTTTGTAATGTAATAGTGGATCAATAAATATAGTTTTTGTTTTAATTCTTTTCGCATTTACTTTACGCATTACTTTTTAGCATTACTTTCTACATTACTTTCTGCATTAATTTTCCGCATTAATTTTCTGCATTACATTCAATATTACTTTCTGATTTCAAATATGGTTTTATTCATCTTCCACCTTTATTTTACTACGCTAATAACTATGAGCAAATAATTTCTTGTTTGTTAGGGTTTGTAGGATAGGGTAGAGTAATGGATGAAAAATCCCTTAACTTCTTTTGATATTTTAATATTTATAAATTTTAGCAAAATAAATGTTAACCCTCTTATCGGGCGCGCTATCAATTAATGATAGTCATGACCATGATTTGAGATTAGTTAATACTTGTTTTTGTTAAGGTCTTGAAATGAATAGAGATCAATGGAAGGACAAGGGGCAGTAGTGGGAAACCTAGTTTCCTCCAAGAACCCTAATCCACATTCATCGCAGTCTCTCGAGTTTTAAATAATTAAAAGATAAAAAGAATCAGTTATAAATTTTCATCCATTAACTACTAAGTTCTATAAACCCTACAAGCCTTTCTATTATAAAATTTTCTACCCATTTTAATTTAAAACGACAACAATCGCTCATCTCTTTTATCAACTCATCTAAAACAAGAAAAGAAATTCATGTTTCCCTGCGGACGACCCGTACTCATCGCAGCTAGCTATTTGCGATAGCGTTATTTATTGCGGTTATTTACAAGTATACATACACACTTACTTTTCGCATCCAATCAAATGGCACCGTTGCTGGAGAAATGGTCATAATTATTTTTCTTGTTATTCGGGTATAAAAATCAGAAATATAAAATAAAAGAGAACCAAAACCGCATCTTGTGTTTTTAACGATTATTGTGCGAGTTTTGCAAGGGAATCTGGAATAATTGGAGCAGGCCAACAGAGATTCAGAGACTTTCAACTTGGACCAGAGGAGCATGGGGGTCCTCTGAAGAAATTTGAAGAAAAGAACTCGTCAACAGGCGGCGGAAGCGCGTCCCAGGGTTGCATTCGGTGGCGGAAGCGGAGCCGTATTAAGGAGTTGGACCTCCAAACTTCTCTGGTATTCTCCTATCGTCCCCTCTATCCTCTAACGCTTCAATAAACTGATTTTATCTGCAGGATTCTTTGCAAACAGCGCCGCTAAAAAATCTTTTCGCATATTTTGATTTCGGGTTGTTTTGCATACTTAAACCGAACATTAAGGGGCAATAAACCCAAACTCAGATTAGGTGGGGATTTCATCACCCTTCCCAAGCCCCACAAATCACAAACGAGCATACGATCACCCTAAATTAATAAAAAATATCTAGATCAAGCCTCTAAGGACCGTCGCGCTCAATTAGGACATAGTAAGGTCATAGGTAATCTATTGCTTATCCGTATTTCTCTTGTGGTGTCTGGACAAGTGTGACTAAGGAAAGTGGTTACTTAATTAGGCCCGCTATTTTGGTGATTCATATAGCGGATACCTCCCACTTACTTGGCTCTTACCTGACCGCAAGATTGATAAGGAGGTGGCAGAGGATTGATCATACGTCTTGTCCTTTGGAAGTTTAGGAGCGGTCTAGTGACTTGACCTAGGTGACCCTAGCTCTAAGGAATGATTGTGTTTTTTGTGATTGGTTGAGTCAAGCCTTGTATCCGTCACTCTTTTCAAAACAAGCTTTCTTAAAAATCGTTCTCACACGTATCACATGCTGCCACGTGCACTAAACCCGCTTAGTGCATGATCGGCTCGACACGGGATTCTAGTGCCCGTCTAATCCGCGTTCTTGCAGTCGACTCCGAAATCGATACTTCTTCATCTTCTATTTCTCCTCCACCTATCACATTTCCCAAGATGGACGGATCTCCATTGGGTTTTAACAACACCACCTTGCCACCACCCATAGGTGCGCAAATTCAGAATCCACCACGCATCAATCTTCAAGACCGATGCTACCCCATACACGGACCCCTTCCTACGTGTCTGTCTCTTCCACCAGCCAATGGGGATAATTTCAAGATTAAACTCCACTTCATCAACTTGTTGTCCAAATTTCACGGGCTTGAATCTGAAGATGTATACATTTTTATAACCAAATTCTAAAACGTATGTGCAATGATGAGCACCACCCAACTTTCAGGGATGCTCTGCGATTATGTCTTCTCCCTTTTACTTTGTGCGATCTCGCAGAAAAGTGGCTTTATAGCACTGCCGCACATTCTATTGCTAAATGTGATGAATTCGTTAAATCGTTCCTTAAGAAATTTTATCCTCATCACAAGACTGCCCGTATTTGGAGCGAGATTAACCAGTCTGCCCATCTTCCCAATAAACCCTTTTGGAAATGCTTTGAACGGTTTAATAATCTCCTTGTCCAATGCCCTCATCACGAAATCGACAGATAGCAACTTTGCCGAATTATGTATGAGGGTATCAATCTAGCTATAAAACAAATGCTAGAAATTATTTGTCAATATCATTTCATGTCAAAAGACGACGGCGAAGTATGGAAATTTCTGGAAGATCTCGCCGAACAAACATTACAGTGGGAAAGCACAATACCAACAACATCGTCTTTATCTAGGGCAGGTGTCCATCAACTCGATACTTCCATCGCAATGAAAGCCGAAATGGCTGTGATGCAAAAGAAACTCGAAACTATGAAGAGCAAGTTCTCTTTAGCCTCCCTAAACCAAGTTAAGCTACCCAAAACCGTGTGTGGTTGCTGTTTTGACTCTTCACATTTAACGGAAGAATGTCCTTTGAATCCCCCGTCTCAAGGTCAAGAACAGACTAATGTCGTTTTTCAGCAACGACCTAGAAACGATCATTATTCATCCACATATAATCAGGGATGGAGGAATCATCCTAATTTTGCTTGGAACCAAAACCAATCTCAAAATCAAAATCAGTTCCCAAACCAAAATAACTATCAAAGGCTTCCCCCACAGCAACAACAGCCACCACAACAAATTCAGCAGCCCTTTCAATCGCAATCTTTCCAAAATCTGGCCAACAACTTTGCCCCTTATAATAATTCTTTCCAACCACAAACTAATATTCCAACGGCCGGTACCGATAAAATCTCTGTACTCAAAAGAAGCTTAGAAACGTTTATTAAACAATCCACACAAATGACGGCTAATTTAACGTCTTCTATCCAAACGCTAATGCAACACACTGCTTCCCACGGTGAAAGTATAAAATCGATCGAAGCACAAATTGTAGAGTTAAATGCCGCAATTAGTGAGAGAGAGAAAGGAAAACTTCTATCTCAAGCTCTACCAAATCCCGGCTACTCGTAAAGCGCAAATATCATCCTTAACCAACAAAATCATAACGTGAGTGCTGTAAATACGTTGAGATCGGGAAGAGTACTGAACAACCATGTAGGTGAACATGTTAATGACGTCGATGATACCCCGGCTAATACTTCTACTCCTATTTCGTCTAATCCAACGTCTTCTTCCAAGTACATTCTCCGTTCTTTACTTGGCTCGACCCCTAAGTCCACTTCCTTGAATGAACTACCATCTCAGACTATCCCAAATCCAATTTTGGGATTTATTCCATCCCCACAAACTTCTCCATAAGTGTTGGACCCAACTCCTGTTGATAAATCTCCTTTTCCAAACTGGTTGAGGCCCACCAAATCAAGTCCACAGATGGAGAAGATTGTGGAAATGTTTAAGTAAGTTAACATTAATATTCCTCTCTTAGATATTATCCAACAAGTTCCATCATATGCTAAAATTCTAAAGGACTTGTGCATTAGGAAAAGGAAAACTCAAGTACCTAAAAAGGTTTTCTTAGCGAGCAATGTGAGCGATGCTCTTACCCAACATTTTCCCAAGAAACGTAAGGACCCCGGTTGTCTTACAATTTCTATAACTATTGGAGGGTAAAAACATTAATCGCGCTCTACTTGATCTAGGTGCTAGTGTTAACTTGTTTCCATATTCTGTTTATGAGCAATTAGGCATAGAAGAGTTGAAATCTATATACTGCACTCTCCAGATGACCGATCGATCAATCACCCACCCCAGGGGTGAGCTAGATGACGTGTTGATCAAAGTAGGGGAATTTATATTCCCTATGAACTTTATAGTTTTAGATACACAGCCTGTGGCGTACCCACGAAACCAAATTCCGGTGATTCTTGGTCGACCTTTTCTAGCAACTTCCAACGCGGTAATCAATTGTCGTAATGGTTCCATGAACCCATCCTTTGGAAAGATGACAATTGAACTTAACATTTTTAGGATAGGAAATCAACCTTCCGAACCTTCTGCTCATATAATTGATATATGTTCTATCAACGAGACAACTTTCGACAGTTAGGAATTTGAGGAGTTCTTATTTCACAATAATGATCTCGACGCCGCTAGTGCGTTATTGTTTGATCCAGCAATTTATTATACGAGTAGGGACCTTTCCTTCGACAAGTCCACCCCCGAGTTCGAATCCTTTGACTTGTCGAATGAGTTAGTCGAGCTATCCGAGTTAATCTCTTACGCTAGATATGAGCCTTTTATAGAGTCCAAGTATCATACCCTTCTTTTCGATGAGATTATCACTCGGATCATCGATAAAAGTTTCGAAGACATTTTTGTTGAAGAACTCGCGTTCCTTAAAGACTTGGATGTTGTGATGAATCAACCTCCACCCGAAAAAGTTGAACCGCCACCCCTTCTTCTTATCAAGTATGAGAATACGACTATTCCACCTATTCCTTATCTTTAAAATTCTCGTTTTCGTTCATACTCACTTTTTCGTCTTTATCAACCGAGACGTAAAACCGTTCGATTACACCTCTTATCTCCTCCCCATTTCTTCACGTCTATCTATAACATGATCTGCTACCAACCATGGTGTTACTTAGATAAAATATTTGAATGGTTGATTTTAACTTTTGGTCTTTATAAAGCTTTAGGTAGACCGATAATATTTACCCCCCCTTATGTTAAATTTCAATGCTTAGTAATGAAAATACTGTTTTACTCAAGTTTTTTTTGGGGGGGGGGGGGAGAAGAAAAATGTTATGGCTCTTGAACGAAAAGAAATTTTTGCACAATTATGAGCCAAAAAATAAGTTTGGGGGAGGATTTCAATGTCATTCACTTTTGACCCCTTCTTTATACCATCTTATTGAACTGTTCCTCCCAGTCTTCAGGTTTTGAGCTTACAGAACAATATCAGTGAGGACACTACTGCAAATAAGTTTGGGGGGATGGTTTGTATGAATGGTTTGTATATATCCACGCATCATATGTAAATATTGCATTGCATAATAATTTTTTTTAGAAAATAAAAGTTAGAAAGTGAAATATACATATGAAAAAAGGAAGAGATTTAAGAAATACAAGAAAAATAGATGTTTTAAAACAAAACTAGTAATACGTAGTCATGAGCTGTTGTCCCAAGGGTTAGTAAGATGAAGGAATCACTAATCTGCGGATAGAAAAAAGTCTGAAAAATAGTCCCTATTCTTGAGTCCAAACTTCTGAACGTTGATACCCTACTATATGCACTTGCACACATCTTGAAACTTGGGATAGTAGAGGATACCTTGAAATTCTCTTATCGAAGAAAAAAATATAAATCAACAAAATATAAATGACATATAAACTATAAATGGTGAAGAAAAATGAACACCAGTTTTGTAATTACTTAAGCCAGCATAAAAAAAATATAGCGAGGATGCCTTATCACCTTGTTTCTTAGACCAACTGGTTTGGGAGTCACTGCTAAGCCTTAGGTGTTGCAAAACTAGGATATTGCTAATTATGCCTTAATAAGTGAGCACATTTGGTAATCGGTTGGTTAACACCTCAAGAAATATTAATGGTCGCATGAAAAATGTGTAAGTAAATCCATCTAAAATATCACCGACTAAAAAGTACTAAGGTATATGGATAAAGAGTATGATAACTTGAATTGAATTCTCCAAGTGTAGAGATGTCTTTTACATACACGTAGGGGTATAGGATCGATATTTGGAAGAGAAATAGGGAGGAAGACTAAAGACGATGTTTTATTAAGGGATGATGTGATTTCTGACATTTTTTCATGACTATTAAGATAGGGCTCATTACAACTTAAAAGTTAGTGTAGTTTGAAACTCTTATTTTCAATTTTTTTCTTTTATATGTTTCTTATCTTTGCATGTAATTTTCATCTTCTTTTTTAAATTTTGGGATTTTGTTGGTGTAATCCGCGGAAAACGCTCAGGAGACAACACTCCTCCTACTAGGGACACCTAGAGATTTAACGGCTTGTTGCACGAGCTAAGTGCAATCGTGTTACCTATGAAAGCGTGTTAGGTTTTTCTTTTTCTTTTGATAATAAATAGTTTGTTCGGAACGATCAAAGATAAGTTTGGGGGTATTTGATTAGTCAAAAATATTGCATATTTGTGTGGACATTTTCTCTACTATTATTAACTAAAAAATGTGTTATTTATAAATAAAGAACATATGTGGGTTTATTTGTAAGAAAATTATTATCATATTTTTCTTCTTTTATAATTAATATAATTAGGGAAAATATATGCATATAATATTTAAATGAAATATTATTAATTAAAATATGCATATCATATCAAATATTCCTAATCAATATTCTTAAGATATCATATCATATCATATAAATGGTTAGAATAATATCTCAAAAATAACAAATGCTACTAACAATTTGATTTGAGATATTGTGCAGATATTAGCTCAGCTGTGAAATCTAAGTAGGAGATCCACATCACATCAAAATATCAAACCAGATCTGCCAAATATTAGAAGAAAATCGGAGTATCTAGCAATGGCAGAGACCAAGGGCAATATTTTCAGAATCTGTATATCAAGAGGATTTCTAAATATCGAGAGAAACAGCCAGAAAAAATCCCAAGTCACCATCCCACCAGAAGGAGGCGGATCCGCGGTCAACAGGGGGTTTGGGCGGCGGTTCCGCGGTCGAATATGAGCTGTTAGATCTAGAAATTTAGGGGCATGATCGTAACTTCACCTACTCCAATATAGCATCTAGGGTTTCTAATTTCAGAGACTATTTAAAGAACCGAGAGCTGTCTATTAAAACAATTCAATATTCTCAATTCAAAATTTCAATTCAAGAGGGAGATCTACGAGCAAAACCAGGGTTCTTATAATCTATTTTTTTTAAAGAGAAATTTTGCAATGCATTAGTGGATCAATAAAGGCAGTTTTTATTTTAATTATTTTCGCATTTACTTTTCCGCATTACTTTCCGCATTACTTTTCTGCATTACACTCAACATTACTTTCTGATTTCAAATATGGTTTCATTCATCTTCCACCTCTATTTTACTACGCTAATAACCATGAGTGAGTAATTTTTTTGCTTGCTAGGATTTGTAGGATAGGGTAGAGTAATGAATGAAAAATTGCTTAACTTCTTTTGACATTTTAATATTTATAAATTTTAGCAAAATAAATGTCAACTCTCTTATCGGGCGCGCTATCATTTAATGATAGTCACGACCACGATTTGAGATTAGTTAATATTTGTTTTGTTAAGAGCTTGAGATAAATAGAGATCAATGGAAGGACAAGGGGCAGTAGTGGGAAACCCTAGTTCCCTCCAAGAACCCTAATCCACATTCATCGCTATCTCTCGAGTTTTAAACATTTAAAAGATAAAAAGAATCATTTATAAAGCTTTATCCATTAATTACTAAGTCCTATAAATCCTACAAGCCTTTCTATTATAAAATTTTCTACCCATTTTAATTTAAAATGACAACAATCCCTCCTCTCTTTTATCAACTCATCTAAAATAAGAAAAGAAATTCACGTTTCCCTGCGGATGACCCATACTTATCACGGCTGGTTATTTGCGATACCATTATTGATTGCGGTTATTTACAAGCATACATACACACTCACTTTTCGCATCCAATCAGTTCACTATGCTCTCGCTGTTCTTTATTTATGGTGTACGGATCATGAACATGTATAATTATGGCACACGCAAGTCTTAGCTTGCATCACCTAGAATTGCGTTTTCGGGAAGATGTAAAACCTAGTAACAAAACCGCTTTTTATGAACTTTTGTTTTAAATGTAAGCACTAAGAAAAACTCTTATCGTTGTAATTAAGTTTTACTAATGTCGCATATGGTTTTTGGCATTTTATAACCTAGAATCTGAATCCCTGTGGCCAAACCAGCGCAGCGATACGGAAATGGGCATAACTCTCTTTTCTGTAACTCGTTTCAAGTAAAACCTAGGTTCTAATCGAACAAGACAGAGAGACCTACAAATCTATCCTACATGTTTTTACCTAAAAACAGACTGAAATGGACCTAATAGGCATTCGAAGTTGACTTTGTAAATCTGGACTGCATGCAGAACCCTTCCGCGCAGTCATAATACAACAACCATATCTTCTACTGTAGTGGGAGGATTGGGGAGTTCTTTGATGTGTTAGAATTGTAACTCACAGATGCACATTTTTATGTAGAATAAGTTTTTCACATTCTGAACTGAAACACTTGTAAACTCACGCGAAATCGTGATTGTTTTCTGAAAGACAGTCTGGACTGAACTGCACACCGTCACCGTGAATGCTCTAACACCTTCTATGGTAGTCAAAATTGAGCGTTCTTTAATGAATTATAACCGTAATTCAGAGACAGATGTTTTACTGTATGTGAATATTTAGCTAATTCTGCACCAAGATACCTTAAAACTACATATCAAGTCGAGGGTATTATCTAAAAAACATTCTGGACAGATTTAAGCCTTGACATCACAACCGACATCTCTCTCATCCGAAATCGAATCGAGACAAACTCAGAAACTGTTATGACCGTATTTCAATAACCTAATATTGCATAATATTATTGACACCATAATAGCAAATTAGACTATACTTTATGCAGTTGATTGAATGAATGTTTTGGGGCCTTGAAAACCCCAACGCTATACTTGTAATCCTGTTATGACATGATTGTGTTCACCGCCGAAATCAGAGACGGACCGCGTAGGCCGTCTTGTCTGAATTTAGGGGCAGATACTATTTGGGTTTATCCTTCTACCTCTCCGAAGATACCAAGTTGATTTATGGCACCGTATATCGGAGGTTAGACGGATGCAGCCGTTGCAGCAGACTTCGTCAGATTCCCCCTTATTTGAGAGGGGTTTTTTGATTGTGGAGACGCTCTTCTCTGCAGACACAAGTCCCTGCAGTTGATTACGTTACCGCATCGCGATAACCACTTTTTTCTGCTCCGGAAGTTCACTTCGTGTCGTGTGTGTTTGTTTTATTTTTGGTTGCCCGTGGATTGTATATGGAGACTAATTTATGTTGTCGCCCGTAGGGCATGGATTAGTCCAAATTCGTATATTCTTAGATTTGGTTTTGGTTTAATTTAATGAGCGTTAATTTCGTTTGAGATTAAGATCAACTTTAATATTTGTTGAGGATACGTTAGTCCAATTTGAGACTAAGATCTACTCAACATGATTTTGGGATCATTCAGACCCAACAAAAAAGCAATTGGGCTCTATTCCTTTAGTTTAAGGATGTTTCGGTCCGTCGTTAGTTTAAAAACGTTTCGGTCCACAAATCACCATTTTTGAGGTGAGATTTTAGTTTAAGGACGTTACGGTCCATTGTCGCCATTTTAGGAAGTGCAGCCAAAAGCTGTAACAACCCTAACTTTATGTACAAATTTTTTCAAAAATACAGAAAGGAACCCCTGAGCCTGAGCACAAGTTATAAGTTTGATTTGCTTTTGAACAGCAAGAAAGAGCATGTAGCTCACTGGTAAGACCTTGCACTGCTGAACCATAACACCATAGTTCAAAACCCATCAGCCACATTATCTTTTTATTTTAATTTCTTTTAATCTTTTTAGAAGCCCAAAGGTCTACATGTGCACAACACGTAAACTGAAGAGTTACAAATTATTTAAACATGTGCACTGAAGAATATGAGGCGACACCTACACATGGCACGAAGACCAACCCCACCCGTCGGTGTTGGCCCGGCGGCATTGGCAAAAAGCCCAGCGCCGCCGGTCTCCCCCGTCCCTAATGCTCTCAATTCTTCACCCCTGCACCCTTTCAGCTACCACTTCTCCTAGGCTGTTTATCTTCTCTGCAATTACACAGAGAATTTAAAATACCTCTTTAATCCTATTTTTAATACAAATTTTAATACACTCATTCACTACACTAAACCCTAGCTTTTTCTATAAATACCACCCCTCATTTCACACTTCCTCACTCACAAATCCCTGCCAAAACTCTCAAGAATTCCCAAGTCTCTAGATTGTGCAAGTGGAGTTAGCAAAGGGCGAAGTTCCGACGAAGTTCCGGCGACGCTACGAGGAGTTTCCGGCAACGAAACGAAGCACCGACGAATACTAGACCTCCTCCTACCTCCCTCATCTCATTAAAGCAAGTAAATCCCCTCTTTCCCTTCTTATCTCTATTCTAAAAACATCAAATTCTAAAACCCAACGGAAGCGGAGTTAATCTGACTTCCGATTCGTTTTTTCTTTAAAAATCATATTTTTTCTTAAACAAGAATATACCAAACTCTCATATCATGTTCACTAAACATTACCAAACACTTTAAACAAGTTTCATCACAAAATATTATTATATGCAACTTCTATTGTAGTTTTACAGTAAAATACCACTTACTTTCGTTTCCGACATAATCATCATAATACCTATTATACCTTTAGATAGTTCATGAGGTAATGACCTACCTCATCACAACACACATCTCTATCATAGCACTATGTAGTTTGAAACAATAGAATACGAGAAAATATGAATTTACAAATAAATACCCTAAACTTACAAAACCGTTTTCTATAAAAAGATGTATTAAACATTTCCATACAATTACGCCTCTACAACCCATTTTGGAGACCTCGTTCAGGATGGTGTGGATTATCGCACTTCCTTGGGCTTATTAGAACAAGATGCAGACCTCCGCAAGGAGCATTCGATCTCGATGGAATTTTTATACATTTTTCTTTAGAAAAATGAGATTTCGATAAGAAAATAAATAAATTATTTTCATTAAATATATATATATATATATATATATATATTATCAAAATATCTATTTTAATTATATAAATATTTCAAGTTTTCTAAATCAAAGGAATCACTATTACATGAAAATACCATCCAAATACAACATAAGTACAATATTTCAATAAACTACCCTATACTATGAAATTAAGTTCTACTCACTAGAAATTTCACAACTATAAAATATACATTTATGAAAACCCCAAAGACGATAATTAAATGCTTGAAGATTATTTTGAAATTATGCCAAAACTATTTTTACATAAAACCCTATCAAGTTATATTAAATTACAATAAGGACCCTAGTAAACATAGGTTTAAGCGGAACCGGTCTCTTGAGCCTTAGGGAGCCGGAGAAAGTGAGTGCTTGCCTATCTAAGGTAGACAACTTAACAAACGGTGTTATCAACACAGTAATTGTCTTTGAAAAAGACACAAATCCTGCCGTCCATGTGCAGCAGTTACCGATAATATCAAAACTAATTCAGGATTTCAAGTTCTTTCAAAAGTGTATGACTCAGACCGAGTCTCAATCTAATCAATATGACTTGAATGTGATTCAAGTATAAAACTACAATTCAACATGAATCCATGAATCCATATATTCAAGCTATACCAATCTATATTACTTGACCGAACCGAACCATGGATATGCTCTATCTACATGTTCATCCATTATATCCGTTCCATTTATTAATATCATGGTTTCGGCAAGTCATCCATCTATACAATTTATAATACAAGACAATACAATCCATACAATCAATACATAAACACTACGGGGTTATAAAGGGGTATACTGGTACGAAATATGTTAAAGGTGGCATGAGGTGGTCACTTAAGACATAATTACATCCATGCCGTTGTTCCGTGGTATTATCGACGGAGCCTTGTACTACGGGTTACCAAAGTCCACGGTGTAAGTTGGACTCCTCTCGTATACACTGGCATTTTCTGTACCAAACTACAAACAACTGCGCTAACATTATAATAAAACATTATAAAACTATACTCTCTGTCTATTCTACTTCTCCCTCATCTTTGGGACTTACCGAGCGATTGTTCGCTGACGATATTACTATTTCTCTTCTTCTTTGGAATGTTGTCAGGAGGACCCGACGCTGAGGAGTACGAGACCAGTCAGGAGCATTTGGAGCAGGTCCCTGAGCAGTACACCGAAGACCCAGAGCTGTAGCCACTTGTACTTATTCCATTTTTATTTCTGTTATGCCATTGTTTAGGCATCGCTTTCTATTCATGTATTTACTTTCCAGTTGTACCTGTAAAAGAATGTTTAATAAATAAAGTTGTTGTTCATTTTCATCTTGTCTCTTATGTACATTTTACTTTATATTGCTTAGATACGCTTAGCGTGTTTACTTCTGAGTAAATGCGTAGCGGACCTCGTCACGCCTCTTTGCCCGTATACTGGGAAGCGGGGCGTGACAGGTTTTGTTGGTGGCCCATGCAGGTCTGCTCTGTGTGGACATACAGGTCAGCTCTGTATGAACATGCAGGTCAGCTCTGCGTGGACAACCTAAAGCAATATAACATAAGAACCAACAACTAAAAACATTCTTTACAATTCATATTCCTTGAATCTTCAAATTTCATATATTTTGAATCTGTCCTAACCCAAAATTTTCTTTTAAGATTATGGATTCCCTAAACAACACCAGCACTAACTTCAACAACACATCACCACCCCTACCAATTTACACCTGCCTTAGCTGCTCCGATCAATGAGCAGACGGTACTGCTTGAGGCGATCCGCAGCCTCCTGGAGGGACAGCAGCAGCAGACTATCTTGATGAATCGTCCCGAGACAGAAGCACCTGGGGTAAAGCAATTCAGGGCTTTGCACCCCAAGCAATTCTCAGGAAAAGAGAGCCCTCTAGAAGCCGGGGAATAGGCTCAAAGTATTGAAGATGACCTGGCAGCGGCATAAGTGCCAGAGATGGCTTGGGTTCGAGTTGCAAAGCTGTAGCTCACTGATAATGCACTGGTTTGGTGGAAGACGGAAGAAAGACGTCTTGACCAACCTATCGAATGGAGGAATTTTATCGACATGTTCGACGCGAAATACTTCCCCAAGACTGCTAGATTCGACATGGAACAACAGTTCATCCACTTACAATAGGGTTCAATGTGGACCAAATCAGTGGATGAGTACGATGCTGAGTTTACCATGCTTAGTCGGTAAGATGCGTCTCTATATTTCAATTTTCAAATATCACATACTACACAGCTAACACTAGACCGCAACAGATTCACGGCACACTTGATACTGACGGATGAGATCAGAGCCCGTCGATTCCAACAAGGGTTAGATCCGGAGATCCAAGCTGCCTTAGCTACATGGGATTCCCAACCCATGATTTGGCTTTGAAGGCTTCCCGAAGATACGAGGTAGTGGTGAAGAGGAAGGGCAGACCCTAATCTGCCGGAATTAAGCGCCCTGTCACTCAGATGGCAGGAGGAGCCTCTTCAAGGACAACCGTTGAACCTAGGAGACCGGAAGTAACAATTAACCAGCCAAGTCTAGAGTTTTTCTTCTATTGCAAGAGGGAAGGACACTTGTGGAAGGACTGTAGGCACGCAAAAGGCCCGTGCTTAGTTTGTGGTGCATCCAATCACGGAATTGGGACCTGTCCTTATAGACGCAACTCAGCTCACACATCCACCAACTACCCGCAGCGGCCAGCTATCCAGGATCCTGCACCTCGTCTGGCACTCCTAGCTCCACCTCCTGCACATCCTAATCGCCAATTCCAACAAGCACTGAGGAACATGCCTCGAGGGCAGAGGAACATGCCCCAAGGACAGAGGAATGTGCCTCCAGCTAGGAAGAATGCACCACGGCGTCAGGCTTTCCTTTTAGCGGCCGAAGAAGCAGAGGCTGTAGACCAAGATAACACTGGTAATTCTCTTCAATCTTTTCAAACCCTTGTATCATTCTGTTACTTTTCATGCAATACCAGTATTCCTTTCACACCCACGATCACTAAATTGTTTTGAATCTGTTACACTTTCCTTTTACAAATTTCGAGGACAAATTTTTTTTAAGGAGGGTAGAATGTAACAACCCTAACTTTTTGTATAAATTTTTTCAAAAATACAGAAAGGAACCATTGAGCCTAAGCACAAGTTATAAGTTTGATTTGCTTTTGAACAGCAAGAAGGAGCTTGTAGCTCACTGGTAAGACCTTACACTGCTGAACCATTGCACCATAGTTCAAAACCCATCAGCCACATTATCTTTTTATTTTAATTTCTTGTAATCTTTTTAGAAGCCCAAAGGTCTACACGTGCACAACACGTAAACTGAAGATTTACAAATTATTTAAACATGTGCATTGAAGAATACGAGGCGACACCTACATGTGGCACGAAGACCAACCCCACCCGTCGGTGTTGGCCCGGTGACATTGGCAAAAAGCCCGACGCCGCCGGTCTCCCCCATCCTTAATGCTCTCAATTCTTCACCCCTGCACCTTTTCAACTACCCCACTTTTCCTAGGCTGTTTATCTTCTCTGCAATTACACAGAGAATTTAAAATACCTCTTTAATCCTATTTTTATTACAAATTTTAATACACTCATTCATTATACTAAACCCTAGCTTTTCCAATAAATACCATCCCTCATTTCACACTTCCTCACTCACAAATCCCTGCTAAAACTCTCAAGAATTCCCAAGTCTCTATATTGTGCAAGTGGAGTTAGCAAAGGGCGAAGCTCCGACGAAGTTCCGATGACGATACGAGGAGTTTCCGGCAAAGAAACGAAGCACCGACGAATCCTAGACCTCCTCCTACCTCCCCCATCTCATCAAAGCCAGTAAGTCCCCTCTTTCCCTTCTTATCTCTATACTAAAAACATCAAATTCTAAAACCCTACGGAAGCGGAGTTAATCTGACTTCCGAATCGGTTTTTCTTTAAAAATCATATTTTTTATTAAACAAGAATATACCAAACTCTCATATCACGTTCACTAAACATTACCAAACACTTTAAACAAGTTTCATCACAAAATATTATTATATGCAACTTCTATTATAGTTTTACAGTAAAATAACACATACTTTCGTTTCCGACATAATCATCATAATACCTATTATACCTTTAGATAGTTCATGAGGTAATGACCTACCTCATCACAACACACATCTCTATCATAGCACGATGATGTTTGGAAAAATAGAATACGGGAAAATACGAATTTACAAATAAATACCCTAAACTTTCAAAACCGTTTTCTATAAAAAGATGTATTAAACATTTCCATGCAATTACGCCTCTACAACCCATTTTGGGGAGCCCGTTCGGGATGGTGTGGATTATCACACATCCTCGGGTTTAGTAGAGAGAGATGCAGACCTCCGCAAAGAGCATTCGATCTCGATGGAATTTTTATACATTTTTCTTTAGAAAAATGAGATTTCTACAAGAAAATAAATAAATTATTTTCATTATATATATATATATATTATCAAAATATCTATTTTAATTATATAAATATTCCAAGTTTTTTAAATCAAAGGAATCACTATTACATGAAAATACCATCCAAATACAACATAAGTACAATATTTCAATAAACTACCATATACTATGAAATTAAGTTCTACTCACTAGAAATTTCACAACTATAAAATATACATCTATGAAAACCCTAAAGACGATAATTAAATGCTTGAAGATTATTTTGAAATTATGCCAAAACTATTTTTACATAAAACCCCATCAAGTTATATTAAATTACAATAAGGACCCTAGTAAACATAGGTTTAAGCGGGACCGGTCTCTTGAGCCTTAGGGAGCCGGAGAAAGTGGGTGCTTGCCTATCTAAGGTAGACAACCTAACAAACGGTGTTATCAACACGGTAATTGTCTTTGAAAAAGACACAAATCCTACCGTCCATGTGCAACAGTTACCGATAACATCAAAACTAATTCAGGATTTCAAGTTTTTTCAAAAGTGTCTGACTCAGACTGAGTCTCAATCTAATCAATCTGACTTGAATGTGATTCAAGTATAAAACAACAATTCAACATAAATCCATGAATCCATATATTCAAGCTATATCAATCTTTACCACTTGACCGAACCGAACTATGGATATACTCCATCTACATGTTCATCCATTATATTCGTTCCATTTACTGATATCATGGTTTCGGCAAGTTATCCATCTATACAATTTATAATATAAGACAAGACAATACAATCCATTTTATTTCTCTTTCTTTCATAAGTGCTAAGCACTTGGACCCTGTGGTGCTCACGTGCGAACACGTGAGGCGCCTTCAAAATGTGAGCGCTGTTTTTTGGACTTTTCCCTTTTTCATATAAGTGCTAAGCACTTGATTGGGGGTCGCGTGGAAAACACATGACTGCCTTAGGAGGAACTTCTTGTTCTTTTTAAATGTTTACGTATGAAACACGTGACTCGGTCTCAGCCATTCTTTTTTGTTCATCAGAGGTGCTCACATGGGGAAACACGTGAGGTTTCGTTATAGTGTTGAACATTAATGAATCACCAGTCTTTCCTTCTATGTGCATGAAGATCTTGATTTCATATTAACGATGTTGGGATCTGAGTTTAGAGAATTTCAAGTCTCTTGTTTTATAAGAAATACATTCTTTTTACAGGGTTAAACACTAGTGTTATCAGAGGAATTAAATTCCTATATACTTTTGTAAGAATTAAATTCTTTGAACTTTGTTCTTTCCCCTAAGTTTTGAATTTACATAACAGAATCTCCCCGATGAGAATTAAATTCTCAACTTGTGGGGAGATCTGCTTCTGCAGATCTCAACCAGAGGAAGAACCAAGTTCTTGTATGAAGGGTTAAACCCTTAAAGAGACGAAAAAGGGATAGGATAATCTCTTTATTTTCTTCTTACCTAGGTTTTTTTGTTTAAGAAGGGGACTTCTTCTTTTAGAGAATTGAATTCTCTTTCTCTCTTTTTTCTCCTTTTTTTTATGCTCTCTTCTGTTGCTTTCCTTTTTTTTTAACTCGAAGTCTTGGGTTCTTTATATAGTGGAGAGAAGTTTGTTAATTAGTTTTAGGAAATCTCTCATTGAGAGACTTCAATTGATTTGGGGGTTTTACCCGCTGTTGGATCTTTGATCCATGGGTTTCTGTCTTACAGAACATATTTCTTATTTCTTAAACAAGATTAGGAAAATATTTTCCCGTACAGAATTTATTCTGTAGATTGGTGATTTTTAATTACCGTTGGATTTTTAATCCAAGGGTGCTTGGTTTAACGGAGCACATTTTTTCTTTGTTTAAAGCGATATGAAAAATATTTTCCAACTCATGGGATTTTTGATCTGCCAACTTTCTGTTTAACAGACAATATCATTTCTCATTTAAAAGTTCAATAGAATTTAATTCTATCATCATTGGATCTTTGATCCAACGGTTCCTTGTTGAGTAGAATTTTAATTCTACGTAGGGACATGCCCTCACTTGTTTAACACGTGACGCTTATTAGCCTGGCCATTGTTTCAATTGCCGTGCCTATATGCGTTGCATATAGGCACTCACGTGTTAAACACGTGGGGTTGTTTTAGCCTAGCAATTGTTTTAATTGCTGTGCCTATATGCATTGCATATAGGCACTCACGTGTTAAACACGTGGGGCTATTTTAGTCTAGCAATTGTTTCAATTGTTGTGCCTATATGCGTTGCATATGGGCACTCACGTGTTAAACACGTGGGGCTGTTTTAGCCTAGCAATTGTTTCAATTGCTGTGCCTATATGCGTTGCATATGGGCACTCACGTGTTAAATACGTGGGGCTGTTTTAGCCTAGCAATTGTTTCAATTGCTGTGCCTATATGTGTTGCATATGGGCACTCACGTGTTAAACACGTGGGGCTGTTTTAGCCTAGCAATTGTTTTAATTGCTGTGCCTATATGCGTTGCATATAAGCATTCATGTGTTAAACACGTAGGGCTGTTTTAGTAAGGAACTTTCCCTCATCTCCTTTTTATAAGGGAACAAATGCCTCCCAGCGTTGCTCTTACGTGGTTTTCAAGTGAGTGCAACGCTGTCTGTCCTCACAACCATTGGATTGCCTAGGGGCATGGGAAGATAAACCGCTCCCTATCATGTCTTATAAATGCAAGGCTTTTGCCTCTGGGAAGCCACTGTTCTTTCATCTTCTTCCTTACTTGTTTTCCTTAAGAATTTAATTCTCTTCTTCAGAGATTAGTTCTCTGCCCGCTGAGATCTCAGAGTTAAACTCTGTTAAAACTTTTCTTTGGTAAGGATCATGAACGGGACCCCCTCCTCTTTTGCTTTTTTTTATTGTGGATTTTAAATCCAGGGACAGAGCGTTGCACTCTTCTTGAACTGATTTCTTAAAGATCCAAAGCATACATATTTTTTTTTGTAAATTTTGAAGTCTTGAATCAATGGGGATTGTTAATCCTCCCCTCAGGGTTTTACCCTGTCATCGATCTTTAAGATTCTTGGAATTTAATTCCATTTTCTTTGCCTCCTTGCTATGGGGGTTTTCTGCAATTTAATCCCTTTGTTAAAGGAATTTAATTCTTTATTCACAGATCTTGGCTCTGAGAGGGATTTAGATATTTCTGGGAATTTTATTCTCTACCGTTCTCGAATATTTGAGGGTTTTAATGCCCCTAAAGCAGATTTGAATCTGTCGTGTTTTTACCAGAACATTGCTTCAAGAGTTTGTTTAAACTTTACTGTTTCCTTGATGAGAATCCTTCTCGATTCTCTCAATGATTATTTTGCCTCATCATTGGTGAGCCGTCATTTAGATTTTGTGGGGTTCATTGGTTTTGCAGTCAGTGGTCCCATGGAACAAACATCCTGTCGTTTTCTTCTGTTATTATATATATATATATATATATATATATATGTTTTGTTAATGGTTTTTCTTTCCCTTATTTCAAGAACAATGGCTTCACTTCCCTACTTTCCTTATACTCGCTCAGACGCCGCTTTTCCGCAATCGTCGTTGGATGAGGAAGGTATGGCAATGATCAGGGCACATGCCAGGGACTGTACGAGTCTACTCTTATGGGGGGGGTTTAGTATGATCATATTATCTGGGGCCGCCGTAGCTTTACTTGTGAGGTGCCAACAGAGCCCCTCTGCCCAATATCGCCGATGGAACTCCCACAGACCGCTTATGCAGTGGAGGCGACTAACTGGACTCCTACAGGCCGGCTTGAGCCGTCAACAACCGGGATACCCAGCCAGCCCCTGCCGGCTATAGATATTCTGGGGCGCCGCATATGTCAGGGCAAAGCCCGACCCTGAGGACAAGTTTATAAGGTAGGCGTTACCCCCCGCTACCTAGTAGGCTACCTTCCCTGGGCTCGATACATTCTTTCCGCCCACCGTGCACGGTTACAGAAGGTTGGGCTGTATCAAGCGGTGTAGTGTCCCTATTTCATTACCAGGCCCCTCACGTCTGGTGGGTTAAAGCTTTTCTGAACCAATGGAATCTTCCCACCAACACCTTCTTGCTAGGGGATCGCGGGGTCTCGATTTCATTGGAAGAGTTCCGCGAGATCTCCGGATTTTCGATCAGGGAAGAGCATTATGAAGAGTTGCTGCCTCCCGATAAGTATGTGTTTGCGACCGTGCCTGCTATGCTTGACGGCCTGACGACTGAAAATGTCGTCCATCATAAGTACCCAAGTCTAATCAAAACTCTGGGTATTTTTGAGAAACTGTTCGTGACGTCAGAAGGGCAAGGCGTCACCTTTGAGACCTTCATTGCCTGCTTTCTCCATGGAGACGCTTTATCCAAAGAGGCTCCAAAGTTCGCGAACATCGACGACCCTTTTGGGTTCGGGTTGAATAAATTGCCAGCCAAAGAGGAAGATTTGCCGCAGTTCTATATTCCAACCTCGTCGGCCATTTCCTTCGATGCGATTGCGGCTCCCGGCATGGATGAAGAGACCTTGTTCGTTGGCTTCATCTGTCTCTGGCTCTGTTGGTTCGCCATACCGACGCATCGACGCTTTATGAGAGCCTCCGTCTTTTACCCCGCTCATCACATAGCTGGAGGGGTGCGATTGGCCGTTGGTGTTGCAGGATTGTCGCACCTATATCATGGATTAAGCACCGCGGCTAATACTTCGACCCCAGGCGCGGGTATTGTGAATTTCTCCCTCCACTACTTCACATCGTGGATTGAGATGCATGTATTGGGAGCATTTGCTGCACACCGGCGGCCAGATTTTTATGACTCCTATACCTTCCCACGGGTTATGAGGTTGGTGGATGCTTCCGCTCCCGATCCGACTCAGTTAGGGGATCTCCGCGTATTGCTTAACCCATACTCAAATGAGGGCGGGATAGTTTTTAGTGACCGAGTCCTATTTGCTCCTGTGGGGCCCATTCAGCAGCTGTTTGATCTGTCAAAGGGTGGAGCGTCTTCTCTAAAGCCCAAAAAGATTATGCACCTGTACTCAATTAGGCCAGGCTATTTGGTGTTTCTTAAAAATGACATAGTTCTCTTTATGCAGTATAATACGCACCACTTTTCCCAGCAATTGGGCTATAACCAGGGTGCCCCTGTCGAGGCGTTTTAGTTGAGGCCACTTTGTCTCTGGAAGTCGCTCGTGACGTCATCCATCATTTTATGCGGCTGAACACCGGCTCCCTCTTCATGATCCCAGAGCCCGACTATCTTCCAAGGTTTGTGGGGTCTTTCAAGGGTTGGTATCGTCATCGAGTCGGTCCTGTCATTGCCGAGGAGAGGTGGGCACTCTTCGAATATAGAGTTCCAGCTCCGACCCAAGTCACTAGTGCTCCGTTGCGGCCGCGGTCAGTGGTTCTCCCTCCATTGAGGGATAGCGGTTTGGTACTTATTCCCAAAGCCACAGAAATGGAATCGACCCCTCGCACTGCTGGTATGCCAGTGCGCACTAGAGCCGAAGCAAAGGCTTCTAGTGAAGCACCAGCGGTAGTGTCACTAGTGGTGGTGTCACCGAAGAGGGATACCGGAAGTGAGGTTGGTCAATGCCGCACCAAAGCTCCAAGGGGGAGAAAGCGTTCTTCCGCTAGTGCTAGCACAAGTTCTAAGAGGATGAAGAAATCGGTTGCTGGCTTACTCGACACCCTGCTTGAGTCCGACCCGTTTATTCAGGACGAGCTGATAGCTGTGGAGGAGTCGGACGCCGGTCTTATCTTTCCTGGCTCGTCTGCCAAGGAGGCCGCGCAATTGGCTGAGGCTTTAAGGCGCTCACAAGATGAGACCGAGAACGTGCGCGTCCCGAAAAAGCCCTACCCTCCTGTTATATTCTATGACGTTGATCCATCATTATGGATGGTACATATATGTCCTTTGTTAATGGAAGAAGAACGGCTCTCAAACAGCCTATAACGGTTGCCTCCGAAGATGAGCTTGCATTAAAGACAAGCAGTCATTCATTTGCGCTTGAACCTCGGCGAGCGTACTTAGCCAGAAAGGAAAAACATCTCAAAAAGCCCTACTTTAAGCTCCTTGGCGTATTGGTATGCATCTTTCTCGTGTCCTTCTTTTTAGCAAATAATCTGTATTACTTTTACGTCTTCTCATTTTTGCGAAAACGTTGCAGGGACATCGGCAGCGAAAGAGGATTTAATTCCAGATCAGGCCATAACTGTGGACTCTACAAATATCTCCCGTGATACACCGGCAGGTGTAGAGGAGATTATTAAAGCTGCTACTCTTGCTGTGGAGCTTTCGGTGGTAACTTCTGTTCCTCCAGTGTCTATTTCTCCAGCAGAGGTGACCTCGCCATCCATAGATCCAACGGATCTCTCTAGTGGCGCCCTGGAGGATGTAGAAAAGATTGCCGAGACCGCTGTCCTCTCCTTAGAGCCTGAAGTGGCGGCTGTTGTTTCTCAACTGGAAGTTGCTACGCCGGCACGTATCCCCGGTGATGTACCTGAGGGTGTGGAGGAGGTTGCTGAAGCTGCCATCCCTCAGTTCAAGGCGGGCGAAGTATTGAAGGTAAACTTCTACATTTTGTTTTAACGATTCCTCCGTTATCTGAACCTTTCTTTCCTTCAGAATTGCGGGAATTGGCAGCTTCCATCGTGGATCTATCTCCTAGGAAAACCTTCCAGCGTTTGCTTGATATGGCTGCCCCACAGGCGATACCCTCACAAAGTATAGTCCTTTCTTCTGGGTAAGGTCGGTGTTCTTTTGACCTCTTTTGTTTTATTATTATTTTTTATAATGATGCTAATATGCGCTCCACAGTTCTGGAAGCCGATGACGAAGTCGAGATCCTTGATGGGCCTGGGGATCTCTCAAACCCCCCTGCATAACTGTGGGTAAGTAAGGCTTTATCTTTGCAATTGTTTTGTCCATTCCATGTTCATAAATCTCACCGGCTGTTCATGAATTTTGACAGTTCTGCCAACCCTAACCCCGTTAGAATCTCAGATCCCTATGCCACTAGGCCCCTATGCCCGGCGTGCATCTGAAAGGACGGCGAAACAAAGTATTTACTCCCTGACGGCTCTCATTGAAGACCTTCGCACTGGTGCCTCTGTCACGGCCGAAGAATTTTCTGTTGAAGCCAACGCTTCCTTGTCCGTTCTCGCCACCTATCATGACGAAGCATTAGTGCGTGTCTGGGTTGAACTGTCGCCGAGTGGAGGTCTGCCTACACGGGCTTGAGTGCATCCGCCTTCCCTCCAACATCTTAACTGTAAAATGGAGTCTGCGGGGATGGATCGAACGGTGCGCAGCCAATCCATAGTCATAAGAGAAGCGGCTCAACCGGAAGTTTTCGGAGAGGGAGTTAGATTCAAACGCTTTGGGGGAACATCAGGCTCAGCTTACTGCCAAGACCACCCGTGCGTACGAAATCTGGCGGGTGCTTCAAGAAGCCATTACAGAGGTGGTAGCTCTTGACAAAGCCGTTATTTTCACCCGTGAGATGGTCGAAGCCCGCCGAAAGGGAGCTTGAGAGTCAGTTTGCTTCATACCAGACTCAACAGACTCAGGCGGGGACCCGTCTTGCCGCACTAACGGAGCTTGAAGCCAAGGTCCAGCGGAAGAATGACGAACTTACTAGCCTATTGCACCGTCCGCCGGCTTAAACATTTTTTCTTGTCGCTGTATATTTTCCGTCTTCTTCTTTTCTTTTGTATTCATTCATAAATAAGAGTATCTTGTATTCATTTTGATTCATGAATAAAAGATATATTTTTCTTCATACTAGCGCTTTTATTTCTTTTGCTCTATTGGCTTAGCATAAAGTAGTTTATATACTCATTTCGGAGTTTGTAATTTATTCTCTCATCCCAGAGTCTCTAGTTTATGAACTCATTTCGGAGCTTGTAGTTTTTTCACTCATCCCGGAGTCTCTAGTTTATGAACTCATTTCGGAGTTTGTTTAGTTTACCTCCCTTGGGCTTGTAGGAAAACTGATCCTAACGTCACAGTTAACCTCTGCTCTTTACGACAGAGGTCCGTTAGGGTCTGTGGTACTAGGTTTTTTGTCCGTCATACCGTCGCGTTGGTTGATGCATTCCCCGATATGCAGTCTTGCTGTTCGAGTAGCCCGGCGACTGTCGTGTCTCTGATCCCTTCGGGGGCTAGACAAGACGTCTTCAAGTAATCTCCCAGATCATATTACCATCAGAAGAGCAAGCGTTAGGGATTTTCCATGCCGCTTTTTACTTGAGGTTAGGCTCAGTTTGGGAGCCCCGATGAGTCATAACCACTCTACGCTGGTGTTTGATGATCTCTAATAGTCTTTCAGGTTTTATTTGAGTTGCCGTCAAGAGCTTGAAGCCAGGGATTTTCCTTTGCTTCATTTGCTGGCATTGCGTCTGCTGTAACGAGACGAATGTCGAGGTTGTTTCTAGGTTGTCTGTGAACTGTCGAAGCTTGGAACTAGGGACTTTGCCATGACTCCGAGGTAGTCTCTAGGTTGTTGGTGAACTGTCGAGGAATGGAACTAGGAACTTTTCCATGGCTCCGTTGTTTTGACCCTGGGGTCGGTTGCTGACGTCGCATTTACATCTTGCTGGAGTTGAGAAGGAACGCCGGGGTGACATTGCGTCTGCTGTATCAAGACGAACGTCGAGGTTGTCTCTAGGTTGTTCGTGAACCGTCGGGACCTGGAACTAGGGACTTTTCCATGGCTCCGAGGTAGTCTCTAGGTTGTTGGTGAACCGTCGAGCCTTAGAACTAGGGACTTTATCATGGCTCCGAGGTAGTCTCTAGGTTGTTGGTGAACCGTCGAGGCTTGGAACTAGGGACTTTGCCATGGCTCCATTGTTTTGACCCGGGGGTCTGTTGTTGACGTCACGTCTTCATACTGCTGGAGTGAGAAGGAACGCCGTGTTGATCTTCTAAGCTGCAGATGTTGCCATCGAGATCTAACTCTCCCATTGACAGAGCCCGATGGGGAAATGTGGTTCCCTTTTCGTTTTTGCCCATGGATTGTATACAGGGGTTGATGTGGACTCACCTGAAGGGCAAAAGTTTCATCGTTTTTTTTATTTCTTTCCGCGATGCTCTATCATTTCAGCTTTTTTATATCGCGAAAGTCATGATTGCCCAATCATTTCGGCTTTTTTATCGCGGTGCCCAATCATTTCAGCTATTCTTTTATTTTTACTCGTTGTTTTTTATTGCGAGTTGCCCAAACATTTCGGCTATTTTTATATACATATATTTTGCTCGCTGATTTTTATTGCGAGTTGCCCCATCATTTCGGCTATTTCATATGCATTTTTTTGGCTCGCTGATTTTTGTTGCGAGTATGGAACTTGAGATCTGATACCAATCTTTGCATCAGCACTGCTGCGACTGGAATATTGCCAGGAGCGAATTATCATTTGCCGTGAAAGGACTTAAAAATTGACACCTATTCAGGCATCAGCATCGCTACCACTGGGATGTTGCCAGGAGTGAATCATCATTTGCTTTTGGGTGTTTGAACAAAGATGGCTTAGCAAACTGGGTTAGGATCATGTCGACTAAGGCTTTTGACTTTATAAGCCGTAAGGGTCTCATAAAGGTATTTCTCCCTACGAGTCGTAAGGATCTCGTAGGTGTATGTTCTCCTTAGAAGTCATGAGGACATCTAAGTGGTGTTTTCTCTTATAAGTCGTAAAGATCTCATAAGAGTATTTTCTCCTTATAAGTCGAGAGGACTTATAAGTGTTGTTCACCATATGAGGACATTCCTCGTGATTGGTGGAACTTGATGGGGGAAACGTTTATTTATGCCCATGGATTGTATACAAGGGCCAGCATTGTACCGCCTGTAGGGAAACTTGGGGAGTATGATGGCTTATTGACAGGTTTGGATCTCTGTAACTTAAGACTTTGAATCCTATGAGCTGTGAGGGTCTCACAGGGGGAATTCTCCTTACGAGTCGAGAGGATCTCGTAAGTGAAAATTTTACGAGATTGCGCCTTTTTGGGTTTTCACAAGCTCGCCGGTACCCCTGCTGTTTTTACTCACGGTGCCCTTTCAGGTTTTCATCCGTGCCCATTTCTTTTTTGGACGTACCGTTTTTTTATATTTTATTTTATCCCTTTGTCTGCCAATGGCACTTAGGGGGGACTTCGCCACCGGGGCAGCTGTGCAGCTAGCGGGATCTGAGTTGCAGTCCTCGCCGCTGGGACTTGCGGACTTGAATTCCACTATCGCCGTGTTTGAGGCGACGTATTTAGTTTAAGGGCATTACGATCCATTGTTTAGTTTAAGGACAACTCGGTCCGTTGTTAGTTTAGGGACATCTCGGTCCATTTCTAGTTTCGAGGTGAAGTTTTACCGGATACTACTTATGGAGTCTTGACTCAGGAAGACAGCGAGAGGACACGAGCGTCGTCATCTATCATTAACCTGAGTTGTGACTTGTCAAGCGTAGTATTTATTAAGGAACCGGTCATTTATTGGCCGGAAGGGTCTTTCGCCATGCATATCCATGAGCAAGTAGGACCTACCTTGGTAGACCTTGTCTATGATGTACGGACCCTCATAGTTCGGCTCGAATTTCTCCCGCTTTGCACGGTTGGGGATCATAGGTCTTTTTACGACTAGCACGAGTTCGCCTTGGCGGAATGTTCTCGGCCTGGTTAGTCTTTCATATGAGCGCGTCATCTTTTCTTTGTAAGCTTCCAGGTTTTGCTGCGCCATAAGACGAGTTTCATCGAGGGCATCGAGCTCCTCAAGCCGAAGATGGGCATTTTCTTCATCCGTCAGCTCGTATCGAACTGCTACTCGTGGAGAGGGTAGTTCTATCTCTAAGGGAAGTACCGCTTCCGTGCCGAATACCAACGCAATTGGCGTTGTATTCTTGGCCATTTTGAACATGGTTCGATACGTCCGGAGAGCTTCATGCAGTCTCTCGAGCCAGTCCCTTTTATTTCTGGACACCATTTTCTTTATGATCTTCGTCAAGGTCTTGTTGAAAGCCTCAGCTAGACCATTAGCTCGGGGATTATAGACTGAAGAGTATCTCCAATCTATATTATGCTGCTGTGCGAAGCGGCTGATCTTATGGCTCCTGTAGGCTGGCCCATTATCCGAGATGATTCGTCGCGGAGTGCCGAACCGGTAGATGACATGTGTCCTGAAGAAATGGAGGATGTTCTCCGTCTTCACATCCCGTAGTGGCACTGCCTCTGCCCATTTAGAGAAGCAATCGGTTGTTGCCAATATGAACCGATGTCCCTTGGACGATGCTGGCTTGATGGGCCCGATTATATCGGTTGCCCACATTTCGAACTGCCAACTAGCCAGTGTTGGGTGTAGCGGATTTGGATGCTCAGCGAGGAAGTCAGTGATGGCCCGACCCTTCACTGCCCTGAGGGGTCGATAGATTATCGAGAACTCCATCAAGAGGAGGGCCCATTTGGCAAGCCTTCCCGTTAGTATGGCTCTTGACATCAAATATTTAAGAGGATCCACTTTTGATATGAGATAGACCTCATGTGCCGAGGCATAATGGCGAAGCTTCGTTATTACGAAGATCAGTGCTAGGCAATGCTTTTCGATGGGGGGGTAGTTGTTTTCTGCCCCCAGGAAAACTCAACTCAAATAGTAAAGAGCTCTCTCCTTTCCCTGATCGTTCTCCTGTGCCCATAGCGCGTCCAGAGAACCTTCAAGGGCTGTTGTGTACAAGATGAGGGGCTTTCCCTTGACTGGAGCGGTCAGTACCGGTGGATTCTGTAGATATTGCTTGATTTCATCCAGTGTACTTTGGCATTTACGATCCTAAATGAACGGGGTCCCCTTCTTCATTAGATGGCTGTAGGGGCGGCATTTTCCGGAGAGGTTGGTTATGAACCGTCAGATATACGTGAGTTTTCCTTGGAGAGACCGCAATTGTTTGAGAGTTCATGGCGTGGGCATTTCCATAATCACTTTGATCTTTGATGGGTCTATTTCGATGCCTCGGTGTCGTACGATGAATCCTAGGAATTTTCCTGAGGAGACTCCAAACGCGCACTTCAGAGGGTTCATTTTTAGGTTATATTTCCGAAGAAGCTGGAACACTATTTTCAAATGCTCCTAGTGCTCCTCGTACGATTTGCTTTTCACCACGAGGTGGTCGATATAACATTCAACAATCTCGTGTATGAGGTCATCGGAGATCTTCTTCATGGCCCTCTGGTAGGTAGCGCCAGCGTTCTTCAGACCGAAGGGCATTACTTTATAGCAGAATATGCCCAGCAGAGTCCGGAAGGTAGTATGCTTTCGGTCTTCGGGATGCATCTTTATTTGATTATACCCTAAGATCCATCCATGAAGGAGAAGACCTAATAGGAAGACGTGTTATCGATCATCAGCTCAGTAATAGGCACTGGGAAGTCATCTTTCGGACAAGCTTTGTTGAGATCCCGAAACTCCACGCAGATGCGTACTGTCCCATTTTTCTTCATCACCAGAACAATGTTGGCGATCCAGTCAGGATATTGAACTTCTTGGATGAAGCCAGAGTTGATTAGTTTCTTGACTTCGGCATTGATGCTCATCTCGAGTTCGAGCCGCATTCTTCTTGGTGCCTGTTTGACTGGTTTGACGTTCGGTGATATCGCCTGTTTATGCACAGCTATTTCTTGATCTAGTCCCGGCATCACGGAATAGCTCTTCACGAAGCAGTCTTTATACTGCATAAGCACGTCCTTTAGCGTGGCTACCTGCTTTTCAGACAGCAGCTCACTGACGAACGTTGGCCTCGGCTCGTTTTCCGTCCCCAAGTCGATTTTTCTCAGGTTGTCCGCTGTGATGTGTATCCCATCTTCCAGCTCTTTTGGCGCCGGTGGAAATTCTAACACCCCTTCGTCCTCATTCTCATTTGCGAAGCACCGGGAGAGGTCGTCTATATTCTCGTGCTCTCCTTCTTTTGATAGTGTTATCATGTGGCAGGTACTAGCTCGTTTCCAAGCTCGATGCTGATCTAGACTTACCCTCGCAGTGTAGGTTGCTTTTGGCTCATACTTTTGTGGTGGGGCTACCCTCCAACTGTCGGATAGCGCAAACCTGCCTTGCTGATACTGGTCTTCGACCCAGTTTTTGAAGGTGAAGCAGTCTTCAAGAGGATGTCCTACTGCTCGGTGGTAGGAGTAATAAGCCGGATGATGGACCTCGTTTACTTGTTCGGGATGCCTGGCCTCCGGGAGTGTCATCATTTGATACTTCATGACAAGGTTGAATATTTTCCTTGTCTTGTCTTGAGGGAAAGAGTATTCCTGACCCATCTTCTTCATAAAGGACGGATTCCAGCTGACTTTTTCTCGATCGCGTGGCTTCTTGAATCCACTTTGCTATTTTCGAGCGTCACTCTCGTTCTTCACCTTGTTGTTGTGTTTGCGTCGGGCCTTTTCCTTGCCACGAGAGCGCACAATGGGCTGAGGGTGAAAGGCATAATAGCCTTCTCTTTCCGCAGACTGCTGAGTGAGACGCTGCGTCCTGGCTTTCTCGTAAATGGCCATTTCGCGGCTGTGGTCATCCCGGACCTTTTGACCGGCTTCTCTCATTAGCTTGTTAATTTGTTTTTCGAATGACAGACTTGGCATTCTTACGGCGGGATCTCGCTCTGGTTCGATATCAGCGCTATCTGGAAAAGCATTCGCTTTTCCACCAGAGTTATTTATGACATGGCTGCCATGGAATCACTCCCGTTTCTTAGACCAAACTTATCTAAGCCCAGTCGTCTCCATCCTCCCGTTGGGCATCTTTCACTGAGTCCCAGGAATATCTTAAATCTTGTTGTAGAACTGGGCTTGTCGAGCGGTTTGTTTGAAGGGTACGCCTTCACATCTTAATAGCCTTTTCAATCCCTCTATGTAATATCTGGGCAGACGGATTGGTTGAAGCTTGTCAAGCGCAAGTTCAACATCATGCTAGACTTCTTTCTCCACTTTGGTCTCTATAGATCGATAGAAGAGGATCGCCTTTTCACCTCTTCGCCTAGGAGGGACGTAGAAAGTCTGCAACTCTTGTATGTTGTATGTATCAAGCACATCGAGTTCTTTGTAATGCCGCTGCGGAACCATGGTAATTTGTAAACTCTGATCAGCTCTAGTGAATGTCTGAATTGACGGGCGGACGGAGAACACCACGTTGGCGTCGTCCTCAAAGTCACTGCCAAAGACCAAAATAGGAGTAGATGGTTTGGGCCTGTTGCCCTGGGGTTGCCCCGAGTAGACTATCTCTTCATCCTCCTCGGTATCGCTCCCAAAAATCGGGATAGTGGCGACGGCTTTTTATTGGTTCTCCAGCTTATGACATCTTTCCGTGTCTTTGAAGAATGATAGGAAGTACTTTGCGTCTTCATATTTATGGACTTCATTTACGGAGAATGGATTTAGCTCCCCCGTAACGGTGTACTCGAGGCCATCTTTGAAGTAATTCATACACTGGTGTTGTGTAGAAGGGATGACGTTGTATTTGTACAACCAAGGCCGGCCGAGCAAGGCGTTATAGCAAGTCTTGGCGTCGATGACATGAAATTTGATGTCAGTGACGATCATCCCAAAGCGTAATGTCAATATCACAGACCCAAGCGTCCATGATGACTGCGATTCGAACCTGGAGATGGTAATTTTGTCCCGAGTCAGGTGCTGAACATTCATGCAGATCTCCTTCAGCACCTTCACGCTGAGAAGGTTGACAGAGGACCCGTTGTCGACCAGGATCTTTCTTATCTTAATGTCGTGGCAGTACCCAGTGACATATAGAGGACGGTTGTGCTCGCACGTTCCGAGGAGGAGATCTTCATCGCCGAATGTGATGTCAGCTGATGAACCTCTGCCAGCTCGTCCTTCATCTTTTCCTCCGCAAAGAAATCTTGGAACTGGTCAGGCTCTTGTAGTGCCTTGATTAGAGAATCTCGTGCCTCTTTAAATAGGAGGAGAGCATCCAATATGCTCAGTTGTGAGGGTATCTTCCTCAGATGTGCCAGGACATTATAATCCACCTTGTTTTTCTTAGGCGGGTCTTTGACCGCGAGCTCTTTGACGACTCTATCATCGAGAGAAATTTCCTCAGGGACTTTTTCCTTCCCCTTATCTCTTTTGTTCGAACCCTTGTTTGTAGGCCCGAGGTTCTTTTCAGGCAACGTACGGTTACGCAGCTGAATGTTCACGCAGTCCTTCTCCCTTTCTTCTTTTCCAGAGGTGGATTCTTTGAAGAGAGGGTCGAGGGTCATTTCTTCCTCAGAATCGCCCCCGAATGTAAGAAATTGAGATTTTCCTTTTGTCGAAATGGTATCAATCATATGACAATTGCTAGCTGTTCCTTCACGCTCGTCTGTCGCGCTTCTTTGTTGTCGATGGGTTTCGCGCTATATCCGTTTGAAGTGTTGTCGGTGGGCAACGTATCCCTACCACCACTTCTTGAAAGCATTGCACTCCTCGGTAGGGTGTGTGACCCTTCGATGGTATAAGCAGTAGTTCGGATGTACATCCGCTTCGTCGAGGCACGTACTCCCGAGAGTATTTCCTTTGAAAAGTGGCGGCTTCATTTCCATTGACAGGGCTTTGGCGAACCGTTTCCCCGTCTTAAACCTGCTTTTGTCTACCGCGGAGGTGATTTGATCTGGTTGGAGTACTTTGTGACTCTTCCTCGCCGTAGCTTCTTCATCCTGACGCCGACGCTTGGTCTTTTTGTATATGACTGTTTCACATTCTCGGTTAGTTTTGCTCTTTTGAAGGGCTTCGTTTAGCAGCCTATCAATCAAGTCGTCTGACGGCTCCAGGGATTTTTGCAGCGGTCTTGCCCCCGGCTTCTCTGCATCGTTTTCTAACTCCAAGGGGGTTTCTTCATTTTTTAACGACGAATGAAAGACCATGCGGCAACTCGCTATATAATCCTCGGGTTCTTCTGACGAGTCGTTCCCCTCATCAATGTCACTGTCTCCGTTCTCAAGGATATGGTCGAGAAACTCTTCGAGAGTGACTGGGGTTTGGGCCTTCTTGTTGTATTCTTCTAACGCGTTGATGTATTTTTGTAGGTCCGTGCGCTGGTCGTCAGGCTGTACGGGGTTCTTGGTCTTTTTCTTTCCCTTCGAAGACATTGAATGCTTGACCTGGATGTTTTGCCCGACATTTGCTGTTTTCTGTGTGGGACGCGGTTTCAATATCCCTTCAATGATCTCAGGCTCCAGCGGGCTTTTCCACCTGATCGCCGGACATGCTTGAAGATCTTTCAGCATTCTTTTAGTTTTAGCTGAAAGGACCACTTCCCAAGGAGCTTCTTCCGAAAACGAGCATGATTCCCCCGGCGTGTCTACCTTTTTAAGAGTGTGCCTCTGTGGCGGGTTCACTCTCCAGTTCTCTGACAGCGCGAATTTCCCTTGACGGTACTGGTCCTCGACCCAGTTTTTGAAGACGTAGTAATTCTCAATTGGGTAGCCTACTGCTCTATGGTAGGAGCATTAGTTGGGACTGTTGACGCCACCGGGCTGTAGTGGACATCTCAGATCCGGCAGTGTGATGAGTTTGTTGCGCATTGCCAGTTCGAATAGTCTCCTCGTTTTATTATTGGGGAACGAGTAAGCACGTCCTAGCTTCTCTTCCAGGGATTAGAGCGGGCGCGCGTTGTTTTGGCGAGCAACTGGTTTGGGTCACTCGGTTATTTTTGAGTGTTGGCAACGAAGGCCGCTTTCTCTTTGCCCTTTGTATTCTTAGGGTCCATTTTTGAAGAGGGAGGCCCATGGCCCATCTGGTCCATTTAGGCCAGCTATCGATCAAAGTCAGAAAGGTGGTCGGCTTAAAGAACGTTATGAACCGGGATACAGTCGCGTGAGGATCGAGAGTCCCTATGAACATGCCTATGGCAGGAGCCTCTTCGATGCGTTGTTCGCATTTCGACCATAGGTTCCGCCACCGAATTGCGTATTGAACCCAAGTCTCTCCTGGCTTCACCCTGGCATTGATTAATGTCGTGATCAGGGTGCGTTCTCTTACGCTTGCGAACCGCTGTGTGAATAGCAGATCCATTTCTGTGAATGTTTGGACGGAGTCATTTGGGAGCTCTGAGTACCATTCAAATGCCTTCTCTGACAAGCTGCCAACGAACTCGCGAAGCAGCAATTTGTCGTCGCTTCCAGTATTGCTGCATAAAGCTCTGAACTGAGCGACGTGTTGATGTGGATTGCCTGTTCCCTTATACACATGGAACTTGGGGATGGTATATCCCGGCGGGTCTTTGATTTGGTCATACCAGCCCGGGTACAGTCGTCCAGTTCTGATGACTTGGCCAGCCGCTTCACTTGCCTGATGAGCTATGTAATCATCAAGGGCAGCTTTGGAGATCGTTTCTTCCCTGGCTGTCAATAAAGCTGGGAGAGGGTTTGAGGTTTCCCCTCAGTTGTCCTTGATAATTATCGGTGGGTCTTCAGCTGGAGGTTCTGGCTGGATCATCATTCCAACCATGTCTTGGAACAGGAGCGCCATCTGCTTTTATATTAGCAGCTTTTTCCGCGGCCTCCTTATCCTTCCTTTCCAGCACCCTTCGCAGGAACTCCGTATCAGTCTCCTACTCCTAGAGCTGTTCTGATGCTGCTTTCGGGTTTTCTTTTTGTCCGGTGAGTGCTGCCATTTTTGTCAGCATCTCCTGGAGCTTTTGTTGTTGCTCCTGAGTCTTTGTTAACGGCCGAGTTTGCAGCCGATGACCCATGGAAGCACGACTTTCCTCTTTTCTGGAAGCTATGTAAACCGTGTGCACGATCATGCCCCCAGACTTAGGGCGTTTAGATCTATCACCTTTGCGATTTGCCTCCGGTGGTGGGAGATTCTCCTGTCTTCTCTTTTTGTGAGAAGTCGAAGTTGAAGGAGCCATTGTAATAGGCGCCTTCGTGAAAGAAGTCCCTCGTTGTATGCTGGAGGGATGATTTTCCTCTTGTCGAACCTTCATTTTCTTTAGTTGACGAGAGTAGTTCTTGTTGATCACAGAATCTTGGACTTTCTGCCATACCCTATGGATTTGTGAGGACAGCTGATAAGGGGGCTTCTCCGGCTTCGTCTGCGTCATATTTTCAGCATGAAGTGGAGATTTCTTCAACACCGCAGTTGGGGAGTTCTTCCGCACCCTCTTCAACACAGCGGTTCAAAGCTGTTCCCGGTTGGAACATCAACATCAACTTCCACCATTGGAGCAGGTGGAGTAAGTCCAGAGGGAGAGTTGCCCACAGCTTTTCTCACTCGGCGTCAGTGGCGATGTCGAGCGTGCCTTGCCGATGGGACCACCTCAATTGTGGAAGCGGCTTCGTCATGCCCCATGCTTTGGTAAAGGGCTACTGCTGGTGCCAGCCTGTTGAAGACCGACGTCCGTTAAGAGAGGACGACCAATCTTTCGAAGGCCGACTTTCTGGTAGGGGAAGCACTTTTGATAAGTTCACCTGCCGGAGGTGGAACGGCTATCCATTTCGGGATAACCCCTTTAGGTATTGCGAGCTTATTCGCGGGCCTACTTGAGCTTTGGCTCAGCCTGTTGAAGACTGAGGTAGCAAACTTGGACGACCCGTTGAGAGGGGCTGTGGTGGTTGCAAGTCGATCGAAGACCGACTTCTTTGGAGCTTCCTGTGATGGCATTGGGGCGCTAAAACTCGCTGGCGGGAGCATGGTCCCGAAAAACAATCCAGTGGTGGCCTGAGTCACCTACCCCACGGGCATTGAAAAGATGGAAGCCGCATTAGGCCCGTAAGTCACTCCTCCAGTCAGGGCGGAGCGGGAATTGCTGTTGCAGTTGGTGCAACTGGAAGCTATTGATGTTCACTTCTTCTTTCTGCACAGGAGCAAGACACCAAATCTTAATACCTCAAATCCAGGGGCAACCATAGTAAACTGCGATTTGTTCGCGAATACGACACACAAAGTGTGGAGTGGAAAGAGAAAAAGGTCCCACCAGGCGTGCCAGAATCTGTTCACCGCCGAAAACAGAGACAGACCGCGTAGGTCGTCTTGCCTGAATTTAGGGGCATATGCTATTTAGGTTTATCCGTCCACCTCTCGGAAATTGCCAAGTTGATTTATGACACCATATATCGGAGGTTTGGACGGATACAGCCGTTGTAGCAGACTTCGTCAGATTCCCCCTTTTTTGCGAGAGGTTTTTTAATTGTGGGGATGCTCTTCCCTGCAGGAGCAAGTCTCTGCAGTTAATTACGTTACTGCATCGCGATAACCACTTTCTCCTGCTCCAGAAGTTCACTTCGTGTCGTGTGTGTTTGTTTTATTTTGGGTTTTCCGTGGATTGTATACGGAGACTAATTTATGTTATCGTACGTAGGGCGTGGATTATTCCAAATCCGTATATTCTTAGATTTGGATTTGGTTTGATTTAAGGATCGTTAATCTCGTTTGAGATTAAGATCAACTTTAATGTTTGTTGAGGATACGTTAGTTCAATTTGAAACTAAGATCTACTCAACAGGATTTTAGGATCATTCAGACCTAACAAAAGAGCATTTGGGCTTTATTGCTTTAGTTTAAGGACGTTTCGGTCCGTCGTTAGTTTAAGAACGTTTCGGTCCGCAGATCACCATTTTTGAGTTGAGATTTTAGTTTAAGGACGTTACGGTCCGTTGTCTCCATTTTGGGAAGTGCACCCAAAAGCAGCTGGTTATCGGAACCCGCCACCTCTCTGAAGACGTTGAGAAATTACAATGACATGTATCAGAGGTGTAGAGAGATGTACCCTTAAACCAATTCCATGTTTGAGGGAAAAAGAATTGTTGGTCTAGCCCAGAAATCATTAGTCGTATTTTGAGACTAAGATTTCTTCATTTGTTTTGGGAAGTCATGAGTATAGAGGCTCGGTCTATTTGGAGATCGAAGTTGTTTTAATCTCAAGAAGACTTAGCCAACTTGAGGCTGGAGTTGATTTCCCATAGTGTTAAACACTAGTATACGTTCAGCACTCACGTGTTCCCACGTAAAGTTCTAAAGCAGTGTTAAACACTGGATTCCGGGGGCGCTCACGTGTGGCACATGGGGCATCTCAAAGTTGGCGTTGTATATTGGATTCAAGTCCTTATTTATATATAAGTGTTAAACACTTAATTCTTGTGGCACTCACGTTGAGCACGTGAGGCACCCTAAAGTTGGGTACTGCCTTTTTGGGTTTTATTTCCCTATTCTTTTATAAGCGCTAAGCACTCGGCTCACGTATGAGCACGTGAGGCGCCTGAAATGGGAATTGTTCTCTGAATTTTATTTCTCTTTCTTTTATAAGTATTAAGCAATTGGACCCTGTGGTGCTTATGTGCGAACACGTGAGGCGCCTTCAAAATGTGAGCGTTGTTTTTGGGTCTATTCCCTTTTTCATATAAGTGCTAAGCACTTGATTGGGGGTCGCGTGGAAAACACGTGACTGCCCTAGGAGGCACTTCTTGTTCTTTTTAAATGTTCGCGTGTGAAACACGTGACTCGGTCTCAGCCATTCTTTTTGTTCATCAGAGGTGCTCACGTGGGGAAACACGTGACTCGGTTTCGTTATAGTGTTGAACACTAATGAATCACCAGTCTTTCCTTCTATGTGCATGAAGATCTTGATCTCATATTAACGATGCTGGGATATGAGTTTAGAGAATTTCAAGTCTCTTGTTTTATAAGAACTAAATTCTTTTTACAGGGTTAAACCCTTGTGTTATCAAAGGAATTAAGTTCCTATATACTTTTGTAAGAATTAAATTCTTTGAACTTAGTTCTTTCCCCTAAGTTTTGAATCTGCATAACAGAATCTTCCCGATGAGAATTAAATTCTCAACTTGTGGGGAGATCTGCTTCTATAGAGCTCAACCAGAGGAAGAACTAAGTTCTTGTATGAAAGGTTAAACCCTTAAAGAGGCGAAGAAGGGATAGGATAATCTCTTTATTTTCTACTTACCTAGGTTTTTTTGTTTAAGAAGGAGATCTTTTTCTTTTAGAGAATTGAATTCTCTTTCTCTCTTGTTTCTTCTTTTTTATGCTCTCTTCTGTTCCTTCCCTTTTTTTTTAACTTGAAGTCTTGGGTTCTTTATATAGTGGAGAGAATTTTGTTAATTAGTTTTATGAAATCTCTCATTGAGAAATTTCAATTGATTTGGAGGTTTTACCCGCTGTTGGATATTTGATCCAAGGGTTTCTGTCTTACAGAACATATTTTCTTGTTTCTTAAAAAAGATTAGGAAAATATTTTCCCGTACAGAATTTATTCTGTAGATTGGTGATTTTTAATCACCGTTGGATTTTTAATCCAAGGGTGCTTAGTTTAACGGAGCACAATTTTTCTTTGTTTTAAAGCGAGATGAAAAATATTTTCCAACTCATGAGATCTTTGACCCGCCAACTTTCTGTTTAACAGACAATATCATTTCCAATTTAAAAGTTCAATAGAATTTAATTCTATCATCATTGGATCTTTGATCCAACGGTTCCTTATTGAGTAGAATTTCAAATCTACGTAGGGACGTGCCCTCACATGTCTAACATGTGAGGCTTATTAGCCTGGCCATTGTTTCAATTGCAGTGCCTATATGCGTTGCATATAGGCACTCACGTGTTAAACATGTGGGGCTGTTTTAGCCTAGCAATTGTTTTAATTGCTGTGCCTATATGCGTTGCATATAGGCACTCACGTGTTAAACACGTGGGGCCATTTTAGCTTAGCAATTGTTTTAATTGCTGTGCCTATATGCGTTGCATATAAACACTCACGTGTTAAACATGCGGGGCTGTTTTAGCCTAGCAATTGTTTCAATTGTTGTGCATATATGCGTTGCATATAGGCATTCACGTATTAAACACGTGGGGCTGTTTTAGCCTACCAATTGTTTCAATTGATGTGCCTATATGCATTGCATATAGGCACTCACGTGTTAAACACGTGGGGCTGTTTTAGCCTAGCAATTGCTTTAATTGCTGTGCCTATATGTGTTGCATATAGGCACTCAAGTGTTAAACACGTGAGGCTGTTTTAGTGAGGAACTTTCCCTCATCACTTTTTTATAAGGGAACATATTGCATGCACATCGGTCCTCAGACTTGAACATCTTGAATCTATTGAACCAGTGAACTTGACTTTTATTTATATTAAATACCTGTATTCGTGACTCTTGCTCAAACCGTTTAGGCTATCGTTGCAGGCTAGATAACGATGGGGTTAATGGTAGTTTGGAAATAGGATGTACATTTGCTTCAAAATTCTCCCTACTAACGCATGAACCCATGAACCCGTGTTGCTGTGGTACCGATCCGGGATGGTATGATAACCCATGAACCCATGAATCCGTTTTTCTGTGCGGCAAACAGAATACTTATGAAACAAGTCAGACCCCATGTCCCTGAACTCTACGTTAGGTTAGCAAGAACACCTTATGTGCTTCACATTATGCTATTCACGTGATATATTAATTCCCTGCATATTCATATTATGCTTATTGCTATTTCCCTTTTTGTTCACATGATTTTGGTTTTTATTGCTTTATACCTATTTTTATGGGGGGCTTACCGAGCGTTAGATCGCTGACGGGTATTTCTCTCTTTTTTGTTTCTATCTTTGAAATGTCTGTCAGGTGACATAGGTAATGCCTAAGAAGCTACTTTTGAGCTCGAACCAGCTGAGGAGGACGTGCCAGACTTCGCTAGCAACGCAGATGTAACATTTTAAAAATAAATAAATAATTAATTAATTAAATAAATAAAATCCTTTAGATGAATTTTCTGATAATCGGTAAAATAAACCGTATTTTCCGTAAAACATAACTATAGCTATTTTTCATCATAAAATTAAAAATACATATTTTAACTATGTAATTGCTAGTATTTGGTATTTATTTGGTCACTTATAAATTATTAGTTTACTTAAATATTTTTCCTTAATTAATTATTTCTAATATTAATATAAGCTTTTAAATATACATTAAATTAGTGTAAATTACAAATTGGAATGGGTTAATTTTACAAAAGTGAGCCATGACATATTAGAATTTAGTTTGTAGCATGCTCTTCTCTTCTTGAGTTGTCTTCAAAATTCTAGAGAATTCTAGGTTTTATTTAGATAAGAAAATAAATAAAATAAAGAAATTAATGAAAAGACTTAAAAAGAGATGGTTAATTAGTAAGTTTCTACACAACTCCTCACTTATTTTTCTCTCTCTCTCTTCCCTCATTTCCTAGTGGCCGAGCCCTCCATGAGGCAGCCCCCATTTTTGTCTAAGCTCATTTCTCATCAAAAATCTCATAAAATCCATAAAAAAAAATCAAAACAAAAACCTCACAAATTCCTAATCCAATTTCTACCCATTTTTATTTAACCAAACTAGCATGGATCTTGGATCAAAGTTAGCATTTTTGGGAGGCTTGGGTGCATGTTTGATCTCATGTTTATTAAGATATAATCCTAACCCTAGTGTTAATTGTTGGTTAATTACTTTAATTTAATGAATTTCGGTGTTTAATTAGGGTTCTGATTGCTAACTTGAAATTTCAAGAAAGGGTTTTTAAATCAAGTTAGGGTTTTTAATTCATCTTTAAATATTCAATGTATAGTTTAACATCTTAAAATATGCAAAACCTAGTTTAGTTGTTAAATTGTAAATTGTTACAATTAATTTATCCAAATTGCATAATTTGTAAACTAGCTTTTAGAAATAATTTTAAAATGTGAGATTAAAATATAATTAGGGTTTTCATCACATCATTAATATTATAATTGGTAGTTTAACACCTTAGATCATGCCAAACTTAGTCTAGTTGTTGATTTGTGTATTTTTACTTTAAAAGTGTTAAAATTGGATAAATTTGCAAACTGAATTTTTAAGATTTATAAAAATTGGGGTCATAATATTTTGGTAATGGTTTGTATGATCTAGTTAGGATATTTAGAGTATATTGTGGCCACTAGTTTTGTTTAAATATCAAGTTTTGAAGTAAAATGGTTATTTGATGCCTCTAGGTTTTCGGAAATAAATCGATTTGATTTATTTTGAGGTTTTCATGAGTTACAACTTATTTCATATTATATTTAGTGAGTTGTGAAATCACGATTGGTGTGTTTGGGTTTTGCTCGATTAATCGGCGTTTGTACGCCGAAGTCGAGGGTTATTTGGTTCTTTTGCATGAGCGGGTCATAGGTTTTAACCTATGCACGTTTCGTATGTCGTTTTGGTTTTTATCCGCGATTTCGGTTTACGATATGATATATGTTTGCATATAGATACCTCTCACGCAGACTTCGGGAGATGAAGAAGAGGATGGCGGCATCGACTTCGGCAGACAAGGACCACGTGAGTAGATGTATATCTACGGGGGAAGTCGGGTGGATGGCGTATAGCACCCCCGCAACTTCGTAAGATATGACGTGGTCTTGAGATAGTTATATATGGATATGTTATTGCGAGATACAAATACCGAGCAAGAGAGGTTCTAGGATGACCACGGATCGAAATTTGTGTACTTTGGATGATAGTGTTTTAGTCTAGTTCTTAGTCGTGAGACTCTAGAGTAAAGGTTGACACACACACACGCACACACGCATACACTTGACTTGGTGTGTGTGTGTGTGTATGCGTGTAGGTTTATACACACACACACACACAACATATACACGTGATATGAGGATGTTATATGATACTTGGGAATGAGTCGATATGATCGGGCATGATGACGTGAGATATTTGATATTATAGCGGATTGTTGGGCGACGAGAAAATATATACCTATACGATAAAATGTGTGATGACATTGGCATGTATGAGACTTAAATCAGTAACCGGATCATGATATTGTTTGACGATGATACCATGTGATTGATGATATATATGATAGTTGACATATGATTGAGATATGTTATGATAATTATAATGGATCGCTTGTGCAATGTATACTCATATATGATAATATGTGTTGATGACATCGGATTGCACGAGACTTTAGGTCAGTAACCAGATCATGATATTGTTTGACGATGATACCATATGAATGATGATATATATATGATAGTTGACCTGTACCCCGATTTTGGGACGCCGTACGATGGATTTTACCGTACGAGATATAGATATGATGATTGATCCGCACTCTTGACTCGATGGAGTCGTACTGTGTATGTGACGCTATTGAGGTTGGATCGCCGACTCTTAGAGGTATCGACTCGGACTTTAGGTGGACTTTTCTTACCTTTCGACCAGTTCCTTAGTTAGTCTATTAGTGGTTTAGGTAGATGCTATTTTAGGCTCGAGTCATACATATTTTCAAAACCAACGAATCGTGAGCATTTTTCAAAAAAAGAACTGGGTGATACTACGGATTTTCGAAGGATGTATCTTTTCTCAAAAACACCGTAGCCCCTATTTTTCTAAAAACCACGATTCGTGCTTTTTCAAACACCAAAATGGTATGACTAGTATTGTAGAAAAGTATATTCTTCGGTATTGCGGTTAGTACTCCTTCTCTGTTATATTCTTGTTATTCTCATTATACTGCATGTTTATACATATGTTCCCTAACTGTTATGATTCCATCTGTTAGGACACCAGCACCATTACCGATGATGCGCATGTTCCACGTACACATATTTGTCGGCTCACACACATCATCATCGGTAATTGCTATATCACGTACACTTTAGAAAATATTATCTCATTGATATAATCAGCTAAATACTAGTTAACACATAATACCTGTGTGATTACTCTCATGTGTTAACTTAGAAATTGCATTCTTTACATAGATACTTCATGCATTCATATATTCATTCATGTATTCTGGGGCTTTATGTCGATATTCACTATTTACTTACTCTTGATTTTTGGATTTCGGATTTCCATGAGATTTCTGGATTTGGGGGAAAACCGCAAGAATTTATAATAACATCTCTCTCTCTCTCTCTCTCTCTCTTATATATAAAATACCAGTTGCGGTTTTCTCGTGATGTATGTGTCGTCCACCATGAGTTTTCATGATTGTTGTTAGATTTCGAGACCCGATTCGAGGAGTAGGATGAACCGTTTCGGGTACATGGTGGGCCCGGTAAGGTACCCCGGGGCAAGAAGCTCGAGTTGTAGACGATGAGCCTGGCAGTGGAAGACTACCTACCGGTGATGTCTGGCGTGGCGGATATCCAGAGGATACCGACCGTTGTCGTGAGATTTGATGATTTGGGCCGATCCGGACTGACGGAGACCGAGATATTGAGACATTGAGATACTGAGACATTGAGATATTGAGACTTGAGATATTGAGATATTGTGTCGATGCTTGACACGGATTTCTGTCGATTTCATTGATGATGTTTCAGGTTTATTATACGAGATTCATCGATGTTTTCTTATATCAGATTTTCAGATTTCGTGGTTGATTTTCTCATTCATGATGCATTCATACATCAGATATGTGACACAATACTATTTAGTGACACTGACACGATGCACTGAGTATTGCACTTATGCATATTATTATGACCTAGGAGATCGTCGTGCATGCGATTTATACCTATAGATGTCTTCTACTCACGAGTTGGCAACTCACCCCCGTTGTGCCAAATTTTTCTTACAGGTTTAGATGCACAGGTTTCCTTAGCGGCTTGCTGGCACAACACTTCATTCAGGGTGATTGCTTGGTACGTTGGTTCACTTGTATCGTGACCGCCGTTGTACTTTTATTTATTTCAGTTGTAACTAGTAAGCTCCATCAACCAGACTTATATTATTTAATAGATTTTGAAGACCAGTTGTTTTTCTTTCGACCTTAGAGTCGCACTTGCATTATTATGGTTTTCTGGTGGATTTTGGTTTTCCTCTGAGTTTTGTTCCTCGACCTTCGGCGTTGTATATTATATTGCTTGCGTGGTTGTGACCGCCAATTGGCGAAGAGCTAGCTCCCGCTTAGGGATGCCTTTTATTATTGCTTGTATATATTATTCTTTTTTGTACCCATTTGGGGCCAGTTTTTACAAAGGAGACTCTGCTGAAATTTTGAGAAAATTTGATATTGCTTTTAAACATGTTTTCCTACACTTCTTCTTTTAAATGGTTTAGATTTCTGGGCTTCGGCTTGCTTAGATTACGTTACGCCTCTAGACGTTTCGTAATTTAAGTGCCGGTCACGTTCCGTACCTTCGGTCGTGACAAAGTTGGTATCAGAGCGTTGTGTTTTACCTTCTATGTATAGGATTACCCTTGGTTGATAGAGTAGGTGACTAAAATAGAGTGACGTACCGTGGGTATGTTTCGCGGCATACTTACGATACGCTACTCCAAGCCTTAGGATGTACATTTTTTTGCACCGTATTTCTATTCGTTCCTTTGATCTACCTTCGTCGATGTCGGATGGTGGTTTCTTTTACCACGGTCGCACGGGCTGAGAGATCTGCGACTAGAGTTATGGTCAGCATCAGCGTTTCGATATGTCGTTGACTACTTTTTCTTGTAGACGCGAGCGTTTGATATCTGCACCAGATGATCGGGCCACTGCTAGAGACCGGCTAGAATGTGATGACCGTTAGTGTATCGTCTATTCTTGAGGATCGAGGCACTATTTAGCGTGCGGACGAAGGGTATTCACATGTCGTCTAGGCGAAGTTAAAAGGTTCGAACGATTGTAAGAAACCCATTTTCCTAAGTTTAAGGTATTCGGAAGAACATGTAGGTAATTCTATGGACCCTCTAGAAGAATGAAACCCTAACTCGACATAATGACCATGAGAACGCCTTTGAACCTTAGGGTTTGCGGCAGTTCCGCGGTGCCATTAGTGAGGCTTGGGTTTGCCCTTCTACGGCTGGTCCGCATGTGCTATGGCATGTACTGGATATTTTTAAACTGTACTCGAGTGTTGAGCTCTCGAGGAATTTTGGGACTTTGATGAATCGATCGAAAAGTTTAACGTAGTCCGGATATCATGTGATGGGATACATTACTTGGGAGACTCTAGATATGAGTATAGCCATTTGTAGCACCGTTCATACATCTGTGAAGTGACGAGAGACAAAGAACATCAGACGCCAAACCTTGAACGGGATGGAAGGAGATATCTTGCTCTGCTAGCTTTGGGTGCACCGACACCCTTTGACATTGGAGAAGGAGCACATCGACGTCAGTATTAAGATTTGCGATTTGGTGAATTGAATTTCACATTTCCGTTGTTTGGATTTTGGTATCTTGAGGATTTCGTTTTATGATTGGTCTTCCTATGTAGTCATTCTTTGCACTCGATTTTGATTTTATACATTCTAAGATACTGATTTGATTTTGTGTATATGGGTTGCACATGATTTTGTACTTATGCTTTCGGTATAGATTTCATGCACTTTTCATACTTTTATTTGGTTTTGTGCACACTGATGCATGTGGTTGTAAGTTTATCTATCGCAGTATACTTGATTTTGATTCGGTGTATGTTGTATACCGCTGATTTCGATTTTGATATTCGATTTATGTTTTCGTGCACCATGTGCACTCGATTGAGATTCTTGCGTACACTTGGCGCACTTGATACGATTTTGTGCACATCAGATTCACTAAATCGGGATTTGTGCAGATTAGATGCACCTGATATTGTTGTCGTGCACGCCCGTTGCACTTGACAGATGTTTTTGGTACACACCCGTTGCACTCAGTTTTGTTTCTTTGTATATTCGTGGCATCTGTATTTGGTTTCGATTTCAGTGCGCACCGGACGCACATGGTATTTTTTATGCTGTAATTGGGATTGATTTCATTTTGAGCAGTACGTTTTTATGATATTTACTATTTGGATTAGTAACCGAGCATGACTGTTCTGAGACCAGTACCTAGGTGTTTTTGCATAATCAGATGTTTTTGCGATTTTACGACGATGCGTACTATATACAAGTTATAATTTTGATGTATATCATGCTGGTTTCCGTGTTGGACTTTGACATTGTATTTCACCATAACTCCAATGATTGCGTTATGTTTGACGGAGTTTTGATTTTTGAGTGATATACTCGTTTTTCATGCATATGCATTACGCCAAGATGTGTTTTAAGTATTGACGATTTCGGAGCCTCGACGATTTGAGTGTTTCGCTAAATGTTTTAGTATTTGGGGAAGTTTTAATTATAAATTCGGGGACCAAATTTTTTTAAAGGGGGAAGACTGTAAAATTTTAAAAATAAATAAATAAATAATTAAATAAATAAAATTCTTTAGGTGAATTTTCTGATAATCGGTAAAATAAACCGTATTTTCCGTAAAACATAACTATAATTATTTTTCATCATAAAATTAAAAATACCTATTTTAGCTATATAATTACTAGTATTTGGTATTTATTTGGTCACTTATAAATTATTGGTTTACTTAAATATTTTTCCTTAATTAATTATTTCTAATATTAATATAAGCTTTTAAATATACATTAAATTAGTGTAAATTACAAATTGGAATGGGTTAATTTTACAAAAGTGAGCCATGACATATTAGAATTTAGTTTATAGCATGCTCTTCTCTTCTTGAATTGTCTTCAAAATTCTAGAGAATTCTAGGTTTTATTTAGATAAGAAAATAAATAAAATAAAGAAATTAATGAAAAGACTTAAAAAGAGATGGTTAATTAGGAAGTTTCTACACAACTCCTCACATCTTTCTCTCTCTCTCTTCCCTCATTTCCTAGTGGCCGAGCCCTCCATGAGGCAGCCCCCATTTTTGTCCAAGCTCATTTCTCATCAAAAATCTCATAAAATCCATAAAAAAATCAAAACAAAAACCTCACAAATTCCTAATCCAATCTCTACCCATTATTATTTAGCCAAACTAGCATGGATTTTGGAGCAAAGTTAGCATTTTTGGGAGGCTTGGGTGCATGTTTGATCTCATGTTTATTGAGGTATAATCCTAACCCAAGTGTTAATTGTAGGTTAATTACTTTAATTTAATGAATTTCGGTGTTTAATTAAGGTTCTAATTGCAAATTTGAAATTTCAAGAAAGCGTTTTTAAATAAAGTTAGGGTTTTTAATTCATCATTAAGTATGCACTGTATAGTTTAACATCTTAAAATATGCAAAACCTAGTTTAGTTGTTAAATTGTAGATTGTTACAATTAATTTGTCCAAATTGCATAATTTGTAAACTGGCTTTTAGAAATAATTTTAAAATGTGAGATTAAAATCTAATTAGGGTTTTCATCACATCATTAATATTATAATTGGTAGTTTAACACCTTAGATCATGCCAAACTTAGTCTAGTTGTTGATTTGTGTATTTTTACTTTAAAAGTGTTAAAATTGGATAAATTTGCAAACTAAATTTTTAAGATTTATATAAATTGGGGTGATAAAATTTTGGTAATGGTTTGTATGATCTAGTTAGAACATTTAGAGTATATTGTGGCCATTAGTTTTGTTTAAATATCAAGTTTTGAAGTAAAATGGTTAATTGATGCTTCTAGGTTTTCGGAAATAAATCGATTTGATTTATTTTGAGGTTTTGATGAGTTACAACTTATTTCATATTATATTTAGTGAGTTGTGAAATCACGATTGGTGCGTTTGGGTTTTTCTCGATCAATCGGCGTTTGTACGCCGAAGTCGAGGGTTATTTGGTTCTTTTGCATGAGCGGGTCATAGGTTTTAACCTATGCGCGTTTCGTATGTCGTTTTGGTTTTTATCCGCGATTTCAGTTTACGATATGATATACGTTTGCATATAGGTATCTCTCACGTAGACTTCGAGCGATGAATAAGAGGATGGCGGCATCGACTTCGGCAGACAAGGACCAGGTGAGTAGATGTATATCTACGGGGGAAGTCGGGTGGATGGCGTATAGCACCCCCGCAACTTCGTAGGATATGTCGTGGTCTTGAGATAGTTATATATAGATATGTTATTGCGAGATACAAATACTGAGCAAGAAAGGTTCTAGGATGACCACGGATCGAAATTTATGTACTTTGGATGATAGTGTTTTAGTCTAGTTCTTAGTCGCGAGACTCTAGAGTATAGGTTAACACACACACACGCGCACACACATACACTTGAATTGGTGTATGTGTGTGTGTGTGTGTGTGTGAATGTGTGTAGTTTTATACACACACACACACAACATATACACGTGATATGAGGATGTTATATGATACTTGGGAATGAGTCGATATGATCGGGCATGATGCCGTAAGATATTTGATATTATAGCGGATCGTTGGGCGACGAGAAAATATATACCTATACGATAAAATGTATGATGACATTAGCATGTATGAGACTTAAATCAGTAACCGGATCATGATATTGTTTGACGATGATACCATGTGATTGCTGATATATATATGATAGTTGACATATGATTGAGATATGATATGAGGTATGTTATGATAATTATAATGGATTGCTTGTGTAATGTATACTCATATATGATAATATGTATTGATGACATTGGATTGCACGAGACTTTAGGTCAGTAACCAGATCATGATATTGTTTGACGATGATACCATATGAATGATGATATATATATGATAGTTGATCCGTACCCCGATTTTGGGATGCCGTATGATGGATTTTACCGTACGAGATATAGATATGATGATTGATCCGCACTTTTGACTCGATGTAGTCGTACTATGTACGTGACGCTATTGAGGCCGGATCGCCGACTCTTAGAGGTATCGACTCGGACTTTAGGTGGACTTTTCTTACCTTTCGACCAGTTCCTTAGTTAGTCTATTAGTGGTTTAGGTAGATGCTAGTTTAGGCTCGAGTTATACATATTTTCAAAACCAACGAATCGTGAGCATTTTTCAAAAAGACAACTGGGTGATACTACGGATTTTCAAAGGATGTATCTTTTCTCAAAAACACCGTAGCCCCTATTTTTCTAAAAACCACGATTCGTGCTTTTTCAAACACCAAAATGGTATGACTAGTATTGTAGAAAAGTATATTCTTCGGTATTGCGGTTATTACTCCTTCTCTGTTATATTCTTGTTATTCTCATTATACTGCATGTTTATACATATGTTCCCTAACTGTTATGATTCTATCTGTTAGGACACCAGCACCATTACCGATGATACGCATGTTCCACGTACACATATTTGTCGGCTCACACACATCATCATCGGTAATTGCCATATCACGTACACTTTAGAAAATATTATCTCATTGATATAATCAGCTAAATACTAGTTACCATATAATACCTGTGTGATTGCTCTTATGAGTTAACTTAGAGATTGCATTCTTTACATAGATACTTCATGCATTCATATATTCATTCATGTATTCTGGGGCTTTATGTCGATATTCACTGTTTACTTACCCTTGATTCTTGGATTTCGGATTTCTATGAGATTTCTGGATTTGGGGGAAAACCGCAAGAATTTATAATAATTCTCTCTCTCTCTCTTATTTAAAATACCATTTGTGGTTTTCTCGTGATGTATGTGTCGTCCACCATGAGTTTTCATGATTGCTGTTGGATTTCGAGACCCGATTCAAGGAGTAGGATGAACCGTTTCGGGTACATGGTGGGCCCGGTAAGGTACCCCGGGGCAAGAAGCTCGAGTTGTAGACGATGAGCCTGGCAGGGGAAGACTACCTACCGGTGATGTCTGGCACGGCGGATATCCGGAGGATACCGACCGTTGTCGTGAGATTTGATGATTTGGGCCGATCCGGACTGACGGATCCCGAGATATTGAGACATTGAGATACTGAGACATTAAGATATTGAGACTTGAGATATTGAGATATTGTGTCGATACTTCACACGGATTTCTGTCGATTTCATTGATGATATTTCAGTTTTATTATACGAGATTCATTGATGTTTTCTTATATCAGATTTTCAGATTTCGTGGTTGATTTTCTCATTCATGATGCATTCATACATCCGATATGTGACACAATACTGTTTAGTGACACTGACACGATGCACTGAGTATTGCACTTATGCATATTATTATGACCTAGGAGATCGTCGTGCATGCGATTTATACCTGTAGATGTCTTCTACTCACGAGTTGGCAACTCACCTCCGTTGTGCCAAATTTTTCTTACAGGTTTAGATGTACAGGTTTTCTTGGCGGCTTACTGGCACACCACTTCATTCAGGGTGATTGATTGGTAGGTTGGTTCACTTGTATCGTGACCGCCGTTGTACTTTTATTTATTTCAGTTGTATCTAGTAAGCTCCATCAACCAGAGTTGTATTATTTGATAGATTTTGAAGACCAGTTGTTTTTCTTTCGACCTTAGAGTCGCGTTTGCATTATTATGGTTTTCTGGTGGATTTTGGTTTTCCTCTGAGTTTTGTTCCTCGCCCTTCGACGTTGTATATTATATTGCTTGCGTGGTTGTGACCGCCAATTGGTGAAGAGCTAGCTCCCGCTTGGGGATGCCTTTTATTATTGCTTGTATATATTATTCTTGTTTGTACCCTTTTGGGGCCAGTTTTTACAAAGGAGACTCTGCCGAAACTTTTGAGAAAATTTGATGTTACTTTTAAACATGTTTTACTACACTTCTTCTTTTAAATGGTTTAGATTTCTGGGCTTCGGCTTGTGTAGATTACGTTACGCCTCTAGACGTTTCGTAATTTAAGAGCCGGTCACGTTCCGTACCTTCGGGTCGTGACAACAGACTTCTTGCTCTTCAGCCTGATGTAAAGGAATTTTTGTTTTATCTCACTTGAACAATTTAAAGTTGTAATAAATATTTGGATTTGCTTTGTAATAAGTTGATGTTGGTGTGATTTAAATTCTTGCATTTATTATCTGCTCCACTCGCTTAGCGTATTTATACTGATAAGGTGTTACTTATCTGTATAAATACGTCGTGGGCCGTATTACGCCTCCGCCCTATACTTTAGGAAGTGGGGCGTGACAGGTTTTATTGGTTGTCCCATGCAGGTCATTCTGCGTGACCGTTTAAAATAGATAATGCAAGAATTTGATTAATCCAACAACGCTTATTCTCTTTCTTTGAATCCTTTTTCCTTTTCTTTCCTTTACCTAAGCTACCCCCGCTTGACCCTATGTACCATTCTAGTAGCTACTATTCCTGCTCTTGCTCTTTTCGACACTGGGGCGTCTTACTGCGTCATGTCTCAACGCTTTGTAAGGACACACACCATTTCCATCAAGCCACTCATCTCAGAATGGAACATTCACTCGGGGAACGGAGTGTTGAAGGCAACACAAGGATACGACATATGCCCTATAGTCGTATGCAGTCGAGAGTTCTACGAAAATTTAAGGTGCTCGACATTCCCAACTTCGATGTGGTGTTAGGAATGGACTGGCTAAGTACCTTTTACGCTACCATTGAATGCCAGCAAAGGAGGTTAGTTTTCGAGATGCTCAACCACCTGGTGTTCTACTTCCAGAGTGGCAGTAGGACTCTGGAATCACCAATCTTTCGAGCCAATCCGAAGACAGCTTTGAGTTCTTCATTGCAAGTTAGCCAGGACAAGCTAGAGGTAGTCCGAGATTTCGAGGATTTCTTTCTATAAGATATAATAAGTATGTCTCCTTATCGAGATCTAGATTTCTCCATTGATTTAACACCCGATGCACAACCCATGTCTAAGACCCTTTACCGAGTAGCACCCATAGTTCTAGAAGAACTCCGAGCCCAGATAAACGATCTTCTGAAGAAGGGTTGGATCAGACCCAGTGCGTCATCATGGGGAGCCCCTGTGCTCATAGTGAAGAAGAAGGATGGGACTCACCAAATGTGTGTCGACTATAGAGCGATAAATGAGGCCACCATCAAGAACAAGTACCATTCTCCACGCATTGACGATCTCTTTGACCATTTGAGTGGGTCATCCGTCTTCTCCATGTTGGATCTTCGCTTTGGTTATCATCAGGTTAAGGTCAAAGCGTCAGATGTTCATAAGACGGCTTTTAAGACCAGGTACATGCACTATGAATTTCTGGTTATGCCTTTCGGTGTGACCAATGCCCTTGCAATCTTTATGAATCTGATGAACCGGATTTTCTATCAGTACTTGGACAAGTTCGTGATGATCTTCATTAACGACATCTTGGTATATTCTAAGACTCAGGCCAAGCATGTCGTTCATCTACGTATTGTGCTAGAGACACTACGTCAGCATAAGTTGTATACTAAGTACAGTAAGTGTGAGTTCTAGCTCGACAGAGTGGGATTTCTGGGACACATCATTTCGGGCGAGGGTATCTCAGAAGACCCTGCCAAGGTTTTCGCAGTTAGTGAGTGGCCGGTCCCAACAATGGTCAAAGATATCTGAAGCTTCTTGGGCTTAGTAGGGTATTACCTTCACTTTATCTAAGGCTTCTCGAAGATTGCGGAACTTCTAACCAATCTTACGCGGAAGGATGAAGAGTTTGTGTGGTCAGAAGCTTGTAACCGAGACTTTAAGGAATTGAAGTTGCGATTGACATCTGCTCTTGTACTCATCATCCAAGACCGATTTGGGGGATTTGACGTCAACTGTGATGCTTCGGGGAAAGGACTGGGATGCGTATTGCATCAACACGGTAAGGTTGTGGCGTTCACGTCGAGGCAATTGAAGATACACGAACGTAATTATCCCACACATGATCTTAAGCTCGTGGCGGTGGTTTTTTCTTTGAAGACAGATTCAGTCATCGCTAATGGAGCAGATTAAGGCATCCTAGGAAGGGGATGCTAGGTTACAAATGATCAGCGAACAGGTTAAGGCTGGACACCGAAAAGATTTCTTGATACATGAAGATGGGTCTTTACGCTTTGGGAGTTATTTGTGCGTACCATTAGGACCATTCTGGCAAGAATTGATGAAGGAAGCTCACAGATCTCCATATGAAGTACACTCAGGTGGCACAAAAATGTACAAGGACCTACGACATAACTACTGGTGGAATGGAATGAAGCGCAAGGTTGCTCAAAGCATTTCTAAGTGCTTAGTTTGTCAGCAAGTGAAGGTTGAGCATTAGAGATCAGCAGAACTACTCCAGTCGTTTCCTATTCTAGAATGGAAGTGGCAATATATTGTTAGATATAGATGCCCTAGAGCTAATTATTATTGTACTTGGACCTATATGTACAGAACATTCTTGCTCGATATGATAATATGCTATCTGGTTTGCTTTATCTTTCATGTTTATATGTTTTACTTGATAGTACGTATCGCTAATACATGTTGATAAAGCTCATATGATCTTTTCTTAACTACCAGGATTTGTTGGATATAGTGCCTTCAGAGTCAATTATTGCATCACAGGCACGTGATTGCAATGATTAAGGGATGACCTATACCTGTAGGACAGTCTTACTTAAGATGATAGTATGCTATCTGGTTTATCTTTATCATCGTGTACTTCTTTAGGTGACCTTACAGGTCGCTATTACACATTGATAGAGCCCTTAGGATTCTTGCTTGACTACCAGCAGTATGATGGCAATCATATACGTGGGAGCTGGGGTCTATAAGCACATCCTTAAAAGGTCCCTAGTTGTGGGAGTTTCGAGACTGGGCATCGATACTCCATTAGTAGACTAGTGTATATAGTCGAGACCCCGACGAGGGGCGGTGGCCGGTCTTACAAGCCATTGGTGTCAGTTGGATCACCTAAGATGTATACAGGTGCTCATTGGGTTATGAGTACACCGGACAGGACTCGCCGGGAACATGCTAGTTGGTATTATACCTGACGTCAGATAGCAGTTCCCTGGTGACATGTGTACAGGTTAGTTCATCTACCTGAGATCGTCATTTGTCTCATGTGAGTTCCCACAGTGCTTTGATTACTATCCTACCACGGCTCAAAGGAGTCGTGCAAACATGTTTTAATTGGGTACAGTCCCGAGCCACATGGAAGCAGTGAGCGGATCGGCAGAGGTTTCGTCTCTCCCGGTATTGGGGATGAGATCGCGCTGTGTCTAGGAGAGCCATTACACGAAGTCCTTGGCCAAGGCAGGAGATTTACTGGCAGGTATTCCAGTAGTATCTCAGGGTGTTCTGGGCTACACTCCGACACGACTTGTATCGCTTTTGGGGGTCTGACTTTTACCAACCCCCTAGGCCCGACATGCGATGCTCATAGACGAACGGACCGGACTGTACGGATATTGTCACTAACAGGCTTAGTAGGGTGTCAGGATGAGTTCGCTTATCGACCTCCCTTTTGGTCAATACCTGATAGCCCGTTACGTACAGCTAGTACCTCTGACATGCTAGTGGTTAAATCCACAGCCAAAGTATTGACGAGTCTTTAGAGTCCCCTACAGACAGTTTTCAAGTTTCGGGAGAAACGTTGTAGAGGCCGTATGGTATTATGGCAGGGTTCGATCATATACGTGCAGTAGTGCACGGATCATGATCGGACGGATCATACTAGTGGGCTTTGGTTTAAGCCGGATCCTAGTATTAGATTTGTTGGATTACTTTAGTCTCATCGCATTCGCATTCAGTCGGAATGCGGATGCAGGTATGTATATACAGGTGATGGGTACTCTTGTGATCCGTCACGAGTTTACTTTAATATATGCCATTCTCTTTTTATTGTTGCAAACATTTGGATTAATGTTTGCATATGGAAATAATGAGCTCAAAACCATGATTAGGTGCATTAATTATGACACGGACAAGGGTGCTGACTCATGGTCTTATTCTTTGAACCATGTCATGTTTAGTGATTGATTTGTGAGGTGAAATGAGAGAGAGAGAGAGAAAGGGCAGCCATGTATTGTGAGGTTAGCTCTTGTATTTTCCATTCTAACTCTCACTCTCATTTGATCTCAACACAAAAGAAAAAGAGAGAAAAGCTTCTTCTTCTTCCTCCTCTTTCTTGTGCTCATCATCTCCTCACTAATGGCATCCACTAAATCCTCAAGAGACAAAGTGATGACACACATTCTCTACTTCACCTTGGACACGTTGGCTAGCGAACTTCGTGCCCGAGTTGCTTCGGATGAAGCGGGAGCCTGTAAAAAGACTCGAAGATGTGGTGCCCTTTCCGACGAGAAGATCGAGACCGGAGATGCCGCGAGGAGCTTGGGATGGTGGCCAAGACCGAAGGACTCGGATCGATCGGTATAGCCCTTCTACCCCTTCTCTAGTTTGCTAGTTGTAGGTTAATGGTTCGATCCGGACATATAGCATACGATAGCGCCAGTTTCAAGTTTTGAAAAACTTTTCGTTTCCGCATTTTGGTCTCGGACAGACGGCCGGGGCGCTACCGTAGACATACATGGTATCAGAGCCACGCTATTAACCTTTACTAGCTTGCTCTAACGTGTTTAGAACTTCGATCGAACGAAATTTTCAAAAACTGCATTTCCAATATTGAGTTTCTGTCGAATTTTTTTATCGTCGAAAAATTATTTTGAGTATTGCAGAAGATCAGGCAGGCTTTTTTTAGAACACTGTTGAAATTTGGTACACTGATCTAACTGTAGCGCCGCGGAACCGCGACATTACCCTTGTTTTGGCCGCGGTTCCGCCGCACCACTGTAGCATCAGTCCACCATTTTTCCTACAGTGCTCTCTGACTTGGAAATGAGGTTTCTGGTATTTTTGTTTGGGCCCAGATTTGTTTGAGTACTGGGAATTGTGCTTGGGGCCCACTTCGGGGAAATTTTGTCGATCGAAAATTTTAAATATGTTATTTCACGGTATTTACATTATATCTGCGACCGTGAATGTCATTTGATCGGTAAATCTTGTCTAATTGCTATAGCTCTTTTAGACGGATTTGCGAACGTGACATTCACGTTGATGTTCTGTGTTGTGCTGTGATGTTGCGGATTTATCGTGGTGGATAGCCTGGATGCAATGGTAGTACAGTTTGGTTGTATTTGTACATTTGATATTGCGGGGCGAGCGTCCGACATGTGGACTGCCGTCACTGCCTGTTTGTATATTATTCTTTTGGGGTATGACCGGGCTGAGGTCGATGTACCCATTGTATATATATATTTTACGTTCTGTACTAGGATTACCCCGCGGTGGGGTGCACGGATAGCCGGGTTCTAGAGGGCAATGGGCCCGCATTTCATGGCTTTGAGACGGAGGGGGCTTCACTCTAGAATTGGCGGGCTATTCGCCGCACTCGTAGGGGGTACAGGTTGACCCAAGGAGGGATGCTCAAGTTACTGGATTCCATGAAGTGCTGGGTGGTCCATTCATTTTGTTGAAGGGGGCTGCCTCGCTTCAGGTTTTGGCGGGTAACTTGCCGCGCCCATAGGGGTCTAGGATTTCATTGCACAGGCTATCCACACGACCAGGGGAACGTCGGGTTTTAGTAGCGGCTCTATGAAACACGGAGATCCCAGATTATCTGTATTGTTCTATGATGCTTATTACATTTCTGTGATGTTGCATTTTATCACGCCTTGAGCGAATATTATATATTGATATATATACTAGTAGATGTTGTATATGTTTTATACCCGCGCTAGTCCAGTCCCCGCTCTGTCGTTAGTTAAGTAACCTAATGGGTGATGACGGGACCCAGTGTCGAATGCGGATAGCATATACGTACATCATATTTTCGTTCTTTTATTGGTGTGATCAATTGATGGGACTGCGTTGATTCGGATCAATGAAAGCTAAACAAATCTGTTTGATGTTGTTGGAACATTTTTCAAAAAGCTGTTATTGCAAGGACGTTTTCTTTTGTTTTGCACAGTGGTATTCGGTTATGAATATCCAGCACCTCAGTCGACGAGGAAGGGCCGAGATCCCTTCACCAGGAGTGACCCCTTGGACAGAAGTTTGCGTCAGGGTAATAACTTCACTATAGCCGATTGCCTTTTTGCTTTGCACCGTGGTATTCAGTTGGAATATTCTGCACCTCATTCTACGGGGAAAGTGCCGAGATCCCTTCACCGGGAGTGACCTCTTTAGCAAAGGTTTTCGCCACTATATTTTTATAAAAGGTTATGCAGTTCCTTCAACGATATCAAGTTCATTACGTTAAAGGTTTTTCGCCAAAAACCATCCGTAGCCCTCCGTCATTTCTTACAAGTATTGCTTAGTATTCTTCCTGCGTTTGTTGACTGTGTCATGGCGTAGTGTGCGGTAGCTAAGTAGTGTTTGTTTGTGGCATATTAATGCAATTGGTTAGGACAATCGTGCGGCCTTGTTGACTGTGTCAAGGGCTCGTACGGGTGGGTGTAATTCAATCCAGGATAATGACGGGTTGAACTTGACTAGGACTCTTTGATTTGTTGACTGTGTCAAGGTCACTTGGGTCCTAGGGGTAAAAATCACATCGGGAGTTTCTAAAGAAACTGAAACTTGCCAGATATGCGCATACCTTCTGGAGTGTGATAACGTGAGTGGATTCCATCACGTTATCATGCGATGATAGTTGGATCTCGATTCCTACTGATGAGTTGGTTTACTCCTCGGGTGATCCCGACCAATTCTTCTTTCAGGTTTGGAGGAGAATTTGATGATACAGTGGGAGGTTTCCTGATTAGATAAAGTGATAACCATTCTGATCTAGGTTAGAGTGCACGCAGAGTGTTTCTTTTCTCTCTCTCTTTGGCAGCGACCATGACCCGACCCTTTACTATGACTCAGTGACCATGTTAACGAACCTTCTTAAAACACTGGCTTTTGGATTGTCAGAGTTGCATACCTCATTGCCACTCCAACTTTTACCCTTTTTCTCCAGAACACCCCGTATTACTACGAACGTCCACTTCCATTGGATAAAACCATCATATGGTTATATACGAACTCGAAGGAACTTGTTCCAGATTCGAGGATGGTTTCTGGTTCTGGAGAAAATGAATAGGACTATTCAGTTGTCTTTTCCTTTTACCTTCTCTCAGGTTGCGAGTGCTCCTAGGATTAGGACAGTACACCTATTACGCTAATTGGATAGTCTTCTTCCAAACCATAGGCAGGTGCCGAATGGTGGGGAATGAAGAAAACCAATTAGCCTGACGAAGGTGTACAGAAGGTATTAAGTAAAGACAAATAAAGAGATTAGTAAGAGGGCAAAGTAAATTGCGACTGCTATTCAAGACAAAACCAAGTATTTCATCACCACTCCTACTTCACCTTTGTATTTCTCCAGAACACTCCGTATCACTACGAAGATCCACAGTTATTTGGATACTCCATCGTATGGTTATATACAAACTCGAAGGAACTTGTTCCAGTTCGGGGATGGATTCTGGTTCAGGAGAAATAGGAATAAGGTTTATTCAGTTGTCTTTTATCTTCACCTTCTCTCAGGTTACGAGTACTCCTAGAATTAGGAGAGTACACCCATTATGCTTATTGGATAGTCTTCTTCCAAACCATAGGCTGGTGCCGAACGATAGGGAGGGAAGAAAACCATTTAGCCTAAAGGGGTGTACAGAAGGTAATGACTAAAGTCATATAAAGGGGTTTGGAGTGATGGCAAAGAAATACACGGTTGCAGTTGTGGATCTGATAATGGAAGAGGCATTACTAGGAATACCCGGATACCCCTTCGAAACGTTTACATGTTTCAGTTTCACTGTGTATTGTTAAAAGAAAAACCGATTTCCCAGTTAGCTCTTGCTTCAGGGTATGTATTTACCAGGTTTGATTCTCACATCTGTATAGTTTTATAGATGATGAGTGGGAGTAAGTTATTTGGAATTGGGTGATCATCCTCATTATATCAGGATTCGTTGTAATTGGTGATATTTGAGGAAATCGCCTGGGTTGTTTACCGGACGGCAAATATTTGGTTTTGAATATCCGTTGTTATGCACCAATTTCAAATTGATATATCTGTACGTTTATTTATATAAAGTGAGATATAACCTTTTGAAATTATGTCTATGACATTTACCTATATCAGTGGATGGTTAGGTAATGAGCATTAAACAGCGGTGTAATTCTTCTTAACCATAAGTACAGTTTTCAACCTACGACACACAGGGAATGAGTTATTAGACTCAGGGGACTTATACAGAGTATTGTATGTTGTCTAGTGTCCATGAGGACAGAGGGGTTGGTACTCGTACTATATTCTGTTTACTTGTGACTTCTCTAGTTCTTAGACATGTGTTTCGTATAAATGCAAAAGTCTAAGTTTTGAGAAGTTATAGGTATGTGAATAAAGTAGAGAACTAGGTATTGCAAGTATCAGGATTCTTTAAGGTGATCGAAGATATAGCTACTTGTGTATGGTATTCAGTTGATAGTAATGATCATGAGAACTTGCTTCTCTTTCAGGTTACTCATATCTGGATGTATTCCTAAGTTGAGTAATGCTGATCGGCCTCTCTCCATTTAGTTGACATGCACTGGAGACAACTACATGATTTGAATCTGGTTCCAATTAAATCAGTGCCTCGGTTTCTATATTGGATATAGAATAGTTCATATCTTAACAATGTTAAGGTACGGGGAGTTGTCCGGCTTATACTTAAAACCAGACTCTGGATAACTCAAGGCACGTTTCTGTAATGGCTGTTTATGGGTTGACCCGGGCTATGACGAGGGTTGACTTTCTACCATCTGGAAGATCAATAGTGATAATGTTCTTAACTCGCCGCAGTTTTAATAAAAATGGATTTTTTCAGAAAACAGAAGTGGGAGTATGGTAGAACTGGAAGTGATTCCAGAACCGCAAACGATTAATGAAAATTTAATAGGACCTAAAGATTCAATCTGGTTTGACATTCCATTAGCCACTCCGCAGATATGGTGGGTAACCTCAGGCACCCGAGAGGTACTCCGGTAGCCTCAAGGACGGTGACAGGGAGGTTCTTGTTTACCCAGACTTGACACTACTGTTGTTCCAGGCTATGAGACCCGGCAGGAGGATGAGTATAGCGTAGTTCTAAACTAGCTTTAAAAGTGCACGTGTATATGACTCTGCCAAAGGGTTGTCGTAGTCAGTGGGAGCAGCGAAAGCATAGTGGACAAGTAGCTTATGTCTACTTATGGACTAAAGCAGATATAGCGGAGATAGATCATCTATTTCTGATGTGACAGTCATAGGCTTTAACTTCATCAGAACAGGGGATGGATCTGTTAAGAAGGTAGTAGGGTGTGATATCCTGGTATTTGGATGACATACACAGAGTAGGAAGTGAAATTCCTATACTACGATCGGTTATACTTTGGTTGTCACACAGTGGTTTCTCCACAAAGGATTTGGATATTATATCAGACATTCTGGTTACTAGATCTATGGTTTTAGATCTAGATTTGGGAAGTGTCCCAATCAGGGTACTTAGACAGCATTCTAAAGGTATTTAGAATGGATGACTCCTGGCATGGTGGTGTACCTGCAGGTGATGGAGTCACCCTCTCTAAAGGTGTCTTACAGACTAAAGGGGAGAGGGATGTGCATGATTGGCAGATCACTTGCTTAGGCAATTGAGTCAATCATGAGATATCAAGTACCACACCAGATGTTGTTTTTGCAGCAGATGCAATAAGTTGATATTGATCCTATCCTGGAGAAACATTCGGAAGCAGTTTTAGAACATAAGTGGATGTTCTAGGGAAATGATAACGGCAGCCTCCTTCGGGAGACGGTTATCATTACAGGCTTCCAAGGTGACCTGGATGACAGAGTGGCTGTCAGAGTTGTAGTTTTCCCTCTGACGAGGGGCAGTATTTTGGACAGGTGGTCCAAGCGGATACTGAGGGAGGTTTGGCGCAGGATACTGATTAAGTTCGGTTGACGATACAGTCTAAGAAGTTTAGATTTGGAGTTCATTTATGAACTAGGTCCCATCAGATATCCAAACATATTCTAAGACAAGTATTGCTCATTTTGGGAGATGGCTTTCTCCGCGAACTTGAGATTAAGAGAGACATAGAAAGAAATATCAGGGCGGATCCACTCACTGAGGCTATTCCTCGAATGCAATAGTTTCGCAAACGGGCTTTGTGAAACTGATTAGTAGAGGAGTTGGGTGTTCGGTATCACACGGACTGTGAATATGCGATATCGCAATAATTAGCCTTGAGTGCAAGTGGGAGATTGTTGGATATAGTGCCCTCAGACTCAATTATTGGATCACAGGCACGTGATTGAAATGATTAAGGGAAGACCTATACCGGTAGGACAGTCTTACTCAAGATGATAGTATGCTATCTGGTTTATCTTTATCATCGTGTATTGCTTTAGGTGACCTTACAGGTCGCTATTACACATTGATAGAGCCCTTAGGATTCTTGCTTGACTACCGGCAGTATGATGGCGATCATATACGTGGGAGCTTGGGTCTATAAGCACATCCTTAAAAGGTCCCTAGTCGTGGGAGTTTCGAGACTGGGCATCGATACTCCGTTAGTAGACTAGTGTATACAGTCGAGACCCCGACGAGGGGTAGTGGCCGGTCTCACAAGCCATTGTTGTCAGTTGGATCACCTAAGATGTATACAGGTGCTCATTGGGTTATGAGTACACCGGAAAGGACTCGCTGGGAACATGCTAGTTGGTATTATGCCTGACGTCAGATAGCAGTTCCCTGGTGACATGTGTACAGGTTAGTTCATCGACCTGAGATCGTCATTTGTCTCATGTGAGTTCCCACTATGCTTTGATTACTACCCTACCATGGCTCAAAGGAGTCGTGCAAACAGGTTTTAATTGGGTACAGTCCCGAGCCATATGGAAGCAGTGAGCGGATCGGCAGGGGTTTCGTCTCTCCCGGTATTGGGGATGAGATTGCACTGTGTCTAAGAGAGCCATTACACGAAATCCTTGGCCAAGGCAGGAGATTTACTGGCAGGTTTTCCAGTAGTATCTCAGGGTGTTCTGGGCTACACTCCGACACGACTTGTATCGCTTTTGGGGGTCTGACTTTTACCAACCCCCTAGGCCCGACATGCGATGCTCATAGACGAACGGACCGGACTGTACGGATATTGTCACTGACAGGCTCAGTAGGGTGTCAGGATGAGTTCGCTCATCGACCTCCCTTTTGGTCAATACCTGGTAGCCCGTTACGTACAGCTAGTATCTCTGACGTGCTAGTGGTTAAATCCACAGCCAAAGTATTGACGAGTCTTTAGAGTCCCCCACAGACAGTTTTCAAGTTTCGGGCGAAACTTTGTAGAGGCCGTATGGTATTATGGCAGGGTTCGATCATATACGTGCAGTAGTGCACGGATCATGATTTGACGGATCATACTAGTGGGCTTTGGTTTAAGCCGGATCCTAGTATTAGATTTGTTGGATTACTTTAGTCTCATCGCATTCGCATTCGGTCGGAATGCGGATGCAGGTATGTATATATAGGTGAGGGGTACTCTTGTGATCCGTCACGAGTTTACTTTAGTAGATGCCTTTCTCTTTTTATTGTTGCAAACATTTGAATTAATGTTTGCATATGGAAATAATGAGCTTAAAACCATGATTAGGTGCATTAATTATGACATGGACAAAGGTGGTGACTCATGGTCTTATTCTTTGAACCATGTCATGTTTAGTGATTGATTTGTAAGGTGAAATGAGAGAGAGAGAGAGAAAGGGCAGCCATGTATTGTGAGGTTAGCTCTTGTATTTTCCATTCTAACTCTCACTCTCATTTGATCTCAACACAAAAGAAAAAGAGAGAAAAGCTTTTTCTTCCTCCTCCTCTTTCTTGAGCTCATCATCTCCTCACTAATGGCATCCACTAAATCCTCAAGAGACAAAGTGATGACACATATTCTCTACTTCACCTTGGACACGTCGGCTAGCGAACTTCGTGCCCGAGTTGCTTCGGATGAAGAGGGAGCCCGTAAAAAGACTCAAAGATGTGGTGCCCTTTCCGACGAGGAGATCGAGACCGGAGATGCCGCGAGGAGCTTGGGATAGTGGCCAAGACCGAAGGACTCGGATCGATCGGTATAGCCCTTCTATCCCTTCTCTAGTTTGCTAGTTGTAGGTTAATGGTTCGATCCGGACATATAGTATACGATAGCGCCAGTTTCAAGTTTTGAAAAAGTTTTTGTTTCCGCATTTTGGCCTCGGACAGACGGCCGGGGCGTTACCATAGACTTACAGGATTATGATGTGATCATACCAATAGGGTCTGGGTAGGCCATAAGAACATCCTTAAATGGTCCTACTCATGGGAGTGTTTCGCCCAATCAGAGCAAAGCTCTGTTTGAATTCAAAATTCAAATTTTGAAGCAACGCTTCAAGTCTCGGGCGCAACGCGCCGCGTGTTTGGCGCTAATACGTCAGCGCAATGCCCAATAAGGCGCGCCCAATCAGAGCAGAGCTCTATTTGCCTGGAGCAACGCTTCAGTTGCGCTGCGCTCTGCGCTGCGCGACACGTGTCAGCGCAATGCGCTAGCACAGATGCGCTAGCGCAGTTGCGCTGCGCTCTGCGCTGCGCGACACGTGTCAGCGCAGATGCGCTAGCGCAGATGCGCTAGCGCAGTGCGCTGCGTGACACGTGTCACGCGCTGGGGCATCTGCGCCAAACTGAATTAAGATTTTAAGAAATCTTTTCTGTTCTTGTTAAAACAAGAAGATTTTCTTCTGCAAAGCAGAAGCCCTTGGATTAAAGATCCAACGGTGGGGAAAATTCCCCAGATCACTCAGAGAATGATCTCTTTAACAAATTTAACTAATTTGTGAGCACTATAAAAAGGACCCTAAGCCTCAATTCAAAGGGAGGAACATTTTTCTTGAAAATTCAAGAACTTTAAACAGAGAGAACTCTGAGAAGATGTCAAGAAAAAGGTAAAGAACCTTCATGAATTAGAAGAAATTCCTTCTAATAGATCATTGGTCTAAAAACAAGATCAATGATCTTTGCATAATAAACAGTGCTTTGCACTTCTTGTAAACCCCCGGTTCTTTAAAAACAATAAAAATAAAAAAAAAATAATAATAATAGTGCTTTGTACTTTTATGAACCTCTGGTTCTTCAAATAAAGAAAAATTTATTTTTCTTTGATCTAATTTAGATCAAGAAATTAAACAGTGCTTTGCACTTCCCTTCTTGAATCTAAAAGATTCTTAGTGCTTTGCACTTCCAAACTGCGCCTTTGCGCTCTTAAGAGAGCGCCACGTGTCGGCTATAAAACCACTTGCGCTAAGCGCCCTTAAGATAGAGCTTTGCTCTCTGGAATTGGCGCAACTCGCTGAGAGCACGCCACGTGTCGCCAGCGCAACAGCGCAGCGCGCTGCACTGTTGCGCTTGCGCTCGCCAGAGCATGACACGTGTCCTTACCATAAGCGCTTGCGCTCAGTGATTGGCGCAAAGCGCCTGAAAAATGCAATGCATTTCACTTTCTGAAGGGCCAAGCCCAATTAAAAGGCTTAACAAGCCTAATAAATAAAATGCTGTGCATTATTTGGAAGGGCAGAGCCCAATTGAAAGGTCCAATGGACCAAAATAAATGATCTGCATCATAATAAAAAGAGCAGATCCCAATCAAAATGGGCATAAATGGCCTGAAGTAATGCAATGCATTATTTAAGTATGGGCAAAGCCCTAGCACAGGTCTAATAGACCAAAAATAAATAAGGGTGTTGAACATTTTCAACTGGACTTAGCCCAATTTTGGCCGTAAGTCCTCAAATTAAATTGACTGAGTACGGCTGCTCCCTAGATCAATTTATATCTGGTTCGAGGGTACATCTCCGAACTCCTCTGACATCTGTCGTTGTAATCCTTCAACGACGTCAGAGAGGTGATGGGTCCCGACGACCACACACGTATATGGACTGCGGGGTCCTTAAACTCGTGGACCGAGACGTCCTTAAACTAATATCGGACCGAAACGTCCCTAAACTAATATCGGACCGAAACGTCCCTAAACTAATATCGGACCACCACGTCCCTAAACTGGAATATGGACCACTACGTCCCTAAACTGGCAATGGACCACCACGTCCTTAAATTGGCGATGGACCACCACGTCCCTAAACTGGAACAATAGAGCCCGAATGCTCTTGCCGGATCTAAACGGTCCCGTTTAAGTTGATCTTAGCCCCAAATACGGCTAACGTATCCTTAGACATTTAAATGAACTATAAAACTCTAAATCAACCTTGGTTCAAGGGTACATCTCTGAACTCCTCTGACATCTGCCGTTGTAATCCTTCAACGACGTTAGAGAGGTGACGAGTCCCGGTGGCCAGATATTAAATCGATCATCACGTCAAGTTGATCTTAGTCCAAAACAGGACTAACGTATCCTTGACGAACGTTTAAGTTGATCTTACTCGCAACGCGACTAATGCATCCTTAAATTAAAAACACCAAACCCAAATCTAAGTAAATACGGATTTGGACTAATCCACGTCCTACGGGCGACGGCATCACTCAGTCTCCGTATACAATCCACGGGCAACCACAAACAAAACAAACACACACACGACACGAAGTGAAATTCTGGAGAAGGAGAAAGTTGTTACCGCGATGCGGTAGCGTAATTAACTGCAGGGGCTTGCGCCTGCAGGGAAGAGCGTCCCCACAATCAAAAACCCCTCACCCTGAGGGGGAATCTGACGAAGTCTGCTACATCGGCCGCATCCGTCTAAACCTCCGATCCACGATGCCATAAATCAACTTGGCATCTTCGGAGAGATAGACGGATAAAACCAAATAGCATCTGCCCCGAACCTCAGGCACGGACGCCCTAACGTCCAGGCCGCCTTTCGGTGGGGAACAGATTCTGGCACGCCCGGTGGGACCTTTTCCTCTTTCCACTCCACACTTCGTGTGTCGTCTTCGCGAACCAATCGCGGTTTGTTAAATGGTTGCCTTTGGATTTCAAATTGCTAAGATTTGGTCTTTTGTCTGGTGCAGAACTCAAGCATCCATGGATTCTAACTGCACCAAATGCGCGAAGCACCACTGCAACGGACGCTCCACCTCACCAGGAGGTGTGACATATGGGCCCCAAGCGGCTTCCTTCCTTACTCTGCCGGTAGACCAGGTGACCCAGGCCACCACCGGCCTGTTTTTCAGGACCATGGTCCCACCTACAAGCTTCTCTATGCCGATATCCGCACCGGAAGCGAACAAGAAGTCGGTGTTCGACCGGCTCACTGCTACCACGACCCCTGTCAACGGGTCGCCCGCTACTAAACCGACAGCCTCCGTTTTCACCAGGCTGGGTCAGAACTATAAAGTGGCCGTCCCAAAGAGGGCAGCGGCCGCTGCTTTGGAAGTCGTTAAAGCGGCTTCTCCCATCAGAGAGTCGGTCTTCACAAGATTGACGGTTCCCACTCCTCCCCCAGCTGGTCAAAAGGCATCAGTCTTCGATAGGCTGACGTCGGCAGTTACCCCACACTCAACAGGGGGCAACAAGAAACCATCTCGATTTCCGAGCCAGTCCCAACGGCTCGTCGTGCGCGACGTCGCCATTGGCAACGAGTAAGGAAAGCAGGGGGCAACTTCCCCTCAGGGCTAACCCCACCTGCTCCAGTGGTGGAGGTCAACGCTGCTGTTCCAACTGGGAACGGTTTTGAATTGCTGAGGAAGGTGAGAAAGAACTCTCCAATTGCTACATTAAAAAGATCTCCTCCGCCTATGGAAAAAGCTCCGGAGACACAGCAGGAACAGCCCCCTCAACGGCTGTCGTCAAAAATTTATAAAGTTTGGCGGAGAGTTCAAGACTCCGTGATTGACCCAGACCACTTTCGTCGCTAGAAAAAGGCAAAGGTGGAAAAGGACAAAAACCGCCCCATTAAACAGCAGGGGGCAACAAATGCTAGGATGCCCACTTCAACGGCTCCTTCAACCTCAATGGTCCACAAAAGAAAAAGGCCAGAGAAAGCTCCTGTGACACTGACAAAGTTTAAAAGCGGTGAACCTAAACGCCCCAAGTCAGGGGGCATAACAGTTCATACGGTTTATATGGCTTCTAGAAAGGAAGAAAGTCGTACTTCTACGGGTCACCGACCACTTACCCGATCAGTGACCAAGGCTCAGGAGCAACAACAAAAGCTCCAAGAGATGATGACTACAATGGCTGCACTCACGAAGCCAAAAGAGAACCCTGGGACGTCCTTAGATGAACGCCAAGAGGAAGAGACCGACGCTGAGTTCCTCCGCCGAGTACTGGAAAAGAGAGACAAAGAGGCCGCTGAACAAGCAGCCAATATACAGCGTATGGGCCTCCTCTTCCAGGACATGATAAGGATGATGATACAACAAGATCCCCCGACTGAAGAACCCCCGATTGTCCTTTGGGATAATAGGGGAGAAACATCAAACCCTCAGCCCGTTCTATCAACGGCTAAAGAGGATACAATCTCTAAAACTGATCTGGACGAATATATAGCCCAGCAAATAAAGGTTCATCACGCGGCCGAAGCAGCCGGCCACGTCGTAAAAACGGGGCGACCGTATCCAGGCTGGTATGACCAAATCAAATACCCGCCGGGTTACACAATTCCTAAGTTTCATGTCTACAAAGGGACCGGTAATCCCCATCAACATGTTGCCCAGTTCAAGGCGCTTTGCGGTAACACCGGCGGCGGCGACAAGCTTTTGCTTCGCCAGTTCGTTGGAAGCCTATCAGATACGGCGTTCGAATGGTATTCTGAGCTCCCCAACGACTCTATTAAAACCTTTGCGGAGATAGAGCTGCTCTTCACCCAACGTTTTGCAAGTGCCAGTGAGCGTACCCCGATGACGGCGCTGATTAACGCCAGGGTAAAACCCGGCGAGACATGGGTTCAGTACGCTATACGGTGGCGTAATCTATGGTCTAAGTGTGAACAGCGCATAGAAGAAGCCCCTGCGGTGGGAATGTTTGTTGGGACCCTCGATCCGCAAGCAACCATTTCACAGTTTATGATGTTCTTCAAGCCGACTTCCTTCCAGGCTTTGATCGACAAACTAGCGCAGATGGACCAGATGGGCCATAAACCCCCTCTCCCGAAGCCGGACTCCCGAAACGATAAAGGAAAGGGAAAAGCGATCATTGTCGCTAATGCCCAACAACAACCGAGCGACTCGAAGCCGGTTGCTCGTCCAAACAATACATGCCCATACTTACCCCTTGAGGACAGGATGGGACGTCCTTACTCCTTCCCCCGCGATAAAACGAGGAGGCTATTCGAGCTAGCGTTGCGCAACAGACTCATAAGTTTGCCAGATCCAAAACGTCCGTCGCAACCGAACGACGTCAACGAGCCCAACTACTGCCCTTACCATCGAGTGCTAGGACATCCGATCGAAGACTGTTACGTTTTCAAAAATTGGCTTGAAAACCAGTACCGCCAGGGCAAATTTGCGCTATCCGACAAATGGAAGGTGAGTCCCCCGCAGCCCCACACCTCTAAAGGGACAAATACGCCGGGGGCAACATGCTCCGTCATTGAAGAAGCTCCTTGGGAGGTTGTATTATCAGCCAAAACGAAGAGAATGCTAAATGATCTTCAGACCTGTCCAGCGGTCAAGTGGAAGAACCCCTTGGAACCGCAGGTTATTGAGGGGATGTTGAAGCCACGACCGACTCCGAAGACCGATGGTGGTATTTCAAGCGGTCATAGCCGGCCGTCAAAATCTTCGAAAAAGAAGAAGAAGAAATCTAAGAAGCCCGTGAAGCCTGGCGACAAGCGCACGGACTTACAAAAGCAAATCGACGCGCTGGATGAATACAACCAAAAGGCGCGGGCTCCCATTACGCTCCAAGATTTCCTTGATCACGTCTTTCAAAAAGAAGATGAGGGAGAAAGTTCATCGGATGAATCCGAGGAATATGTGGCGAGCTGTCATATGATCTCTCATTCGACCACGAACGATGAAGGGACTTCTGGCACTAAAACGCTGGGGGCAAATGCCGAATCAAAAGCCCCAGGGTTATCAGTTGAAATGATTGGCACGTTTCTTAATGAAGCTCGATTGAAAAGTAAAGCTGATCGAGAACGCGAGACGGCTATATTCGAAAGGGCCAAGCGCCAGCGACTTGAGGAAAGAGCTGAGATGATCCCGCTGGAGCAAAATGCCTCCACCGCTGACAAAAGCCAATTCAAGATAAAAAAGAAGTTTGCTAAGGCCATATCGATGGGCATGAAGCTACCACCCTCTGAAGAAAAAGTTACTGGCGTGGTAGAAATGCACCCCTCTTATTGCTTATATCATCAGAAGATCTCGCATTCCACCCAAGATTGCAAAGCTTTCAATGGATGGTGGCAAGGATACGTCGCTAATCGACAACGCTTTAAACGGGAAAAGCGTAAAATTCGTCGGGAGCAAAGAAATACGACCGAAGAACTTGAAAGAACTGCGAACAATTGTCACATGGTTAACACTGCCGGGTCACAAGTGCCTACATTTGGGAGCGATTCCGATGAGGAGCTAGAGCTTGGCCCCCTCTTCAAAGAATCCATTTCGGGAAAAGAAGAAGAACCGAAGGCTTGCGAAAATATACAGCTACGCAATCGAACATTACCCGAAAAGAATCTCGGACCTCTAAACAAGAAAGACAAAGGGAAAGAGAAGGTCTCTGAAGACATCGCTTTGGATGACCAAGTTGCGGAAGAGTTAACCGCCAAGAACCCGCCAAAGAGGAGTAAAGTGGATTACAATGTCTTGGCGCATCTGAGAAAGCTACCCTCACAACTCAGCATTCTCGATGCCCTATTGCTATCAAAAGAAGCAAGGGATTCTTTGATTAAGGCCCTATAAGATCCGGATCAGTTCCTAGACTTCCTGGCCGAACAAAAGATGAAGGATGAATTGGAAGAGGTGCACACGGCTGACGTTGCTTTCGGCGATGAAGACCTTCTCCTCGGGACGTGCGAACACAATCGTCCCCTTTATGTCTCAGGATACTGCCATGACATAAAGATAGGTAAAATATTGGTCGATAACGGATCATCTATTAATCTACTCAATGTGCGGGTGTTAAAAGAAATTTGCATGAGCGTCCAACACCTCGCCCGGGACAAGATCACTATCTCCGGTTTCGACTCCCAATCATCAAAAACTCTTGGATCTGTGATATTGACGTTACGCTTCGGGCTACTCGTCACAGATATTAAATTCCATGTCATAGATGCCAAGACGTGCTACAATGCTCTGCTCGGTCGACCATGGTTACACGAGTACAATATCATCCCTTCTACACAACATCAGTGTATGAAATATTGTAAGGATGGTCTCGAGTACACTGTGGCGGGAGAGTTGAATCCGTTTTCCGTGAATGAAGTTAGCAAATATGAAGATACCAAATACTTCTTACCGAGTTTCGAAGACACGGAAAGGTGCCACAAACCGGAGAACAAAACTAACGCAACCATCCCTGTCTTCGGCAGTGACACCGAGGAGGAGGAGGATATAATTTATTCAGGTCCATCCCAATCCACCAGGCCAGGACCATCCGTTCCTTCATTGATCTTCGGCAGTGATTCAGAAGATGAAGTTCACGCTGTATTCCCTGCTCGGTCTTCAATACGGATTTCCGCTGATGAAGAGCGAAGTCTGCAGATAACCATGGTGCCGCTTGAACATTACAAAGAACTGGATGCACTCGACACCAACAGCGTAGAAGAATTGCAGACATTCTATATCCCTCCCGGACGAAAAGGCGAGAAGGCAATCCTATTCTACCGTTCTGAAGAAAACAAGGTGGAAAAAGAAATTTGGCATGGCGCGGATCCAACGCTGGACAGACTCCATCCCATCCGTCTACCCCGATATTATACGGAAGGCTTGAGAAGACTGTTGAAGCGCCAGGAAATACCTTTCGAACAAACCGTTAGAAAGGCCAAATTCTATGACAAGGTCTGGAACGTTCCCGGGACTCAATGCAAACTGCCTAACGGGAGAATAGAAACAAAAGGGCTTGGGTACATCCGGTCAAAGAAACGGGAGCTAGTAAACAGCTGTTATGTCATGTATGACTTCGATGAAGAGGCGGACGCTCAATGGGAGGACGCTAATCCTGAGCCAGCAAAAGTTCCTGATGCAAAACCGCCCAGTCCATCATTTGAAGACCAGATGGGCAAACTTATAAGGGATGCGAGTCAAAAAGCCCGAGATGATCACGATCGTGAAATGGCAATCTATGAGAAAGCCAAGACACAGCGCCTCCTTCAACAGGCGGTGAAGGATGAAAATGCCGCTCCTTGTCAACCTGCTACAAAAAAGGTTCGACGCGAAAGCAAAAACAAGTCGAAAAGCAAGAAAGGCGCTCGACAACCACAAAGCAGAGCTAAGAAGCCACGCATCAGAGAGTCGAGCGTTATTGACTTAGCCATCATGAAGAAAATGGGTCGAGCATACTCATTTCCTCGGAACAAAACAAGGAAAATACTTGATCTTGCTCTAAAACATCAAATGCTTACACTGCCAGAGTCTAAACACCCTGAGCAAGCGGGCGAAGTCTCCAACCCAAATTATTGCTCCTACCATCGAGTAGTAGGGCATCCGCTTGAAGATTGCTTTACCTTTAAGAATTGGGTTGAGGACCAATATCAGCTTGGCAAATTCGCGTTGTCTGACAACTGGAGGGTAGCACCGCCGCAAAAGCACGAACCCGAAGACACAAGGATAGAACCAACTCCGCATTGGGATTGGCAGAAAATTCGCACTTGCCACGTGGTAACAATACTAAAAGAAGAGTCCGAGGACATGAACAGCCTTCCTTGGTGCTTTGAAAACAGCAGCGATGAGGTAATCTCAGAATTTCCACCAGCACCAAAAGAGCTGGAAGATGGAATCCATACTACTGCAGATAATCTCAAGAAAATTGAGTTGGGGACGGTAAATGATCCGCGACCGACATTCGTCAGCGAGCTGCTGTCTGAAGAGAGGGTGGCTGCGTTAAAAGACGTCCTTGTGCAGCATAAAGATTGCTTCGCATGGAACTATTCCGAGATGCCAGGACTAGATCCAGAAGTCGCTGTACATAGACTAGCAATATCCCCAAACGTCAAACCAGTCAAACAGGTGCCGAGAAGAATGCGGCTCGAGCTTGAAATGAGCATCAACGCCGAAGTCAAAAAACTGATAGACTCCGGCTTTATCCATGAAGTTCAATACCCTGAATGGATCGCTAACATCGTCCCGGTGATGAAGAAAAATGGGACGGTGCGCATATGCGTGGATTTTCGGGATCTTAATAAAGCCTGCCCAAAAGATGATTTCCCAGTGCCAGTCACCGAACTGATGATAAACAACACATCCACTCATGAGGTTTTCTCCTTCATGGACGGCTCATCGGGGTATAATCAAATAAAAATGCATCCTGAAGATCAGAAGCATACGGCTTTCCGGACTCCTTTAGGGATATTCTGTTACAAGGTGATGCCCTTCGGTTTAAAGAACGCCGGTGCCACCTACCAGAGGGCCATGATGAAGATCTTCGACGACCTTATACACGAAATCGTCGAATGCTATATCGACGATCTCGTGGTTAAAAGCAAATCATACGAGGAACATCTCGAACATCTGAAGACTGTATTTCAACGCCTTCGACAATACAACTTAAAGATGAACCTTCTTAAGTGTGCATTCGGAGTTTCCTCAGGCAAATTCTTGGGATTCGTTGTTCGACACCGAGGGATTGAAATAGATCCGTCAAAGATTAAAGCGATCATGGAAATGCCTCCGCCGAGGACTCTCAAACAGCTGCGGTCTCTCCAAGGGAAACTCGCATACATACGGCGATTTATAGCCAACCTTTCAGGAAAGTGCCGTCCTTATAGTCACCTGATGAAGAAGGGAACCCCATTCGTTTGGGATCAAAAATGCCAAGGCGCACTGGATGAGATCAAGCAATACCTGCAGAACCCGCCGGTGTTGGCTGCTCCGGTTAAGGGGAAGCCTCTCATTCTTTATACAACCGCCATCGAAGGTTCCTTAGGCGCATTATGGGCACAAGAGAACGATCAGGGGAAAGAAAGAGCGCTCTACTACTTAAGTCGAGTTCTGCTGGGGGCAGAAAGCAACTACTCTCCTATTGAAAAACACTGCCTGGCGTTGATCTTCGCAATAACAAAGCTTAGGCACTATGCATTGGCGCACGAGGTCCGTCTTATTTCAAAAGTGGATCCTCTCAAATATCTAATGTCAAAAGCCATATTGACAGGGCGACTCGCTAAATGGGCCCTGCTCTTGATGGAATTTTCGATAACATATCAACCTCTCAGGGCAGTAAAAGGCCAGGCCATCGCCGACTTCCTTGCTGAGCATCCCATACCTGCCGATTCTCCTTTAAATTGCGATTTGCCAGACAGACATGCGTTTGACGCAATCGACAGTGGTGATACCCGTTGGGAGCTTTATTTCGATGGAGCATCTTCCATGAAAAGGCACAAACAAAGTACGCCAATGATCAAATCGGGGGTAGGACTCATCTTTGTGACTCCACAAGGAGGAATAATGCGCTTCGCCTTCTCCTTAACAGAGCCGAGAACGAATAATGAAGTTGAATATGAAGCTCTGATAGCAGGCCTCGAGATCGCCATTGATATGGGAATTGAAAGCCTCCTCATATATGGGGACTCCCAATTGGTCGTCAGTCAAGTGAACGGCGATTACCAAACATGCAAACCGGAATTGGTAAAATACGGTGAAAAAGTGCAGCAACTGCTAACCCAAATTCCCTCCTATACTTTGGAAAGTATACCGCGCGCGGAAAACAGCAAAGCGGACGCACTGGCCAAACTTGCTAAAGAATTGGCTGACGAGAACCTCGATGACGTTAGAATCGTGATACAAAGCCGTCGAGTGCTCGCCCCAGCAGAAATACCTCCAGAATCATATAAAGAAAAGGGAGGAACTGAGCAGGTGACCCTACAAATAAAAGACCATGAGAAGACCGAAGACTAGAGAGAAGTCTTCATAGATTACTTCAAGTTCCACCGAATGCCTGGAGAAGCGTCCATAAGACATCAGCTCGTGAAACGAGCTCTGTCTTTCGCCTTCGTCAACGATACTCTATACAAGAGGTCATTTGATTCTCTGTGGCTGAGATGCCTAGGACCTGACGAAGCGAGAAGGGTTGTCCAAGAAGTTCACGACGGACTCTGCGGTTCCCACCAAGCAGGCCCTAAGATGAAGTTGAAGATAAAACGGATGGGTTACTACTGGCCCACGATGATGCAGGATTGCCTGGAATACGCGAGGCAATGTCATTCATGCCAAATTCATGGGGACTTCATCCATCAGCATCCCAATCCACTGCATCCAACAGTGGCTAGTTGGCCATTCGAAATGTGGGGAACTGACATAGTCGGCCCCATCGAACCAGCATCATCAAAGGGACATCGTTTCATCTTGGCGACGATTGATTACTTCTCCAATTGGGCAGAGGCGGTACCGTTGAGGGAAGTGAGGACGGAGAACATCCTCCATTTCTTCAAAACGCATGTCATATACAGGTTTGGAACCCCAAGAAGGATCATCTCTGATAATGGGCCAGCCTACCGAAATCATAAAATTAGCCGCTTCGCACAGCAGCACAATATAGACTGGAGATATTCCTCAGTTTATAATCCGCGAGCTAACGGTCTAGCTGAGGCCTTCAACAAGACCTTGACGAAGATCATGAAGAAAACAGTGTCACGAAATAAGAAAGATTGGCACGAAAGATTGCAAGAGGCTCTTTGGGCGTATCGAACTACATTTAAAACGGCCACAAACACAACGCCATACGCGTTGGTATTTGGGACGGAAGCAGTACTCCCTCTCGAGATAGAATTACCCTCTCTACGAGTGGCAGTCCACTACGAGCTGACAGACGAAGAAAATGCTCATCTTCGGTTTGAAGAGCTTGACGCCCTTGATGAAATCCGGCTTCTAGCACAACAAAATCTGGAAGCTTATAAAGCAAAGATGACGCGCTCATACGAAAGATTGACCCGACCGAGGACATTTCGTCAAGGCGAACTCGTGCTAGTGGTCAAAAGGCCTATGATCCCCAATCGCGCCAAGCGGGGAAAATTCGAGCCAAACTATGAAGGCCCGTACATCATAGATAAAGTCTACCAAGGTGGAGCCTATCTACTCATGGACATGCACGGTGAAAGGCCTTTCAGGCCGATAAACGGTCGCTTCCTAAAGAAATACCACGCTTAATGAGCTACGGCCTAGGTCAATGGTAGATGACGACAACTATGTCCGCTCGCTATCCTCCTAAGCTCAAGCTTCATAAAGAATAGCCAACCTTCTCAACCACGGACCGAAATGTCCTTAAACTAATAGCAGACCGAAACGTCTTTAAACTACTACCGCAGCATCCTTTGGCTGACGAGATGAGTAAAAATAAAAAAAATAATATAAAGAAAAATATAATAAAAAAAACGGTAAGTCCATAAGCAAAATGGGCACGAATGAAAACCCGAAAGGGCTCCGTGAGTAAAAACAGCAGGGCTACCGGCGAGTGCTTGTGAAAACCTGAAAGAGCGCAACCTCGTTAAGAAACACTTATAGGATCCTCTCGACCCTGTAAGGAGAAACCACCCGCGTGAGATCCTTACGACTTACAAGGGAACAACACACTTAGGAATCCCCACGATTCCTAAGGAGAAAATACACTTGCGAGATCCTCACGACTCGTAAGGAGAACTCTCTTATAGGACCCTCACGGCTCATAGGATTTGAAAGTCTTAAGTCACAGAGACCTAAACCTGTGCTTAAGCAAACCCCCACAAACTTCCAATATTGCCCTACAAGTGGTTCAATATTGACCCTTGTATACAATCCACGGGCGCGAATAAACATTTCCCTAACCAAGGTCCATCCGTGACTGGGGATATGTTCGCATAACCCTTGTAAGTCCTCTCGATTTACAAGGAGAAAACCCCCCTGAAGGATCCTTACGACTTACAGGGGAAACAAACACTTAGGAATCCTCACGATTCCTAAGAAGAAAATACACCTATAAGATCCTCACGACTTATAGGGAGAAATAACTTCGTGAGACCCTTACGGCTCATGAAGTCAAAAGCCTTAGTCGACCGGACTCTAACCCTGGTCGCTAAGCCTCCTTTGTTCGACAACGACAGAGGCAAATGATGATTCGCTCCTGGCAATATCCCAGTTGTAGCGGTGCTGATGCCGAAATCGGTGTCCAATTTCAGGTCTACAGCAAAAAACCGGTAGGCCGCACATGCATACGAAATAGTCGAAATGATGGGGCAACTTGCAATAAAAAAGCAGCAAGTAAAATGTATGAATGAAAAATAGCCGAAATGATTGGGCAACTCGTAATAAAAAGCAACGAGTAAAAATAAAAAAAAATAGCCGAAATGATTGGGCACCGCGAAAAATAGCCGAAATGATCGGGCAGTCGCGACCTTCGCGATATAAAAGCTGAAATGATAGAGCATCGCGGAAATAAAATAAAATAAAAAGAAGAAATGATAAAACTTTGGCCCTACAGTTAAGATCACATCGATCCCTGTATACAATCCAAGGGCGTAAACAAAGAATGGACCATACTTTCCCAGTGGATTCCGTCAGACGACGAACCCCAAACCTCACTGGTTCATTTCAACTGAAGAAGCCAGTGACTTCAGCAAACTCCTCGACTCACGGATACAAACACTCCTTGACGAGAGCCTTCTGATCCGCGTCGACCCGCAAAGCCACCAGTGCCTCCGTAGGAACCCTCGACTCGTTTCAAACCCCAAGGAAACAAATAATCCTTGGCGCTTGGGAAACAAATAATCCCAGCAAACTCCTCGACTCACGGATACAACACTCCTTGACGAGAGCTTCCTGATCCACGTCGACCCGCAGAGCCACCAGTGCCTCCGTAGGAACCCTCGACTCGTTTCAAACCCTAAGGAAACAAATAATCCTTGGCGCTTGGGAAACAAATAATCCCAGCAAACTCCTCGACTCACGGATACAAACACTCCTTGACGAGAGCTTCCTGATCCGCGTCGACCCGCAGAGCCACCAGTGCCTCTGTAGGAACCCTCGACTCGTTTCAAACCCCAAGGAAACAAATAATCCTTGGCGCTTGGGAAACAAATAATCCCAGCAAACTCCTCGACTCACGGATACAAACACTCCTTGACGAGAGCTTCCTGATCCGCGTCGACCCGCAGAGCCACCAGAGCCCCCGTGGGAACCCTCGACTCGTTTCAAACCCCAAGGAAACAAATAATCCTTGGCGCTTGGGAAACAAATAATCCCGGCAAATTCCTCGACTCACGGATACAAACACTCCTTGACGAGAGCCTTCTGATACGCGTCGACCCGCAGAGCCACCAGTGCCTCCGTAGGAATCCTCGACTCGTTTCAAACCCCAAGGAAACAAATAATCCTTGGCGCTTGGGAAACAAATAATCCCAGCAAACTCCTCGACTCACGGATACAAACACTTCTTGACGAGAGCCTTCTGACCCGCGTCGACCCGCAGAGCCACCAGAGCCCCCGTGGGAACCTTCGACTCGTTTCAAACCCCAAGGAAAAAAATAATCCTTGGCACTTGGGAAACAAATAATCCCAGCAAACTCCTCGACTCACGGATACAAACACTCATTTACGAGAGCTTCCTGATCCGCGTCGACCCGCAGAGCTACCAGAGCCCCCGTGGGAACCCTCGACTCGTTTCAAACCCCAAGAAAACAAATACTCCTTGGCGCTTGGGAAACGAATAATCCCTAGCAAACTCCTCGACTCACGGATACAAACACTCCGTGATGGGAGCTTCTTAACTCATGTCAACTGTTCCGCTACAACTGCAGACAGATCCCCGATTCGTCTCAATTTGTAAGAAGAAGTCTCAGACAGCAAGGAAGGCTTGCTTTTTGAGCAATGGGGCCCTGCAAGTCAATCCAAACTGGTCTCTTGCATACTATTCACGGGTCTCACTCTCCGAAGTCGAATTTCGACGAGGAGGGAAACAACCACTTACGAATCCTCTCGACTCGTAAGAGGGAAAATTCTCTTATAGGTTCCTTACGACTTATAAGAGAAAACCACACTTAGGGATCCTCACGATTCCTAAGGAGAAAATCCACCTATGGGATCCTCTCGACCCGTTGGGAGAAAAGTCTCTATGAGACCCTCACGGCTTATAGAGTTGAAAAGCCTTAGGCAGCAGATCTGAACCTGCGGCCTAAGCCATCGTTATTTCTTAAGAAGGTCGGGATACTCATCCCAATCGTCCGTCAACCATGTTCGCTAAGGTGATATGCTGATAATAAAAGAAGGAAAAGACTGGGAAATGACACATTAAAAAAAAAGGTGTATCTTTTATTCATAAACTTGATCGAATACAGGATACATTATGTCAAAGGATAAAAAAAATATATGCATATACATTCTTTTATCTATAAGTACGAACGATACAAAAATGGATAGTTACTGAGGAGGAAGTGTCTTTAGTAAGTTCACAAGCCGCACTCGCACTTCCTTCAGCGCTTCCTCTCGAGTGACAGCTGCGGCCACCTCCGCCTCCACCTGAGCCCGCTGCTGCAAGAAGGATGAAAGTTGCTCCTCTGCCGCCTTCTGGGCTGCTTCCTGGCTGGCTGCAGCTCGCTCGACAACGTCAAGTTTTTGCCTCAATGATAACCCTTCGGAGAGGCATTGCAGGAGGCCCTCAAAGATAACCTTCAGCCGCGCGGCATTGGCCTCCACCCGAGCATGCAGTTGAGCAGACTTGCTCGAAGTCTCACCACGCTCCTTACGCCTTGAAATGACTTCTTGTTCGAGATGGCGGAAGTAAGGAGCGCTCTGCTCAATCCACGCTGTCCTCTGATTACTGGCAGCCACGGTCTCGGGAGCGGGACGCAGCGACTCCAACTGATATAGGCGACCCTCGATCTCCTTACAATGGTTAACCCAGGATGCAATGATGCCCTCATCATGAAAGTTCACGAGTATTGCTAGCATCGGGTTAACCACCATAGCGAAGTCTGCGGCAGATGTAGGAGTTTCAACGTCGAGTTCCTCGACATAGTCACTCAACATGCGCAGACTATTCGCGGCGCCTTTTGAAGACAGACTCCTCAGATAAGGACCTGCCGGCATTATGACGCGAGGTTCGAAGGACGCCGAAGCCAGAACGACAGCTGAAAGAAACAGGATGCGATCAGATAACAGTACAGAAAATAGAGAGAGGAAAGTTACCAATATGATGGTCATTGTACCAGTTGAGACAGGTGGCAAGGTCGGAAGGGCTGGTGGCGCAGCTGATCTTTTATCCCCTCCTTCAATCTGTAGCACTGCAGTTGAGATGAGGAAAATAGGTTAGAGACAATTCCATCAATAAGAAAAAAGAGGGGAAGGATGTCAACGGAAATCATACTCACCAACACCACCAGAGGAAGAAGCAAGCTCAGATGGGAAGGAAAAGTGTGGGAGCAACATCTGATATACATGATCAAAAAGCACTCCTGAAAACACAACAGTGTGACTTTAGTACACGAATTATATGTCTGGAAAATGAGATTAATAAATCGTAAACATATACCTTCCAACATCTTCGAGGGTATGAGAGAAGGTTGAGAGGTGACCACCGCCAAAGCAGTCGTTGAAGGCGCTCCCTCGAGCAGTGGGGCATCGGCGCTCGCCGCACCTGCATTACGAAAAGGTGAACTTGTCAGAAAAGGTTGTAAAATAAAGAAAAGCAGCCACTTAGGGTTTACCTGAGGAGCTCCCGGCTGAAACGGAGGCGGCTCCCTCCTCTACCGACATGAGACCACCACCCGTGGCCTCGTCACCCGACTCGATGGGGACCGTCGTCGTGCTAGCAAGACCTGGGGACGGCGGAGGGCCATAGACGGGAAGGGCTATGATTGGAGTATTGCCAGATTCCAGAGAGGGAGCGGTTGGCTCGTCCTCGGGAATCATGGCCACCTCACCCACTACTCTCTCAGGTTCAATAGCTGTGGTTGTATCGTCTATCGTCACCAAGGGACCGCCGACCTCGAGCGCCTCAGCCGCCACCACTCTGGACTCAGTTATAATGATCATATCATCTGCCACCGCTTCAGGTTCGACATCAATGACCTTCTCAGCGGCAGACCCCTCAACCTCCACCTCAGGCTCCAAAGCCATAACGACATTGCCCACCGTCGGCTCGAGTTCGGCAAGTACCGCTTCCTTTATTTCTTTGGGATCAACGGTTTCCGCATCCCCCTTGATCGGACTCAGCCCTGCAAGATGAGGAATATAAGGGCCAATGACATTAAAAACCCTTATAATAGGAACTCTGGGAGAAATATTACCTGAAGCGGATTTACCGTTTGCGCTCCGAACTGCTCGCGCCACCTCCCTCCGGGCAGTGGATAGGGCGACAGGGGCCTCTTCGGAGGGAGTATCAGCTCGAGGGGCGGTGCTGGGGCCCGCTCCCATAGCCAAGGCAGCCCTGCGCGCCTTCGCCTCACGCTTCAACCGCTTTCTCTCCTCCCGAGCGGTTACGAGGGACCTCTGTGACGCCTCCTTCAAGGCATCATCATCTTCATTCAGGGATGCCTCCAGAGCCTTTAAGGCATCTCTCATCGGCTCTTCAAGACGAACCTCCTGTGGTGGCCCAAAGGAAGCAGGAATATCGGCGGCTGGCGGAACATTTGTGTCGCTTGGTGGGAACGGCAGTGAGGTTTCTGCAATAAAAAGAAAGAAGGTCAGATCGACCATAACACGAGGGAAATGGAAACTTGACGAATTAAAACTTACTAAGGCCCATAGATGCTCTAAGACGTTCCTCCTCTTGGAAAGTCTTCAAAGAAGCGGCAATGGCTTCTTCATCAGTGATACCTGTTGAAAGAAAGGAGAGAAAGGCGTTAATCAAGGGCGATGAGGAAGACATGTTGTAATAAGGAAAATGTGACTAGTAATTACCTGACTGCGCAAGCTTAGCTAACCACGCTTCACGCCTCGCCAACCCTGCCGAAGCTCTGAGAGCAGCCTCCAAGTCTGTATCGTCCGGCGGAGGCATCACCAACCCTACGTTAGTCCCATATTCGAGCAGACCTTCAGCATAAGGAGCGTGGGGTTCCTGGCCGAACACGACGTCCGCAGCGAAGAGCGACTTCTTTTTCTTTTGCCCTCCAGCCCTAGGCTCACGGGGAAGCGACTTACGCTTGGCAGCCGCTTTGGGACGACGGGTCCCGATGTCCGCACCCACGCCAGACTCCGGCGAGGGTACAACCACTGTTTTCGCCTGAGTGCGGGGTGCAGGAGGTGGATCCGCGATATCAGGAAGCGGCAATTCACGTGGAGGACTTTGCGCACGTGATGGTCTGCCCCCGACATCTTTTAAAGGAGCGACTACTGGGGTCCTAGGAACCAAAGGAGCGGTGCGATCGGTACCTGGAGGCGCACCCTTACGATCGACCAACAGTCGCCTTTCCTCCTTTATAACTGCTCCTGTTGCATGATTGTACCAGTCTTTGTACACATTGAGGAGTCTCGGAGCGTAAGCCGGCGCATTGATAAAAAAATGAGAGCTCGTATTCACGCGCATGAAATGGTGCATTGCGTTCTCCATCCCCTCTTCAGTGGCAGTGGGTTCCACCAAGAAGGCTTCCAAGGGGACCCCTTGATCGTAGCCCAGTTGTTGAGCAAAACGATGTGGGTTATACCTCATAAAAATTGCCACACCATTCTTCCTAAAAACTAAAAAACCCGGTCTAATGGAATATAAGTGGAGGGTCTCCCGAGCCGTTAAAACTGAAGCTCCATCCTTAAAGATATCTTGTAATGGCCGCGTCACAGTGGTAGACACCTTTCCAATGGTCAATACCTTATCGACAAAGGACATCCCGGCTTCGACGGTATGAGGGCGAAGGAGTAAGCCCCTGGCGTTCCGTGGTGAGGGGTTTACAATTGATGCGCCGATCAGCTGTATAATGCGAGGAAAACCGCACTTGTCAAAGAAAGAGGGCCTTTTATGCATCCCGAAGACACCCGCTGTGTGTAACTCGAGCCACGATGCGAAGTAATGCATCGGGAGGACCACATGCAGCACCCCGGGCTCGCTAGCATCCGCTGCTCGACTGAGGCCGTGGTATAAGTGTGCCAAGCCGGCGATCCCAACAGCCACCTTCACCCCGATGACCATCCGGTGTGCTGGATAAAAGACAGAGGGCCGCATCCGATGAGAGTGCATTGGGATAACGAACCAACTCAACCATAACCCGAGAAACCCTAAGAAAAAGGCCTCCTCATCCATCCCAGGGGCCGCTACTTCTGCAAGAGACATGGTTGGAAAGTTAGGAAGAAAAAAATCCTTTTGGCCTATTTCATTCGCCGGCAGGTTATCCAAACCTAAACCGAAAGGGTCCTCAAGGGTGGCAAACTTGGCAGTGGCCGCAGAGAGGGCGTTAGGGTGAAGAAACCGAGCAATGAAATCCTCAAAATTAACTCCTCGACTCCCATGTTCGACGAAGAGAGACTCATATATGTTCAACACTTTAATCAAGCTTGGGAACTGGTGTTGAACAGCAGTATCCGGCGTGACCCCCTTCACCATCGGCCTAGCACCGAAGACGTACACGTCTGTTGGGAGCAGCTCCTCATAATGTTCCCCTATCACCGGTAAACCGGATACCTCTGCAAATTCCTCCAGGGAGATTGACACTTCCCGATCCATGGCAAGGAAAGTGTGGGTGGGAATATTCCATTGCTCCAAGAAAGCTTTAAACCACCAGGTGGGAAGCGTGGGATACTGGAAGAGGGAGACATAGACCGTGGTGTACAGTCCTAATCTTATCAACTGTGACTTCTTCATCGACAGGATATACCGGGCCCACGGCAGATAGCCAATCGGGTGGCGGGGAATCAGACCAAGGTTATACGATTGCCCCTAAGGTCGCGCTTCACCTTGACAGATACGACGTCCTAGGATGTCCAAAACCATAGGACGCTGAACCGGTATCGCATCTATAGCGGGATGTAGAAAGCCTTTCGATGTCCAGTCCGCCAACTCCACGGCATACTGCACCGAGGGTGGGGTAGCATAATGAATCGCTGTGATGTGCTCAGACGGCACCGCGCATGTGAAGCTGCGTCGACCCATAATGATCTGATTGTACCACGACCCCCAAAGGTGGAGACTCTTGTACTCCGGGTCGTATGCCTTGATCATGGCCAGGACCTCACGGTCCAAAGGCGCCTCTGGAAATCCCTCCTCCGAGCGGACGAACGGGAATGAAGTGTCTTCAGACATGATCGCTGCAAAAGGGCAATGTAGCCGTTAGTGTTGTAATCCCAACGTTTGGCATTAAAAGAAGAAAATGCATTAATTAAATTAAAATCAAAATTAATTAATTACACCGCACCACAGTGCAGTGAGTAGGAGACCAAAGAGGGACCCATGAAATCTAAATGACAATACGTCAGTTAATAAGACAAACTCATCATTGGATGAGATTGTCAGTTGGTCCCTGGGGGGAACATTCTCATAATAAAAAGGGGGGGAAAGAATCCCTAGAGACAAGGAGAAAATCTCCTCTTTCAGAGCAAAGCTCTGTCACAGAATGACACTTGTCAAATTCTGGTCTCAAAAGAATAAAATTCCTTAAAAAAGAGCTTAGCTTTATAATATTCCATCAAAAAGAAAGTTTTTGAAAAGAAATTTAAAATTAAAATTTCTGGAATCCTGAAAAAAGATTCATGAAAGCTTATAGAAAAATTCTTCATTTTTCAGATCTAAAAGATCTGCATTTGATTCAGAGCAAAGCTCTGTCACAGAATGACACTTGTCAAATTCTGGTCTCAAAAGAATAAAATTCCTTAAAAAAGAGCTTAGCTTTATAATATTCCATCAAAAAGAAAGTTTTTGAAAAGAAATTTAAAATTAAAATTTCTGGAATCCTGAAAAAAGATTCATGAAAGCTTATAGAAAAATTCTTCATTTTTCAGATCTAAAAGATCTGCATTTGATTCAAGAGCAAAGCTCTGTTCATGGGTTAGAACCCATGAACAAGATCTCTGTAGATCTATGGAGCAAAGCTCTGTTGACGAAACCCCAAAGGGAATTTCTTTAGATCAAAAGATCTATGAGAGCAAAGCTCTGTTGGTTAAAATTGATTTAAATTAGTTTAACTTAATTTTAAATTAATTATTACCTAAAGTTTTCTAAACTTTAGGAAATGAGAGCAAAACTCTAGAGTTCTGAAAGCAAGAGCAAAGCTCTGAAATTCTTAAGCAAGAGCAGAGCTCTGAAAATCTAAATCTAGAAAATGGTGGAGAGTTTTCTAAGGGCCAGAGGCCCTATTTATAAGGCGCTTGCGCCTCTTGAGCTCACCCCCTGGATCTAACGGTCAGGGGGGTTGCCACCGCTGCACTCACGTGTGCGCCACGTGAGCGCAACGGTGGGGGGGCATTTGTTTCGCCCAATCAGAGCAAAGCTCTGTTTGAATTCAAAATTCAAATTTTGAAGCAACGCTTCAAGTCTCGGGCGCAACGCGCCGCTTGTCTGGCGCTAATACGTCAGCGCAACGCCCAAGAAGGCGCGCCCAATCAGAGCAGAGCTCTATTTGCCTGGAGCAACGCTTCAGTTGCGCTGCGCTCTGCGCTGCGCGACACGTGTCAGCGCAATGCGCTAGCACAGATGCGCTAGCGCAGTTGCGCTGCGCTCTGCGCTGCGCGACACGTGTCAGCGCAGATGCGCTAGCGCAGATGCGCTGCGCTGTGCGCTGCGTGACACGTGTCACGCGCTGGGGCATCTGCGCCAAACTGAATTAAGATTTTAAGAAATCTTTTCTGTTCTAGTTAAAACAAGAAGATTTTCTTCTGCAAAGCAGAAGCCCTTGGATTAAAGATCCAACGGTGGGGAAAATTCCCCAGATCACTCAGAGAATGATCTCTTTAACAAATTTAACTAATTTGTGAGCACTATAAAAAGGACCCTAAGCCTCAATTCAAAGGGAGGAACATTTTTCTTGAAAATTCAAGAACTTTAAACAGAGAGAACTCTGAGAAGATTTCAAGAAAAAGGTAAAGAACCTTCATGAATTAGAAAAAATTCCTTCTAATAGATCATTGGTTTAAAAACAAGATCAATGATCTTTGCATAATAAACAGTGCTTTGCACTTCTTGTAAACTCCCGGTTCTTTAAAAACAATAAAAATTAAAATAAAATAAATAATAATAGTGCTTTGCACTTTTATGAACCTCTGGTTCTTCAAATAAAGAAAAATTTATTTTTCTTTGATCTAATTTAGATCAAGAAATTAAACAGTGCTTTGCACTTCCCTTCTTGAATCTAAAAGATTCTTAGTGCTTTGCACTTCCAAACTGCGCCGTTGCGCTCTTAAGAGAGCGCCACGTGTCGGCTATAAAACCACTTGTGCTAAGCGCCCTTAAGATAGAGCTTTGCTCTCTGGAATTGGCGCAACTCGCTGAGAGCACGCCACGTGTCGCCAGCGCAACAGCGCAGCGCAACAGCGCAGCGCGCTGCACTGTTGCGCTTGCGCTCGCCAGATCATGACACGTGTCCTTACCATAAGCGCTTGCGCTCAGTGATTGGCGCAAAGCGCCTGACAAATGCAATGCATTTCACTTCCTGAAGGGCCAAGCCCAATTAAAAGGCTTAACAAGCCTAATAAATAAAATGCTGTGCATTATTTGGAAGGGCAGAGCCCAATTGAAAGGTCCAATGGACCAAAATAAATGATCTGCATCATAATAAAAAGGGCAGATCCCAATCAAAATGGGCATAAATGGCCTGAAGTAATGCAATGCATTATTTAAGTATGGGCAAAGCCCTAGCACAGGTCTAATAGACCAAAAATAAATAAGGGTGTTGAACATTTTCAACTAGACTTAGCCCAATTTTGGCCGTAAGTCCTCAAATTAAATTGACTGAGTACGGCTGCTCCCTAGATCAATTTATATCTGGTTCGAGGGTACATCTCCGAACTCCTCTGACATCTGTCGTTGTAATCCTTCAACGACGTCAGAGAGGTGACGGGTCCCGACGACCACACACGTACATGGACTGCGGGGTCCTTAAACTCGTGGACCGAGACGTCCTTAAACTAATATCGGACCGAAACGTCCCTAAACTAATATCGGACCGAAACTTCCCTAAACTAATATCGGACCACCACGTCCCTAAACTGGAATATGGACCACTACGTCCCTAAACTGGCAATGGACCACCACGTCCTTAAATTGGTGATGGACCACCACGTCCCTAAACTGGAACAATAGAGCCCGAATGCTCTTGCCGGATCTAAACGGTCCCATTTAAGTTGATCTTAGCCCCAAATACGGCTAACGTATCCTTAGACATTTAAATGAACTATAAAACTCCAAATCAACCTTGGTTCAAGGGTACATCTCTGAACTCCTCTGACATCTGCCGTTGTAATCCTTCAACGACGTTAGAGAGGTGACGAGTCCCGGTGGCCAGATATTAAATCGATCATCACGTCAAGTTGATCTTAGTCCAAAACAGGACTAACGTATCCTTGACGAACGTTTAAGTTGATCTTAGTCGCAACGCGACTAATGCATCCTTAAATTAAAAACACCAAACCCAAATCTAAGTAAATACGGATTTGGACTAATCCACGTCCTACGGGCGACGGCATCACTCAGTCTCCGTATACAATCCACGGGCAACCACAAACAAAACAAACACACACACGACACGAAGTGAAATTCTGGAGAAGGAGAAAGTTGTTACCGCGATGCGGTAGCGTAATTAACTGCAGGGGCTTGCGCCTGCAGGGAAGAGCGTCCCCACAATCAAAAACCCCTCACCCTGAGGGGGAATCTGACGAAGTCTGCTACATCGGCCGCATCCGTCTAAACCTCCGATCCACGGTGACATAAATCAACTTGGCATCTTCGGAGAGATAGACGGATAAAACCAAATAGCATCTGCCCCGAACCTCAGGCACGGACGCCCTAACGTCCAGGCCGCCTTTCGGTGGGGAACAGGGAGTATCGAGACAGGCATTGGTACTCTAGAGTAGACCAGTGTATACGTTTCTTGACCCCAAATGGGGAGATGGTTGGTCCCACAGTTATTGGTGTTTGACACCAAAGATTGTATACATGTGCTCATTGGAGAATGAGTACACTGAACGGACTCGCCGAGAACTCCTAGATGGTATTAAACCTATTGTCAGATTGCAGTTGTTTGGTGAAAATGGTACGGGGTAGTATTTTAACTCGAGATCGTCATAGTGTCTTGTGTGTGTTCCCACTGTACTTTGATTACTACCCAACCATGGATTTAAAGAGTCGTGCATACAGGTTTTAGTTGGGAACAATCCCGAAGCACATGGAGGTAGTAAGCGTTCGAGATGGTATTTGTCTCTCTCGGTATAGGTAGTTGATGTCACGCTGTGCATGATGGACTATAACCATAAGTCCCTGGCCATGGCGGTTGAGATAAATTGATAAGGCTTATCATTTGTATCTTGGATGGTTATGATTTTAACATCGGCAATACTTATTGGGTTATTGGCGGTCTAACAGTATCCACCCCTAGACCTGGTATACGACACTCTCTGACGAAGAGACCGGACTGTACGGTGATAGTCACCGATAGGCTCTGTTAGGTATGGACGGGTTTACTTGTCGATATTTCTTTTGACATATACCTGGATAGTTGTTACATACAACTATTGACGCTGGCGTGTTTGTGGGTGCATTTGATCCAGTAACTCACTGCTAGCTATTGTTGAGTTTTTAGAGTCCTGCATAGAGGGTTTCCCCGCTTAGGCGAAACGATGTTGTGTGCTGTATGTTGATATGTGCAGGAGTTTGATTAAGCACGTGTATATGATACACGTGCATTAATCAAACGTTTGATAATACTAGCCTGTTATTCAAGAGTCTGGAATTTAAATCAAGAGTTGACTTAAAACCATATATGATATGGTTAGGGTTTACTTGTATTGTACTCTCTTTTACTCTATCATTTGGATTTGTATATGATACAAATACATAGTATATGTACATGTTACATATATGTCTCTTGTCTTGTAGCGGCAAGAGAGCATGTGGTTGAGAGGGGACCATTTGAGAAAATATCTAGATATTTTCTCAAGTACTCTCTTATTTAAAGAGCTAGATGAGAGAGAAATCCCACATTCTCTCATATTTTTTCTCTCCCTTCCTATTTGGAAATCCAAAGTGAGAAAATAAAGAGAGCTCTCTCCATCTCTTACTCTCTCATTCTAGCAAAATTGTGAAAGCAAGTTACTTCACAAAAGAGATGTTATTTGTGAAGTTGAAGCTTGGGTTGGAGTTTCTTTCGAAGTAGATCGTCTTCGGCAAGGAGGTCTGTGATCAAGCTCGATCCCATAACTAAGGAGCCTAGTTAGGGTCTTCCACTTGTGTATAGACACGCTTCAAAGGTTGTTATCCTCTCTACACCTTAGTTTATATTTATTTATCTCTTTTGAGTTCTTTCAATTGCCGGTTCTTGGATGTTTTTTGGTTTTCGGTTTTGGTGCTTGCATGAAAAATTCTTGTTTTCTATTCCGCGTTGGTTCGCAAATGTTGAGATCCTAGCACAATGAACTTACATAGTATCAAAGCCTATCCGTCTACTAATAGTTGTTTCAATGAATAATAGAGTTTAAAAACCCAATTTTTACAAAATCAGTTTTTAAAAATTAGCTAAAAAATCTCATGTTTTTGTATGTACTCGATCCCGGGGGTTCTCATTTTGGAACAAGAACCCCGCAAGTGATCAAGGGTGACCCCGAGCATCTCGGAAGGGCCATGGATGGTCCCCCCAACCCAAGAGCACCAATTGGTGCTCTCGGGTCTGGTACTTGGGTTGGGGAACTCCCATTCCCCCTCAGGTACTCTAGGGTCGAGCCCGAGCGCCTAATCGGGCTCTCAGGCGCATTTCGGGTCCTTCCGGACTCGAATTTTTGCAAAAAGAGAAGTTTTTGGGTGTCGGGGTACGCGTCGGATTTCGATTCTTTGAAAGTTGATATGTACGACCTCGTAGGTTAAAATTCTTGGCTATTTGTTTCAAATTAACTCGATGAATTGTTCTATCAAGTTGGTTTGAATATATATAAGGATATGTGTTAGTAAACGTAGCCTAATTGATGTGTGATCAATTAGACTAGGTTGCACATAGTTGAATTTGATGTTGGTGTGTTATGGTTTGGTTTGGATTGTCGTGATGAATAGGTCCTCGTGTAAATGTGAATGTATACAAATGTTGTATTTAATTCATGTATTAATGGAATACCAAATGTATTATTCTTTTATTTGAACCGCAGTCGGGTTGAGACTGTCGTGTCCTATTATATATATAACACTTGGAGGTTGCCCCGAGAAGGAGTGCTTGAGCCGCCGGGTTCTAGAATGCACTAGGTGTCCCCCTCAAGGAGTTGAGGCCGGGTTACCGCATTCTAGGATTGGCGGGTGGCTCGCCGCGCTTTTAGAGATTTTGGTAAAGATTATGTTAGGGAAATTTACACGACCGTGGAATGTCGCGTTTTGTTTGCGGTTCAAACGAAACGCGATATTCCTAGGATATCCGACTATACCATTTTCTGTGATAATTACCGCATGCCTGTGATGTGAGTACTTGCCTGTGATGAATATATATATATATATATATATATATATATTAAATGTTTCTATATTTTTTTCAATTGCAAAAGCCTCGCGTCTGCCCTGCTGTTAGCTAAGTAACCTAACAGTGAAGATCCGATGCCCTGTGGCGATTGCAATTGGCATATAAAAATATTCTATTTTCTTTTTTCTATCTTGGGGTGATAGGAAAATGATGGGACTACATTAATATGATTAGTGTAAAGTAAATAAACCTAATATGATGTTGTAGGAACCAATCTGTTTTTCAAAAGAACTACGTTTTTAAATCACTCGGTTCCTTCAACGATATCAAGTTCATTACATTAAAGGGTTTTTTCAAAACCAGTCATAGCCCTCCGTCATTTCAGATGAGTAGACTACTTAGTATTCGTGCTGTGTTTGTTGATCTTTAGTCAAGGGGTAGTGTACGATAGCTAAGTGATACTTGTGTGCCTCATATGATGAGATTGGTTAAGACAGTCATATGGCCTTGTTGATCTTTAGTCAAGAGTCGTGCGGGTAGGTCTAAATTAATCACGAAATGACGGGTTGAACTTGACTAGGATCGTATGATTTGTTGATCTTTAGTCAAGGTCATAAGGTCCTAGGGGTAAAAATCATATCGGGAGTTTCAATTGTTAAAACTTGCAATGTGATCGCATACCTTCTATGCGATAGTTGGACCCCGATTCACACTGTGAATAAAAGTTATTCTCAGGAGAATCTCGCCTTTATAATAAACTGGCTCAGTAGGTGACTAGAAAGGTATTTACGGGGTTAAGCCTTTGAGGAAAGGGGTTATTTAATTAGGACCGTGCAAAAGCGCAGGGAGCCTCTCTATTAGCACTTACACTGGCATGGCCGACCGGTTAGTGAATTGTGGGGTAAAGACAATTCCGGCTAATTCTCTTTTTAAGGTTTGAAGAAGAATTCAACTATGCAATTGGAGTCATCATGATTAGATAAAATAATTAACCATTATAATTTTGCAAGAGTACATGCTGAGTGTTTCTTTTCTCTCTCCAGCCAGCGAACATGACCAACCTTAAGTTACTACTAGAATAGAATAAACTAACTATACCAAACTATAAAAACTGGCTGAGAAATATCATCATTACCCTTACATATGTCCTCACCACTACTGCTTCCTAAATCCCCGGTACAGATTCATCGGTTGAGGATAAAGAGATCCACAAAACTTAGGATCAAGATTGCATGACTGCTAAATCCCTCATACCGGCCTCTATGAACAATGAGTTGCAGAGGCAATATGAGAAGATGGATGTTCAATCTATCTTTCTCCACTGCAAAGACTTGTATAAAGAGAAATTTTGATTGAATGAGATTTGTTATATTGTACTAAGTTTTAAGATAACGCAATCAAGACGGCGTCGTATGTAGCTAGCCGTGATGAGTACGGGTCATCCGCAGGGAGAACATACGTTTTCGATTCTTGTTCTCACGAGTTAAGCCAAAAGCCGTAATTTGTTCAATTCTAACCTAAGTGTTTTGTATATGAAAAAGAACGCTTGCTAGGGATAGAGTTAGGTTAGTTCAAATTAGAAAAATCTGTACACTTATCTTTGTGCCTCACTTGACTATTGATTCTAGGATAATCGGCAACAACGTGGATTAGAGTGCTAAAATATGGTATTTGCAATTGTGCGTGAAATCTGACTTATTGACCCTTGTCCTTCCGTTCTCGTCTGTTAACCCTCACCTCCTACCAAACCAAATGCAACCGATCACGATTAGGAATCACCGCTATTGTGGTAGGATAGGATGCCTAACGGAGCGCTTGCATGAAGTTTTGACGGAGTTCAATTTGCAAAAGGATACTAGAAACCAAACTCAAAACATAACCATGATCATTCCCTAACAAGAATGTAAACTACTCACAAACCATCACAAAAATAAAAAGAAAACACAAGAGAGAAGGCATCAAATAAAACATTGCAACTAACTAAAAGTAAGAGGATACTAGAAACCAAAGTGCAAGATTGTAAACTTCATTAAAATTTTAAATGAGAGTACAAGATAATGAATTCAAATACTAGAATCTAACCTTGCAAGCTCAATTAAGAGGTTGCAAAATCAGATAAAAGCAAAGAGCTCAAGATTAACTTAAACTGCTATGTACAAACCTTAAACAAAAGTTACAAAATGTAGAATGAACTTGGCAAAAAGTAAGATCCCAAGCTTGCTCTATGATCTGGTATTTATAGGAAACCCATCACCAAAAACAAAGTGTAGAAATGAGGTGATGTGACAACTAGGAGTGTCCAGAAGAAATTTAGAGCCAAATGGAGCAAGTGGGGAAGTAAATTGCAGCCAAATTGATTAAATCTGCGACTAGGAATTGAGTGGTGGGGCCCGTCTTTGTTGTGTGATCTCATAACCTCTCCATCATCTCTCTGGCATTGCTATTTTTTCTAATTGTCACCAAGGTGATATCTGAAGGGTTTTGGAGGGAAAGATTAACTTTAAATATATAACAACACACTTTTCACTTCATCATACCAAGCCCACTTGCATCTAAACCACTTGCCCTCTTGCATCAAGCTTTCCCAGGATGTCTTTCCATCGCTTTTGAGTGAAGGGTCCTACCCCCAGCTGGGGCGACAGAGAGCCGTTCGAAAACAGACGTGCGTTTGGGCTGGGGTACCCTGGAGACAACAACATTCGGCCTCCTTCCTTTTGAAGCTGGTTTGGTCACTTGCCTTGCCGAAGCCTCCACGACAGGAGCATTGAAGGCTGAAAATAATAGGATGGAGACAAATTGTAGCGGCAGCTCCTCCCATTACCGCATAAGGTTTGATGGGAGAATCACCCGTGCATTCGTCTTCATCGTGTATGATACTGGGGTTGCACCAAAATCCGAGTTCGTCCTTGAAGACATTTTCGTGTGATGTTGATTGTAGTTTTTTGCTGAAGATTGATAACCTTCATGAAAAAGCATAATTTCAGTACAAACAACGATGTATGAATTCGCATAATCATTTGACCTGAAATATGGGAGGAGAGATAAAGTTCTACCGGGCGTGCCAGAATCTGTAAAGTGTTTTTTCACAACCCTATTGAGATAGGAATGTTGGGGTCAAAATTTGCACCCCGGTTGACCAAGTCAAAGTCAAGGTCAACCTCAAGCCCGGTGGGCCCAAGCCCAAGCAAGTGGGCCAATGCCCGGGTCGAGCCCGAACACGAAGCGTCCAGCCTTCCGCTATACCAAAATAAAAATCATGTAATAAATAATTTTGATGTAATTTTTGTGCATGAATGTATGCAATATGGGCATAAAGCCAATTTTTTGTAAGCTCATGGCTTATGTGCAAAAAGAAATGGCACATGAGCAATGGGATGGGGAAAATGCCATTTTGTAAAGCCCAAGGGGCTATATGTAAATATGTAAGCCTATAAGAGGTAACATGATGAAAATATCTAAGATGCTCTTTTTCATTCCCCCAAAAAAAACTAGGGTTCTTTGTGCCTCCTGCTCCTTCTCCAAGGTTCTAAACCTTTTATTTCTTTTGAATTAAATCAAGAGTTTTACTCTTTCTTTTCCAAAACTAAGGAGTTTTCCACCACAAAACCCACAAAGGGGAACTCGGATCTCCTATCAGATCTGAAAAAGGAGAGATTTTTAAAATCTCCGACTTCTTGATCTTCAAAATCCGACCAACGAAGGAAGAAGAAAGAGACTAATCTCCAGAAATCCCACTTTGGGGAAGAGCTAGGGCTCAAGGGGAGAAGCCCTTCATCAGCTTCAAAACATCCTAGGAGTTTAACTCCTCATATATATATATATATATATATATATATATATATATATATATATATATATATATATATATATATATATATATATAGACACACACACACACATAGAATAATAAGTGCTCCATTCTGGGAGTACAACTCCCATTGCAGAGACCAAGTCCTTTTGCTGCTCGAGCGTCCACGTGCTGACACGTGGCGCGCTAGCGCTCTTGCGCTCGGAGTGATAGCGCCCAAAGCGCTAGCGCCCGAGCGCCCACGTGCTGACACGCGGTGCGCTAGCGTTCTTGTGCTCAGAGCGCTAGCTCCCGAGCGCCCACGTGCCGACACATGGTGCGCTAGTGCTCAGAGCGCTAGCGCTCTTGCGCTCAGAGCGCTAGCGCCCAAAGCGTAGCGCACGAGCGCCCACGTGCTGACACGTGGTGCACTAGCGCTCAAAGCGCTAGCGCTCTTGCGCTCAGAGCGCTAGCTCCCAAAGCACTAGCGTCCGAATGCCCACGTGCTGACACGTGGCGCGCTAGCGCTCTTGCGTTCAGAGCGCTAGCGCCCGAGCGCCCACGTGCTGACACATGGAGCGCTAGCGCTCTTGCGCTCAGAGCGCTAGCGCCCGAGCGCCCACATGCTGACATGTGGCGCTCTTGCGCTCTGAGCGCTAGCGCCTCAGCGCCCACATGCTGACACGTGGTGCGCTAGCGCTCTTCCGTTCAAAGCGCTGGCGCTGGCCCTACGCATCCTTTGGATACCTTTTCCCACTTTTATATATATATATATATATATATATATATATATATATATATATATATATATATATATACATATATATATATACATATATACATATATATACATACATACATACATACATATATATATATATACATATGTATACATATATACACACACACATACTCTACAACACTATCCCCCTCAAAAAAAATTGGGCCGGGGCGCTGCCCCGCACCCCGCAAGGGGGCTGCTAGCCCCCTTGACCCCCAGCCCGCTATCCGGGTAGCGGAACCCCCATAAAAACTCTGCGGGGCCTTCGATATATCCAAGCTCCCCTCTAAAACAAAACACACGTATACTGCACATTGAGTTCGCATGACCAGTTTAACCCGTCAATCGGAGGTTCCCTCGCTCCAAAGACAAGGGGTAATTAATGGCAGCTTAATCCGCGGTTGTCGGAGATTCGGATCCCCACAATCATTAAACCCCCGCCTACCCTAGGCAGGGGTAATCTGTAGTACGCCTGACAAGCGCGCGTGTATTCCCATCTCAATGGGGTGACGAAAAACACCCTACAGATTCTGACACGCCCGGTGGGACGGGTCTCTCCTCCGATATTTCGGGTTAAACGTTCATGAGAGCTCAATCAATATACATGTCTATATTTATACTAAAATAATGCTCTTTCATGCAGGTTTTCAAGCAATCACCTTTCAACAATGTCTCCAAAGATGAACTCAGCTCCCATCTCCTACACGATGAAGATAGACTCCAGGACGGTCCTTCCGGCCAGTCTCGGGCGACAATGGGAAGAGCCGCCGCTACCATTCGGCTCTATCCTGTTTGTGTCAGCTAACGACATCCCATCTCCTCAAGCCCCGGTGTCAGACAAACCGGTCTCGAAAGGCAAGAGGCCAAATGTAGTGGTCTCGAAGGTGCCCCAACTCAAACGCAAGTCGGTGTTTGAGCGACTTTCCTTGGCCCCAGCTGGGGGCAAGGACATCAACACCAACAAAGCAACAAGGTATCTTAGGCAAGCTCCAGCGGCGCCTCCGACAACTGCTCAATTGGGTGTCTTCTCAAGCCTCCCCATCACTCAGCCTATGGCGGCTTCCCGAAGAGCAGAAGCCTGCCAAGCGCTCAAGGAAGAGAAGCTGAGGCAGAAGCAGCTCAGATACAGAGCCAGCAAAAGTTCTAGGGCTTTGGCTATGTTAAAATTTATGAATTTCCAAAGCCCGGACTGCTCCATGAAATCAGCCGTCAAAGATAAAGAGATGGCTGGGTATGTGGTTCGCACCGTCTACATGGTCGGACATGAAGAAACGAGTCCTCCTCTTCTTCACAGCCATAGTGATGATATGATTGACGCTACCCGGCATCGGCTCGATCTAAGTGATGAAGAGCCCGCTCAGGCCGATAAGCCAGAGGAGCCCGTGGTTCCTGCGGAATTGAGCTCGGGCAATAAAGACGACCCGGTTGTCATAGCCTGAACTACAGAACAATTATTCCGATGGGTTCAGAGATAGCTTCGGACATGGACGAGAAGTTAGCCAAGGTACAGTCCAAGGTCGACGAATTGGCAAACGTCGCGGCGGATCTCGCGACCCAGGTCGCCCGATTGCAATTACAGCGAAATCAAATTTTGGTTCATGAGCCAGGGATTGATACTCGGAGGAAGCCAACTGATACCCCCTTCAACCTAAGAGCGGAGCGCCTTCACGGAAAACAACCGCAATCAGCCTCCAGTCCCTCCGATACATACGCAGGGGGGAATCGCCTCTGAAAGAGAAACTGGAAAAAGTCTATTCCTTCAAAAGGGAAAAAGTCCATAAGATCTTTAGGGACGCCCTAAGAAACGGTCTACAACTTCCAGAATCAAAGAGACCGCAAGAAGCGAATATGACCGACGACCCAGAATATTGCCTCTATCACAGGGTGATAGGTCATGCCATTGAGGACTGCTTCGTCTTCAAAGATTGGGTCGAAAGGCAATACAAGACGGGAGGGATAGAACTGTCTAAAGGCCTGTTAGCAAACAGTCAAGCTACGACCGCCGATTTCATGCAAATAGAGACCGAAGCCTTTCGGGAACCTAATCCTCCCGGACATGTGCCATTATCTGAAAAGGGCGAACCAAAGACTGATCGGCCTCGAGGACCAGCATCAGTAAAGACACCTACTCCAATGGAAAGAAAGAAGAAGGTATACTCCTTCAGGAGGGATGAAGTCCGCAAAATATTCGTGGACGCCTTGAACAACGGTCTGCAACTGCCTGTTCCAAAAAGGCCACATGAAATGAACATGACCGGCAATCCCATATACTGCCCATATCATAGAATGGTGGGTCATACTATCGAAGACTGCTATATTTTCAAAGATTGGGTGGAGAACCAATACAAGCTTAGAAAAACCTCACAGTCCTCGGATGTATCGACGAGCCACAGAGCTACGGTCATCAACACAGCTCCGCCAAGATCAAAGTTCAAGGGGCTAGGATAAGCAAAGAGGACCACCACGTCGTTAAACTGGGAACACCAGGGGACCACCACGTCATTAAACCGGAAACAATAGACCGCTAAGTCTTTAAACTGGGAATAGTCGACTTCTAAGTCGTTAAACTGGGAATGTAAAAAATATATATATGTAAATAGACAAAAAATGTGTGAATAAAAGAAAAATAAAGAAAAGCCAAAATGATGGGGCAACTCGCAATAAAAATCAGCGAGTAAAATAAATATGAAAATAAAGCCGAAATGATGGGGCAACCGAGAATAAAAGCCGAAATGATAGGGCAATCGTGATCTTCGCGATAAGAAAAGTTGAAATGATAGAGTAATTGCGGTAAAACAATAAAAAACAAGAACAAAACAACAAAAATCCAATTTCCCAAAATTCTCCCAGCCCTACGGTCAGTCCCCAAATTGACTACTATATACAATCCACGGGCTCAAATAATTCTCATCATACCCATATCCCACCGCAATCACCAGTTACGCGGCTGGTCTCCGCCTTTGGAATTATGCTCCATTGAGAAGACCCACTCATGTGTCCTCACGATACATGAGAAGAACAAACCTTTGTGGGATCCTTACAACTCACAAAGGAAAAACGCACTTAGGAGTCCTCACGACTCCTAAGGAGAAAATACACCTGCGGGATCCTTACGACTCGTAGGGAGAAAATGCTTTTATGGGACCCTCACGGCCCATAAAATTGTAAAGCCTTAGGTGACAGGGACCTAAAACTGCTTCCTAAGCCATCGCTCCCCAATCCCCAAGTGGCGAATGATGAGTCGCTCCTGGTACCATATTCCAGTGCAGCGATGCAGACGCCAACAAAATTCCAAACTTAAATCCCAAGCGGTGAATAATGAGTCGCTCCTGGTACCATATTCCAGTGCAGCGATGCAGACGCCAACCAAATTCTAAATCCCATGCCCCAACGGCGAATGATGAGTTACTCTTGGTACCATATTCCAGTGCAGCGATGCAGACGCCAACCAAATTCCAAATCCCATACCCCCAAGTGGCGAATGATGAGTCGCTCTTGGTACCATATTCCAGTGCAGCGAAGCAGACGCCAACAAAATTCTAAATCCCATACCCCAACGGCGAATGATGAGTCGCTCCTGGTACCATATTCCAGTGTAGCGATGCAGACGCCAACCAAAATCAAAAACCCCAAGTGGCGAATGATGAGTCACTCCTGGTACCATATTCCAGTGCAGCTATGCAGACGCCAACCAAATTCCAACTCCCATACCCCAACGGCGAATGATGAGTCGCTCCTGGTACCATATTCCAGTGCAGCGATGCAGACGCCAACAAAGTCCCGAAATTTTTTTCGGCCCTACGGTCTGGATCATACATCCTGCAAAACCGTATACAATCCACGGGCGTAAAACGATCCCAATCTCTCCCAAGTCCTGCCGGTGAGACTACTTTTAAAGTCCCACCAGTGAAAAAAAAACGGTATGTCCACAAGCAAAATGGGCACGGATGAAAACCCAAAAAGGCTCCGTGAGTAAACACAGCAGGACTGCCGGTGAGTTTGTGAAAACCCGAAAGGGCACAAACTCGTAAAAAAAAAGATGAAATGCACTCGCAAAGTCCTCTTGACTTTGTGAGGAGAAAATTCCCGCGTGAGATCCTTACGACTCACAAAGGAGCAACACCCTTATGAGTCCCCACAACTCCTAAGGAGAAAATACACCTACAAGATCCTTTCGACTCGTAGGGAGAAAATGCTTTTATGGGACCCTTACGGCCCATAAAATTGAAAACCCTTAGGTGATAGGGATCTAAACCTGTCTCCTAAGCCACCAATTCCCAAATCCTTTCGGGGCAAATGATGAGTTGCTCCTGGCATTATTCCAGTGCAGTAATGCAGATGCCAAACAAAGACCAATTCCCAAATCCTTCCGGGGCAAATGATGAGTTGCTCCTGGCATTATTCCAGTGCAGCAATGCAGATGCTGGAAAAAAAACCAATTCCCAAATCCTCTCGGGGCAAATGATGAGTTGCTCCTGGCATTATTCCAGTGCAGCAATGCAAATGCCAAACAAAAACCAATTCCTAAATCCTCTCGGGGCAAATGATGAGTTGCTCCTAGCATTATTCCAGTACAACAATGCAGATTCCAAACAAAAAAAACAATTCCTAAATCCTCTCAAAGACAGATGACGATTCGCTCCTGGTACCATATTTCAATATAGCGATGCTGACGTCAGCTCAAATCAAACAAATCAAACCAACAATCACTGCGGCGGAATCATGCTTCGTCCAAGAATATACCCCGTGTCGAAATCATGCTTCGCCTCAGGCGTATCTGCCTTCCATGTCGGAATTATGCTTCGAATCGGAATCAACCAGCGACACTCCGTGCCGGGGACAAGTCAACCAGCGACACTCCGCGCCGGGGAAAAGTCGAACATCAGCGACACTCCGTGCCGGTGACAAGTCAAACAGCGATACTCCGTGCCGGGGAAAAGTCGAACAGCGACACTCCGTGCCGGGGACAAGTCGAACATCAGCGACACTCCGTGCTGTTGAAAAGTCGATCAGCGACACTCCGTGCCGGGGACAAGTCGAACAACGACACTCCGTGCCGGGGAAAAGTCGACCAGTGACACTCCGTGCTGGGGAAAAGTCGATCAGCGACACTCCGTGCCGGGGACAAGTCAAACATCAGCGACACTCCGTGCCGTTGACAAGTCGAACAACGACACTTCGTGCCGGGGAAAAGTCGACCAGCGACACTCCGTGCCGGGGAAAAGTAGATCAGCGGCACTCCATGCCGGGGACAAGTCGAACATCAGCGACACTCCGTGCTGGGGACAAGTCGATCAGCGGCACTCCGTGCCGGGGACAAGTCGAACATCAGCGACACTCCGTGCCGGGGACAAGTCGAACAGCGACACACCGTGCCGAGGACAAGTCGATCAGCGACACTCCGTGCCGGGGACAGGTCGAACATCAGCGACACTCCGCGCCGGGGATAATTCGACCAGCGACACTCCGTGCCGGGGACAAGTCGACCAGCGACACTCCGCACCGGGGAAAAGTCGATCCGCGATACTCCGCGCCGGGGAAAAGTCGATCCGCGACACTCCGCGCCGGGGACAAGTCGAACAGCAACACTCCGTGCCGGGGACAAGTCGATCAGCGACACTCCGTGCTGGGGACAAGTCGATCAGCGACACTCCGTGCCGGGGACAAGTCGATCAGCGATACTCCGTGCCGGGGACACGTCAACCAACAGACACTCCGCCTCGGGGAAACATCGAACAACGACACTCCGTGCCGGGGACAAGTCGACCAGCGACACTCCATGCCGGGGGCACGCCTACCAAATCACTCTGTGCTAGAGAAATGTCAACCACAGACACTCCATCTCGGAGACGCGTCAAGCGTCGACCGTCCACGTCGTAAAAAGGGCAGTGCATCCCAAAAAATGGGAACCAAAGCAAGTCACCTCCACGCGAAAGAAGATCCATCAATTTCATGCACACGAATCACATATATAGTGTGCATTTATTGATGGGGGCACTTTGTTGGGGTCAAAATTTGCACCCCGGTTGACCAAGTCAAAGTCAAGGTCAACCCCAAGCCCGGTGGGCCCAAGCCTAAGAAAGTGGGCCAATGCCCGGGTCGAGCCCGAACACGAAGCGTCCGGCCTTCCGCCATACTAAAATAAAAATCATGTAACAAATAATTTTGATATAATTTTTGTGCATGAATGTATGCAAAATGGGCATAAAGCCAATTTTTGTAAGCCCATGGCTTATGTGCAAAAAGAAATGGCACATGAGCCATAGGATGGGCAAAATGCCATTTTGTAAAGCCCAAGGGGCTATATGTAAATATGTAAGCCTATAAGAGGCAACATGATGAAAATATCTAAGATACTCTTTTTCATTCCCCCCAAAAAACTAGGGTTGTTTGTGCCTCCTGCTCCATCTCCAAGGTTCTAAACCTTCTCATTTCTTTTGAATTAAATCAAGAGTTTTACTCTTTCTTTTCCAAAACTAAGGAGTTTTCCACCACAAAACCCACAAACGGGAACTCGGATCTCCCATCAGATCTCAAAAAGGAGAGATTTTTAAAATCTCCTACTTCTTGATCTTCAAGATCCGGCCAATGAAGGAAGAAGAAGGAGACCAATATCCAGAAACCCCACTTTGGGGAAGAACTAGGGCTCAAGGGGAGAAGCCCTTCATCAGCTTCAAAACATCCTAGGAGTTTAACTCCTCTCACACACACACACACACACACACATAGAATAATAAGTGCTCCTTTCTGGGAGTACAACTTTCATTGCAGGGACCAAGTCCCTTTTGCTGCTCGAGCGCCCACGTGCTAACACGTGGCGAGCTAGCGCTCTTGCGCTCGGAGCGCTAGCGCCCGAGCGTCCACGTGCTGACACGCGGTGCGCTAGCGCTCTTGCGCTCAAAGCGCTAGCGTCCGAGCGCCCACGTGCTGATACATGGTGCGCTAGCGCTCAGAGCGCTAGCGTCCAAAGCGTAGCGCCCGAGCGCCCACGTGCTGACACGTGGCGCGCTAGCGCTCTTGCGCTCAGAGCGCTAGCGCCCGAGCGCCCACGTGCCGACACGTGGCGCGCTAGCGCTCTTGCGCTCAGAGCGCTAGCGCCCGAGCGCCCACGTGCCGACACGTGGCGCGCTAGCGCTCAAAGCTTTAGCGCCCGAGCGCCCACGTGCTAACACGTGGCGCTCTTGCGCTCAGAGCGCTAGCGCCCGAGCGCCCACGTGCTGACACGTGGTGCGCTAGCGCTTTTGCACTCAAAGCGCTGGCGCTAGCCCCACGCATCCTTTGGATGCCTTTCCCCCCTTTTTATATATACATATATACATATATATATACATATGTATACATATACACACACACACATACTCTACAACACTATCCCCCTCAAAAAAAATTTAGGCCGGGGCGCTGCCCCGCACCCCGCAAGGGGGCTGCTAGCCCCATTGATCCCCAGCCCGCTATCCGGGTAGCGGGACCCCCGTAAAAACTCTACGGCCCCCCCCCGATATATCCAAGCCCCCCTCCAAAACAAAACACACGTACACTGCACATTGAGTTCGCATGACCAGTTTAACCCGTCAATCGGAGGTTCCCTCGCTCCAAAGGCGGGGGGTAATTAACGGCAGCTTAGTCCGTGGCTGCCGGAGATTCGGATCCCCACAATCATTAAACTCCCGTCTACCCTAGGCAGGGGAAATCTGTAGTACGCCTGACAAGCGCGCGTGTATTCCCATCTCAATAAGGTAACGAAAAACACCCTACAAGGAATGCGCTGGCTTTTCAGGTATGTACTGATTCTCCCTGCCCGTAATAGGCGGGGGTTTATTGATTTTGGGGATTCTAATCTCCGGCAGCCGCGGACAAAACTGCCGTTAATTACCACCCTGCTTTAAGGCGAGAGAACCTCCGATTATCCGCTCATACGGGTTATGCGAACTCAGCGTGCAATTTGTGTAAGTCGATGTCGCACACTCCATAGGAATTGTTAAGAGCCGGAATTAACAAAAAATAATTTTATGGCAAGCAACATCAACTAAACTTCCAAGATCGACCATAAGCTTTTACTAGCTAAACTAACAAAAGTTCTAATCTACTATGAAGTAATTTATACCTTTGTGTTCAAGTCCTTCGGCTCTTCTTATCCTCTTTTTAAGCTCCTTATTTGTATGGATCGATCTTGATCGTTTGCCTCCTCATGTCGAAAAAGATCCACCCGAGAGTCTATGGTTCAATCTTTAACCTCAAGAATGAGGTAACTAAAGTATCTAGTTTGCTAATCTAGATAGCTTAGGAGATGTAGAGAGTTAATTGGACTAATTTATCTCAATCACACTAAGATTCTCAACACATGAGAGTGTTTAGGGTTTGAGGAAGAAGAAGAGAGCAAAGAAGGAAAGAGAGTGTTAAGTGAAGTATGAGATGAAGAATGGCTAAGCATTGATAATATCAAGATATCATTTATCATAAAATATTGTGACATGCTTCAATAGTTATCCTAATGAATGAGTCATGTAATGTAGCCATGCTTCAACCATGCTTAAACAACACCTTATACCTCCACCTCATTATCCATTTAAACAAAATGGATTTATCACAAATGAGGTATCTTCTTCTAGAAGCACTCTTATGAAAATACAAGAATACCCCCCCACCGTATATACATACCCGTATTCATACCACGAATACCAAGAGATGAAAATAATCCAATATTATAATACTATAATGCGGTTTAATCCTAAGACCGCTAGTATTATCCATCCAATAAAAAAATACGTGTATCTAGTACACGTATATGATCGAAATCCTGCACGTAAAACCATATGGCCTCTACATCGTTTCGCCTGAACCAGGAAAAACCTCTTTGCGGGACTCTAAAGACTCGACAATATGCTGGCAGTGGGTTTAACCACAAACACGTTAGTGGCACGAGCTGTACGTAACGGCTACCCAGGTATCTGTCGAAAAGAAAGCTGGCGAGCAAACTCGTCCGAACTCCTACTGAGCCTGTCCGTGACAATCTCCGTACAGTCCGGTCTATTTGTCTAAGAGTATCGCATGCCGGGTTTAGGGGGTGGAAAACATAAGACCCTTAATAACTTGACAAGTCATGCCGATGTGGCTCAAGACCATCCGAGAATCTACTGATCTAACTATCGGTAATTCTCAATCCGCCCTGACCAGGGACTTATGGTGTTGGCCAACCGAACACAACACGATATCGACTCCCTATATCGGGAGAGACGAATCCACAACAATCGCTCACCTCCTCCATGTGGCTTTGGACTGTACCCAACTAAAACCTGTTTGCACGACTCAGTAAAGCCGTGGTAGGGTAATAATCAAAGCATAGTGGGAACTCACATGAGACAAATGACTATCTCAGGTCGACAGACTATCTGTACTCATGTCACCTGAGAACTGCTATATGACGATATGTATAATACCATCTAGCCAGTTCTCGCCGAGTCCGTCCAGTGTACTCACCCCCAGTAAGCACCTGTAAACAATCTTAGGTGCATCACACTAATGGCTGCGGGACCAACCATCGCCCCTCGTCAGGGTCTAGAAATGTATACACTAGTCTGCCCTGGAGTATCGATGCTTAGTCTCGATACTCCCATGACTAAGGACATTTAAGGATGTGCTTATCGACTACCCAGCTCCTACAAGTATGATTTCCATCATAATGCTGGTAGTCAATCAAGGATCCTAAGGGCTTTATCAACATGTATAAGCAATATGAAATAACAAGTAAAACATATCACATGTTAAGATAAAGGCAAACCAAATAGCATACTATCACACTGAGCAAGATTGTCCTCTACATACATATCCCTAGCATCCTATACAATGAAGGCCTCTAGAGCATACATATCCAACAATATGTAAGTATTTTGTTTTAAAGAAAATAGTTTTGAGGGTGCTTGGCGCTTAGCGCTTAGCGCAAAGGAAGGTGCTTGAGCCCGTTGATTGTAAGGATTACGCTTGGGCAAGGATTGGCGCTAGCGCCATGTATTTCACACGTACCTTTGCTCAAGCGCTTACGACCGTGGATGCACGGGTTACGCTAGCGCAAATGCTTGGCACTTAAGTTCGTGAATTGCACGAGTTGCGCTTGTGCAAGGATTGGTGCTAGCACCACGTATGTCGCACGTGCCATTGCGCAAGTGTTTTCGTCCGTGGATTGCATGGGTTGCATTGATGCAAACACTTGGCGCTCGCGACCATGGATTGCACGGGTTGTGCTTGCGCAAAGGATTGGCGCTAGCGCCACGTATGTTGCACATGCCTTTGCGCATGCGCTTTCGCCCGTAGATTGCACGGGTTGCGCTGGCGCAAACGGTTGACGCTTGCGACCGTGGATTGCATGGGTTGCGCTTGCACAAAAGATTGGCGCTTAACGATTTTGTAGAGCTGATGCTCCTCGTGTGGGCACCCAAATTTTAGGCGCCGCACCTTGAAGGTTTCCTCAATAGAAAAACCCAAAGGCTTTCCTTTTAATAGGGTCACCCTCAATTTTCTCCTATTTGGTCCAAAATATTCTCTTGAATCTTCAAAATTTTGGGTTTGAATCTTGAATAGTGAAAAGAGGTCTCTTTTCCCTTTTCCAATTTTTGGATCTTGCTACAATGAGTTTTTTTTGGAGATGGGTTCTCCTTCTTCTTCCACTTTCCCTTTTGGATCTTGAGGAAGAAGAGGGAGAGAGACAAAAATCTCTCATTTTTAGGATTTGATGGAAGATTAGATATCTTTTCAATGGATTTGTGGTCTAGAATCTATTTATTTTTGGAAAAGAGGTTTTCTCCAAATTTAATTTAAAAATAAGAAGAACCTTGAGAAGAGAGAGAGAGGAGGCTCAAAACCCTAGATTGATATGGGGAATCAAAGTTGTTATTTATTTTCTTCATGCGTTTGCCTTATATAGGCTTTACATTTTAAATTTTGCCTCTTAGGCTTTACAAAATGGCTCTTTTGTCTATCTCATGCCCATGTGCTTATTTCTTTTTGCACATGACCATGCATTTTACATAATATGGCTTTTTGCGAACTTAATTTACAATTTTATACTTAGTTGCATATAAAAAACTATTTATTACAAATTTCTTTTTCTTTCTTCTTCGATGGCCGGCCGGGTTCGCTTGGGTTTAAGGCGGTTTGGGTGTGGGCCCAGTTGCTTGGGATTGTTGGGATTCCTTAGCACCATGCCTAGGGTTTTCTAGCATCACTCATGCTACAATAAAAATTTGGGAAGGTGCTAAGCAATCTAACCATGAATCTTAACTAGAATTTTTAGGGTAATATCAATAGTATCATATGCTATAAACTATTTATAACTAAGTGAAGAGAATTCAACCTTTGTAGACTTGCTTTAGTGACTCCTTGGATCTTTGAGAGTTTGAAACGGCTCGCTAGAAACCTTCCTAGTCCACGATGATCCACCCGAAGTCCTTTTGCACAAAGCTCCTTACTTCACTTGATCAAGAATGAGGATGAAGCAAACACTTTACACTAATAGGCTAGAGTAGTGTAGAATAGTGATGTGGTTTCTTTTCTCACTTTAAAACCCTTTCTTTTTAACTAACTCACTCAAAAGAAATCTCAAGAGAGAGGAAGAAGAAGATGGCTTTGCTTGAGCTCAAGAGTTATGATAAAGATAAATGAATAATGAGAATAGAAAATATAAATATTTTCACACTCTCATCTAACCATGGGTTAATAAATATCTAGATATTTATTTTGGAGTTAAAAGCCAAAAGGAAAATTAATCCATGGTTAATAGTTAGGTCAAGTGTGGTCAAGTGTAGATAAATATCAACCATGAATCAATTTTCTTTTATCTTTAACTCAAAAATAAATACATACATAATTACTTCTATGTGAGTCTTGCATTGCCATCTAATATGTATCAACAACTATGATACCATGTATGCATGTATGTGTCCATACACATCATCATGTGCATGCATGCATGCATACATCAATATAGAAAAAGGGTTTAATAAAAAATGAGCTATAAAAAAGTCAATGTTAAATCAACTCTTGATTTAACAAACCGGTCATATCACATACGACCCAACCAATAGAAAAATGCCCGATTAATATACGGTATCATATACATGCATTTAATCGGGTCCCTGCGCATATCTCATATGCACACCACATCGTTTCGCCTAAGCTAGGAAACTCCTGTGTGGGACTCTAAGACTCGACAATACGCCGGCAGTAGGTGGTGATCATATCAAACACCCACAAGCTGCAAGCGGTCAGCTAAATGTAACGTCCATCCGGGTATTGAGCGATCAGAAGAAAAACAAGCGAAGCTGTCAAAAACTCCCGTCGAGCCAACTGGCAACACTTACCGTACAATCCGGTCTCTTCGTCAGATATGCTGCATATCGAGTCTAGGGATGGCATCGTCGACCTCAATAACTCAACAAGTCATGCCGGTGTATGGCTCATAATAGATCGAGAAACTACTTATAACACTTATTAGTAAATCTCAGCAGCCCTGGCTAGGGAATTTTTGTTATAGCCAATCAAGCATTGCACAACATCAACCCCCAATACCAGGAGAGACGAAACCCCTCCTATCGCTTATTGCCTCCATATGCATCGGGACTGTACCCAAAATCCACCTGTTTGCACGACTTAGTAGAGCCGTGGTAGGGTGGAGATCAAAGTACAGTGGGAGGACACACAAGACTCTATGACGATCTTTGGTCTACAGACTAACCTGTACCAGTGTCACCTGAGAACTGATATCCGACGATAGATATAATACCATATAGGAGTTCTCGGCGAGTCCGTTCAGTGTACCCAGTCTCCACTGAGCACCCGCATACAATCTTTGGTCTCACCACACCAGATGGATATGGGATCATCCATCGCCCATCATATGGGACAAGAATGGTATACGCTATTCTACTCTGGAATATCGATGTCCCGTCTCGATACACCCACGACTAGGAACAGTTCAAGGATATGCTTATAAACTACACATGTCCCACTAGTATGATCCGCATCATAGTCGCAGTAGTCAAGCAAATATCCTGAGGGCTTTATCAACATGTACCAAATGAGTAAGATGCATGATCAAATGAGCATGTCAAGATAAAGTAAACCAGATAGCATACTATCATGTCGAGAAAGAAAATCATTTATATACATACATATATATATATATATATATATATATATATATATATATATATATGTCCAAGCATCCACTATACATATAATGGCCTCTAGGGCATACATATATCCAACAATCTCCCACTTGCACTAAGGCCAATTATTGGCGTATCTCATACCCAACATCTCAAAAAGACGCTCATGCTGCGGCTGTGGAAGGGCCTTGGTGAGTGGATCCACGGTGTTATTCTTTGTATCTACTCTCTGAATCTCGATTTCGTGGTGATCTACTATCTCCCGGATCAAATGATATCACCTCAGGATATGCCTGGACTTCTGATGGGACCTGGGTTCTTTGGGCAACGCCATAGCCCCATTATTATCACAATACAGTGGTATTGGATCAATAATGGTTGGAACTACTCCTAGTTCCGCGACGAACTTCCTCATCTAGACGGCTTCTTTGGCAGCATCATTTGCAGCAATATACTCATCTTCCATCGTGGAGTCTGCAACGGTATCCTATTTGGAACTCTTCCAACTAACCGCCCCTCCATTGAGGGTGAATACAAACCCTGAGAGAGATTTGCTGTCATCCTTATCACTTTGGAAGCTGCAATCGATAAAGGACTCCATTTGGAGATCCCTATTACCATACACCAAGAACAATTCTTTAGTCCTTCGCAAGTACTTAAGAATGTTCTTCACTGCTATCCAATGTTTCTCCCCTGGGTTGGATTGATACCTGCTTACTACAGCTAGTGCATAAGCTACATCAGGGCGAGTACATAATATTGCATACATTATAGATCCTGCGGCTGAAGCATAGGGTATAATGCTCATGCGAGCTCTCTCTTCGTCAGTCTTCGGGCAGAAGTCCTTGGAGAGAGTGATTCCATGACAAGCGGACAAGGCACCACACTTAGAATCTTCCATACTAAACATTTTTAGGATGGTGTCAATATACTTTGATTGGGACAATCCCAATAACCTCTTGAATCTATCTCTATATATTCTAATGCCCAAAATGCAAGAGGCATCACCCAGGTCCTTCATGGAGAACTTTTGTGATAAGAATAGTTTGACCGATTATAGAATAGGAATATCATTTCCTATCAATAGAATTTCATCCACGTATAATACGAGGAAGGTGACAGTACTCCCTACAATTTTCTTATAAATGCATGGTCCATCTATATTTTTGACAAAATCAAACTCTTTGATTGTATCATCAAAGCAGATGTTCCAGCTCTGTGATGCCTGCTTTAATCCATAAATGGATTTAAGCAACCTACATGCCTTTCTGCTGCTCCCACTGTCAATGAAACCCTCTGGCTGATCCATAAAAACGCATTATTCTAAATCACCATTTAGGAATGCAGTCTTTACATCCATCTGCCAGATTTCATAGTCGTAGTGAGCAGAAACAGCAAGTAGGATCCGAATGGATTTAAGCATTGCTACTGGAGAGAAAGTTTCATCATAGTCCAATCCTGGTCTTTGACGAAAATCTTTCGCTACAAGCCTTGCTTTAAAGGTCTCCACCTGTCCATCTACACCAATCTTTCTCTTAAAGATCCATTTGCACCATACGGGTTTTATTCCAGAAGGTGCAACGTCCAAAGTCCATACTTTGTTTGTGTACATGGGCTCCATTTCGGATCTCATGGCATCCGGCCACTTTACTGAGTCACTACTCGTGTAAGCTTGCTGAAAACTAGTAGGGTCATCATCATCCATGATACAATCTTCTTTATCACCATCAATGAGAAACCCATAGTATCTCTCTGGTGGGCGAGAAGTTCTACTAGATCTCCGGAGCAGCTGAGGTTCTTGAAGTTCTACTGCAACATCAGTTTCAACCAATTCGTCATAAGCAATTTGTGTCTCTAGAACCTCTTCTAGTTCTACCGCATTGCCATCAGTACTATTTGTAAAAAATTCATTTTCTAAAAATGTGGCATGTTGAGAAACAAACACCTTTTGATCCTCCTTGTGGTAGAATAGATATCCATATGAATGTTTTGGATATCCCACAAATTTACACATGACCAATCGTGTCTCGAGTTTGTCTGGATTCTGCTTTTTAACAAAAGCCGGACAACCCCATATCCTAACTCTTTTAAGAGATGGTCTCTTTCCACACCATATCTCATATGGAGTGGTTGACACGGTCTTGGTTGGAACCCTGTTTAACATATACATTGCTGTCTCCAATGCATGTCCCCAAAAGGAAAGCGGTAACTCAGCATCACCCATCATGGACCGTACCATATCTAATAGGGTACGATTCCTCCGTTTTGACACACCATTGTGTTGTGGTGTGTAAGGGGGAGTGAGCTGAAAGAGAATCCCATTCTCTTTTAAGAAGTCTGAAAACTCTGTACTCAAATACTCTCCACCTCGATCCGATCGAAGTTTCTTGATGCTCAAGCCTGTTTGTTTTTCTACTTCAAGTTTGTACTCCTTGAATTTCTCGAAACCTTCGGATTTATGCTTTAATAAAAACACGTGTCCGAATCTTGAGAATCATCAGTAAAAGTAATGAAGTATGAAAAACCGCCTCTAGCATGTGTAGACATTGGTCTGCATACATCACTATGTATAAGGCTTAAGAGTTCCACAACTCTTTCTCCGTGTCCAGTAAACGGAGTTTTGGTCATTTTACCTTTGATACAAGACTGACAAGTCGCATAAGATTTATATTCAAAAGGATTCAAATATACATATTTATGTTGCTTGTTTAGTCTTGTTTCATTAATATGACCAAGTCTACAATGCCAAAGAAAAGCTTCATTTATATCTGAATTTTTTTTTATTTGTATGTTGTATATTGAAAACTGTGTGTTGGTTCAGGACGTAAATACCGTTATTTAGTGTACCATACCCAATCAACTGTTGATTCAAGTTAATATTCATAACATTATTTTGCAATACAAAATGATATCCTTCATTGTCTAACAAAGAAACGGATATTATATTACATAGCATACTAGGTACATAATAACAAGGGTTCAAAACCAAAATATATCCTGAAGGCAACCCCAGATGATACTCTCCTACGGATACAGTATGTACATTGAAACCATTTCCAACCCGAACAGTATGGTCACCAGTCTTCAAAACTTTAATGTTTCTCAATCTCTGGATACAATTGCAGATGTGAGAACCAGAATCGGTATCTAATACCCAAGATGCAGAGTTTATAGAAAAACATTTTTCAGATACAAACACACCTGAAGCGGAAGCATCGGTATGCTTCTTCTTCTTGAGATCAGCAAGATACAAAGCACGGTTGTGTTTCCAGTGTCTCGACTTGTGGAAGTAAAAACATTCTCCTTTTCCACTTCCCGCGGCCCCGGATTTGTCTTTTCCCTTCGCCTTTTGAACTCCACCTCTCGGTTTGGTGGGTTTCTTCTTCTTCTTTCTCTTGGCCTTGGCTTTTGGGACGGAAAAGGAAGATGGCCCAGCAAGCAGAGCGAGAGTTTTCGATGTCTTAAGTGTGCTCTCTGCACTTCTCAACATATTGAGAAGTTCAGGTAGTGATTTCTCTAAATCGTTCATATTGAAATTCACAATGAACGGAGCAAAGGCAGGGGGAGAGACTGTAGAAAAATATCAGTATATTTCTCATTATCCATGATCCATCTCAGGTCCTCAAGTTCCTATACAAGACAAATCATCTTCAAGACATGTTCTCCTACTGATGTGCCAGGGGCCATCCGCATCTGAAACAACTTTCGAGATACCTCTTGTCACGCCCCGCTTCCCAAAATACGGAAAACGAGGGATGACTTGGCCATCCATGCTCCTACGGTCAGGAAATCATCCCGCCGTAGTCACACTTCGGCTTCTAGCATTACATGGTAATCAGTAAATAAAGCACAGTAGTAAAGGAATAACATCACTAATTTATTACATTAAAATTTGCATTGTTCACAAATTACAGATAACAAGAACAAATACTAACCAAGTTCAATCTCACGATCACTTTTATAGAAAGCAGTAAAGATAGGAAGTACACCAGACTATATCTCCGTGAACTCGAAAGGTAGATCTGTCTCCTGCGCTGGTCCTTCCACGGAATCTGAGCATGAATACTCAGGTCGTCAGAGCGACACAATAACAATATTATTATAAAAAGATGAAACAGGTAAATGAGGTAATACTAGTGTAAGAACAATGCAAGTAATCACTGTGTCACTATATGATGCAGGATATGTTCTGTGTCCCTACCGGTCTCTAGGTCATGTTTGAAATCGCATAGTGGAAGGAGGATCATGTTTAACAGGAGTCTCGTACATACCCGAGACAACGGCCCACATGCTCGGGACATAACCCTGTCAGCCGGATCGCTAGATCCTACCTAATATATATATCACTGCTCGAATGATCATCCTCTAAAACACGGTCCCGCTAAATAAGATACTCTTTCCACTTCGATTTCCCATTTATTCCCAGGTTTACACTATTTGTGATCTTGATTTAGTCGTGTACAAATATACCAATGGCACGGTTTTATCACTGCTCACTGTATCAATCACTGTCAGGAATATTCACTTCCCATTGGTATACCCGTCACTCCTAAACCAATATCAACCACGCACGATAATGCAATGTCCACTGACTATAACACGCACTAACACTAAGTATATGGCAAATGGGGTATGATATATGTATGTATGCTATCAATAAGCTAAGTATGATATGAATCAACAAGCATGTCATTGACTTACATAAATTGCATAAATTCATCCGTTTAGAATTCAACAAAATGAAGCAAGTAAGATAAATAGATCATTCAGTCAGAAATTCATCAAAATTTGTTTCAGTTCAATCGGGATTCCGGTTTTCAAGATACAGCTGTTTCATTTTAAGTGCTCGCGGCTGGAAATTCAGTTTCAGAACTAAACGTCCGTTTCGCGACATGAATTACACCTAGTTGGGTTCAGATTTTAGCTATGGTATAGTTGAATAAAATCTAGGGTTTTCAATAGAGTATTCAACGCAACAGACGGATCCTCAATCGCGTCTGTACGTTGAAAGTTATACACAGTTTAATGTCAGTATATTACTTCTGAATCTGTTCTGGACAGTTATACGTTCTGCCCTTTTATTTACAGTTTAAAATAGCAAACGGCAATGAAACGGAATGGAACCACTTGTTTTGTTTAGCTAACAGAATTATCTTTAATCTACTGTAGAGTTCCGTAACATATGACTTCAGGAAACACAGTGACACACATTTTGGTACAGTACACGATAAACAGAGTCGCTCTGGACTGCAGTCCAGAGTCGCACTCCGATCTAATTATCATCACAGTTACAGAACAGAAATCATTAGAAGTTTACATAGGGTTAAAGTTCGTCGAGTCGGCTTCGATTTAAGCCCTCGAACGTATCATTCCAATATGTATATAATTTACAGTGATTTTATTAATTTTCAGATACGGGAAAAATTCTAGTTTTATCGGCATATTTGGGGGTATCAATTTTTGTCACTAACAATCATATTTTCCAGCGAGATTCATACACGATATTTATCATCATATGGGCCAACAGAAAATGTCAGTTTCCGTCAAAATAAATAATTATATTCATTGGAAACTAGTATCGAACACTTAGGTCACATAATATATCGGCAATCGGCAATTTTATAAACTATATGATTTAGGTTTGTACCACAACTATATTAGCATGAAGCAAGTAAACACTTGCCTGGAAACGTCTCGGGGTCGTACGGCAGCAGCGGCGTCACGAACGCGTGAGGTACGCCGTGAAACGGATTTGTGCGAGCTTGGATCGAGATGCGGATTTTGCGTCGGAGTTGTCCGGAGTCGTTGCACGGTCACTGGAGGTTGAGGGGTGCTTGGTGATCTTCTGCGAGTGCACTGGCGTCGACGACGGTCGACGGCGTCTCTCCGGCGATGGCCGCAGTGAGTGTTTGTAAAAATGGGTTTTGTGTGGTTTTGGAGAGAGAGAGCAATGGTGGTGCCCAGGTATGGGTGTAGGGGTGTGTGGATGTTGATGCTGATGACGAGGAGGTCGTAGGGTGGTCGGCAATGTGGTGGGGAGTTCGCCGGCGTCGAGGGTGCAAGGTGGTGGTCGGCTCGGGTGCACTGGGTTGGTGTGCAGAGGTGCTCGGCAGGGGCTCGGGTTGATGAAGGTGGAGTCGTAGAGGGAGAAGGTTGGTGGAGGAGGAGTGAGGGATCGCTGAGGGTTGTCGAGGGTCGTCGCCGGAGGCAAAGTGAGGAAAAAATTTGATGCTCGGTGAGTTTTTGTGAGGGAGAGAGATGAGGGATTAATTTGAAATGGCAGAGAAGAGAGGTGGGGGTGTGAGGAAGAGGATGAGGATTGGAGTCGTGGTGTAACGTCGCGTCAACGGAGGCGTGGGCATGGGCATGAAACGCGGCGGAGGAAAGGGATCGCGTGCGGAAAGGGGAGGTTACCGTTGGGGAAGATGCACAGGGCGGACTGGGTCGGGTAATGAGGAAGCGGGCCGAAGGAGAACGGGCTGGGAAAAATTAGATTTCAGTTTAAATTTTCTAAAAAATTAAACTATGGGCTGAAGAAGGAAACGGGCTTGGGGATTTAAAAAAAACTTATTTAAATTTATGGGCTGATTAAGGTAGTGGGCTGGGGAATTTCAATTGGGCTGGTGGTGTAAAAAAAACATAGGGTCGGCTTAAGGTAATTTATTTGTTTGAAAACAATGGGCTGAGGTTTTAATAAAGGGTTTGGGGTTTTGTAAAATATTTTATTTGTTTTTTAACTTTTGGTTTGTGTTTGGTTTTTCCAAATTAGTTTTAAGTCTTGGGTTTTAACTTTTAGGGTTTGGAAAAAAATGTAAATATTAAGCTTAAACAACCAATTCAAAGTATGAAGGAAAAAGAAAAGAAACCATTGGAATTCAGAAAATAGGAAACTTTTATTAAAATGGAAACGGGGATTTACATCATACCCCCCTTAACAAAAATTTCGTCCTCGAAATTTAACAAGGATACAAGGAGACAAAGTACTAAACAAAAAGATGTGGATAACGATCACGGATATCTTCCTCCCGCTCCCAGGTGGATTCTCCTGGGGAACGACCGCCCCAAGACACTCGGACTAAAGGAATGATCTTATTCTTCAGCACTTTCTCTCTGTGGTCGAGGATGGTAGTAGGCTGCTCCTCGTACAATAAATCGGTACCCAAAACTAGCTCTGAATGGTCCAGGACATGGCTCTCATCCCGAACATAACGCCGCAACTGTGACACGTGGAAGGTATTGTGCACACTAGCTAGCGATGGAGGCAAGGAAAGTCGATAGGCCACCTCTCCCACTCGCTCTAGCACCTCAAAAGGTCCGATAAAACGGGGACTAAGCTTTCCCCGACCTCCAAATCTGATAACTCCACGAGTAAGGGAAATCTTCAAGAATACGTGATCTCCGACTTCGAATTCTAGTGCCCTCCTGCTGGTATCTTCCCAACTCTTCTGTCGATCCTGAGCCGTTTTAATATGCTGCCTGATCATTTGGACCTTGTCGACTGTCTGAACAATGAGTTCGGGGCCCAGTAGTCTTCGTTCTCCCACATCATCCCAACATACTGGGGATCGACACTTCCGTCCGTATAGTGCTTCAAAAGGAGCCATCTGAATACTAGCCTGATAACTATTGTTATAGGAGAACCCGACTAGATGCAGATGGTCCTCCCAGGAACCCTGAAAGTCCAACATACAGGCTCTCAACATATCCTCGAGCGTCTGAATCGTACGCTCGGATTGTCCATCCGTCTGTGGGTGATAAGCTGTGCTGAATTTAAGGCGGGTTCCTAAACTTTCCTGTAGGCTCTTCCAAAAGTGTGACAAAAATCTAGTGTCCCGGTCTGACACAATGCTGACTGGAACACCGTGAAGTCGTACAATCTCCTGCATATATCTTTCTGCCAGTGATTCTGTCGACTGTCCCACTCGGAAAGGTAGGAAATGTGCAGCTTTTGTGAGGCGATCGACGATAACCCAAATGGCGTTATTGCCCCTAGGGCTCCGTGGTAAGGCCGTCACAAAATCAATAGTAATGTGCTCCCACTTCCATTTAGGTATTGGCAGTGGTTGTAACAATCCTGCTGTCCTCTGATGTTCCGCCTTCACCTGCTGACATACCAAGCACCTGGATACGAACCTCGCAATTTCCCGCTTCATTCCGTTCCACCAAAAGTGCTGCTTTAGGTCCTGATACATTTTTGTACCTCCTAGATGCACAGAATAAGCTGAACTGTGTGCTTCAGCCAAAACTTCTTCTCGAACATCTCCCTTAGGTACGCAGAGTCTGCTACCAAATCTCAGAGAGCCATCTTTATGTATAATCAAATCCGTTCTCAGTCCAGCTTCCACTTGCTCTCTGAACTTTTGCAATCGGGGATCATCCGCTTGTGCAATCTTGATGCGATCCACCAGAGAAGATTGCACCTGTAGTTGCCAAAGTTGACTGAGTGCGTTCGGCGTAATGACTTCAAGTTCAAGTCTCCGGAAGTCCTCAATAATGCTCCTCTGATCGGTCAACATCATGACCGCTGGCTTGCGACTGAGCGCATCTGGTACAACGTTTACCTTCCCCGGGTGATACTGAAGGTCCAAGTCATAATCTGCCATCAACTCTAGCCATCGGCGCTGCCTCATGTTCAGTTCTTTCTGAGTGAAAACATACTTCAAACTTTTGTGATCTGTGTACACCTCCACTTTCTCACCCAATAGATAGTGCTTACAAATCTTCAATGCAAAAACTACCGCAGCTAACTCCAAGTCATGTGTAGGGTAGTTCTTCTCGTGGTTTCTCAGTTGTCGAGAGGCGTAAGCAACCACTCGGCCATGCTGCATTAGAACACAGCCTAAACCCTTCCCTGAGGCATCACTGTGTATCACCAAACCACCGGAATTATCTGGTACTGTAAGAATAGGCGCCGTGGTTAATTTCTGCTACAGTGTGTCAAATGCCTGAGTGCACTCCTCTGTCCACGTAAACGGTACGTCCTTCCGTGTCAGCCTCGTCAATGGTTCAGCGATTCTTGAGAAATCTTGGACGAATCTCCGATAATAACCTGCCAATCCCAGGAAGCTCCTGATCTCGGCCACTGACTTCGGCGTTGGCCAATCTCTGACAGATTCTATCTTTGCAGGGTCCACCGAGATGCCTTCGCCCGAAACGATATGTCCCAAAAACTGAACCTTGTCAAGCCAGAATTCACACTTGCTTAGCTTCGTATACAACTTCTCTTCCCGAAGAATTTGTAGGACCGTGCGCAAATGTTCAGCGTGCTCTTTCCGGGTCTTCGAGTAGACAAGTATGTCGTCGATAAACACAACAACAAACGTGTCCAAGTACTTTGCGAACACCCTGTTCATCAAGTCCATGAATATTGCTGGGGCATTGGTAACACCGAACGGCATCACAAGGAACTCGTAATGTCCGTACCGGTTCTTGAAAGCCGTCTTGCATACATCCTCGGCTGCTACTCTGATTTGATGATATCCAGAACGGAGGTCCAACTTCGAGAATACCTTGGCTCCACTTAGCTGATCGAATAGGTCGTCAATGCGCGGGATTGGGTACTTGTTCTTTATGGTGACCTTGTTCAGCTCCCGATAATCTATACACATTCGCAGCGATCCATCCTTCTTCTTTACTAACAGGACTGGTGCACCCCACGGTGAAGCGCTTGGCCGAATAAATCCCTTCTCCAATAGTTCTTCAACCTGCTTCTTCAATTCCACCAACTCAACTGGTGCCATTCTATATGGGGCTCTGGATACTGGGGCTGTACCTGGAGTCAAATCGATTGAGAACTCCAAAATTCGAGGATGTGGTAGACCTGGTAGATCCTCAGGAAATACGTCCAGAAAGTCCCGAACAACTGCTGGAACTGGGCTCTTATCAATCTCCATAGCAGTCAGCTCCTTAGGCTTTGCTCTGTATTTAGCCGGCTCCAAAGATTCGCTTCCGCCCTCGAAAGTAAACTCCGGGTGATTGGGAATGCGGAAGATCACCTTCCTTGCATGACAATCGATAACTGCATGGAAAGTGCTCATCCAATCCATTCCGGGAATTGCGTCGTAACTGCCTGTCCCAATGAGTAGGAAATCCGCATAGAATTCCCTGCCACACACTACAACCGGGCATAATCTACATTCTCGACTAGATATTATAATGCCATTACCCGTATGAATTTCCCATCCCTTGGTTAGTGGTTCATGTGGTATTGAGTGTGTATCAGTGAAATGCTCAGACAAGAAACAATGCGATGCTCCCGAATCAAATAGTACTCTAGCTGGCAAAGAATGTACGAGTAGAGTACCTGTAACCACGTCTCCTGACGCCTCTGCCTGCTCGGCGGTCAAGGTGAAAGCCCGTCCCTGACCGCGACCTGTAAAGGGTTGCCTCTGCTACTGCGGCCTCTGTTGTGGCGGTCCAGAACCTCCCTGTATCTCTGCTCGCTCAGGGCAATTGTTAACCTTGTGCTGACTGGATCCACAAATCAAGCACTGTCCTTCTGAGTATGCCCACCTCTACCGCAATAGCCTCAAACTACGCCCTGTCTCTGGGGGCGATGCTGTGGTACGAACGGGCGCTTCATTTGTGTCGTTCCGGCTCTGTGAACCGGTATAGCTCCTCGAGAAGGCGCGTGGGTACGTGCTGGAACGACTGGGGGTTTTCTGAACTTGTTAATCAATTGCTCCTGAACTCTCGCCGCGTTGAGTACCTGTGCGAAAGTCTGCAAATCCAACGATGCAATCAACTGCTGCAACTCGAAATCTAACCCCTGAAGGAAACGTCTGGCCCTGGTGGCCTCTGATTTAACCGTGTATGGAGCAAAGCGGCTCAGACGGTTGAACTCTGCCGCATATACGTCCACTGGGCGTCCATTCTGCTTCAAAAGAATAAACCTTTCCTCCATTTCTGCCTTGGCTGTGGAAGGAAAATAATGATCTAGGAAGCACTCCTTAAACTTGCTCCATTCAATCGGCTCGTCAAGTCTGCTTTCTTCCACCGACCACCATGTACGGGCTTCGTCTTCTAATTGAATCTTTATCACGTCCACTCTGTCTTCCTCTGGAACCCTGGCGGCTGTCAATAAATTCTCCATGTTCACCAGCCATTGCTCAGCCTCAAGGGGTTCAGCTAGCCCTGTGAATGCGGCTGAGTGTAACCGTCGGAAGTCTGATACAGTACCAGCCCTAGCCTGATAAGCTGGTGGAGTAGCACCCTCAGGGGCGGTAATGAGTGCGGATGGTCCTCCTGCGGCGGTAATCGCCCTAAGTCCCTCAGTGAGTAAATCTGTCTTCCTCTCCTGAGCTTCCGCGAGAGTGGTCAGTGCACTAAGTATTCTTTCCGTGCAGTCCTGAGAGCTGGAGTCCGAGGAGGGGTCGTTCGGGGACGTCATATCACTGGAAGATTCAAAAGGATAGGATCAGATTCAAGGATGAAAATCAAGAGTAGTGAAACAAGAATAACGTAATACAGTATAGTTAATGTTATCCCTTGATACTAAACATAGGCTCTGATACCAACTAAACCATGTCACGCCCCGCTTCCCAAAATACGGAAAACGACGGATGACTAGGCCAGCCATGCTCCTACGGTCAGGGAATCATCCCGCCGTAGTCACACTTCGGCTTCTAGCATTACATGGTAATCAGTAAATAATGCACAGTAGTAAAGGAATCACATCACTAATTTATTACATTAAAATTTGCATTGTTCATAAATTACAGATAACAAGAACAAATACTAACCAAGTTCAATCTCACGATCACTTTTATAGAAAGCAGTAAAGATAGGAAGTACACCAGACTATATCTCCGTGAACTCGAAAGGTAGATCTGTCTCCTGCGCTGGTCCTTCCACGGAATCTGAGCATGCATACTCAGGTCATCAGAGCGACACAATAACAATATTATTATAAAAAGATGAAACAGGTAAATGAGGTAATACTAGTGTAAGAACAATGCAAGTAATCACTGTGTCACTATATGATGCAGGATATGTTCTGTGTCCCTATCGGTCTCTAGGTCATGTTTGAAATCGCATAGTGGAAGGAGGATCATGTTTAAGAGGAGTCTCGTACATACCCGAGACAACGGCCCACATGCTCGGGACATAACCCTGTCAGCCGGATCGCTAGATCCTACCTAATATATATATCACTGCTCGAATGATCATCCTCTGAAACACGGTCCCGCTAAATACGATACTCTTTCCACTTCGATTTCCCCTTTATTCCCAGGTTTACACTATTTGTGATCTTGATTTAGTCGTGTACAAGTATACCAATGGCACGGTTTTATCACTGCTCACTGTATCAATCACTGTCAGGAATATTCACTTCCCATTGGTATACCCGTCACTCCTAAACCAATATCAACCACGCACGATAATGCAATGTCCACTGACTATAACACGCACTAACACTAAGTATATGGCAAATGGGGTATGATATATGTATGTATGCTATCAATAAGCTAAGTATGATATGAATCAACAAGCATGTCATTGACTTACATAAATTGCATAAATTCATCCGTTTAGAATTCAACAAAATGAGGCAAGTAAGATAAATAGATCATTCAGTCAGCAATTCATCAAAATTTGTTTCAGTTCAATCGGGATTCCGGTTTTCAAGATACAGCTGTTTCATTTTAAGTGCTCGCGGCTGGAAATTCAGTTTCAGAACTGAACGTCCGTTTCGCGACACGAATTGCACCCAGTTGGGTTCAGATTTTAGCGATGGTATAGTTGAATAAAATCTAGGGTTTTCAATAGAGTATTCAACGCAATAGACAGATCCTCAATCGCATCTGTACGTTGAAAGTTATACACAGTTTAATGTCAGTATATTACTTCTGAATCTGTTCTGGACAGTTATACGTTCTGCTCTTTTATTTACAGTTTAAAATAGCAAACGGCAATGAAACGGAATGGAACCACTTGTTTTGTTTAGCTAACAGAATTATATTTAATCTACTGCAGAGTTCCGTAACATACGACTTCAGGAAACACAGTGACACACATTTTGGTACAGTACACGATAAACAGAGTCGCTCTGGACTGCAGTCCAGAGTCGCACTCCGATCTAATTATCATCACAGTTACAGAACAGAAATCATTAGAAGTTTACATAGGGTTAAAGTTCGTCGAGTCGGCTTCGATTTAAGCCCTCGAACGTATCATTCCAATATGTATATAATTTACGGTGATTTTATTCATTTTCAGATACGGGAAAAATTCTAGTTTTATCGGCATATTTGGGGGTATCAATTTTTGTCACTAACAATCATATTTTTCAGCGAGATTCATACAAGATATTTATCATCATATGGGCCAACAGAAAATGTCGGTTTCCGTCAAAATAAATAATTATATTCATTGGAGACTAGTATCGAACACTTAGGTCACATAATATATCGGCAATCGGCAATTTTATAAACTATGTGATTTAGGTTTGTACCACAACTATATTAGCATGAAGCAAGTAAACACTTTCCTGGAAACGTCTCGGGGTCGTACGGCAACAGCGGCGTCACGAACGCGTGAGGTACGCCGTGAAACGGATTTGTGCGAGCTTGGATCGAGATGCGGATTTTGCGTCGGAGTTGTCTGGAGTCGTTGCACGGTCACTGGAGGTTGAGGGGTGCTTGGTGGTCTTCTGCGAGTGCACTGGCATCGACGATGGTCGACGGCGTCTCTCCGGCGATGGCCGCAGTGAGTGTTTGTAAAAATGGGTTTTGTGTGGTTTTGGAGAGAGAGAGCAATGGTGGTGCCCAGGTATGGGTGTAGGGGTGTGTGGATGTTGATGCTGATGACGAGGAGGTCGTAGGGTGGTCGGCAATGTGGTGGGGAGTTCGCCGGCGTCGAGGGTGCAAGGTGGTGGTCGGCTCGGGTGCACTGGGTTGGTGTGCAGGGGTGCTCGGCAGGGGCTCGGGTTGATGAAGGTGGAGTCGTAGAGGGAGAAGGTTGGTGGAGGAGGAGTGAGGGATCGCTGAGGGTTGTCGAGGGTCGTCGCCGGCGGCGAAGTGAGGAAAAAATTTGATGCTCGGTGAGTTTTTGTGAGGGAGAGAGATGAGGGATTAATTTGAAATGGCAGAGAAGAGAGGTGGGGGTGTGAGGAAGAGGATGAGGATTGGAGTCGTGGTGTAACGTCGCGTCAACGGAGGCGTGGGCGTGGTCGTGAAACGCGGCGGAGGAAAGGGATCGCGCGCGGAAAGGGGAGGTTACCGTTGGGGATGATGCACAGGGCGGACCGGGTCGGGTAATGAGAAAGCGGGCCGAAGGAGAACGGGCTGGGAAAAATTAGATTTCAGTTTAAATTTTCTAAAAAATTAAACTATGGGCTGAAGAATGAAACGGGCTTGGAGATTTAAAAAAAACTTATTTAAATTTGTGGGCTGATTAAGGTAGTGGGCTGGGGAATTTCAATTGGGCAGGTGGTTTAAAAAAACATAGGGTCGGCTTAAGATAATTTATTGTTTGAAAACAATGGGCTGAGCTTTTAATAAAGGGTTTGGGGTTTTGTAAAATATTTTATTTGTTTTTTAACTTTTGGTTTGTGTTTGGTTTTTCCAAATTAGTTTTAAGTCTTGGGTTTTAACTTTTAGGGTTTGGAAAAAAATGTAAATATTAAGCTTAAACAACCAATTCAAAGTATGAAGGAAAAAGAAAAGAAACCACTGGAATTCAGAAAATAGGAAACTTTTATTAAAATGGAAACGGGGATTTACACCTCTAACGTAAAGTCCGAGATTGCTCTCCTTACAACTCCTTTGTATGAAGAAAGATGGATTGAACATCTATCTTCTCGTGCTGTTTCTGATGTATACTGTCCATAGAAGCAAGCGCAAGGCACTTGGCTCTGTCACAATCAATATCCCATGTTTTTCGGATCTCTCTATCTAAAACAGATGATTCAGGACCTGGGACGGGTGGGGCTTTGGCAGTAAGGACTTATGATACTTTATCATATGTGAGTGCAATGTTCAGGTTCCTCAACTATTCTTTATAATTCGGTCCTTTCAGTTTGTTTTTCTCTAAAATAAACTTAAGTCCCGTCATCAGGTATCTGCCATTAGGAGAGAGAAAATAATACACTCAGCAAAATGCTCTTGCAAAGATTTAGATTGGTTATTATCTTATCTAATCGTTGTCTCCCACTGCTTTTGTCAATTTTTCTTTCAAAACCTCAAAAAGAAAAACTAGCCAGGATTAATTACATTCTACAGTTTCGCTAACCGGTCAGCTAGGCCAGTGTCGGTACTTTGAGGGAGGTTCCCCGTGCTTTCGCACGTTCCTAATTAAAATAAACTTCGTTTTCCCAGAGGTCTCACCCCGTTGACACCTTTTTAGACAGCTACTGGATTAGCTAATTGTAAAGTGCAAAACTCTTCTGAGAGTAACTCTTACTCACAGTGGGATCGGGATCCAACTATCATATAGAAGTTATGCAATCTCATTGCAAATTTCAACTCTTGAAACTCCCGATGTGGTTTTTACCCCTAACTGCTTATGACCTTGGTTATGGTCAACATATCATAAGCACCAGTCAAGTTCTACCCGTCATTTCTTGATTAACTAGACCCACCCATATGACCTTTGACTATGATCAACATAATCACATGAATGTCCCAACTGATCGCATCATATGCTTTGTAGGAAGACATCACTTAGCTACCGTACACTACGTCTTGACTATGATCAACATACGTAGCACGAATACTAAGTACTCTACTTCCTAAAATGACGGAGGGTTGCGGATGGTTTTTATGAAAACCTTTAACGCTTTGAACTTGATCTCGTTGTAGAATCAAAATAGTTTAGAAAAGGAGTGGCTTAAGCTCCGCATCTTTTGAAACTTGCATTTTTCATAAAAAGGCCGAGTGGGTTTCAAATCTTATTCTACAACATTTTTAGGTTTCTTTTTCTTTATATTAATCTTATTAATGTAGTCATATCATTTAAGTTCCTAAGCCATCACAGAAAAGAAACGAAAATAGAACGTACACTTATGTCTTCCGCATTCGCCACAGTGTCCCATTATGCACCGTTAGGTTACTTAACTAACGGCATAGCGGGGCGGGACTAGTGTGGGTATAAAAAATAAGCAACGTTTATTATATATAATATATATAATAATAATCCATTCGTCTCAGATATTAAGTAATCACATCACAGAATATCAACAGCAGAAGCACATATGCAAATATAGGATATCTAGGAGGTCCGTATTTTGTATCTAGCCAACAATAGAAAATACGGATTCCACAGTCGTGATGAATAGCCAAGCCCACACCTCTAGACCCCTACGAGAGCGGCAAGTGACCCTACCAATTCTAGAGTTTAGGAGACCCGGTCTCGACTTCTCGAGATAGCCTCCCATTGAACCCTAGAACCCGGTCACTTGTGCTCCCCTCCTTAGGTCTATCCTAATGCGGAAAAGTAAACAATATACAATGATGGTGACAACATCCTCAACCCGGAAGTGCCCCAAATAAAATAATATTACATATAATTAATTTTATATGAATGAAAATAAAAACTCTCATCTCACAAAAACCCCTGGCTATTCAATCACGACAATCCTGCACATCATATCTCAACAACACATAATATCATATATTATCAACGTAAGTAAGCATGCGTACCCTGATTGTCGTTGATGTATAGCAACGAAACCGGCGATACACCATATACTATACTTACGGTCGCAGAAAAGAAAGTGAAAAACAACAACAATTGCAATTATCACATATATCAAGATGATGTTAAACGTTTCAATCGAATCAACTAACACCTACAAATTACCTTGAGAGCTCAACACTTGAGCAAAGTTAAAATACCTAAAAACGTGCCACAGTGTTTACGGATCAGCCGTAGAAGGGTCAACCAATGCCTCACCTATGGCACCACGGAACTACGGAAAACCCTAGGGTTCGATCACGGTTCCATGGGCATAGAATCGAGTTAAGGTTTTGTGTTCTTCTAGAGGGTCCATAGAGATACTTATACGATTTTCCGAATACTTTTAACTTGGGAAAAATTACAACACTTGAAAATTTCAGAGGGGGTCTTGAAATGGGGTTTGAAGTTCGATCGAACTGTTAAATATTGCCTAGGTTACCATTACAGTGTTAAAATATACGACTACGAAACACTACGAATTAGCCCCTAAGCAAAATAAACATCACATGAAATTTTGGCTAAAAAAACAATACCTGAAACCCCAAATCCTACAGAACAGAGCACTGGTGAAATATGAGGGGAGTTGGGGGCAGGGGGGCTGGCCCGGACGGATTTGGGGGCTTGGTGCTCGGCCAAATTCCGAGCAATGGGCCTCAGTACATCACATGTAAACTTCTGCAGCTGTTTAAATAATTTTTAAAGGACTTTTTCCAAAATTTACAGAGAGCAATTTAGGTTTCAAATATCGTATTTTTCGGAGTTGTTTTCGTTTTCGTGATAGTTATAACACAGTGTCTAAATTTCTAGCTTGGATCTGATACCACTATTGGGATTCCTTAGCACCATGCCTAGGGTTTGCTAGCATCACTCATGCCACAATAAAAATTTGGGGAGGTGCTAAGCAATCTAACCATGAATCTTAACTAGAATTTTTAGGGTAACATCAATAGTATCACATACTATAAACTATTTATCACTAAGTGAAGAGAATACAACCTTTGTAGACTTGCTTTAGTGACTCCTTGGATCTTTGAGAGTTTGAAACGGCTCGCTAAACTTCCTAGTCCACGATGATCCACCCGAAGTCCCTTTGCACAAAGCTCCTTGCTTCACTTGATCAAGAATGAGGATGAAGCAAACACTTTACACTAATGGGCTAGAGCAGTGTAGAATGGTAATGTAGTTTCTTTTCTCATTTCAAAACCCTTTCTTTTTAACTAACTCACTCAAAAGAAATCTCAAGAGAGAGGAAGAAGAAGAGGGCTTTGCTTGAGCTCAAGAGTTATGATAGAGATAAATGAATAATGAGAATAGAAAATATAAATATTTTCACACTCTCATCTAACCATGGGTTAATAAATATCTAGATATTTATTTTGGAGTTAAAAGCCAAAAGGAAAATTAATTCATGGTTAATAGTTAGGTCAAGTGTGGTCAAGTGTAGATAAATATCAACCACGAATCAATTTTCTTTTATCTTTAACTCAAAAATAAATACATACATAATTACTTCCATGTGAGTCTTGCATTGCCATCTAAAATGTATCAACAACCATGATACCATGTATGCATGTATGTGTCCATACACATCATCATGTGCATACATGCATGCATACATCAATATAGAAAAAAAAGGTTTAATAAAAAATGAGCTATAACAAAGTCAATGTTAAATCAACACTTGATTTAATAAACCGGTCATATCACATACGACCCGACCAATAGAAAAATGCCTGATTAATATACGGTATCACATACACGCATTTAGTCGGGTCCCCGCGCATATCTCATATGCACACCACATCGTTTCGCCTGAGCTAGGAAACTCCTGTGTGGAACTCTAAGACTCGTCAATACGCCGATAGTAGGTGATGATCATATCAAACACCCACAAACCGCAAGCGGTCAACTAAACGTAACGGCCACCCGGATATTGAGTGATCAGAAGAAAAACAAGCGAAGCTGTCAAAAACACCCGTTGAGCCAACTGGCAACACTTACCGTATAGTCCGGTCTCTTCGTCAGATATGCTGCATATCGAGTCTAGGTATGGCATCGTCGACCCCAATAACTCAATAAGTCATGCCGGTGTATGGCTCATAACAGATCGAGAAACTACTGATAATACTTATCGGTAAATCTCAGCAGACCTGGCTAGGGACTTCTTGTTATAGCCAATCAAGCATTGCACAACATCAACCCCCAATACCGGGAGAGACGAAACTCCTCCTATCGCTCATTGCCTCCATGTGCCTCGGGACTGTACCCAAAATCCACCTGTTTGCATGACTTAGTAGAGCCGTGGTAGGGTGGAGATCAAAGTACAGTGGGAGGACACACAAGACTCTATGACGATCTTGGGTCTACAGACTAACCTGTACCAGTGTCACCTGAGAACTGCTATCCGACTATAGATATAATACCATATAGGAGTTCTCGGTGAGTCCATTCAGTGTACCCAGTCTCCACTGAGCACCCGCATACAATCTTTGGTGTCACCATACCAGATGGATATGGGATCATCCATCGCCCATCATATGGGACAAAAAATGGTATACGCTAGTCTACTCTGGAATATCGATGCCCCGTCTCGATACACCCACGATTAGGAACGGTTCAAGGATATTCTCATAAACTACACGTGTCCCACTAGTATGATCCGCATCATAGTCGCAGTAGTCAAGCAAATATCCTGAAGGCTTTATCAACATTTACCAAATGAGTAAGATGCATGATCAGATGAACATGTCAAGGTAAAGTAAACCAGATAGCATACTATCATATCGAGCAAGAAAGTCATCTATATACATATATACATATCCAAGCATCCACTATACATATAATGGCCTCTAGGGTATACATATATCCAACAGGGATCAGACCCCAAGATAGTCGGACCCCGATCCACTTAGGCATTGACTTTGAATTTTTTGACTGACTTTGACTTTTTCGACTTCTAATTTATTTTTTTTTTATTTTGGCAGTGAGATATAAATTTTAACCCCAACACTTTACTTTGGGGAGGAGTGCTCCTCTATCCGGTCTGCAGTGCCAGGAAGTCGTTAATGGTGCCAAAGGGGCACGCTTCAGGGTCATATCCCGTGAGGCCCGTAGGGGACATAAGAAACTAGGGATTAACCCTAGTTATAACGAATATGGTGCGTGCTATTTTGGCCGCCGCCATGAGGTCGGCAGGCGATGGTACGTTGCTGCTGCTGCTGTGAGCCATTTGTTAGTCCTAAAAAGGAATAGCCATAGCGGCATTAAAAACCTTGTAGATTGAACGGGTCCCGGTCATAGTGCTTGGCGGGACCTCGCTACCTTGTGTAAATATCTTAAAGGTTTCATGATGCTGATATTATGTCACTCAGACATCGTCTAAATCGATGTCCAGACTTAATGAGCTTTGCTATTATGTATGTGGATGTTTGGCCCAATGGGTAATGCTCTGGTCTATGAAACCAAAGGTTCCATCGACCAGGGGTTCTAGGACGAAATGCGCAAAGCGATGCGATTTAGAATTAGCTAAATGAGAGTTCATATTTCCCAGCAAAGTGGCCATTTTTGTTTACCCTCTTTGGGACCTCCAGAGATTGAACATTGAAACAAAAGTAAGTTTAAACAAAACAAGTTATTTAGTGTTTTAAGAACTGACCAGAAGATCCTGAGTTTGAGACTTCCGAAAGCGCAAGCGTGTATCGTTAATTACACCCCATTGTCACATGACGCACCTGGACGTGATAGCATACTAGCTCATTTCAAATCACATCATTATAATGTGGGGGTTAATGTATATATTAGTAAAGTAAATACCAAGCATAGGTCAAACAAAAGAATGTACATTTTATTCATTTTGTTCAAGTTTGTATACAATTTGAATCTAAATACATTGATATTTGAAAAAAAGAATGTAAAATACATAGAACTCTCATTTGAGAGTTGAATGGAAATACTTGAAGGCATTTTAGTGTCAACTTCGTGAAAATTGATGGACACTGCCCTATGTGGAGGCCACACCACTTCTGCTGGTGTACAAGTAGGACACCCTAGATGGGGTCCATACTAACTCCCTTAAGGTAAGGTATCATTTCATTTGAAGTATAGGTAATATTTCATTTGAAGTATAGGTGGCATTTCATTTGAAATGCAAGTGAGATATCCTAAGTGGGGTCCACACCGGTCAAGCATGAGTGAGACACCATGGGTAGGGTCCGCACTACTTCATTTGAAGTGTAGATGGGGCCCTTAGATACGGTCCATATATGTTAAAGAAACGATGATGTTTCTACCTAGGGAGACCTATATAAGGCCTCCCGAGGGACTGGGAGGGGGTCCTGAAGCAGTCGAGAGGCCATTTTGGAGCCTCTCGAAAACTGCTTCAAGCCATGTCAGAAACTCTTAAGAGTTTCTCCGAAATGAAGCCCGCTCAATTGAGTTTCGTGCACCTAATGTGTGATTCCATTCTCAATATTTTGTGCAAGATGAACACATGTATTTATGTTCAAGGATAAAAACATGGCTTTGAGGCCATGTTTATGTGATAAGTGCGGTGCCTGTGGCTCTGATTTCACTGAAACAGACATGCTTTGCATGTCTGATAAGTGAATATGATATTCCTATTCACAAGTTGGTTAAATATAGGGTTTCCCTGTTCATGAAGGTCCTGAAGACATAATTTTCATGTCCCAGGACATGAATGGAGTATTCCATTCTTATATGTACGTTATAAACATATGTCTGTCAAAATGTTTTCAGAGACACATTTTTGTGTCTCTAAATGAATAAAATATTTTATTCACTTATATCTGAACCAGAATGATATAGGGTTTTGATCCATGTCCTTCTAGAAATAGTTTTATCTATTTCTGTTTATATGTTAGGAAATAGGATGACCTATTTCAAAAAAAATGCAGAACATAGGGTGGCCTATTTTCTTGGTTCAATTCATGGAGGGGATCAAGAACACATTGTGTTCTGGGTCTTTGTCTTCATTGTGAAAGCCATGGCCATGGCTTTCGAGCTTTGCCCATAAGGGATGAAAATTTATATGAGTTTCCTCCTCCTCTTACTTTGATAAAAAAGAGAAAGAGATGAAGTGATGAAGAGATGAAGAGAGAGGGGGGGTGAGAGAGAAGGGTGAAAGAATGGGGATATCTCATTCCTCTACCTCACCTTCTTCTTTCTTCTTCCTCTATCTTCTTTTTCTTCAGAGAACTTTATTTAAAGTTCTAGGGTTTCAAGAATAAAAGATTCGATCCTTTGATCAGTTGCTCACAAAGGGTATTCATACCCCTTTATGAATAGAGGGTAATGCGCAACTATTCTTTGGATATCAGGAAAGTGGGGGTGGAAATCCCCCCTCTCTTCTGAAGAATAGGTCAGGCTTATTCTGGAGAAGGGGTCCCGACACTGCTTTATGTCGGGATACCCTCATTTAAGGGCTTCCCGATATCGGGAGGGGGTCTTCCGGTATTGGCAGGAGGCCTCCCTCTATTGGAAGGGGACATCCCGATGAGGGATGCCCAAAACAACTCATTTTTGAGTTGTTTCAAGTGGACTGCCTAAAATAGGGGTCTCACTTGCTTTTGAACATGTATTTGACGTGTTCATTTGTTTTCTGCCTTATTTTTTGGGCTTCAAACTGATATAATTTTGATCATAATACTCATAGGTATTAACAAATACTGGTAGTTAAGATTTTAACTCCAACATCTATACTAGTATTTAGAATTAGATTTAGTTTTATTTTGTAAATAGGATAAGGAGTAAAGTAGCCATTATCATCTTCTTCCTTATCTTAGGTTAGATTTGGGTTTTGATTTCTTTTTATAATCTTTGTAAATCTTTATGATATAATCTTCATTGTAAATGAAACTCTCTCTTTGTCATTGTAATCCTCTCATCGTAATAACTAAATTATGATTTCTTGTTCTTTACTCTTCTGTCTTCTTCTCTATGTGAAGGATTGCAATGATACATGATGGACGTGTTGCTCCCTTGTGAGTGGCCCCAATTGCTAGCAACCAATTCTTTGTGATTCTTCTCTTTCTATTCTTATTTTGTTTTCTTTTCTTTTGAGATAATTTATAGTGAGTAGTTTTTCTTCTTACTTGTGATGATAAGAGGATACTAATGGATGGCTTTGCCTCCTTATCCTCTCCTTTGATCCAATGATATGAATTGAACATCTCCTCAACTATCTCCAATTAGACACCGTTTCCTTTCTAGTCCGAGATGAGAGTGGCAAGGCTAGATGATTCCATGATCCAATTGAGAGTATTACTTGAGGTTGATTAAGTTAGGGGTTAGAAACAAGGTTAAGGAATGGAAAGACAAGGATAACTAGGCGATGAACTTGTGAATGGTAGGCATAGCCTCCTCTCAAGAAATTCCGCCCAAGTCTCTAATTCACATTCGTTAACATTGGTGTTAGTACAATTCACTCTGGTTAGTTATTATTTTTGGTGTAGAATGTGACAGGTTGACATTCCGTGCACATAAAACTAAACTTGTCACGCCCCGCTTCCCAAAATACAGAATATGAGGGGTTGACAAGGCCAGCCATGCTCCTACGGTCAAAGAAACATCCTGCCGTAGTCACACTTCAGATTCTAGCTTTACGTGGTAATCAGTGATCAATGCATAGGTAATGAGAAATGCAGTCACTAAACCAAAACAAATACAAAGAACTAACCAGATAGAGATCAAGGAAGTATAGCTCTGGGTCGCTGATCAAGATGTCCGCAATATCCTTGAGGTACGTCAGGTCCTGGTCCGAGCTAAATCCACTTCTTACTCTGAGCATGCATACTCAGGTCGTCAGAGCGACACGATAATAATAAATGGAAATACATATGTAACATGTGTAATAAGGATGAATATGAGACAACACGCATAAAGTGATGTTATGAACATGAAGGGGCCAGTGTAGGTAAACGGTAAAGCGAGTAAACAGTATGGCAGGTATATCGGTCAGTAATCAATGCATGTCACTAACCTATCAGTCTCTAAGTCTCACTGTTCAAGTCGCTAAACCTATCGTCAGTCTAAGTGTGAGATTCAACCACTCATGAGTATCCCCCACCCAAGGGTAGGGCCCCAGGGGAAAGGGAACACGGGCTCAAGTCGCTCGCTAATAATCAGTAATATCATCCATATAACTCCAGAATCGCTGTGTATGCCGGTAATGGGACTCCCGAGATTCCGTTGAACTCACACTCAAACTACCCCACACCCCGCAGTCTACATCAAACACCAACCATAAACTCAAATACTAGTCGGTCCATGACAAGTCTACGTGAGAACTGAAGACAGGGTCTCCATCAAGCATGTCTCGACTGATACCCAAGATAAATGGACAGTGTTTGCTGCCTTACCCATGACACTAATATACGTGCTCCATAACCGTCCCATTCCAGTTATAGTTACACTTATATATGTCCCATAGACGTCGACAATACAATAAATCAATAGGGTCCGCTGATTGTATACAAGTACGTGTCACCTTCACTTATTCATTCACGCTTAAACACTAACGTACTTGCCACAATCAAACACTAATATCTAACACTGGGTAATGTACACGATCACTAGGTTAGCAATGCAATGACATCTATATGATATAATGAGAATACAATAATTACGATATGAATAGAATATCATCAGTCAGTGTCCTACCACTTGCATAATTTACTATAAATCATACATGCAGAATTAAGCGAAACAACGTAAAAGGGGTAAGCAGTAAATTTAATTATCTATCCATCAAAATTGGTTTCATATCGATCGGGTTTCAGGTTTGTTAGATACGTCCATTTCAATTTAAGTCTTCACTGCTGGAAATCCAGTTCAGAACTGGAAGTCCGTGTCGTAACACGTTTTAATCTCAGTTGGGGTCGTAATTAGGTGACTCTATAGTTGAAAAAAAATTTGTTTTATCAGTTAGGTTTCCAACGCAATTGGCGGATCAGTAATATCCTAAATCCACAGGGAGTTATGGCCAGGTTAAGGTTGATGTGTAAAATCTGTTACTGCAGAATTCAGCTGGACATGCCGACATTATAAAATGTGTTAAAAATATCATACAGAATAGGAATCTATTGAAACAAGTGGAGTAAGAAAGATAACTCAATTTTATACGTAACGATATAGGGTTCCGCACATTTTTGCATTTGAGCAAGGATATACAGTGATTTAAAAATAAGGGTTAACTGGGATTACTGCTCTGGACTGCAGTCCAGAATCGTAATTCTCCCCAGTTATCTCTATCATAATTTGTTAAAATTCAGTGATCAACTATAGAGTACTATAGGTTAATCAGTTAGCTTCGATACAAGCCATGGAACATGTTCAGTTGAAAATATTGCACTTTGGTATAAGTATTTTCCTTACATTTCTTAAATAATAAAAGGTGTTTATTATAAATATTAAATATATTTGGATTTATCTGCAAAATACTATTTTCCATATGTTTATATATTATAATTAATATTATGAAGGAAAATATAGGCATTTTATATTTATATAATATTTTGGTAATTGAAAATATGCATATCATATCAAATATTCTAATCACAATTCTTAAAAGATATAATAGCATACAAATGGTTAGAATAATATTTCAAAATATATGCATAATATTTTAGTAATTAAAAGATGCATAGCATATCAAATATTCTTAATCATGTTTCTTAAATATTTATTACCATATAAAGTGCATAACATATTAAATATTCTTAATCAAGTTTCTTAAAGATTTATTACCATATATAGTGATTAAGACACTCTCTCTAATTTAATAAATAAACTAACATTATTCATAGAGATATTGTGAAATATTTAGCTCAGATCAAGAGATCAAGATGTTCAAGATGTCAGGATCAAAAATCTGCTAAAATCATAAAATCAATACTGACAAGGACTCAGAATCCAGGCATGGAAAGTCACCATATATGGTAACTAGTTTTTCTTCTTTGAGGGCTATATAAAGGACCAAGGGCTAAAGTTAGAAGGCATCAAGCCGAAGAGATCACGAAGTCCAAGACGGCTCACGCATCCAGGCTGATCATCAACTGTTCATCTACCTCCTTCGGAAGAGTTCGAGAAGCAAACCAAGTTTTTGTAATCATTTTCTAAGGAATAAAGTGTAGATTGTTCAAGTTGATTAATAAAGGTAGTTGTTTTATTTAATTCTTTTGCATTTTACATTATGTTTTCCCTCTCTGTCTTTTCATCTTCTTTTCCCAACATGCGCGAGTAATTCTCCGCCTGTTAGGGTTCGTAGGATTATGGTAGGCTAATGGATGATGAACATCTCTAAACCCTTTTTAAGTCCTATAAAGTTTATGAACTTTATCAAAAGAATCATGAACATCCTAATCGGGCGCGCTAACAATTCTTTGTTAGTTCCGACCGCGATTAGAGATTAGATTAATGATTGTTTTAGTAAAGGCTAGATATGAACGGAGTTCCGTGTCGAGATAAGGGTTAAGAGTGGGATTCCTTTTCCCTCCAGAAACCCTAATCTACACGCATCACCGTCGTTCTAGTTTTAAATCTATTAAAGGATAAAAAGGGTAACTTTTAATTAATCGTCCATAACTACTAAATCCTAACGAACCCTACAAGCTCTCTTATTATATTAACTACATCCCTAAAATAATCTAGATCTATATTTTTGCATTCTTGCTTAACGTAGATCTATAAATCATTCTTCAAAATTCTTTATCCCTCCTCTTCTTCTCAACACATCTAAAGTAAGAGTAAAAGGTTCAATGTTTCCCTGAGGACGACCCGTACTCACCTCGGTCTAGCTACACACGACACCGTTCTGATTGCGGTTAATAACTACAAATACACTCTTTCGAACCAATCAGAACACTAAAATCCGATTTGTAAAAGATTTAATATGAATTTAACGATCTAGCGTGTTCAGGAAAAATCTGATTTCGCAATGATTATCGGGGTAACATTTTTATAGGTGAAACAGTATTGATTTTCGCTGAAAGCTTTGGGGAAATTTTCGCTGATGAACTCGCATATTTAAAAGACACGGGTGTTGATATGAATCAACTCCAAGATAAAGAAATTGAACCTCCACCCCTTCTTCTTGACAATCACGATAATGTGAGTAATCCATCATCACTATCATTGTGTCGTCTCTCCAAATTGAGACGCAATTATTTTCCATTACACCTCTTATCACCTCCCCACTTCTTCACGTCGAAAGGTGACATGTTCTTCCACCAACCTTGGTGCTTCATCGATAAAATTTTTGAATGGTTGGTGTTGACTTTTGGTCTTTATAAGGCTTTACTGACCAATAATCTTGACCCCCTCGTGTGATTTTAAAGATTAAAATTGTTTAACTCATGTTTGGGGGAGGTGGTATATTTTGGCTCTTGAAAGAAAATGATTTTTACAAAATTGTGAGCCTAAAATAAGTTTGGGGGAGGATTTTCACTTTCATATATTCTTGCCCCCATTAATAATTTCCTCCCAAGTCTACAGGTTTTTGAGCTTAACGGATGACATCAGTGAGGACACAGCTGTAAACAGGTTTGGGGGAGGTTTGTGCTTATTTACACATCAATTTACATCATACTTTCCATAAGCACAACGTTTTCAAAAATTTAAATAAAAAAAATCTTTTATAACAAAAGAGTAGAAAGTGAAAAATTACATCCAAAAGATAGGAATAGTTTAAGAAAACCAAGAAAATTAGAAGTTTTCTTAAACGAACTAGTAATAAGTAGTTATGAGCTGTTGTCCCAAGGGTTAGTAAAATGAAGGAAGTCACTAATCTGAGGATAAAAATAAGTCTGAAAAATAGTTTCTATTCTGGAAGCCAAACATTTGAATGTTGATACCCTACTATATGCACTTACACACGTCTTGAAACTCGGGATAGTAGAGGATACCTTGAAATGCTCTTGTCTAAAAGCCAAAGTATGAAGGAAATAAAAAAAAATGAAGAAAATATAAAGATTGTGAAAAGAAAAATGAACACTGGTTTTGTATCGCCGAGGCAGCAATAAAAAATATAGCGAGGGTGCCTCTTCACCTAGTGCCCTAAGGCCAACTGGTCTGGGAGTCACTGCTAAGCCTTAGGTGGTGCAAGACGAGGAAAATATTATCACCTAATCAGCAAGCACATGAGTAATCGGTCGGTTAGTACCTCAAGAAGTATTAACGGTCGCATGAAAAGGTGTGAGCAAACCTAAGTATTCATCAAGTTAAAAAGTACTAAGGTAGATGGACAAGAGTATGATAGCTTGAATTGAATTCTCCGAGTGTAAGGATGCACACGTAGGGGTATATGATAAATGTTTGGACGAAAGGTAGGAATGAAGAATAAAGACGATGTTTTATTGAGGGATAATGTGATTTCTAACGTCTTTTCATGACTATTAAGATAGGGCTCATGACAACTGAAAAGCTAGTATGATTGGAAACTCTTATTTTCAAAGTCTTTCTTTTATGGTTCTTATCTTTATATGTAAATTTCACCATCTCTCTTTTATTATAGGATTTTGTGGGTGTAATCCGCTGAAAACCCTCAAGAGACAACACTCCTCCTGCTAGGGACACCTAGAGGTTTAACGGCTTGTTGCACGTGCTCAGTGCAATCGTGTTTGCCTACGAAAGTGTGCTATTTAGATTTTTCTTTTTCTTTTCCTCTTTCTGTTGAATAACTAGTTTGCTCGGGACGATCAAAGTTAAGTTTGGGGGTATTTGTTCAGTTGAAAATATTGCACTTTGGTATAAGTATTTTCCTTACATTTATTAAATAATAAAAGGTGTTTATTATAAATATTAAACATATTTGGATTTATCTGCAAAATACTATTTTCCATATGTTTATATATTATAATTAATATTATGAAGGAAAATATAAGCATTTTATATTTATATAATATTTTGGTAATTGAAAATATGCATATCATATCAAATATTCTAATCACAATTCTTAAAAGATATAATATCATACAAATGGTTAGAATAATATTTCAAAATATATGCATAATATTTTAGTAATTAAAAGATGCATAGCATATCAAATATTCTTAATCATGTTTCTTAAATATTTATTACCATATAAAGTGCATAGCATATTAAATATTCTTAATCAAGTTTCTTAAAGATTTATTACCAGATATAGTGATTAAGACACTCTCTCTAATTTAATAAATAAACTAACATTATTCATAGAGATATTGTGCGAGATTTAGCTCAGGTCAAGAGATCAAGATGTTCAAGATGTCAGGATCAAAAATCTGCCAAAATCATAAAATCAATACTGACAAGGACTCAGAATCCAGGCATGGAAAGTCACCATATATGGTAACTAGTTTTTCTTCTTTGAGGGCTATATAAAGGACCAAGGGCTAAAGTTAGAAGGCATCAAGCCGAAGAGATCACGAAGTCCAAGACGGCTCATGCATCCAGGCTGATCATCAACTGTTCATCTACCTCCTTCGGAAGAGTTCGAGAAGCAAACCAAGTTTTTGTAATCATTTTCTAAGGAATAAAGTGTAGATTGTTCAAGTTGATTAATAAAGGTAGTTGTTTTATTTAATTCTTTTGCATTTTACATTATGTTTTCCCTCTCTGTCTTTTCATCTTCTTTTCCCAACATGCGCGAGTAATTCTCCGCCTGTTAGGGTTCGTAGGATTAGGGTAGGCTAATGAATGATGAACATCTCTAAACCCTTTTTAAGTCCTATAAAGTTTATGAACTTTATCAAAAGAATCATGAACATCCTAATCGGGCGCGCTAACAATTCTTTGTTAGTTCCGACCGCGATTAGAGATTAGATTAATGATTGTTTTGGTAAAGGCTAGATATGAACGGAGTTCTGTGTCGAGATAAGGGTTAAGAGTGGGATTCCTTTTCCCTCCAGAAACCCTAATCTACACGCATCACCGTCGTTCTAGTTTTAAATCTATTAAAGGATAAAAAGGGTATCTTTTAATTAATCGTTCATAACTACTAAATCCTAACGAACCCTACAAGCCCTCTTATTATATTAACTACATCCCTAAAATAATCTAGATCTATATTTTTGCATTCTTTCTTAACGTAGATCTAGAAACCATTCTTCAAAATTCTTTATCCCTCCTCTCCTTCTCAACACATCTAAAGTAAGAGTAAAAGGTTCAACGTTTCCCTGAGGATGACCCGTACTCATCTCGGTCTAGCTACACGCGACACCGTTCTGATTGCGGTTAATAACTACAAATACACTCTTTCGAACCAATCAAATGGCTCCGTTGCCGGGGATCCGTGCGTAATTTTTTATTCATACTATTTGTGTTGAATTTTTAGACGATTCATATCATTATTAAAACAAAACTGCAAATTGCATATTTAACGATTTGTGTGTGAATTTTGCGAGGGAATCTGGAGTCACGGACTTGAGGAAACAGGAGATCTAGGGTTTCACACTTCTCTGGTATCTTTCTTAACTCTTTCTCTCTCCTCTAAAATCCAATAAAATCTATTTTCTGCAGGATTCTTTGCAAAATAGCGCCGCTCAAAAATCTTTTTGCAAAAGTTTTTTGATTGGTTTTGTTTTGCATATTTTAATACGGACTTTAAGGGGAAAAGACCAAATCAAGATTAGGTGGGGATTTCATCACCCTTCCGAAGCCCCACAAATCACAAACCGAGCATCTGCATCAACCCTACAATAATTTAAAAAATATCTAGACCAGACCCTAAGGACTGTCGCGCTCATTAAGGACAGAGGAAGGTCGTGGGTAATCTATCGTTTATCCGCATTACTTTTGTAGTGCCTAGGCAAGTGTGTCAAAGGCTAGTGGTTTTTAATTAGGCCCACTACTGTGGTTCCTTCCCACTTACCTGGTACTTATCTGGCTACAAGGGTAGTACGGAGGCGGTAGAGGATTGATGCTGCGGCTTGTCCTTTGGAAGTCTAGGAGCGGTCTAGAGACTGGACCTAGGTGACCTTAGTTCTAGGGTTGCCTGTGCATTTTAGAGTGATTTGTCTTGAGTCCCACTTTTTCAAAAAAAAAGCCAATTTTTAAATCACACACACGCTGCCACTTGCACTAAACCCGCTTAGTGCATGCTCGGCTGGACACGGGATCCCAGTGCCCGTCTTGTCCGCGTTCCTGCTATCGACGCCGAAGTCGGTACTTCTTCATCTTCTTTTCCCCCACCAAACACGACCGAGATGGACGGTACTCCATCAAATTATAACACCACGCTGCCACCGCCCGAAGGTGCGCAGAACCCACCGCGCATCTCTCTCCAAGAGAGATGCTATCCTATCCGTGGTCCTCTTCCCACTTGTCTATCTCTTCCACCACCTAACGGGGATAATTTCGAAATTAAAACCCACTACATCAATCTGCTGCCCAAATTTCACGGGCTTGAGTCGGAAGACGCGTACGTTTTTATCACCAAATTCGAAAACGTATGCGCAATGATGAGTACTTCACAATTGACTTTAGATGCTATGCGCTTACGTCTTCTCCCATTCACACTGTGCGACTTGGCAGAAAAATGACTTTACAATACTGCCGTACACTCTATCACTAATTGGGATGAATTAGTCATAGCATTTCTTAAGAAGTTTTACCCAAACCATAAGACTGCACGTGTTAGGAGCGAGATCAACCAGTTCACCCAGCTTCCCAATGAACCATTTTGGAAGTGCTTTGAACGTTTCAAAGATCTGCTTGTCCAATGTCCTCATCATGGAATCAATAGATGGGATTTATGTCGGATTATATATGAGGGCATTAATCCAGCGACAAAGCAGATGCTTGAAACAATGTGTCAATGCAATTTCATGTCTAAAGATGACGGTGAAGCTTGGAAATATCTGAAAGACCTCGCTGAACACACTTTGCACTGGGAAAGCGTAAGACCACCTTCATCTAGGGGAGGTATTCACCAGATCGATGTTTCCATCGCAGTGAAAGCCGAAATGGAAGCGATGCAGAAGAAACTCAATGCTATTGAGAACAAACTTTCATCAGTCTCCCTAAATCAGGTCATGCTACCTAAGACCGTCTGTGGTTGCTGCTCGGATCCTTCACACTTAACGGAAGAATGTCCTATGAATGCATCGTTTCAAGCTAATGCTGCTTTTCAGCAGCAACCTAGAAACGACCCTTATTCTTCCATGTACAATCAAGGATGGAGGAATCATCCTAACTTTGCTTGGAATCAAAACCAACAAAGCAATTATCAAAGACCTCCTCCACAGCAACCACAACCACAGAATCAGCCCCCCTTTCAGTCACAGAATTTCCAAAATCCGGCCAACATTTCTACACCACAAGTGGCCGGTACTGACAACTCACTTGCACAAACTTTGGATATGTTCATGAAACAATCCATGCAATTGTCGGCTGAGATGAAGTCTTCTATTGATACCATAACGAAAAACTCTGCCTCCCATGGTGAGAGTATTAAATCAATAGAAAATCAAATCGCACAGTTAAACGCCACAATGAGTACGAGAGAGAAAGGGAAACTCCCATCTCAACCCATACCTAATCCTGGCCACTCACAAAGTTATAATGTGAGTGCTGTTACCACGTTGAGATCGGGAAAAGTGCTGAATAACCTAGTGGGTGAGCAATGTGATGATAGTGACACCAATGATACCCCAGCTTCTTCTTTTTCTTTCCCTAATTCGTCTAATCTCCCACCTTCACCCGAGCCTATTCTCCGTTTTCCCCAAGGCTTGAACATTTCGCCGAATCTATCTAAGTCGATTCCCACTCCAATTTTGGGATCGAATCCATCCCCACAGTCTTCTCCACAAACGTTGGAACCAAAACTTATTGATCAAGCACCTTATCCAAACAGGTTAAGGGGCAACAGACCAAGTCCACAAATGGAGAAGATTATGGAAATTTTTAAGCAAGTTAACATAAATATTCCTCTCCTAGATGCTATTCAACAAGTTCCGTCATATGCGAAAATCCTAAAGGACTTGTGCACTAAGAAGAGAAAAGTTCAAGTACCTAAAAAAGTTTTCCTTGCGAGTAATGTGAGCACAGCTTTTACACAACAACTTCCCAAGAAACGAAAGGACCCCGGAAGTCCTACAATTTCAATTTCTATTGGGGGTAAAAATATCAATCGTGCTCTACTCGATTTAGGTGCTAGTGTTAACTTGCTTCCGTATTCTGTTTATGAGCAATTAGGGATCGGAGAGTTAAAGCCGGCGCATTGCACTCTTCAGATGGCCGATCGATCTATCACCCAACCTAGGGGTGAGCTAGAGGATGTGTTAATCAAAGTCGGGGAATTCATATTTCCTGTGGACTTTATCGTTATTGATATACAACCTGTGGCAAACCCACGCAATCAAATCCCGGTGATACTCGGTCGACCCTTTTTTGCCACTTCTAACGCAGTAATCAATTATAGAAACGGCTCTATGACCCTATCCTTTGGAAAGAAGTCAATTGAGCTTAACATTTACAAGTTGGGAAGTGAACCCTACGCTCATGTGTGTTTGTTCCCCTCCGAATGGCGGCCAAGACGTGGGCGTCTCGCCTGAGATTCGGGGCAGATGCTAATTGGTGCTATCCGTCCACCTCTCCGAAGATGCCAAGTTGATTTATGGCACCATGTATCGAAGGTTTGAACGGATGCGTCCGATGTAGCAGACTTCGTCAGATTCCCCCTCGCTTGAGGGGTTTTTTGATTGTGGGGACGCTCTTCCCTGCAGGCGCAAGCCCCTGCAGTTAATTACGCTACCGCGTCGCGGTAACAACTTTCTCCTTCTCCAGATGGTCACTTCGTGTCGTGTGTGTTTATTTTATGTTTTGTTGCCCGTGGATTGTTTACGAAGACCGAGTTATGTCGTCGCCCGTAGGGCATGGACTAGTCCAAATCCGTATTATCTTAGATTTGGGTTTGGGGGTTTGGTTTGAGGATACGTTAGCCATATTTAAGGCCAAGATCAACTCAAACGTTTGTTAAGGATACGTTAGTCTAACCTGAGACTAAGATCAACTTAACGGGATCGTTTAGATCCGACAAAAGAGCATTTGGGCTCCATTGTTCCAGTTTAGGGACATAGTGGTCCATTTAATGTATGGCCGTCGGGACCCATCACCTCTCTGACGACGTTGAAGGATTACAACGACAGATGTCGGAGGAGTTCAGAGATGTACCCTTGAACCAGAGTTAATTAGGGGGATCTATAGTCCAGTTTGGGACTAAAGTCTGTTTGAAAGGTTTAAGGATACGTTAACCATATTTAAGGCCAAGATCAACTTAAACGGGATCGTTTAGATCCGACAAAAGAGCGTTTGGGCTCTATTGTTCCAGTTTAGGGACATAGTGGTCCATCGCTAGTTTAAGGACATTGCGGTCCATGGGTAGTTTAAGGACATTGCAGTCCATGGGTAGTTTAAGGACATCTCGGTCAAGGTTAAGGACGTCGTCGTCCATGGGTTTAAGGACCCCACAGTCCATTGTTAGTTTTAAGACATCTCGGTCAAGGTTAGGGACGTCATAGTCCATGGGTTTAAGGACCCCACGGTCCATTGTTAGTTTTAAGACATCTCGGTCAAGGTTAAGGACGTCGTAGTCCATGGGTTTAAGGACCCCACAGTCCATTGTTAGTTTTAAGACATCTCGGTCAAGGTTAAGGACGTCGTAGTCCATGGGTTTAAGGACCCCACAGTCCATTGTTAGTTTTAAGACATCTCGGTCAAGGTTAAGGACGTCGTAGTCCATGGGTTTAAGGACCCCACAGTCCATTGTTAGTTTTAAGACATCTCGGTCAAGGTTAAGGACGTCGTAGTCCATGGGTTTAAGGACCCCACAGTCCGTATCAATGTGTGGTCATCGGGACCCGTCACCTCTTTGAAGACGTTGAGGGATTACAACGCCAAGTATCAAAGGAGTGAAGAGATGTACCCTGGAACCGGAGTGGATTAAATAGTCTTTGGCCCAATTTGGGATCAAGACCAATTAATTATGTTATGAGCCCATTAGCCCAGTTAATTACGAATTGAGGACTTATGGCCAGCTTGGGCTAAGTCCAATCATGTCTGGGACATCGGCCCTCCTGTTGGTCCCTTGAAGGAGAGGCTTTGCCTCTGGCCATTTAGCCAATTGGGCCAATGCCTAGTGTTAAACACTAAAGACCAATCAGTGTTGAACACTGTGAATGAAATTGATAAGTCAGTGTTTAACACTAAAAGATAGTTGGTGTCAAACACCAGCAACAAGGTCTTCAAATTAGTGTTAAACACTAAAACAGACCAGTGTTAAACACTGGCAACAGAAATCCCAAATTAGTGTTGAACACTAAGGTAATTGGTGTTGAACACTGCAAATAAAGTTCTTTGCTTAGTGTTGAACACTAAGGCCAAACAATATTTTAACACTGGATTCAGGGGTTCCAATTTAGCGTTAGACGCTGAGGCAAGAGGGGTCACGTGGTAGCACGTGAGGGCACCCTCCCTTCGTTTGTTCTGCTGAGAAGATCGCATCTTTTGGAGCATCACGTGTCATCACGTGACGGGTGTTTGAATGGAGTATGTTAAAGCCTCTGCCAAGGGTCACGTGGGTCACGTGAGGCACTGCCTCAAAGGGGCTTTCTGTAGATCTTTTGGGGGGTCACGTGGTGACACGTGACCCTACTTTTCTGTAGTTGTTTAGAAGATCTGTTAATCCCTTTCAGGAATTAAATTCCTCATAGGGTTGAACCCTGACAATAATTTCAGAGGAATTAAATTCCTACTTCCTTTTGAAGAGTTGAACTCTGAATTTTCTGTAGGAATTAAATTCCTCATATATGTGAAGAACTGAATAGGGTTAAACCCTAATAAAAGCTTTAAGGAATTAAACTCCCACTCTCTGTTAAAGAATTATTCTGGGGAATAAGATTAAGGGAATTAAATTCTTGTTGTTTTAACGGAACTAAGTTCTTAACTAGGGTTAAACCCTGATTCTTTTCATTCTGAAGGAATTAAATTCCCATAACACAGGGTCAAACCCTAATTTTATTTTAAAGGAATTAAATTCCTATAGTTCTGCGAGAATTAAATTCTCGTGCTTCCATTCCCTCTCTATGCTTTGGATCTGCATGGCAGGATCTCAACTCATTGAGAATTAAATTCTCAACTCAAGGGGAGATGTGCACTTTACAGATCCTCCATCAAAGAGAGAAGAAATATGTCCTTCTGTTTCATATCAGAGTTAAACTCTGTTGAGAATTAAAAAACCTTCCCTTTCTTACCTAGGGTTTTCTTTTGCAGAAGATCCAAATTCCTCCAAAGTATCAAGGCTCTCTCTCTTTTCTTCCCTCTGCCTATATATCCTTTTTGTGTGTCTCTTGGCTCATATTTATAGGAGAAGCAGCCGAGTCAATTAGTTTTTGATGAAACTTCATTGAGAGATTTGATTTGTATCCATCATTCGTTTTGGACCTTTGGATTATTAGGTGAATTTTATTCACCATTGGATTTTAAATCCAGAGATTCTCCTTTGTTATTTTAGTTAGATTTTACGGGGAAATCTTTCCAAATTCGAGATTTTCCCATAGATAGATGATATTTAATCACCTTTAAATCTTTAATTCAATCGGTTGCTTTTGGAAAGATTTGAGAGGTATTTTCTCAGAATTTAATTATGTTAACAGATAGGCTTTGAAGTCGGTCACGTGTGGCCACGTGACCCTTGGTCACGTGTGGGCACGTGACCTCCTTGGAACGAGCCCTCTTCTTTCTTTTTGCGCATTGCTTTCTGGTCGCTGCTTAGCTGTCACGTGCCACCACGTGACCCCTGGTCACGTGTGAGCACGTGACCCTCGTCTGGAGCCTTTTTCTTGATTTAACCGGAGAACAAATCTGCTGCTTTTGATTATCACGTGCCAACACGTGACCCTGGTCACGTGGGAGCACGTGACCTCTTCTGAAGCCTTTTCCTTGATTTGATCAGGGAATCGGTTTGCCTTTGAAGCCATTTTTAATTGTCACGTGCCAACACGTGACCCAGGTCACGTGGAGCACGTGACCCTTTCTGAAGCCCTTTTCTTTGATGTAGTCGGGAAGCTAAATTTGCCTTGCCGATGCTTTTAGATGTCACTTGCCAACACGTGACTGCTGGTCACGTGTAAGCACGTGACCCTTTTCTGAAGCCTTTTCCGTAAGCTTTCCTGATTTTAAATCAGGAAACAGTGTTCTGTCGAATTAATGGATGTCGACAGCAGCGAATTTGATCAACCTCATAATTTTGACTCTTTTCATATGTTGTTGCTTGACACGGACTCTTCCACCGAGTTGTCCGGATCAACATCTAACGCTGATGAGAAACTTTTTATATAGTCTGACGATCACCCTGTTTTTCCTGATGACATTATTCTTCGGGGTATCGATGAAAGCTTTGCGGAAATTTTCGCTGATGAACTCGCATATTTAAAAGACACGGGTGTTGAGATGAATCAACTCCAAGATAAAGAAATTGAACCTCCACCCCTTCTTCTTGACAATCACGATAATGCGAGTAATCCATCATCACTATCATTGTATCGTCTCTCCAAATTGAGACGCAATCATTTTCCATTACACCTCTTATCACCTCCCCACTTCTACACGTCGAAAGGTGACATGTTCTTCCACCAACCTTGGTGCTTCATCGATAAAATTTTTGAATGGTTGGTGTTGACTTTTGGTCTTTATATGGCTTTACTTTGACCAATAAGCTTGACCCCCTCGTGTGATTTTAAAGATTAAAATTGTTTAACTCATATTTGGGGGAGGTGGTATATTTTGGCTCTTGAAAGAAAATGATTTTTACAAAATTGTGAGCCTAAAATAAGTTTGGGGGAGGATTTTCACTTTCACATATCCTTGCCCCCATTAATAATTTCCTCCCAAGTCTACAGGTTTTTGAGCTTAACGGATGACATCAGTGAGGACACTGCTGTAAACAGGTTTGGGGGAGGTTTGTGCTTATTTACACATCAATTTGCATCATACTTTGCATAAGCACAACGTTTTCAAAAATTTAAATAAAAAAAATCTTTTATAACAAAAGAGTAGAAAGTGAAAAATTACATCTAAAAGATAGGAATAGTTTAAGAAAACCAAGAAAATTAGAAGTTTTCTTAAACGAACTAGTAATAAGTAGTTATGAGCTGTTGTCCCAAGGGTTAGTAAAATGAAGGAAGTCACTAATCTGAGGATAAAAATAAGTCTGAAAAATAGTTTCTATTCTGGAAGCCAAACATTTGAATGTTGATACCCTACTATATGCACTTACACACGTCTTGAAACTCGGGATAGTAGAGGATACCTTGAAATGCTCTTGTCTAAAAGCCAAAGTATGAAGGAAATAAAAAAAAATGAAGAAAATATAAAGATGGTGAAAAGAAAAATGAACACTGGTTTTGTATCGCCAAGGCAGCAATAAAAAAATATAGCGAGGGTGCCTCTTCACCTAGTGCCCTAAGGCCAACTGGTCTGGGAGTCACTGCTAAGCCTTAGGTGGTGCAAGACGAGAAAAATATTATCACCTAATCAGCAAGCACATGAGTAATCGGTCGGTTAGTACCTCAAGAAGTATTAACGGTCGCATGAAAAGGTGTGAGCAAACCTAAGTATTCATCAAGTTAAAAAGTACTAAGGTAGATGGACAAGAGTATGATAGCTTGAATTGAATTCTCCGAGTGTAAGGATGCACACGTAGGGGTATATGATAAATGTTTGGACGAAAGGTAGGAATGAAGAATAAAGACGATGTTTTATTGAGGGATAATGTGATTTCTAACATCTTTTCATGACTATTAAGATAGGGCTCATGACAACTGAAAAGCTAGTATGATTGGAAACTCTTATTTTCAAAGTCTTTCTTTTATGGTTCTTATTTTTATATGTAAATTTCACCATCTCTCTTTTATTATAGGATTTTGTGGGTGTAATCCGCTGAAAACCCTCAAGAGACAACACTCCTCCTGCTAGGGACACCTAGAGGTTTAACGGCTTGTTGCACGTGCTCAGTGCAATCGTGTTTGCCTACGAAAGTGTGCTATTTAGATTTTTCTTTTTCTTTTCCTCTTTCTGTTGAATAACTAGTTTGCTCGGGACGATCAAAGTTAAGTTTGGGGGTATTTGTTAAGTTGAAAATATTGCACTTTGGTATAAGTATTTTCCTTACATTTCTTAAATAATAAAAGGTGTTTATTATAAATATTAAACATATTTGGATTTATCTGCAAAATACTATTTTCCATATGTTTATATATTATAATTAATATTATGAAGGAAAATATAAGCATTTTATATTTATATAATATTTTGGTAATTGAAAATATGCATATCATATCAAATATTCTAATCACAATTCTTAAAAGATATAATATCATACAAATGGTTAGAATAATATTTCAAAATATATGCATAATATTTTAGTAATTAAAAGATGCATAGCATATCAAATATTCTTAATCATGTTTCTTAAATATTTATTACCATATAAAGTGCATAGCATATTAAATATTCTTAATCAAGTTTCTTAAAGATTTATTACCAGATATAGTGATTAAGACACTCTCTCTAATTTAATAAATAAACTAACATTATTCATAGAGATATTGTGAAAGATTTAGCTCAGGTCAAGAGATCAAGATGTTCAAGATGTCAGGATCAAAAATCTGCCAAAATCATAAAATCAATACTGACAAGGACTCAGAATCCAGGCATGGAAAGTCACCATATATGGTTACTAGTTTTTCTTCTTTGAGGGCTATATAAAGGACCAAGGGCTAAAGTTAGAAGGTATCAAGCCGAAGAGATCACGAAGTCCAAGACGGCTCACGCATCCAGGCTGATCATCAACTGTTCATCTACCTCCTTCGGAAGAGTTCGAGAAGCAAACCAAGTTTTTGTAATCATTTTCTAAGGAATAAAGTGTAGATTGTTCAAGTTGATTAATAAAGGTAGTTGTTTTATTTATTCTTTTGCATTTTACATTATGTTTTCCCTCTCTGTCTTTTCATCTTCTTTTCCCAACATGCGCGAGTAATTCTCCGCCTGTTAGGGTTCGTAGGATTAGGATAGGCTAATGGATGATGAACATCTCTAAACCCTTTTTAAGTCCTATAAAGTTTATGAACTTTATCAAAAGAATCATGAATATCCTAATCGGGCGCGCTAACAATTCTTTGTTAGTTCCGACCGCGGTTAGAGATTAGATTAATGATTGTTTTGGTAAAGGCTAGATATGAACGGAGTTCCGTGTCGAGATAAGGGTTAAGAGTGGGATTCTTTTTCCCTCCAGAAACCCTAATCTACACGCATCACCGTCGTTCTAGTTTTAAATCTATTAAAGGATAAAAAGGGTAACTTTTAATTAATCGTCCATAACTACTAAATCCTAACGAACCCTACAAGCCCTCTTATTATACTAACTACATCCCTAAAATAATCTAGATCTATATTTTTGCATTCTTGCTTAACGTAGATCTAGAAACCATTCTTCAAAATTCTTTATCCCTCCTCTTCTTCTCAACACATCTAAAGTAAGAGTAAAAGGTTCAACGTTTCCCTGAGGACGACCCGTACTCACTTCGGTCTAGCTACACGCGACACCGTTCTGATTGCGGTTAATAACTACAAATACACTCTTTCGAACCAATCAGAACACTAAAATCCAATTTGTAAAAGATTTAATATGAATTTAACGATCTAGCGTGTTCAGGAAAATTCTGATTTCGCAATGATTATCGGGGTAACATTTTTATAGGTGAAACAGTATTGATTTTCAACAAAATTTCCGCAGTACCTCTGTAAATAGTAATCGGGTTTAATGATCACAAGTTCCGCTATTTAAAGATAGGTTCTCACATAAAGTTTAGTATCAATTACTTATAATAATATTGAATCGTAATTGAAATGATTATTTATATAGCATGAAACAAGTATGTAATACTTTCCTGACGACGACGATTGGTGATAGGATAGCAGCGGATGGCACAACGGTGAACCACGGCTACGGCAGCGGCAACGGCGCGTTCACGACTCGAGCACGACAAGAGTTGGCCTCGGTGGAGCTTGATTTTTGGACTCGATGGCTCGTTGGGTGCGACGGACGTGTGCTGGCGTTACGACGGCTCCTGCGTCGACTGCGGCGATGGGCACAATGACGGTGGCGATGGCTTGGACGGCGATGTCGGTGGATAGAACAGCGGCGATTGCGACAAATGCAAGTGTTCGACGAAATGCCGGGGGCTCGACTTGTCTCAAAGGCTGGGATCTTGGCGCTGGTGTAACGGTGGTGACGGTGATGGGTAGTTGGTGATGGTTTCGTGTTGAGGTGGCCGGCAGTGAGCTCAGGGATGAGCCGGTGGTGTTCAGTGGAGTTGATGGAGATTGCGGAGGAGCTTCTAGTGGTGTTGTTGAAGTGTTAGGGGTTGTTGCGGTGACGTGGGGTTTCCTTCAGGCGAGGCAGCCAGGGATGTAGGCCGCGGTGGCCAGAGGAGGTTGATGGCAAGAGGGAGTTCGAGTTGGAGGCGATGGGTGTCGGGTCCTTGGTGTGCAGGGAAGGAAGTGGATGGGGTGGAGGTGCTTTGGAGGAGGTTAGGGACAACGAGAGTGAGGGGGAGAGAGATGGGTTTTAGTGAAGGAGGTGGTGGAGGTGAGGGAGCTCGGCCGTTGAGAAAAGAGGGGGAGTGGGCAAGGAAATCTCGGGGATGGATGTTGAGGTTGGCATCGTCGTGGGGGCGGGGTCACAAGGAAGAGAGAGCGAAGGAGGATGAAGTGAGGGTGAAGGGAGAGAGCCGTTGCGAGAAGAGCGGGTCGCGGGGGTAGGCGCGAGTGGTGGGGTCACGGGGTTAGTCGGCGTGGGTCGCGGCGACGTGGGGAAAGGAAGAGAAGGGAGCGGGAAAAGATTACGAGGGAGGAAGAAGGGTTAAGCGGGTCGGGTGTTGGGGGAGATGGGCCGGGCTTGGGCCGGAAGGGAAAATAAAAGAGAAATAGAGAGTGTGGGCTGGGCTAGGAAATAAGGAAATGGGAAAATAAAAGGAAATAAGCAATAGGGTTTGGGTTTAGGGTTTCAAGACAAATAAAATAATTATAAATATAAATAAATAAATTTTGCAAGTAAGACTTTATAAAAATACGGATACTGGTGTACAAAAGAACCGGATATTACATCATATCCCCCCTAAAGAAAATTTCGTCCTCGAAATTAAAATAACGATAAGCTATAAAGTGTAATGCGAAAAGCCCCAAAATTAAACACTAACATATGGTGATTTACTTAAAAGCAGCTAGATAAAATCCAAGGTCTATATAAGTATAAGAAACAACGCAATTAAAAGAATAGGCCCAAGTAAGCACAAACATAACCCTCTATAATGATAAACTATATGCACAATACCGGAAAATAAAATAACAATAATAAACAATAGTGAAGCATTTGCCAATAGGCCAAAATATTTTAGAATGAATATATCGATCAAACAATTTAAAATAACTTGAGAAAACCCATATGGCGAAACGATAGATAATAAAACAAAACAGTATGTGTGACATATGTTTGCGCCATTGAAAATGTGAAGAACAGCAAAGCGTTTAAAATAAGTAAAACGGAAGTAGTTAATAACACGCAATTCTTCGATAAACACAAAATAATGAAAAGTAAATTTTGAATAACGATGTCACTGAATGTAATCATAGTAATAAAGAATAGAACTAATAATGTATAGGGGCTAGTAATCTTAATGTTGAAGAGACGAGGGTCAGGTCAGCACAAGGTGTAAGAGTGAAGAATAATGAATGTCAGGAGAGAAATACATTTATTGGGGAGGGAAAACAGTCAATGCATCATGCATATCAATACTCAAAAGATTAGCGAACTCAGAAACTTTGTTATTATTATTCCAGAAAATTTCAAACAAGGCATTCTCGAAAGATAAAAGGTGGCCCTAAACTATACATAGATTTATTTGGCCAGAGGAAACAAAAGATAAATCACGTCAGCCGTGGTTATGGAAGTTCGGCAGATTACGGTAAGCTCGCGTGCTAAGATAGGGGCGTCCATTTCCGTAGTGCCTCGCAGGGATTGCCACTGGAGGTTCTTCTGCCACGGGGTCTTCTTCTCTTGGTCCTTCTTCCTCGGCTGGAGCTTCTTCATCGTGGTATGCTTCCACGTGATTCACTTCTTCTGGATCTTCTTCCACGGGATTTTCTTCCACTGGATTCTCCTCAGGGTCTTCCACTCCTGGATTTTCTTCTATTGGGTCCTCCTTGGGATCTTCCTCTATCGGGTCCTCTTCGAGGTCCTCTTCTTCGTTGTCAGAGTCGCTGATCATGTCTACTTCTGGGGCTGCGACTCCCTCGTCCTCGGAAATGATGTTTCCGAAAATAACCTGTGGGCCGTTGATCTCATCATCTGAACTCACCAGCATGCAGTCCAAGGAAACGCATGACCGTGTGTCCTCAGCTAGAGGCGAAGCTACTCCAGGGTGGGCCATGGCCTGAAAAGAAAGAGTCATGATCAGACAGTGGAACACACCAAGAAAATAACCAATGATATGGAGCATAAGGAAAATATACAGTAGGTAAGGACTGAAAAAATCAAAATTTAGAATAATGATGTAGTAAGCGGTACAAGGAAAATAAGTGGCAAGGGGATGATACATACATCACAACTCACAATTTTTATTGCATTCAAACTAAGAGGTTCAACGGATACAAGATTTTAAACGAAAGGAAAAATTTACTAAAGAGTGACAATATTTTATTAAAAGCAGAAAAGTGATAATTCTTCGTTGATATCTAGACTGCTGCATTCTCGTAAAGCGAGTTGAATCCTGCGCTGGGTCCGTACTATCCTCGAAGCTAGAACTATGAAATAACCAAGTCACTTAGCACGAGTGGAGAGTGTGGATGAATCTCCTCCTTGTAGATCTTTCCTTCGAGGGCAACCATCTATAAGATGCTCGTTGGATCCACAAATCAGGCATTGCCCCTTATCCCTGCGACAGTCTCTCTGAAGGTGTCCCGGTCTCTTACAGTATCCACAACATTGAGTCCTCCGCTGCTTCCATTGCTGAGGAACAAGTGGGCGCTTCATCTTCATCTCCTTTCCTTGTTTAACAGGGATTCCCTAACAATTGGAGACTTCTGCTGGTGCCTGAGCCATTTGCCTTCTTACTCCTTCAGCTAAGAGATCGTTTGTTCGCTCCTGGGCTTCCTTCAAGCCTTGCAGTAAATTCAAAATCTCGACGGTCTGATTCTGGGGAGTAGAGTTGGAAGAAAAGTCGTTGGAAGTCATGGTCCTGAAACAACAAATTTGAGGACGATATAAGGTACAAGGAATAAGAATCAAAATAAGATATAGAATAGACAACGAAACAAGGATATTGGGTGAGGTGAAACTCAAACGAGTGGAAATCAAATGTAGAACTCCAAGTCACTCAAACAGAGTACAGTATTGTAACTATGCTGCAGTTCATAATTATAATCACATGACTCTACTAAGTCACCCAAAACTCTAGCGGATGGATTAAAATATGTAGGAGAACACACTATGTGAATCAAGATCAAGGGTAACAAGTTACAATCTAGACCGAAAAATGGCTTAGATTGCTAAGCCCTACATGGAAACTGCAATCCCAACATAGCAAAACCAGGCTCTGATACCAACAAAACCATGTCACGCCCCGCTTCCCAAAATACGGAATACGAGGGGTTGACAAGGCCAGCCATGCTCCTACGGTCGAGGAAACATCCTGCCGTAGTCACACTTCGGCTTCTAGCTTTACATGGTAATCAGTGATCAATGCACAGGTAATGAGAAATGTAGTCTCTAAACCAAAACAAATACAAACAACTAACCAGATAGAGATCAAGGAAGTATAGCTCTGGGTCGCTGATCAAGATGTCCGCAATATTCTCGAGGTACTTCAGGTCCTGGTCCGAGCTAAATCCACTTCTTACTCTGAGCATGCATACTCAGGTCGTCAGAGCGACACGATAATAATAAATAGAAATACATATGTAACATGTGTAATAAGGATGAATATGAGACAACACGTATAAAGTGATGATATGAACATGAAGGAGCCAGTGCAGGTAAACGGTAAAGCGAGTAAACAGTATGGCAGGTATATCAGTCAGTAATCAATGCATGTCACTAACCTATCAGTCTCTAAGTCTCATTGTCCAGGTTGCTAAACCTATCGTCAGTCTAAGTGTGAGAGTCAACCACTCATGAGTATCCCCCACCCAAGGGTAGGGCCCCAGGGGCAAGGGAACATGGGCCCGAGTCGCTCGCTAATAATCGGTGATATCACCTATATAACTCCAGAATCGCTGTGTATGCCGGCAATGGGACTCCCGAGATTTTGTTGAACTCACACTCAAACTACCCCACACCCCGCAGTCTACATCAAACACCAACCATAAACTCAAATACTAGTCGGTCCATGACAAGTCTACGCGAGAACTGAAGACATGGTCTCCATCAACCATGTCTCGACTGATACCCAAGATAAATGGACAGTGTTTGGTGCCTTACCTACGACACTAATATACGTGCTCCATAACCATCCCATTCCAGTTATAGTTACACTTATATATGTCCCATAGACGTCGACAATGCAATAAATCAATAGGGTCCGCTGATTGTATACAAGTACGTGTCACCTTCACTTATTCATTCGCGCTTAAACACTAACGTACTTGCCACAATCAAACACTAATATCTAACACTGGGTGATGTACACGATCACTAGGTTACCAATGCAATGGCATCTACATGATATGATGAGAATACAATAATTACGATATGAATAGAATATCATCAGTCAGTGTCCTACCACTTGCATAATTTACTATAAATCATACATGCAGAATTAAGCGAAACAATGTAAAGGGGTAAGTAGTACGTTTAATTATCTATCCATCAAAATTTGTTTCGCGTCGATCGGGTTTCAGGTTTGTTAGATACGGCCATTTCAATTTAAGTGTTCACTGCTGGAAATCCGGTTCAGAACTGGAAGTCCGTGTCGTAACACGTTTTAATCTCAGTTGGGGTTGTAATTAGGTGACGCTATAGTTGAACAAAAATTTATGTTTATCAGTTAGGTTTCCAACTCAATTGGCGGATCAGTAATATCCTAAATCCACAGGGAGTTATGGCCGGGTTTAGGTTGATGTGTAAAATCTGTTACTGCAGAATTCAGCTGGACATGCCGAGATTATAAAATGTGTTAAAAATATCATACAGAATAGGAATGCAGTGAAACTAGTGGAGAAAGAAATCTAACTCAATTTTCTACGTAACGATATAGGGTTCCGCACATTTTCGCATTTGAGCAAGGATATACAGTGATTTAAAAATAAGGGTTAACTGGGATTACTGCTCTGGACTGCAGTCCAGAATCGTAATTCTCCCCAGTTATCTCTATCATAATTTGTTAAAATTCAGTGATCAACTATAGAGTATTATAGGTTAATCAGTTAGTTTCGATACAAGCCGTGGAACACTAAAATCCGATTTGTAAAAGATTTAATATGAATTTAACGATCTAGCGTGTTCAGGAAAATTCTGATTTCGCAATGATTATCGGTGTAACATTTTTATAGGTGAAACGGTATTGATTTTCAACAAAATTTCCGCGGTACCTCTGTAAATAGTAATCGGGTTTAATGATCACAAGATCCGCCATTTAAAGATAGGTTCTCACATAAAGTTTAGTATCAATTACTTATAATAATATTGAATCGTAATTGAAATGATTATTTATATAGCATGAAGCAAGTATGTAATACTTGCCTGACGACGACGATTGGTGATAGGACAGCAGCGGACGGCACAGTGGTGAACCACGGCTACGGCAGCGGCAACGGCTTGTTCACGACTCGAGCACGACAAGAGTTGGCCTCGGTGGAGCTTGATTTTTGGACTCGATGGCTCGGTGGGTGCAACGGACGTGCGCTGGCGTTACGACGGCTGCTGCGTCGACTACGGCGATGGGCACAATGACGGTGGCGATAGCTTGGACGGCGATATCGGTGGCTAGAATAGCAGCGATTGCGACAAATTCAAGTGTTCAACGAAATGCCGGGGGCTCGACTTGTCTCAAAGGCTGGGATCTTGGCGCTGGTGTAACGGTGGTGACGGTGATGGGTAGTTGGTGATGGTGTCGTGTTGAGGTGGCCGGCAGTGAGCTCAGTGATGAGCCGGTGGTGTTCAGTGGAGTTGATGGAGATTGCGGAGGAGTTTCTGGCGGTGTTGTCAAAGTGTTAGGGGTTGTTGCGGTGACGTGGGGTTTCCTTCTGGCGAGGCAGCCAGAGATGTGGGCCGCGGTGGACAGAGGAGGTTGATGGCAAGGGGGAGTTCGAGTTGGAGGCGATGGGTGTCGGGTCCTTGGTGTGCAGGGAAGGAAGTGGATGGGGTGGCGGTGCTTTGGAGGAGATTAGGGAAAACGAGAGTGGGGGGGAGAGATGGGTTTTGGTGAAGGAGGTGGTGGAGGTGAGGGAGCTCGGCCGTTGAGAAAAGAGGGGGAGTGGGCAAGGAAATCTCGGGGATGGACATTGAGGTTGGCATCGTCGTGGGGGTTGGGTCACGAGGAAGCGAGAGCAAAGGAGGAGGAAGCGAGGGTGAAGGGAGAGAGCCGTTGCGAGAGGAGCGGGTCGCGGGGGTAGGCGCGAGAGGTGGGGTCGCGGGGTTAGTTGGCGTGGGTCGCGGCGACGTGGGGAAAGGAAGAGAAAGGAGCGGGAAAAGATTACGAGGGAGGAAGAAGGGTTAAGCGGGTCGGGTGTTGGGGGAGATGGGCCGGGCTTGGGCCGGAAAGGAAAATAAAAGAGAAATAGAGAGAGTGGGCTGGGCTGGGAAATAAGGAATGGGAAAATAAAAGGAAATAAGCAATAGGGTTTGGGTTTAGGGTTTCAAGACAAATAAAATAATTATAAATATAAATAAATAAATTTTGCAAGTAACACTTTATAAAAATACGGATACTGGTGTACAAAATAACCGGATATTACAAAACTGGTAGCTAGCTAGAGGTCATAACCTTGTTAGGAGCAAATGATTTGTTGATTTGCCGGTTTATACTCCCTAGCCTAGCTCGCTAAGAAAGTTATTCTGTACTCTTCAACATCGATTTGTAGTTGGCAAGGCAAAGGTTCAAAGTAGGTGTTAGGTTGGATTTTCTATTTGACTTTATCCAATCTTAAGTCACAAGCGAGCTTTCTTTATTTTACACTTCTCACTTTGTGACAAAAACCACATCTCTACCCCTTTTCTACTTAGGTTGCCTTAATCATTTCCTATTAGAAGCTATCTTCCTTGTGGGTTCGATCCGTATTCAACCGGCTAGCTTAATTGCAACATAACTTTTTATTACGGTTTAGGATTAGGATAATACATATTTACACATCAATCAGCTTTCAAGTTTGTTTTGTTAATGAGTTAAAATTTTTGGATCGTTTAATTAATAAGCCGAAGTCGAGCAAACTCCAGCTCATTCCTTTATAGTTCGAGTTTGGATCGTTATTTACATCATATTATATTTTATTTATTTTAAAATGATATCTATTTTCCAAATAGTAAAATACTAAACCAAAGTAGCATATATTTGTAGAGTGTTTTTCGTCACTACATGAAGATGGATGCACGCATGCTTCAAGCATGTACAGATTCTCCTTGCCTATTATAAACAGGGGTCTATTGATCGTGAGGATTCTAATCCCCAGCTGCCGCGGACAAAACTGCTGTTAATTATCTCTCATTTTGACACAAGCGTATCTCCGATTAACGGGTCATACGTATGATGCGAACTCAATATGCGCGTTAAGAACTTGCGACTAAAAACACCCTACGTCAGGTGTGCCGATACCGGGTGCCCCTAGCCGGATGCCCCTCATATCGGGTGCCCCTGGCTATGCATAGTGTCCCCTTAGTCGGGTGCTCCTAGGTCAGTTGCCCCGGTCCAAGTGCCCCTTGGTTGGGTGCCCCTGACGGCGGGTGGTTTTGATTTTATATTAGGAGTGCCTCTGGGGAGGAAGGCGTCCCGAAACGAAGCACCTCTTTAGGGGTTTCTGAGGGGCGAATACCCCATTCGATGTATCCATTTTCTTGGGAAAACATGGTTGTAATCCATGTTTCCACGGATCTAGTGTAAGACCCGTCATCGAGGGTTCTTATTCAGAATCAATGCCTTTCCGGGATGGGCTTTCACCCCATGAACTTTCCTTTCCTTCTTCTCTTTAGATTTGATGAGTAAATGTTGCTCTTTTATGTGGTTTTGATCTTCTATCTTTAAGTTTTGAGGTGAAGTTTTCTTAAAGAGATGGATCCTGTCACGCCCCGCTTCCCAAAATACGGAATACGAGGGGTTGACAAGGCCAGCCATGCTCCTACGGTCAAGAAAATATCCTGCCGTAGTCACACTTCGGCTTCTAGCTTTACGTGGTAATCAGTAAACAATGCACAGGTAATGAGAAATGCAGTAACTGAAACAAAACAAATACAAAGAACTGACCTGATGGAGATCAAAAGAGTATAGCTCTGGATAGCTGATCAAGATGTCCGCGAGAAATGCAGTAACTGAAACAAAACAAATACAAAGAACTGACCTGATGGAGATCAAAAGAGTATAGCTCTGGATAGCTGATCAAGATGTCCGCGATGTACGTCTGGTCCTCGTCCAAGCTAGATCCACTTCTCACTCTGAGCATGCATACTCAGATCGTCAGAGTGACGCGATAGCAATATATATATATATATATATATATATATATATATATATATATATATATATATATATAGGTGCAAGTGGTACCTCGTACAGTAATTATGGATATATAACAATAAACCAAGATAGTAAAGATGTGAACATGAAGTATCCAATGCGGGTGTCTAATAGAGCAGGTGCATAGTAAAACAGTAAAATAGTATGTCAGGTGTGTCGATTCAGTAAGCAATGCATGTCAATGTCACTATCCCTATTAGTCTCTAAGTCTCACTGTACAGGTCACTAAACCTATCGTCAGTCCAAGTGTGAGAGTCAACCACTTGTGAGTATCCCTCACCCAAGGGTAGGACCCAAGGGCAAGGGACCATGGGCCCAAAATAAAACGCACGGTAATAATCAGTGATAACCCTGTAAATCTCCATATATATATAGGCCGGCATGGAACTCCCGAGATTCTGTTGAACTCACACTCAAACTATCCACACCCCGTGGTCTACATCAAACGCCAACCATAACCTCAAATACCAGTCGGTCCGTGACAAGTCTGCGCAAGAACTGAAGACAGGATCTCCATCAAGCACGTCCCGACTGATACCTGAGATAGATGGACAGTGTCTGGTGTCTTACCTGTGACACCCATACAAGTGCTTCCATAAGTGTCCCATACCACTTATAGTCACACTTATACACGTCCCACAGACGTCGACAATGCAATAGAACAATAGGGTCCACTGATTGTGTACAAGTACGTGTCACTTTCACTTATCCATTCATACTCAAATACTAACGTACTTGCCACAATCAGCACTAATACCTAACACTGGGTAATGCACATGATCACTAGGTTACCAATGCAATGACATATATATGATGTGATGAGAAAACGGTATGTAAGGCATGATTAAGAAGTCATAAGTCGGTGTCCTACCACTTGCATAAATTATCATAAATCATACATGCCAAATTTAGCGAAACAATGAACAGGGGATAAGTAGTATGTTTGATTATCTATCCATAGAATTTGGTTTCACGTCAATCGGGTTTCAGTATCACTAGATATGGCCATTTCATTTTAAGCGTTCACTGCTGGAAATCCGGTTTCAGAATTGGAAGTCCGTTTCGTAATGCATTTCAATCCCAGTTGGAATCATAATTTAGCGATGCTACAGTTGAATGAAATTTAGGGTTTTCAATAGTTTTCTAACTCACTAGACGGATTCTCAATCGCGTCTCTACGTCAGAAGTTACACACTGTTCAACACTAGGATATCAGTTCTGTTTCTGTTTGGGACTGCTATACGTCCTGATCTTTTAAATTGCAGTTTAAATAGTAAACGACGATGAAAAGGGGTGAAATTACTTGCGTTATTTATCTAACAGATTCATCTTCAATAATGTGTAGGGTTCTGCAACATACGAGTTCAGGAAGCAAGGTAGTAAACATTACGGGACAGAAAACAATCACCAGAGTTGCTCTGGACTGCAGTCCAGAGCCGCTCTCCGAACCAATTCTCGTCATAATTTCAGTACAGAAACAATAAAGAACTTGCATAGGGTTACCAGTCGTCGATTAGGATTCGATTTGAGCCCTTGAACGCCTCATTTCAGTGTGTACATAATTAATTGCGATTTAAACAAGTTTCAGGTGCGCGAAATTCCCAGTTTTTACGGGTATAATTGGGAGTGATCGTTTAAGTCGTTAACAGTCATATTTTTCAGTGAAATTTCTACAAAAGTTTCATTGCCAAACGGGCCAGAATATGCAAATAAGTTCCGTCAAATTAAATGAAGGTTTTGATTCAGATCTTGCATCGAACACTTATATTACATAAGGTTTCACGAAACGTAAACGTGGAATTTATAGTATTATGAAATGTAACGGATATAATATAGCATGCAGCAAGTAGGGTACTTTCCTGGAGACGTTCTGGCGATGAACGGCAGTGGCAACGACACGAACGCTCGACGAACGGCGCGGCTAGGGTTCGCGGTCTCGGCTCGTGATCGGGTTCGACGTCGGAGTTGTTCGGGGATGCCTCGCGTTCGCTGGATGCGGAGTGGGATGCTCTTTCTATCTCCTGGGATGTGCTGGGGTCGACGATGGTCGGCGTGGTCGCTCTCTGGCGGCGGCAGCAGAGGGTATTTAGGGCTCATAGTGGGGGGGGCGTTTAGAGAGAGAGAGAGAGCAGTGGGGCTCGGGTGTGGGTTTTGGAGGTGTTGGTGATGCTGATGAGGGTGTAGGGGTGTCGACGAGTTGGTTCCGGTCAATGGGGGTTCGCCGGCGTCGAGGTGCAGGTGGTGGCCGTGGTCGGGTGCGAGTGAGTTGAGTGTGCAGGGGGTTCTGCGAAGAGGGTGGAGTAGTGTGGGGGCTCTGTTGATGGAGAAAAGAGAGCGAGGGATGATGAATGAGGGGGTCGCAGGAGGTTCGTCGTCGTCGTCGGAGGGAGTTGAGCGAGGTGAGGGATCTCGAGACAGTGGGTTTTCTGGAGAGTGAGAGGGAGTGAGGAGTAAGGGGAGGCGAGGGTTTGAGGTTGAGGGACTCGGGGGAGTTGTGGTCGCGGTCTTGGGGCAATCGGGGCGGACGATGTGGGCACGAGGGGCGACGGGGAACGAAGAGAATTTCAAGCGGGAAACTTTTTTCTTTACGTGGGGAAGAAGGAGGGTTAAAAGCGGGTCGGGTCGGGTTTGGTTAGTAAGGGATGTGGGCTTGGAGTGCTTGGGCTGGGCCGAGAAGGGTTTAGTTTTAATTAATCTTTTATTTCTTTTGGTTTGGGCTGGGTGTTTATATTATAATATTTTTGGTTTTAGTTTTGGGTTTTAATTAATTGTTTGGGCTTGCTTAGGTTTTGGGTTAGGAGTGGATCTGTTTAATAAATTTGATTTTAAATGAGTAATTGTTTTGATTTGGGCCAGAAAAAGGGAAGTGTGGGCTGAGCTTGGATATTTAGTTTAATTTGTGGTTTTCAGGGCCGAGGAACTTATTTGATTGGCTTTGGTATGGTTTTAATCCTATGGTGAAATTTTCTTGGGCTTGGCTTTAGGGAAAAGGGAAATAGAAAAATACAGAGAGATGGAGAGAGTGGGTTGAGACACAACATTAGAGGGGATTGGGATTAGGGTTTAGGGTTTAAAGTAAATAAAATAATTATAAATAAAATAAATAAATTTTGTAAATAGTACTTTATGAAAAATACGGACATTGGTGTACAAAAGAAACTGGGTATTACAGATCCTCTTTTTAATGGGTTGTTTAGGGAAGAAGATGAGATGAGAGAGACCCAAAAGAGCTCTTTTTTGGGTTTCTCTTTGAGTAGGGATCTCACTTTAAGAGAGGAATGGAGGCAAAAAAAAAACCGAGAAAAATTATCATGAGAGAAAACTTGTTATCGTTTCTTCATTTGGATGGGTTTAAATACCCTTATACTTTTGCATTTTATCCTTTCGGCTTTATAAAATTGGTTTTTTGACCATTTCTTTTACATATTTGCACTTTAACCTTTGGGTTTTACATAATTAGCTTTTTGCTCATTTCTATTGCATTTTTGCATCTATTTATTAAATTTTCTTTAATTTCTTGGATGGGCGGCCCTCTTGCTTGGGCTTTTGGCTTGAGCTTTGACTTGGGCTTCCGGTTTTGGCTTTGACTTTGACTGGGTTATAATTTTTTACCGTAACAATATTCAGTAGAACCATTTTATTATATTCATTACTTAATTTAATTATATTATTTTGTATTGATGATATTTTGTTACTATTGGTTAACAAATTAGAAACAAGATGAAACAAGCTAGAGAAGGATTCATTTTCTTACAAGCTTGGCTCATTTTGTAATGGAACAATTAATTGGTGGTTATCAAGCTATAAACGAGTCGAACTCACAGAAAAGCTCAAGAAAGGTTCATTTGCTTGATTGGCTCGTTTTGAAATGGAATAATTAAAAAACCGAACTCAAGCTGAGATAAAATAGCTTGCACCAACCAAGCTCGGCTCGAAAAGAACTCGAGCCAAGAAGAAAATAAATGAGCCAAGCTTGAGCTAATCCTATCTCATTCAAGTTCAACTCATATACAACCCTTTCCAAGGGTGTTCATTTAAGCACATATGAATCGCACATGCAGAATCCTTGTATTGTTGTATAAATATATTAGATAGAATCATGAGCTTTGGTATTTTGGCACTTTCTACTTTATCGGAACAAAACGGAAGAAATGCAAGAAAAAATATCAATTTTAACCAATATTATTTGCTTTGGAGAGATGAAGATTCCAATTTCTTTTTTTCTCTCTCTTTTCGACTATAAAATAAAAAAGCTTTCAAATCAATTGAAAAATGAAATATAACATAAGAGGTGTATTATGCTGCCCAATATTTCCTTCTTTTCTTCCTAAATAAATCATTTGGCAATGCTATAGCGATATTTTTGTCGAGATTTAGATGATCATGTTTAATATCTATCTTCTATTATAACTCAAAATCTATGGTTTTGTGGTATTCTCCTATTTAAATCAAATAAAATACTCAGAAGAATTAAAAATCCTATATTCTAAGATCCCAATCGATTTTTTTACACGTAGGCATACACATGGGTAAATGTTTACATCATAGATATAAGAATAGATATAAGATTTAAAACGATTATTAAGAGTTAAGATAATATATTTGTAGAGATTTTTTGTTAAGCGATTGAAGATATCTGTTAAGAATAAGATGTATATTTGTGAGAGATATGATTTGATATGTTTTAGAGATCGGTAAAATTTAAATTTAATTAGATTATAATTTACTTAGTAGTCATGTTAGGGTTGCTTGGTGGTCAAGTATAAAACCTCGAGAGTTTATTATAAATAGTGATGTAGAGTTGTTCTCCTCTCTTATCATATCATATAATTGTAGTTTTCTATTTTCTCAATAAACCATTGTTTCTCTTATATTTTCCACAATGTAGTCTCTTCATTACTTTCTGCTCCTCCTCTAATGCTTATATTTCTTAACATGGTATCAGAGTCTGACCCCAACACTTAATCATCAACTCTCGTTGCGCCCAGACCACGCCCCCGTCGTCACCCTCGCCGTCGCCCTCGCCGTCCAAGCCCTCAGGTTGTAGTCGCCGCCGCCGCCACTTCCGATCGTCACCGGGAAGTTGTAGTAATTAATTGATTATCAAGGCATATGATACGGTGAGACCATTAAATTAGATTGTTGGAAGTTATTCAAAATATAAGATGCATATTGTTGGATCCATTGCTGGAGATGCCTCGCATTCTGGAGTGGTGAAAAGTGGGCCATATAAAATGGAAGAACTTGAATGTCTTGGATCTGGATGGTATTTCTCTAGAAGATAATTCTCCGTCTACAAGAGATGGAATTAACCTAAAGAAAGAGATTCAGACCCTTTCAGAGAAGATGAAGAAATATGCATATATTATCTGTGCATTGTCTCACATTCAGATTATGAAGATGATGAGATTGTAACGACTGTGAATTTACTGTACGAAATTTTTTAATTTAATGTACAGAAAAGTGTTTACAAGCATAAGTACAATTTATAAGTAAATTGTTGTTTAAGAATAGCAAGAAGCAACTTGTAGCTCACTGTTAAAGCCTTGCACTGCTGTGACGTAGCCCCTGTGTTTGATTCCCATCAGGCACATTTATTTTTTTCAGATTTTATTTTTAAATTTTTTGGAAACCCAAAAGTTTACACGTTCAATGCGCATAAAAATAAAAAGTCTGAAGAAATATACATGTGCACAATGATTTAAATACAGAGGTGAACATGTGGCACAAATCCTACAGCCCCACTCCAAAAATCGACCGGCGAGATTCCCCAAAGGGCCGGCGCCGACGGTCCATCCGTAGGTGACGGTGTCCGGGTTTTGCACGCGAGTCTTTTCCCCTACCCCCATCACTCCTGCACTGTTTGGTTACTCTGAAATCAAACGAAGACCCCTCAATTCCCCAATTTATCATATTTTAATGCATTTTAATTCATCTTTTTTAATTCCAAAACCCTAATTCCACACTATAAATACTACCCATGTCCTAGCCCTTCCTCATTATGAAAATTCTAACCAAAACTCTCAAATTTTCTTAAGTACAAGTGGAGTAAAAGAGGTGTTAGCCAAAGATCAACTTCCGGCAAAAAATCGAGGCTTTTACGGCGACCCCGCGACGCCACGACGACAACCCTCTCTCCTTCTACCTTCTCTTCATCTATCTAGCTAGTAAGTCCCTCCCCATCTCTCTTCTTCTTCTTTAAAAATCACTTTTTCAAAATATATTGCTAAGTGGAGTTAATATCGACATCTTATTCTAAACCCTTGAAATCACACTTTTTCTTAATCATTACTCATTCATATTTCTACACCTTACTTGTTAATATAAAACTAATGTTTAGAACAAACTTTCACTCAAGAATATCATGAAACATAACTTTAGTCTAACTTTTACATGAAAATACCATGAACTTTATATACGTTATCTTTTAGTCCTTTGTTTAAACATACCTTTATAAAACTTCACGGGGTAATGACCTACCCTCACATACACACATGTTTACATAGCACGACATTCTTTGACGTATGTTTTGGTTACCATTACAATATATTTCATCAAAATACCAAGTACTATAAAAAAACGGTTTTCTTTTAAAATTGTATTTTAAATTCCTTTGCAAATAAGCCTCTACAACTCTCTTTAGGTGACCCGCTATTGAATGGTGCAGATTATCGCACATTCTTAGGCTAATAGAGAGAGATGCAAATCTCCTCACGGAGCATTCGGTCTCGAAAGGTTTTTAATACGGTTTCTAAGAAAAACGAATTTTTCTACATAAATAAAAAATAAATTTCTAATATATATATATATATATATATATATATATATATATATATATATATATATATATATATATTATCAAACCACATATTTTCAAGATATAATAAAATTCCATGTTTTCTAAAAAAAATAAAAGAATGACAAGTTTCACCAAAATACCATCAAGTTACCCAAAAGACAAGTTTTACACTAAAATACCACGAACTTCTCAATACTATATAATTATCACTAAAATATCACAAATCCTTAAAATTCACATCTAACACTAAATAAGATAAATAAATTCTTGAGGTTTATTTTGGAATTTTATTAAAAATATTTTTCATAAAACCCTCTCGAGTTATATAAAACAACATTTAAGGACTTTAGTAAATATAGGTTTAAGAGGGATCAATTCTCTTGAGCCCCAGGGAGCCGTAGAAAATGAGCGCTTGCCTATTTAAGGTAGAAAACATAACGGAGTTATCAATGGTAATTATTTTGGGAAAAAACACAAATCCTGTCGTCCATGTGCAACAGTTACCGATGACTCCCGAACCTAATTCAGGATCCAAATCAGTTTATAAGTGTCTGACTGAGTCTGAGTCTAACTCAAATCTGAATCCAATCCGAGTTTAATCAAACATGAATCCTATATCAAACATGAACACTTGATCCAGAACCTGAATACCAGATTTCAACAACTATATCAATATGAAAACATGCTTGACTTGATCGAACCATGGTTATAACTTGACTTGACTACATGACTACTTGTTTACATGCTGAACTTGACTACTTGAACAACTTGTATCCATGGTCTCGGCAAGTCTGATAATTATAATCTATACAAAACATTATACGGGGTTAACGGGGTAGATTGGTACGGAATGTATTAGAAGTGGCACGAGATGGTCACTAAAAGACACTACATGAACTCTCGTGCCGTTGTCCCGTAGGTTTTGACGGGGCCTTGTACTACATGTTACCTTAGTCCACGGAGTAAATTAGACTCCTCTCGTATACACTGATACCTTCTGTACCAAGCTACAAACAACTATGTTAGAATAATAATCTTATACCTGTATAACCTACTAGATTCATTCTACATTACTTGTACTATTCCTTTCTTTCTTTTAGGACTTACCGAGCGCTAGTTCGCTGATGACATTCCTGTCTATTTCTTTCCTTGGAATGTTCGTCAAGAGAACATGACTCTCAAGAGACTGAGCCTAGTCAGGAGTACTTGGATCAGATTGCGGCACAGCCAGACTACTAGCTTTACTTGTACTTATCTTCCAGTTTGTATGCCACTGTTTAGGCATTGCTTTTATCATTGTACTTTTCCTTTTCAAATCAGTTGTTTTGTAGAGATGAATGTAAATAAAAGTGGTTGTTCATTTTATATCTCTTGTCATTTCTTGTGCATTTTATATATTGCTTAATTACGCTTAACGTATTTATTTCTTAGTAAATACGTCGCGTGCCCGCCATCTCTCCGCCTCCGTACACCGTGAAGCAGGGCATGACAGGTTTTGTTGGCGGCCCATGCAGGTCAGTCTGCATAGAATCATAAGCAATATATCACAAGAATTATAAGAATCATCAACTATACATTCTTTACATTTTAAATTTCTTGAATCTATTTTAACCTTTCTTTTTCTATCAAGGTCATGGATTCACCGAACAACACGAGTACCAAAGTAAATGGAAACATCCCACCACCTACCCTACCACCACCACCTACCGCCGCTGCTCCCATCAACGAGCAAACGGTTCTACTTATGGCAATCAAGAGCCTCCCGTAGGGTCAGCAGCAGCAAATTGCTATCCTCATGCACCGCCCAGAAATCGAAGCACCCGGAGTCAAGCAATTCCGGGCACTGCATCCAAAACATTTCTCTGGAAAAGAGAGCCCACTAGAGGCAGAGGAATGGGCACAGTCTATCGAAGACGACCTGGCAACAGCACAAGTGCCAGAGATCGCTTGGGTGGGAGTTGCAAAGCTGCAGCTAACGGATAACGCCAGAGTCTGGTAGAAGGCTGAAGAAAGCCGACTCGCCCAGCCGATTGAATGGAGGAAATTTCGCGATATGTTCGACGTGAAATACTTCCCTGAGACTACCCGTTTTGACATGGAACAGCAGTTCATCTACTTACAGAAAGACTCAATATGGAGAAAATCTGTGGATGAATACGATACTGAGTTTACCATGCTTAGCAGGTAAGATATTGTCTCAATATTCAATTTCCCGATTTCACATGTCACGGCCCAAAATATTAGCTCGTGGCCGGCACTTAAATCACACCGTCTACAGGCGTAACGTAACTTAAGTAAGCCGAAGCTCAGCAAATCTAAACCTCCAAAAGGAAAAGTGAAGAAACATTGTTAAAAACCTTCGGGAATCTCAAGTAAAAATCTTTAAACTAAAATTTACTTTCTTAAAAATTTCGGCAGCACCTCCTCTGTAAAAACTAGCCCCGAGACGGGTACAACATAGAATATAAATAAAGCATTTCCAAACGGGAGCAAATCACGCCCAACGGCGGAAACAACCACCACAAGCATATATATGTATATGACGCCCAACGGCGAAGATCAACACAAAGTAAAAAAGAAAAGCAAGACATCAAACCCACCCAGCGATCATATAACCCATGGCTCAAAGTCTCGCAAGTACAAGTCTTGCTAAGTCTTCACTTATACAAATACTAGTTTCTGATTTGATAGAGTTGACTAGATACAATAGGAATAATAATAATGCAAGAGGGGCACGATCCAACATGTACCACCTACAAAAGCAAATCATCCGAATGCAAGCTTTGTGCCAGCGATGCCGCTACTGATCCATGCGGTCAACCTGCAAGAATTGTAGCACAACGGGGGTGGGTTGCCAACTCATGAGTAGAAAACATCATCAGGTAGAAATCGAAATAAACAGCGATTCCTATGTCAACTATATCATAAAGGTAATACTATGATATCTAGGGTGACCATATCTGCATATATGCCAATAATAATCAATGCCTGTATGCATGTGGATCTCGTCCAACAATATAATCAATGCATGTATATATATGAGGATATCAAATAACGTGTGTCTATCAATGACGCATCAAATCATGGAACTTGGGTGCCCAAAACCGACACTCGAAACATCATGAAACCCGTGTCCAGCATCGACACGTAAATCCTCATATCTCAGGCGCCGTCACCAGGACCGGCCTTCATGTCCGTACATCTCATGGAACCTGAGTGTCCAACATCGACACTCGAAACATCATGAAAACATATACCTGTGTGTGTGTGTGTGTATATGTATGTATGAGGATCTATACCTCGTGTGTCCATCAACGACACATCAAAATCATGGAACCTGAGTGTCCAACATCGACACTCGAAACATCATGAAACCCGTGTCTAGCATCGACACGTAAATCCTCAGATAATAGGCTCCATCTGCGGGATCGGCCCACGGGCTCCGGCAGAACGAGTCGGCCTGTATCCATCTCATGACTCCGGTCGGTATCCTCCAGATATTCGCCGAGTCTAAATACTATCACCGGTAGGCAGTGCACCTCCCCTGCCAGGCTCATCGGCTAATCCATCGACATACCTTTCTTGCCCCGGGGTACCATACCGGGTCCACCATGTACCCGCAAACGGCCACTCCACTCCTCGCCTCGGGTTTCTAACACAAGTCTCAGAACCGAGAAAACTCATGGTGGACGCACTGAAATATCATATCAAGAGAAATCGGGTTTTCAAACAACACATAATTTCTTGAAATGCCCCCACGGTTCTCAAATCCATAAATCACATGAAAACTGATGTACGCAATATAAAACAGCAATATGAGCATATTAAGGGAAAACCGCTCTTTTAAATGAATCTAATTTTAAAATATATCATGCGGTTTCCAATTCCTCCAAAATCAAATGCAACATCATATAAAGGCATACATGTAGCTCTAGAAAGATGTGTGTGTATACATGTAAGTATGTAAGTATGATGCATTTCATATGCGCAATAGCACAAGAATCAACGTATAAATATCAATAATGATACAACACCACATAGGTGTATGTGCAGCTATAGAAGGGTATGTCATGCAACATAGCATAATAATGTAAGCATAGCAAGTATATCATAGCATGATGTAGCAATCCTATTGTGTGAGTGACATAGCAATTATTGATGAAGAAAGTGTGTAAGCCGGCAATCTGTGTAAGTATAACATACGCATCATCGATAATGGTGTAGGTGTACTAGCACAGGTACATATATAATGCAATGAGAATATTATAAACGTAGCACAAGGTACATTGTATGCGAAATGCTATCAGGTATACGTATCTAAAATATATCCGAGTCGGTGAATCTATCAATTGGCATCCAGCCTCATAACACCACGTACGGTATAATCTATCGTACGACATCCTCTAATCAAAGGTATAGATCAATCAACAGGTAAAACTCATCGCGTATGGTAATCCATCATACGACGACATTAAACAATTAGGGAATTCTATCAACCTATACAACAACGGGGGTACGGATCTAAGTCTCGTACGGCATGTCACTCGCTATGCACATCATTATCCATCTATATATACCTATCTCTCAGGTCACATCCGTATCAATCTCGTATCAGGGGACCGGCAAGATATCAACTATCTCTTATCGACTCGCATCCATATAACGACATATCAACCAAGTCATCATATCTCATCGTATACTCTTATCATCGCATCAATCTCTCACATCAAGTCATTTTACATATGCATTACATCATATGAATCTCATGTCACGCTACTCTAAATCTCATACTTAATCTCGTGCAATTAAATATCTATATATATTGTGATTCACATTCACTTTTTATATCCTTCATCAATTTGAGACATCATTTCTATCAAATTATGTCCAAGAGTTATGTCTCTATAGCTTTCATCTCATATCTCGATATATATATTCAATCATTAATATCACCTCTAACTATCTTTTAACCACATCTATAGTTTTCAAATATAGGTTTCTCCTACAGTATTCTATGTATATATCGGTTACCATTCACAATTTGCGGGGGTGCTATACGCCATCCACCCGACTTCCCCCGTAGATATAAATTTACTGACCTGCTAAACTCCTCGCTTAGCCATAATCGATGTGCTCCACTGTCTCGGAATCCACGCGAGGGTACCAATCAATCCGTGTCCTTCAGTCTTCAATCTCAGTCGTTAGCATGTTGCTGCTGCCTCGATGAAGATCGCTCTCCGGTCACGCTCGTCAAAGAGGACGCACGTCGAGGATTCTTTATACGGGCTCCGTCTCAAAATCGAGGCAACTCGGACATCCAGTTTGCCAGCCTAGATACCCAAGACGAACTAAAGATAGTGTGTGAATAGTATGTCTCAAGGCATCCAAGGATTTGGATGGAGGTAAATGAAGTTGCCAAACAAAGAAATGTGAGCAAAGAAAATTTTTTGCTCAAGAAAGGAAATGGGGCTCAGCCATTCATATGAAAAAAAGCTCTCTGGCTTTTTCGAAATGGTCTCTGGGGATTACCAATTGTGCTCTCTGTGTACTCTAATGTGAGTGGTGAGGTTAAAGAATAATGTGGTGAGTGTATGGAAATTAATAAATTAATGCACACAAGATTTGGCAGCCACCACAATAATAAAATTAATGTTCACAAGAAATATCATCAAATATCTACACAAAATATCATCAACATGACAAAAGCTAATTAATGCAAAAGCATGAGTCACCAAAATCCCAAGCCCATCAAGAAGCCTACGAAATTGTGCTGGGAATGAAATACCAACACAAGGATTTTTGGCCAAAAACAATATGCTCATAATTCCAATAATTATATTTTTAAACGAATAAATCATTTTAAATCTCTAAATTATTTCACCAATATTGGTATATATTTATACCATTTTATGAAAACCCCAAATTCGCAATTCGGTAGTTTTCGCGAAATATATTATTTTAATATTAAATTTCAAAAATAATATTTTATATTTTCCGAAATGTTACAATCTTCCTCTCTTAAATAAATTCGGTTCCCGAATTTAAATTTAAATCCCCAAATACTAAAACATTTCAAAATCCAACTCAATCAATAGGGCTCCGAAATCACGGAAGCAACAGAAATAACATAGCGCGCCGCATGCGCCTGAAACCGTGTATGAAACTCAAAACTGAACCCCGTCAAGCATCATGCAAATCATCGGACTTGCTCACAGATCATCGGAGTTACAATAGAGATACAGATCTCGAAATCCACTACTGAAATCCAATATACACTAAGCAAATACTATAGCATGTATATAGTACACATCCTTTTTGAAAAATCTCCAAAAACTGAATAAAACATATGCAGAATTTTTTTCTGAATTGCCGTGTGATGCCTAACTCACGGCACAAATGACGACGCTCATTTGTAATGTAATAATATACTTTCATATATGTTTTGGTCAAATATACGTTCCACATTTTTGAATTATCCCAAAAGATTTTCTTTTGTAAACGTTTGTGTCGCTCGCGGACACATAAAATATAGCGAGACTATAACTCCTTTTTTTTGAAAATCTCTTAGTAAACTTTTTATGCATGCAAAGTACTCAGGTACTGTTCTTAGATCAGTCATGTTCGGCTGCTATATAGTATAGTGTCCATCATGAAAACAAGGTGCTCAAGAGCAAAATCAGCCTCAAAAGACGTATTCAAAAATCACGTGCGTCTGGTGCGCACGGAAATCAAATCTAAATACAGGTGCCACAATATGCACAAAAGTAAAACTAAGTGCAACGGGTGTGCACGAAAGCATCTGTGCAATGTAACTGGTGTGCACGACGACAACAACAACTAGTGTATCTATAGTGCACGAAAATCTCGATCCAGTGCAACTAACATGCATGAACGAAAATCCTAAATCGAGTGCATTAGGTGTGCACAAAATCATATCACGTGCCCAACATGCGCGAAAGTCCAAATCGAGTGCATCCGTCATGCACGAATGAAATCGAAATCAAGTGCATCCCACATGCACCAATAAAATCGCATCTAATATGCACGGATAAAATCTAAATCAAGAGCATCTAACATGCACGAAATCCAATACCAAGCGCCTAATATGCGCAAAATCCAGCCTAAGCGCGTCAGGTCCGTAAAAGCATCTAGTGCAGTAGTATGCACGAAAACGAACATCAAGTACACACTCGCACTAAAACAAAAATCTGGTAAAACGAATCCTCAAAGACATAAATCGGGTGCAACCAATGTACGAAGTATAAATCTAGTGCAACCAATGCACGAAATACCCACCTGGTGCAACAAACGCATGAAATACAAATCTAGTGTAACTAATGCACGAAATACAAATCTGGTGCAAAAAATGCACAAAATACAAATCGGGTGCATCCAGTGCACGAAATACAAATCCTGTACATCTAGTGCACGAAATATCAAATCCGGTGCATCCAGTGCATGAAATATCAAATCCTGTGCATCCAGTGTACGAAATATCAAATCCGGTGCACAACTGCACGGAAACTCATCAATAACTCAAATGCGTATGAAAACTACACCGAGTGTACCAAGGTGTATAAAACTCATAAACGTGTGCAACTGCGTGCACAAAACACGTATCAATGCACTGCAAGCATATGTGAGCTATACCGAGTGCAAAAATTAAATTGAGTGCGTACCACATGCACAATGTCAAATCAACCAGACGAAATCCACGAAATCATAAACACGTGCAGTCAAGGTACAAACCGATATCAAGTGCAATAAATATGCACAAATCATAAACCAACACAACGATGTATAAAACGTATATCAAGTGCAATAATTATGCATAAAATGTAAATAACCAGTAGGTACAGCCATGGTGCACGAAAACAATATCATGAAACTCAATCATCAAAACTCAAATCCAAGCGATATAAGCGTGAAACTCGGATCACAACACAAATCGCAACAAATGACAATGAGGTACACCTCCTACAATGTCGAAAAAGGTCGGTGACCCAAAACTAGAAGAGCAAGAACATATGCTTGCCTCCTGCTCACGGTCATGGCTTCCTCTGTCTCTGGGTCCTAATTTCTCTGTGGATTACCAATCTCGCAATCCATCGGCTTGTCGGTCCAGTCCGGTGCACTAACGGGAACGATTCCGCTCTGGCACTTCTCTGGTCATCTCTCGGCCAATTAGTATGACCACTCGTAAAGCAGCACGTCACTGGCGTCGGCCTCTGGCCTTCTGAATACACGTGACACCACTGATCCTCGGTGCAATCTCATCCCAGCAGTATCCTGGAAGGAACCGGCTCAAGGTCTCTTCCGATCTCGCCTATACCGAACTGTACGGAGGCTGGTACACTTACATAATCTTTTCTCGTTCTCTGGACATCTACGTTCTCAGCACATCATTTTCTTGGAAACTGGTCGTATTCCAACGCTTCTGTATACACATCCGATCTCTAATCTCAACGGGGAGTAAAAACAATTCGTTAACATCTCGCACAAACCTCTCGCTCCACTCGTTTTTATTATCGTCCACTTCGACATCACGTCATGCTATCTGCGTACTGCAAATGTTCTCGGCTATAGTCAATCCGGAATCTCTCACACGGACTCGAAATCACAAACTCGGTATCTTCATCACTTTGTAGAAGATCTCTAGCCGAACACGTCCTCGGGAACTCGCCCCAATCATCGGAGGAATACTCAATACTCGTCCATTCTCGATCAACTCACAATACATCTGGGTGAGGTCCTCTATTTGAAACTGGTCAGCTTACTGATCTCACATCGGAACATCCGACGAACAACGTCATATCTGGATCGATCTACTCTAGATCTGAGTAAGACTCTCCACACTGGAAATCTTTAACTCAACTGGGCATGCGTCGGCACATCAAATCTGACGAATCACCTATGTCTCTCCACTCGAGATAGACTAGCTATCTCATGTCGCATCTCTGCCCGAAAGCTCCAGTGATCTCAACTCATAAGCCCTGGAAGCGACATCCCATCAATCACAGCAACAGCTGGGTCATCCGTCTGCACGGTAGACGACATCGTAAACTCTGAGGTAAGCTGTGCATCAACAGTCCTCTCACAACAGGAAGCCTCTAACAAAGGCCCGATCATCCGGTACAAAACCGTACACTTGCCTCAACCGAGAAGTCACAACATAAACACTAAATCGATACGTTCCCATGTCACCAGAAAACACAATGGTCAGTCCTCGTCCATGACGAGATCGCCCTGACCGCATCACTAGCAGCAGCTCAATCTGCGCTCAAACCATGGTGATAGGAACCTCAATCAAGTATCGACGAAAATATATCCAAGGGATGAAATGAATCAACAGATCCAGAATGGATACATGATCATAAGGAGGAACGGAATTAGTGAGAGTATGATCATGGAAACGAATAGAATCAAGGATCTCAAATGGACGTGAAATCAAGGGAACGAAGAGAATCACAAGTCTCAAGATATGTACATCTTAAGGTCACTTAAGTGGAGTATCATATCGTAAATATTCCGCGGAACATACGTACGGTACGTCACTCTACTCAAGCTACCTACTCTATCAATCAGGGTCAGCCTATGTAACGAAAGTTCAGATCTAATACCCCCATGTTCAAGTCTAAGTTCCGTAAGGTCAAGCCTAGGTTCCAAAGTATATACGCCCTAGACTCCACATATTCAAACCTAGATTCGAACCAAGGTTAAATCTAGCGCTCTGATACCAACTTTGTCATGACCCGAAATATTAGCTCATGACCGACACTTAAATCACGCAACGTCTAACGGCGTAATTTAACTTAAGTAAGTCGAAGCCCAGCAAATATAAACCTCCAAAAGGAATAAGTGAAGAAACATTATTAAAAACCTTCGAGAATCTCAAGTAAAAATCTTTAAACTTAAATTTACTTTCTTAAAAATTTCAGCAGCACCTCCTTTGTAAAAACTAGCCCCGAGACGGGTACAACATAGAATATAAATAAAGCATTTCCAAATGGGAGAAAATCACGCCCAACGGCGGAAACAACCACCACAAGCATATATATGTATACGACACCCAACGGCGAAGATCAACACAAAGTAAAAAGAAAAGCAAGACATCAAACCCACCCAGCGATCATATAACCCATGGCTCAAAGTCTCGCAAGTACAAGTCTTGCTAAGTCTTCACTTATACAAATACTAGTTTCTGATTTGATAGAGTTGACTAGATACAATAGGAATAATAATAATGCAAGAGGGGCACGATCCAACATGTACCACCTACCAAAGCAAATCATCCGAATGCAAGCTTTATGCCAGCGATGCCGCTACTGATCCATGCGGTCAACCTACAAGAATTGTGGCACAACGGGGGTGGGTTGCCAACTCGTGAGTAGAAAACATCATCAGGTAGAAATCGAAATAAACAGCGATTCCTAGGTCAACTATATCGTAAAGGTAATACTATGATATCTAGGGTGACCATATCTGCATATATGCCAATAATAATCAATGCCTGTATGCATGTGGATCTCGTCCAACAATATAATCAATGCATGTATATATATGAGGATATCAAAGAACGTGTGTCTATCAATGACGCATCAAATCATGGAACTTGGGTGTCAAAAACCGACACTCGAAACATCATGAAACTCATGTCCAGCATCGACACGTAAATCCTCATATCTCAGGCGCCGTCACCAGGACCGGCCATCATGTCCGTACATCTCATGGAACTTGAGTGTCCAACATCGACACTCGAAACATCATGAAAACATATACCTGTGTGTATATATATATGTATGAGGATCTCTACTTCGTGTGTCCGACACATCAAAATCATGGAACCTGAGTGTCCAACATCGACACTCGAAACATCATGAAACCCGTGTCCAGCATCGACACGTAAATCCTTATATAATAGGCTCCGTCTGTGGGATCGGCCCGCGAACTCCGGCAGAACGGGTCGGACGGTATCCATCTCATGACTCCGGTCAGTATCCTCCAGATATTCGTCGAATCCAAATACTGTCACCGGTAGGCAGTGCACCTCCCCTACTAGGCTCATCGGCTAATCCATCGACATACCTTTCTTGCCCCGGGGTACCATACCGGGTCCACCATATACCCACAAACGGCCACTCCACTCCTCATCTCGAGTTTCTAACACAAGTCTCAGAACCGAGAAAACTAATGGTGGACGCACTGAAATAATATCAAGAGAAACTGGGTTTTCAAACAACACATAATTTCTTGAAATTCCCCCACGGTTCTTAAATCCATAAATCACATGAAAACTGATGTATGCAATATAAAACAGCAATATGAGCATATTAAGGGAAAACCGCTCTTTTAAATGAATCCAATTTTAAAATATATCATGCGGTTCCCAATTCCTCCAAAATCAAATGAAACATCATATAAAGGCATACATGTAGCTCTAGCAAGATGTGTGTATATACATGTATGTATGTAAGCATGATGCATTTCATATGCGCAATAACACAAGAATCAACGTCTAAATGTCAATAATGATACAATACCACATAGGTGTATGTGGAGCTATAGGAGGGTATGTCATGCAACATAGTATAATGATGTGAGCATAGCAAGTATATCATGGCATGATGTAGCAATCCTATTGTGTGAGTGACATAGCAATTATCGATGAAGAAAGTGTGTGAGCCGGCAATCTGTGTAAGTGTAACATACGCATCATCGATAATGGTGTAGGTGTACTAGCACAGGTACATATATAATGCAATGAGAATATTATAAACGTAGCACAAGGTACATTGTACGCGAAATGCTATCAGGTATACGTATCTAAAATATATCCGAGTCGGTGAATCTATCAATCGGCATCCAGCCTCACAACACCACGTACGGTATAATCTATCGTACGACATCATCTAATCAAAGGTATAGAGCAATCAACAGGTAAAACTCATCGTGTACGGTAATCCATCGTACGGCGGCATTAAACAATTAGGGAATTCTATCAACCTATACAACAACGGGGGTACGGATCTAAGTCTCGTACGGCATGCCACTCACTATGCACATCATTATCCATCTATATATATACCTATCTCTCAGGTCACATCCGTATCAATCTCGTATCAGGGGACCGGTAAGGTATCAACTATCTCTTATCGACTCGCATCCATATAACGGCATATCAACCAAGTCATCATATCTCATCATATACTCTTTTCATCGCATCAATCTCTCACATCAAGTCATTTACATATGCATTACATCATATGAATCTCATGTCACACTACTCTAAATCTCATACTCAATCTCGTGCAATTACATATCTATATATATTGTGATTCACATTCACTTTTCATATCCTTCATCAATTTAAGACATCATTTCTATCAAATTATGTCCAAGAGTTATGTCCCTATAGTTTTCATCTCATATCTCGATATATATATATTCAATCATTAATATCACCTCTAACTATCTTTTAACCACATCTATAGTTTTCAAATGTAGGTTTCTCCTACAGTATTCTATGTATATATCGGTTACTATTCATAATTTGCGGGGGTGTTATACGTCATCCACCCGACTTACCCCGTAGATATAAATTTACTCACCTGCTAAACTCCTCGCTTAGCCGTAGTCGATGTGCTCCGCCGTCTCGGAATCCACACGAGAGTACCAATCAATCCGTGTCCTTCGGTCTTCAATCTCAGTCCTTAGCATGTTGCGGCTGCCTCAATGAAGATCGCTCTCCGGTCACGCTCGTCAAAGAGGATGTACGTCAAGGATTCTTTATACAGGCTCCGTCTCAAAACCGAGGTAACTCGGATATCCAGCTTGCCAGCCTAGATACCCAAGACAAAGTAGAGATAGTGTGTGAATAGTTTGTCTCAAGGCATCCAAGGATTTGGATGGAGGTAAATGAAGTTGCCAAAGATAGAAATTTGAGCAAAAGAAATTTTTTTGCTCAAGAAGGGAAATGTGGCTTCTTGGCCATTCATATGGAAAAAAAGCTCTCTGGCTTTTTCGAAATGGTCTCAGGGGATTTCCAATTGTGCTCTCAGTGTACTCTAATGTGAGTGGTGAGGTTAAAGAATAATGTGGTGAGTGTATCGAAATTAATAAATTAATGCACACAAGATTTGGCAGCCACCACAACAATAAAATTAATGCTCACAAGAAATGTCATCAAATATCTATACAAAATATCATCAACATGAAAAAAGCTAATTAATGCAAAAGCATGAGTCACCAAAATCCCAAGCCCATCAAGAAGCCACGAAATTGTGCTGGGAATGAAATACCAACACAAGGATTTTTGGCCAAAAACAATACGCTCACAATTCCAATAATTATATTTTTAAATGAATAAATCATTTTAAATCTCTAAATTATTTCACAAATATTGGTATATATTTATACCATTTTACGAAAACCCTAAATTCGCAATTCGGTAGTTTTCGCGAAATATATTATTTTAATATTAAATTTCAAAAATAATATTTTATATTTTCTGAAATGTTACAACATACTACACTGCTAACACAAGGTCGTAAAAGGTTCGCGGCACACCTCATCCCGACTGCTGAGATCCGGGCATGAAGATTTCAGCAAAAGTTGGACCCGGAAATCCAAGCTGCACTAGCTACAAGGGATTTCCCAACCCATGACCTTGCTCTGAAGACTGCCCGACGCTATGAGGCAGTTGTGAAGAAGAAGGGTAGACCTCAGACTGCCGGTATGAAACGTCCTGCCACTCAGATGGCAGGAGGAGCCTCTTCCAGGCCAACGTTTGCACCCAGGAGACTTGGAGTAACCTTTAACCGACCCAATCCAGACTTTTGCTTGTATTGCAAAAAGAATTGACATCCGGCGAAAGACTGCAAGCGTGCAAATGGTATGCGTTTAGTTTGTGGCACATCCACTCACGCCATCGGAGCTTGTCCATATCGTCTCAACCCAGCTCCAGCACCTAGACCCGCAATCATTGAGGAAGTCGAAGCCGCTGGCCAAGTCATCACTGGTAATCCCAATTCTTTTACACCTTGTCAATCCTTGTATATCACCCTATATTTTTCCTATATCTAAACCAAACTTACACAACCTAGGTACTAGACTAGTAGCCACTCTTCCTGCACTTGCACTGTTCGACGCTGGAGCGTCTAACTGCTTCATGTCACAACGATTCCTAAGAACGCACGTGATTCCCGTAAAGCCACTCATTTCAAGCTGGAATGTCAGTTCTGGGAATAGAGTATTGAAGGCAACTATGGGATTTGATCAGTCTCCAGTTTTAGTTTGCGGACGAGAATTCTACGTGAATTTTAAAGTACTGGACATCCTAAATTTTGATGTTGTGTTGGGCATGGACTGGCTGGGAATTTTCTATGCTACGATTGACTGTCGTCAAAGGAAGGTAGTATTTGAGATACCAGATCACCTAGTCTTTTACTTCAAGAGTGGAGATAGAACTTTGGAGCCAGGGAGATACCGTGCTAAACCGAAGGATGCTAAAGTATTTGGTCTTCCGGAAGAAAAGCAAGAGGTAGTTCAAGAGTTCGAGAATGTGTTCCTTGAAGATATAACAGGTTTGCCTCCCGATCGAGCTCTTGAATTCAGCATTGAATTAGTACCTGGTGCGCAACCGGTGATCAAAGCTCCATACCGGTTAAGTCCAGAAAGATTGAAGGAGATCTGCATTCAATTGGACGAACTCCTGAAGAATGGTTGGATTCGTCCCAGTACTTAAAGTTGGGAATCTCCAGTTTTGCTTGTGAAGAAGAAAGAAGGTTCATACAAGATGTGTGTAGACTACTGAGCTCTGAACGAAGTAACGATTAAGAACAAGTACCCACTACCTCGCATCAATGATAAGTGGGTCTTGTGTATTTTCGAAGCTAGATCTTCGTTCGGGTTATCATCAGGTGAAGGTCAAAGAGTCTGATATTCCTAAAACAGCGTTCAGGACTCGCTATGGTCATTACAAATATCTCGTGATGCCATTTGGAGTGACCAATGCACTTGCTATATTCATGAATATGATGAACCAAATTTTCTAATAGTACTTAGACAGGTTTGTTGTTATTTTTATCGACAATATCCTGGTGTATTCAAAGAATCGGAAAGAGCACGCCGAGCATTTACGGATTGTCCTGGAGACATTGAGAAAACATTAACTCTATGCCAAGGACAGCAAGTATGAATTTTGGCTAGATCAAGTCGGATTTCTCGGACATATTGTTTCAGGCGAAGAAATCTCAGTAGATCCAGCTTAAGTGTCAGCTGTCAGCGAATGCCGACACCAAATACGGTGAAGGATATTCGATATTTCTTGGTATTAGCAGGATACTACCGAAGATTCATTGAAGGTTTCTCGAAGATTGCAGCACCCCTGACCAAGCTCACATGTAAAGATAAAGTATTCGTGTGGTCAGAAGCATGTGAACAAGCTTTTGTAGAACTCAAGTCGAGATTAACTTCTGCTCCTATCCTTGTGATACCGGACCAATCCGGAGGTTTCATCATGCATTGCGATGCGTCCGGTAAGAGATTAGGATGTGTTCTACTCCAGCATGGAAAAGTTATAGCTTTTGCATCAAGACAGCTGAAGGTTCATGACCGCAACTATCTAACACATGATCTGGAGTTGGAAGCCATTATCTTTGCACTTAAGATTTGGCGTCATTATCTTCTTGGAGAACGAGTGGATATATACACTGACCACAAGAATCTGAAGTATGTATTTACTCAGAAGGAACTAAATATACGGCAGAGAAGATAGCTAGAACTCATGGCAGACTTCGACATCAAGCTACAGTATCATCTTGGGAAGGTGAATGTAATTCCTGATGCACTTAGCCGCCAGCCATTAGCAATGAATCTCACCGCTCAGTGGAAACTTCCGCAAGAATTGCACGGGATGGAGATCGAAGTAGTTATACCAGGTAACACTTCGTATGTGATGAACTTACAAATCCAGTCCACTATTGTTAATCAGATCAAAGCAGTTCAAGCAAATGATGCCAAGCTACAAAAGATCCGAGAACAAGTAGAAAGTGGACTTCGAACTGATTTCATCATCCACGAAAATGGATCCTTGAGATATGGAAGTGGATTGTGTATACAAAACGGTCCTGTTTGAGAAGAGTCGATGAAAAAAGCTCACAGCTCTCCTTACTCGGTACACCCCGGTGGTACAAAAATGTATAAGGATCTAAGGCAACACTACTGATGGTATGGAATGAAGCATGAAGTAGCCAGAAGCGTAGCCAAGTGTTTGGTGTGTCAGCAAGTAAAACCCGAATATCACAGAACTGCTGGTCTAGTTCAGCCGTTACCAATCCCAGAATGAAAATGACAGCACATTATCATGGACTTCATGACTACACTTCCTCACAGCACGAAGGGTAACGACACAGTGTGGGTTATTGTGGATCGACTCATTAAGTCGGCTCACTTTATTCCCTTTCAAGTTGGCCAATCTACATAGACATTAGCAAAGAAGTACATGGAGGTAAACTTGAATCTAAAGTAATATTTAATCTCAAAGTGTACTAATTTTTGATACCCATGAACTCATGCAGGAGATTGTGAGATTACATGGAGTACCAGTTTGTATCGTCTCCGATCGTGATAGAAGATTCCGATCACGGTTTTGGCAGGGTCTGTAAGCTGGCATGGGAACGAGTCTAAACTTCAGAACGACTTACTATCCACAAACAGACGAACAGTCCGAGCGAACAATTCAGATTATGGAGGACATGCTAAGATCTTGTATGTTAGACTTTGGAGATTCGTGGGAAGATCACCGACACCTTGTGGAGTTTTCATACAATAACAGCTATCAGGCGAGTATTGGAATGGCACCTTTCGCAGCACTCTATGGAAGAAAGTGTCGATCACCACTAAGTTGGGACGACATCGGAGATCGTGAACTCTTAGGACCAGAGATGATCATGGCAACTGTGGACGTAGTTCGCACAATCAGGGAAAGAATGCGCATAGCCCAAGACCGACAGAAACATTGGGCTGATGCAAAGCGCCGACATCTGGAGTTCCAACCTGGAGATCATGTTTTCTTAAAGATATCTCCAAACCGAGGAGTGATCCGTTTGGGTAAGAGGGGTAAGCTCGGTCTGAGATATATAGGATCGTTCGACATACTCGAACGAGTCGGAGAAGTGGCATACCGTTTGACACTACCACCCTCTTTGGAAAGAGTGCACAATATGTTCCACATATCCATATTCCGAAGATATGTGAGTGACCCCAGCCACATACTTGATCACTCCGAGCTCACTGTACAGACTGACCTGACTTGCGAGCAACAACCCGTTGAGATCCTGGATCGAAAGGTGAAGACATTGCGGAACAAGGAAGTAAACTTGGTCTGAGTGATGTGGAGAAAAGATTCACCAGGAGAATCAACGTGGGAATGAAAAGATGACATGCGTGCAAAATACCCTTACTTATTTGTAAATTAGTACTCATGTAATTGTAAATTTCGATGACGAAATTTTTATAAGGAGGGTACAATATAACGATTCTGAATTTACTGTATGAAAATTTTTAATTTAATGTACAGAAAGGAGTTTACAATCCCGAGTACAATTATAAGTTAATTTTTGTTTAAGAACAGCAAGAAGCAACTTGTAGCTCACTGGTAAATCCTTGCACTACTGTGACGTAGCCCCTATATTCTATTCCCATCTAACACATTTATTTTTTCAAATTTTATTTTTAAACTTTTTGGAAGCCCAAAAGTTTACACGTGCAATGCACATAAAAATGAAAAGTCTGAAGAAATAAACCTATGCACAATGATTTAAATATAGAGGTGAACACGTGGCACAAATCCTACAGCCCCACTCCAAAAATCGACCGGCGAGATTCCCCAAAGGGCCGGTGCCGACGGTCCATCCGTAAGTGATGGTGCCCAGGTTTTGCACAGGAGTCTTTTTCCCTACCCCCATCATCTCTGCGCTGTTTGATTACTCTGCAATCAAACGGAAACCCCTCAATTCCCCAATTTATCATATTTTAATGCATTTTAATTTATCTTTTTCATTCCAAAACCCTAATTCCACACTATAAATACTACGCCATGCCTTATCCCTTCCTCATTCTAAAAATTCTAGCCAAAACTCTCAAATTTTCTTAAGTAGAAGAGGAGTTAGCCAAAGATCAACTTCCGGTAAGGAATCGAGGCTTTTACGGCGACCCCGCGACGTCATGACGACAACCCTCTCTCCTTCTACCATCTCTTTATCTATCTAGCTAGTAAGTTCCTCTCCATCTCCCTTCTTCCTCTTTAAAAATCTCTTTTTCAAAACATGTCGGTAAATGGAATTAATACTGACATTTTATTCTAAACCCTTGAAATCACATTTTTTCTTAATCATTTCTCATTTATATTTCTACACCTTGCTTGATAATATAAAACTAATGCTTAGAACAAACTTTCACTCAAGAATATCATGAAACATAAATTTAATCTAACTTTTACATGAAAATACCATGAACTTTATATACGTCATCTTTTATTCCTTTGTTTAAACATACATTTAGAAAACTTCACGGGGTAATGACCTATCCCTCACATACACACATGTTTACATAGAACGATATTCTTTGACGTATATTTTGGTTACGATTACAATAAATTTCATCAAAATACCATGTACTATAAAAAACGGTTTTCTTTTAAAATTGTATTTTAAATTCCTTTGCAAATAATCCTCTGCAATCCTCTTTATGGGACCTGCTATTAGATGGTGCGAATTATCGCACATCCTTGGGCTAGTAAAGCGGGATGCAGACCTCCGTACGGAGTATTCGGTCTCGAAAGGTTTTAATACGGTTTTTAAGAAAAACGAATTTTTCTACATAAATAAAAAATAAATTTTTAATATATATATATATATATATATATATATATATATATATATATATATATATATATATATATTATCAAACCACATATTTTCAAGATATAATAAAATTCCATAAAGATAAGTTTTACACTAAAATACCACGAACTTCTCAATACTATGTAATTATCACTAAAATATCATAAATCCTTAAAATTCAAATCTATGAAACCCTAAATAAGATAAATAAATTCTCGAGGTTTATTATGGAATTTTATTAAAAATATTTTTCATAAAACCCCTTCGTTATATAAAATAATATTTAAGGATTTTAGTAAATATATGTTTAAGCGGGATCACTTCTCTTGAGCCCCAGGGATCCGGAGAAAATGAGTGCTTGCCTATTTAAGATAGAAAACATAACAGAGTTATCAATGGTAATTGTCTTGGAAAAATACACAAATCCTTCCGTCCATGTGCAGCAGTTACCGATGACTCCCGAACCTAATTCAAGATCCAAATCAGTTTATAAGTGTCTGACTCAGTCTGAGTCCAACTCAAATCTGAATCCAGTCCGAATTTAATCAAATATGAACACTTAAACCTGAACCTGAATACAAGAATTCAACAACTATATCAATATGCAAACATGCTTGACTTGACCGAACCATGGCTATAACTTAACTTGACTACATGACTACTTGTTTACATCCTGAACCTGACTACTTGAACAACTTGTATCCATGGTTTCGGCAAGTCTGATAATTATAATCCATACAAAACATTACACGGGGTTAACGGGATAGATTACTAAGGAATGTTTTAGAAGTGGCACGAGATGGTCACTAAAAGACACCTACATGGACTCTCATGCCGTTGTCCCGTGGGTTTTAACGGGGCCTTGTACTACATGTTACCTTAGTTCACGGAGTAAGTTGGACTCCTCTCGTATACACTGATATCTTCTGTACCAAGCTACAAACAACTACGTTGGAATAATGATCTTATACATGTATAACCTACTAGATTCATTCCACATTACTTGTATTATTCTTTTCTTTCTTTTGGGACTTACCGAGCGCTAGTTCGCTGATGACATTCTTGTCTTTTTCTTTCTTTGGAATGTTCGTCAGGACAGGACCCTTAGGAGACCGAGCCCAGTCAGGAGTACTTGGATCAGATTGCGGCACAACCAGACTACTAGCTTTACTTGTACTTATTTTTTAGTTTGTATACCACTGTTTAGGCATTGCTTTTATCATTGTACTTTTCCTTTTCAAATCATTTGTATTGTAAAGAAGAATGTAAATAAAAGTGGTTGTTCATTTTATATCTCTTGTTATTTCTTGTGCATTTTATATATTGCTTAATTACGTTTAACGTATTTATTTCTTAGAAAATACGTCGCATGCCCGCCACGTCTCCGCCTCCGTACACCGGGAAGTGGGGCGTGACAGAGATCTTTTCTCAAAACCTTAGATTTCGAGCCATCTTGAGGTAAAACAAAAAAAAATGGTGAAGTATAAGGGAAAAAAATTATTTCATTGGTGAAGTTAATTTTTTTTGAGTTGTTAGAAATTATGCATGTCAATCCACATATTATTTTTTCCTTTCGTGTTGATTGTTCGTTGTGATAATCTGTAAAGTATAAAAATCTTTTCCACATGGATTTTCTTTTAAAAATCCACATGCAGAGGAGATATATGGTATATAGGGTATATGGGTAAAGTATCCATTGATGTTGAAGTTGAAAGTGAAGTTGAGATTTGAAGTTGACGAAGTTTGTTGGATCGCTGAATTTGCTAGTTAAAGCTCTTCACTGAAAAGTTGGAAATTGTTGGAGTTGTTGATAGAACATGTTAGTTGAAGCTCCTGGTATATTAACCTTAAAATCGTTTAACATGTTGACCTCTGAGTCGTTAAACTTGTTGTTGACATCTAAGTCGTTAAACTTGCTATTGACCTCTAAATCATTAAACTAGTTATTTGAAAAAGTTGTTAACGACAGTTCACGAAAGTGTGTACGAGATGACACATTTATGAAAGTGTTTGAAGAAGTTATTAATAACGATAAGTTTTCATTAAAAACTCTTCATAAAACATCATCTCAGCTCAAATCAAATTGCAAGTTTTCAAGATAGATTATTGAAGAAAGATTTCTAGACAGTATGAAAGTCAAATTTTCAAGACAATACAGAAAACACAAGAAAATTCGTTGAAATTGCAAGTTTTATTTTTTTTTAGAGTGAGAAATTAGTTTTGTAACAAGCTGATCATATGTGTTCTTCAGCTTGAGAGGGAGTGTTAAGAGTAACATATATATTTGTGAGAGATATGATTTGATATGTTTTAGTGTCACGCCGCGCTTCCCATTCTACGGCGAAGGGGACGGGACTGGCCCGCTACATATTTACTCAGAAGCAAATACGCTAAGCGTAACTAAGCAATATAAAAGAAAATACACAAGAGACAAGATATAATAAAAACAACAACTTTTATTTATTAACATTCTTTTGTACAATGCATGAAAAGAAAATACAACTGAAATAAAACGATGCCTAAATAATGGCATAACAGGAAATGAAAAGTACTAAATGGAAAATGTACAATGAAACTAGAGCTCTGGTTCTTCAGCAAACTGGTCCAAGTCTTCTACAGATGGCTCGATCTCCGCCGGGTCCAAACCACCTGACGACATTCAAAGAAGAAAGAAATAGAATGTCGTCAGCGAACAGGTCGCTCGGTAAGTCTCAAAGATAAGGGAGAAATAGACAGAGAGTAAGAGAGAGAGAGAGAGAGTAGCTTTTAATGTTGTATTATAATATTGTAATGTTATATTAACGCTGTTGTTTGTAGCCTGGTACAGAAGATGCCAGTGTATACGAGGGGAGTCCCACTTACACCGGGGACCTTGGTAACCTGTAGTACAAGGCACCGTCGATAATACCACGGAACAACGACATGGATGTAATTACGTCTTAAGTGACCACCTCGTGCCACCTTTAACATATTCCGTACCAGTCGACCTCTTAAACTCTGCAGTGTTTTGATTGTATTATTTGTCTTGTAAATTGTATTGATTGTATAATTGATTGACTGACCGAAACCATGATATCGGTAAACGGATATAACTGTAGAGTCATATAAATGGAATAACTGGAGAATCATGTAAAAGTAATATATATATATATATATATATATATATATCCATGGTTCGGTTCAGTCAAGTTGTATAAATTGATAATTGAATTCATGGATTCATGTGTTCATATTGAATTGGAATATTGTAGATTGTAGATTGACTTGAATCATATTCAAGTCAGATTAATCATACTCAAACCCGAGTCAGACAGTTAGAAGTGTAAATCGAAGTCCTATAATTGCTAGGGTCCTTAAGGTAATTTATAAAACTTGAGGGGGTTTTATGTAAAAATAATTTTATATACTTTTCAAAATACACCTCAAGTATTCATTATTCGTGTTTAAAGTTGTAATGAATGTGGATTTTATATTGTGCCATTTCTAGTGAAAATATCCTAGTTTTATAAATAAAGGTATTTATCTGTAATATTGATTTATTTGAAGTTCATGGTATTTTAGTGTAAAATTTATTCTTGTGATTTTTTAGAAAAAGGTGGAATATTTATATTTAAATGATAAATATACATATAATTATACAAAAGTAGTTTTAATAAATATTTTATATTCTAAAAATCTCATTTTCTTAAGATGTCGTATTTTAAATCTTTCGAGACCGAATGCTCCTTGCGGAGGTCTGAATCTCGCACTACTAAGCCCGAGGATGTGCGATAATCCGCACCATCCCGAACGGGTTCCCCAAAAATGGGTTGTAGCGGCGCTTTGCAAAGATTGTAAAATACTAAATCCTTTAGAAAACGATTTTATAAAATAAAAGGTATTTATTTATCAATTTTCCGTATTCTAGATTCTAGGGTTTCCTAAGTCAACTAGCCTATTTCTAAATGGTCTAAACGACAAGTTATTAGATGCCTCAAATCGCCTCTTCACCGCCAATTGTGGCTAGGTAAGTACAAGTGAGGAAAGGAGGGATCCGCTCACGAATTACCGTGAGACGAGCCTTTTAAAGTTACCTTTCTCACTTGCCTAGCATAGACACCACAAAGTCAGGTTTAGATAAACGACCGATGTCCACAACTTATCGTGTTTTCCTAATAAGAAGTATTTATTTAAAAGTTTATCAAAACTAAATCTTTTAGAGATAGTTTTATTAAGTATATGGTATTTAAATGTAAATTCTTGTTTTCTCGTATTCTAAGGTTTCAATAGTATCGTGCTAGGTTGTATGTAAGTGTGTGAGGAGGTAGGTCGTTACCTCGTGATCTACTATAAATGTATAGCAAGTTCGATGGTGTTAAATGAAAGAGTGAAATATTGTGGTATTTAAGAGAAAAATACGGTAAATTGAGAAAGCTATCATTTCATGTGGTGAAACTTGTTCAAATTCTTTGATTAGTATTTAGTAGTCAACATAAAGATGTTTAATTATGATTGCATTAGTGAGAAGTGAAATTTATAGGAAACCGAATCGGAAATCAGATTTGTTCCGATTCCGTCGGGTTTGTAATTTCGTATTTTCTTGAATAGGAAAGAGAGAGATAGAAAGGGGCTTACGGGTTTTCGATTACAGTAAAGTGAGGGGGAACTAAAGGGATTGCCGATGCGTTGCGTCGTCGCCGGTAGTTCCTAAAACGATCGCCGGAAGTTCCGCCGGGAAATTCGTCGGAACTTCGCCTCGAGCTCGTTTTCAAGGTACACAAGATCTCTTGAGATTTTTAGAGAGTTGGCTCAGAAATGTGAGTGACAGGGTAGAAGGTAGGGGGTGTATTTATAGGGTTAGGGTAGGGTTAGGGTAGGTGAAGAGTTTAAATTAAAAAATGTAAAAATATATTAAAATTCATTAAAATATAGAGTAAATGGGAATTTCAAAGGTTTCTGGAACCGATCTAAATAAATAGAGTATACAGAGGGGTAGGGGAGGCCAAGAGTCAACTTTTTTGTGTTGACGACTCGTCCGTCCGGCCGAGTCCGGCCTGCGGCGCCGTGCCGAGTCGGCCGAGTCGGAGGTCAGGGAGGTGGGGGGTCGTCTGGTGTAGCCTCTGGTATATTTAGTTTTTTAGGTTTAGTTCAAAATTTGGGAGTTATTGTGTGTGGACTGTTGGGCTTCCAAAGAATTTAAAAAAAAATAAAAAAAAATAATGTGGGGCATGGGATTTGAACTCTGGTGGCTTGGTTCAGCAGTGCAAGGTATTACCAATGAGCCACAAGCTCCTTCTTATAATTAAATTGTTAATTAATTACTTAAGTCTTGTGCTCAGGCAATAAATACCCCTTTATGGATTTTGGAAAAAATATTTGAATAGGAAAAAGTGTATAAGAAAATTAGGGTTGTTACATTCTACCCTCCTTATAAAAATTTCGTCCTCGAAATTTGTAAAAAGAAAGTGTAACAAAATCCAAGGAAAGTTTGGTGCTGGTGTACTGACAGTATGTGAAAAATAATAAGGTGGTGCAAGGGTTTTAAAAATGTGAAGAATGTGTGAAGGAATGAAAGAATGCGGAGGTTTTGGTAAAATTGTAAAAGAGGTGAGGGGATTTTGGGTTAGGACAGATTCAAAGTATATGATTCAAAGAATAAGAAATGATGGGATTCAAGGAACATGATTGTAAAGAATGTTTTAGTTGCTGGTTCTTGTGTTTTATATTGCTTAGGATTCCATACAGCTCTGACCTGCATGGGCCGCCAACAAAACCTGTCACGCCCCGCTTCCCGGTGTACGGCGAAGAGGACGCGACGAGACCCGCTACGTATTTACTCAGAAGCAAATACGCTAAGCGTAACTAAGCAATATAAAAGAAAATACATAAGAGACAAGATATAATAAAAACAACAACTTTTATTTATTAAAATTCTTTTGTACAATGCATGAAATGGAAATACAACTGAAATAAAACGATACCTAAACAATGGCATAACAGGAAATGAAAAGTACTGAATGGAAAATGTACAATGAAACTAGAGCTCTGGTTCTTCAGCAAACTGGTCCAAGTCTTCTGCAGATGTCTCGCTCTCCGCCGGGTCCAAACCTCCTGACGACATTCAAAGAAGAAAGAAATAGAATGTCGTCAGCGAACAGGTTGCTCGGTAAGTCCCAAAGATAAGGGAGAAATAGACAGAGAGTAAGAGAGAGAGAAAGAGTAGCTTTTAATGTTGTATTATAATATTGTAATGTTGTATTAACGCTGTTGTTTGTAGCCTAGTACAGAAGATACCAGTGTATACAAGGGGAGTCCCACTTACACCGGGGACCTTGGTAACCTGTAGTACAAGGCTTCATCGATAATACCACGGAACAATGGCATGGATGTGATTACGTCTTAAGTGACCACATCGTGCCACATTTAACATATTCCGTACCAGTCTACCCCTTAAACCCCGCAGTGTTTTGATTGTATTATTTGTCTTATAAATTGTATTGATTGTATTATTGATTGACTGACCGAAACTATGATATCGGTAAACGGATATAACTGTAGAGTCATGTATATGGAATAACTGGAGAATCATGTAAAAGGAATATATATATATATATATATATATCCATGGTTCGGTTCAGTCAAGTTGTATAAATTGATAATTGAATTCATGGATTCATGTGTTCATATTGAATTGGAATATTGTAGATTGTAAATTGACTTGAATTATATTCAAGTCAGATTAATCATACTCAAAACCGAGTCAGACAGTTAGAAGTGTAAATCGAAGTCCTATAATTGCTAGGGTCTTTAGGGTAATTTATAAAACTTGAGAGGCTTTTATGTAAAAATACTTTTATATACTTTTCAAAATACACCTCAAGTATTCATTATTCGTGTTTAGAGTTGTAATGAATGTGGATTTTATATTGTGCCATTTCTAGTGAGAATATCCTAGTTTTATAAATAAAGGTATTTATCTGTAATATTGATTTATTTGAAGTTCATGGTATTTTAGTGTAAAATTTATTCTTGTGATTTTTTTAGAAAAAGGTGAAATATTTATATTTAAATGATAAATATACATATAATTATACAAAAGTAGTTTTAATAAATATTTTATATTCTAAAAATCTCATTTTCTTAAGATGTCGTATTTTAAACTTTTCGAGACCGAATGCTCCTTGCGGAGGTCTGAATCTCGCACTACTAAGCCCGAGGATGTGCGATACTCCGCACCATCCCGAACGGGTTCCCCAAAAATGGGTTGTAGCGGCGCTTTGCAAAAATTGTAAAATACTAAATCGTTTAGAAAACGGTTTTATAAAGTAAAAGGTATTTATTTGTCAATTTTCCGTATTCTACATTCTAGGGTTTCCTAAGTTAACTAGCTTATTTCTAAATGGTCTAAACGAAAAGTTGTTAGATGCCTCAAATCGCCTCTTCACCGCCAATTGTGGCCAGGTAAGTACAAGTGAGGAAAGGAGAGATCCGCTCACGAATTACCGTGAGACGGGCCTTTTAAAATTACCTTTCTCACTTGCCTAGCCTAGACACCACAAAGTCAGCTTTAGATAAACGACTGATATACACAACTTATCGTGTTTTCCTAATAAGAGGTATTTATTTAAAAGTATATCAAAACTAAATCTTTTAGAGATAGTTTTATTAAGTATATGGTATTTAAATGTAAATTCTTGTTTTCTAGTATTCTAAGCTTTCAATAGTATCGTGTTAGGTTGTATGTAAGTGTGTGAGGAGGTAGGTCGTTACCTCGTGATCTAATATAAATGTATAGCAAGTTTGATGGTGTTAAATGAAAGAGTGAAACATTGTGGTATTTAAGCGAAAAATACGGTAAATTGATAAAGCTATCATTTCATGTGGTGAAACTTTTTCAAATTCTTTGATTAGTGTTTAGTAGTCAACATAAAAATGTTTAATTATGATTGCATTAGTGAGAAGTGAAATTTATAGGAAACCGTATCGGAAATCGGATTTGTTCCGATTCCGTCGGGTTTGTAATTTCGTATTTTCTTGAATAGAGAAGAGAGAGATAGAAAGGGACTTACGGGTTTTCGATTACACTAGAGTGAGGGGGAACTAAAGGGGTTGCCGATGCGTTGCGTCGTCGCCGGTAGTTCCTAAAACGATCGCCGGAAGTTCCGCTGGGAAATTCGTCGGAGTTTCGCCTCGAGCTCATTTTCAAGATACACAAGATCTCATGAGATTTTTAGAGAGTTGGCTCAGAAATGTGAGTGAGAGGGTAGAGGGTAGGGGTGTATTTATAGGGTTAGACTAGGGTTAGGGTAGGTGAAGAGTTTAAATAAAAAAATGTAAAAATATATTAAAATTCATTAAAATATGGAGTAAATTGGAATTTCAAAGGTTTCTGGAACCGATCTAAGTAAATAGAGTATACAGAGGGGCAGGGGAGGCCAAGAGTCAACTTTGTTGTGTTGACGACTCGGTCGTCCGGCCGAGTCCGGCCGGAGGCGCCGTGCAGAGTCGGCCGGTCCGCCGTCCGATTCGGCCGAGTCGGAGGTCAGGGAGGTGGGGGGTCGTCTGGTGTAGCCTCTGATATATTTAGTTTTTCAGGTTTAGTTCAAAATTTAGGAGTTATTGTGTGTGGACTGTTGGGATTCCAAAGAATTTAAAACAAAATAAATAAAAAAAAATAATGTAGAGCATGAGATTTGAACTCTGGTGGCTTGGTTCAGCAGTGCAGGGTATTACCAATGAGCCACAAGCTCCTTCTTGTAATTAAATTACTAATTAATTACTTAAGTCTTGTGCTCAGGCAATAAATACCCCTTTATGGATTTTGAAAAAAATATTTGAACAATTTGTATAGGAAAATGTGTATAAGAAAATTAGGGTTGTTACATTTAGAAATTGGTAAGATTTAGATTTAGTTAAATTATGATTTACTTAGGTGTTAAGTTAGGGTTGCTTGGTGGTCAAGTATTAAATCTTAAGAGTTTTTTTATAAATAGAGAGGTAGAATTGTTCTCCTCCCATATCATATCATATAATTGTAGTTTTCTCTTTTATCAATAAACCATTGTTTCTTTTTTATTTTCCACAATGTAGTCTCTCCATTATTTCCGCTTCTCTTCTAATACTTATATTTCTTAACAATATCCACATCAAATCAAAATCCATGCACACCTGCAAAATACTAGCAAACTTAGCCCAAATTGGACTATATATGGACTCCAGTTACTTTAGAACCGAAAAGGATTAGTTTTTTAAACACCCACCAAGCACATAAAAAATGCAAAATACGTTGAAATGCTGGAGGCGTTTTTTTGTGTGACCAATAATATCCATTTTCATGTTTGTATGCTATTAATTCATATATCTAACCATACAATGCTACTCATATTTTTTCCATTTCAACATTTCTTACATTGTTTCTCAGCATGCATCGTTTAGAAATAATTTTCATTTCATTTGCAGACATTAAGCAGCATTGGAATGTTGGAGAAAATAAAGGTCGAGAATCAAAATCAATAGCTTGTTGTGAAACAATTCACATCACAATTCTTTCTTAGACTAACATCAAGTTTGGTATTTCCTGTGAAAGCGATTTACATCTTATGAAATAACTACTTGGATGGAGCTCAATTTATGGTAAGAAAAAATTCTTAATATATGATCACCCATAATCATTTCATTAATCACTCCAACTACCGCTGAACATTTAGCATCGATTCGATCAACAAAATATTCATTCCTTATCGCCCAAGCCCATAAAATTCTCTTATCCACCATGATAGTCTTCTGGTTGAGCACAATAGTCCTCATCATGCTCAGATTCAATATCACGAGATATGAAGGATTCAATATCACGAGATATGAAGGCGATATAACGTAAAATCACATTCCTTTCATTCCCCTCGTTATCATTCAACATTCTGCAAACCTCCCCACAAATCCAATATGTAGGTTTAATAAAATTGTTGTTATATTAATCAATAGCTCTCATGAACTTTTGTTCTTAGCCCGTTTAGAGAAAATCTTACCACTCCATTGTAACACCTGTTGTAATCATATGGTTGATTTTAGTAAATCATTACAATGTAAGCTGTCTGAATCTTTTTAGAAGCAAGAGTGAAATTTTTTCATTATCACAATTAGACCAATTGCTCCAAAATTTGTTTTGGCAGCATGCTACTAATACCATTCTCATTTTGCTCTAGTTGGAGCATGTATTGGTTCTCAGCTTCATTCAGCCATCCTTGAAATATGATGAAGTTAAGTAGAGGTGTCAAACATGGGTCGGTTAACCCACGGGCGGATCATTGCGGGTGATGGGTAAAATGAGTACGGATAAATATGTCCGAATTTAAACGGATGCTAATTTTTGTGCCTATTACCTGACCCGTATATGGCCGGCGGTTATGCGGGTAACTCATATATGGATAAACGAGTCATCTATTAACGGGTCAATGGTAACTTACTGTTTTTATGGTTATTTTAAAAATGTTTGCAATATAGTGTAAAAATTTTGCTTTTAGACATTTTGGGATTTAAATACATTAATTATATCACACCCCGCTTCCCAAAATACAGTAGCAACTACGTGACTAGATCCGTCACGTATCTATATCGAGAAAGTATCTTCTTCAAGATAAATACGTTAAACGTTAAAGTAAGCGGTTCTAAAATGACAAGAATTTAGTAAGAGAATAAATCAAACTATATTTATTACATTTCAAATCCACAGTATTCAAAACAGGTTGACAGAAGTCTGAATAGAAAACGCTACAATTGAAAAGAAATAAAGACTGATGATCAACTAATGGTCTAAGAACAGCTGCAAGTAATCCTCCTCCGAGAGTTCAACCTCTCCTCTTACTGCCACGTCTGCTCCTAAGTCATCTGTCGAACATAGAATGTCTGTTAGCGATCTTGCGTTCGGTAAACCCCAAAAAAGATTATAGACGAAAATACTATAACGACGAAACAAGAAAGTATGTATGAGTAATGCATAGTGGTGCAATGAATGGCATGATGTAGCGAATAAGCATGGCAAGACAATTTAACAAGGTAAACTATGTAAACATGATAATTCTACGGTTACGTGTTTTATTGTAGTTCTAATAATGAAAACATACATGTAATGAGAATAGTTCGTTAAACCCACGGACCAACAACACGTGTTGTTTAAGCTCCGTCAAACCCACGGAACAACGGCACATGAGATTCATGAATAGTTAGTGAATTTTAGTGGACTCTCGTGACATGAAATACGTTAATTACCAAACTACCCCTTCCCCGTATTATCGTATGTTAAGTTTCGGAGTTTGACACAAGCCCTAACACGAGTCCATGAATATATCGAAACAGTTCGGGTTCATGTTAAGTTCATAGGTTATCATATTCAAGTATTCAAGCATTCATGTATTCAAGTAGTCAAGTAAGCGCCTATTCATGGTTCGGATCAGTTTCGTGTTAAACAAGAATTATATGACTGTGGCAGCATGTACATATAACTATTCAGGTTTCAAGACGTCCATGAAGCATATACATCGAATGACATGAAATAAGGCACGTATAAGTCATGTAATATAAGATCAAATATACAGCATTGGAAGTTCAGATTTGCAGTGTAAACAAGTGCAGATAAATAATGGTTCTGTAAATTTTATAAAAAACCGTGTCAACATGAAAATGTAGTCCTAACTGTTATACATCCATGCGTTCAAGTCTCGCATAATTTTGACTACTGGTTTGGGAGATAATTGCATTTTGGTATCGCTACGTATAGAGCAGGACAGAAACAGTCCAGAACCGTCGCAAGTTTTAAAAATACAGAATATGATATTTTCCGTCGGTTTTCAGCGAATTAGTTGAACTAGAAAAGGTTAGATATTTCGATCTAGTAATTAAAAAACTTGGTTTCATTCGATTTGGATATCTGAAACTAGAGTTATGAATTTTTGAAAGTCGGTGTTGAAATCTGTTTTCCGAACTGTCAAAAATAGCGACCACGAGAGACGTAAAACCTAAACCAGAGATTGTTTTGTTTTGAAATTTTTACAGCGTGCTTATAAAAATATATATTATCTTAACTAATTTTCTTGAAATTTTCAGAAGTCAAAATTAATTTTTAAAAATTATTTTAAAGATCAAGTTATTTTAAGGTCGTATTTGGAAATGACAAAACTATGGTATTTATTTGCAACTTTGTTTTCTTTAAGAAAAAATTAAATATAAATAATTAAAAGATTACAACGGCAAAAAACATGAGCTGACGTATGTTAAGCAAGAATACAGATTGGTCAGGAAACATGTACAAATACGACCACAAAATGCAATAACATATAAATTAAAATAAAATACTCCTTTTCGTATAAGCAATCGGATTCATGGTGGCATACAAGCATATGATTAAACGATTCATGTATTCTTGTATTTACCATTATTATAAATAATTATCAAGCCATGTAAAAGAGGACCCACTTCTTGACATGTTCACAAACTAACAGGGCCAAGATTATTATAACAACCAATATCTTTATATTTTATAAATATTAGTTGCACTTGGACTTAACAAGAATCGAGCATGGGCGGAAGCATAGCAAAGAGGAAGAGAAACATACAAGAAGGGTGAAGAGGGAAGGAATTTGAGGACACCGATGTTATTCAAAAGTTTTTTTATGATATAACAATGTTATTGTCGATCCGTGAGAAAAATCTCGATTGATGTGAGGCTTCGAAGGTTGAGGGAACACCGATGTTATTCAAAAGTTTTTAGAGGGCTAGAGTTTGAGGATGAAGAAGAAAAGAGGAAAATGACTGTATCAAGAGTGGTTATGGTCATCATAATTCCGCTTAGTTAAGAATTCATTTTGGGAGTTTTAAAAGATAAGTTTGATATGTGACAATTCATTTATAGGTTATGAGAGGGTTTTTAAAAAGGATTTGATAAAAATAATAATTACAAGATAATTATTTTTTATAGCTTATGTTCATCATAATTCCACTTAGTTAAGAATTCATTTTGGGATTTTTAAAAAATAAATTTGAAATGTCACAATTCATCTATAGGTTTTGAGAGGATTTTAAAAAGGATTTGATAAAAAAATAATTACAAAATCTAAGGTTCTATCCTAGAACCTCTAGATAACACCACAACATCTCAACTAATAGGATACTTATACATGTTCTCTTAAAATATCAAAAGTAAATAATTTAAACGGTAAAAGGAAAAAAATTAATTCCTTAAACTAATTCATTTTCCTTTAAATAAAATAAATTCTCTTGTCAAAATTTTCCTTTCAAAACAAAATGGAAAAATTCTTTTAATCAAAAAAAGATAAAATAAATCTTTTTAAAAGAAACTTTCAAAACCCTCTTTTTTTTTACAAAACGAATCATTTAAATATATATATTTTTATTTATTTAAAAACAGTAAAGTAAAAAACAGGGTCGTTGCATTCTACCATCTTTAAAGAATTTCGTTCTCGAAATTCCCATAAGGTATGTCACCATTCGACAAGATAGTTTGTAACAGCGTCGCATACGTGTTCCATCAGTTGATACTCCAACCTGTAAGAAGGCATGCGACCGGAATAGATCGTGATACAACCAACAGGAAAGACAAGAAGTTTTCGAAAACCGAAACAGATGTAATTAGGGTAAACAAGGATAGTTTTAAGGACATATGCAAGATATAACTTAGAAGGTAAAATGCAAGAAGGAAACTAATAGGGATTCAAAGAATCGAGGAAAATATAGATAGGTTGCAAGGATCATGATGGAGACAAAGATTTTGCACTTCAGATATTTTTTTGCATCGAGACATGATCGTCGGGGAAAGCAAGAAAGAATCCAAGGAAATAGGATTCAAGAATTAAATCATTTTTAAAAATCTAACCAATTCATTTTCTAAAACAAAAATAAGTTCTCCATGCCATTTTAAAACCAAAAATGTTATGAATGGCGCAGTCGGTACTTTAATCGATAAAAAGGTGTGTGATTGGGATAAATTGCGAGGGAATTTTAAATAGAAGAACAAAAATGGTGAGATATTTCGAGTCAAATAATTTTAAGTCCGGCATAAAATTTCTAGAATATTTCCAAAGTCGACGAGAATGATTCAAGAATGTATGCAAGGGGCAATTATGGATGCAAGAAAGAAGGAAAAGAATTGACTAAAATTTAAAAAGTAGGAGAAATTCAACAAGAAGAAAACGGTAAGAAACAGATAAAGATCATTCAGTCACAAAGGCTAGGGTCGGGGCTCCTAGTATCGTACGACTTGTTTTAAAGGTGGAATGTCATGTCCGGCTTTCCAAATGACAGTAGCAAGCACGTGACGAGCTCCGCAGCGTATTTATTCCGAGAAGGGCCTTCTCGAAATAAATATGTTAAGCGTATCATAAGCAATATATATAATAATCAAGAATTAAACAAGAGCATAAATCCAGCTACATTATTACGTTTCCAAGTCACAAAGTTTAAAACAAAAGATAAGAAGTCTGGAATTCAAATACAACGAAAATAAAACTAAGCCAAGCCTGAACAATAAGCATACTGAAATAAACAAAGATTAGCGGTCGACTAGAAATTTTCTTGAGATAACAACTGAGAGTAATCCTCCTCTGTCGGCTAAATCTCCCCTGTCACTAAGCCACCTTACGAACATTCCCAAAGAAGAAAGAAAACAAAGAAATATTCGTTAGCGATGTTGCACTCAGTAAGTCCCCGATTAAAGTAAGATTATAAAAATAAATAAATAAAAAACATATAATAGATAAGAAAAGTATAATACGGTGAACCATCATGATATGCCAATTAAACATGGCAGAATATATAAGCATGGCAGTTCAACGGTTACATGTTTGTTGTAGTGCGATAATAAAGGTATGCATATTACGAGAGCAGTCCGTCAAACCCACGGACCAACAACACGTAAAGTTAAACTCCGTTAAACCCACAGAACAATGGCACATGGAATTCAGGTTAGGTGATTTTTAGTAGACTCTCATTCCACGGCATGCGCTCACTACCACACTACCGCTTTCCCCCGTATATGTTTGATTATAAAGAAATGACACAATATTTACACGAATCCATGAATACATTAGGGTGTTGCAAGTTCAAGTCAAGTTTCATGTCAAGTTCAAATCGAGTTCATGTCAAGATTGCATCATTACGTATTCATGGCTCGAGTCAAGTTTGTGACAAGCATGCAACAAATCTAATCAAGTAGTTCGTGCAAGTACAAACAAAATGAGGGTGTCACATTACAAGAAATGAGTCAAGTATAATATTCAAGCACAAACCAGAAACACCGTAGTAAAGAAATGCTGGAAAATTATCGATTTTTCAACTTATATGAATTCGGAAAATAACAAGAAATGTAGTTGTAGGTGTTGTTATAATACCCAAGAGTAGTGCGGTCTTCGGACATCCTGGTGATCTGCTTTATCCACACTAAGTGCGGTCTGTTGCGGACACATGGTAATCTGAGTGTGAAGCCGCTTCAGAATAATGGGATCGGGTCCCCGAGGCACATTCATAAAGAGGGCCAAACTGCATTATAAATGTAATAATACCACACTCAATTATGGAGGCGCCTTTTGGATGAACCGGCACTCCAGAGTTTGAAGAACTCCGTAGTTAAGCATGCTTGGGCTAAGGAAATCCTAGGATTGGTGACCTCCTGGGAAGCGACCCCTTCTCGAGTTCGGTTTGCTTTAAAGGACAAAACTGTGTGGCCTCAGCCAGAACGGACAATACTGTCCGTATGGGGGTGTGGGATGTGACATTTAAGGTGGCCCATGCAGGTCTCTAAGTAGTAGGTCTGTTGTTCAATGATGAACCATTGTTCTTAGGTAAGGGAAATGTATTACCCCATAGCATCCAGAGCAGTGAGGTTTTCGGACATCGTGGTGATCTGCTATGTTCACCCTCATTGCGGTTTGCTGTAGACACATGGTGATCTGAGTGCGGAGCCACTTCAGAACAATAGGATCGGGTCCCTGAACCACATTCTGAAAGAGGACCGAACTGCATTATAAATGTAATGATGCCACCCTCAATTACGGAAGCGCCTTTTGGATGACCTGGCACTCCAGAATTTGAAGAACTCCGTAGTTAAGCGTGCTCGGGCTAGGGAAATCCAAGGATAGGTGATCTCCTAGGAAGTGACCCCTTCTCGAGTCCAATTTGCTCCAAAGGAAAAAAAACCATGTGGTTTCTGTCACGCCCCGCTTCCCAAAATACGGAAAACGAGAGATGACTAGGCCAGCCATGCTCCTACGGTCAAAGAATCATCCTGCCGTAGTCACACTTCGGCTTCTAGCATTGCATGGTAATCAGTAAATAAAGTACAGTATTAAAGGAATCACATCACTAATTTATTACATTAAAATTTCATTGTTCACAGATTACAGATAATAAGAACAATAACTAACCAAGTTCAATCTCACAATCTCTTTTATGGAAAGCAGTAAATGAAGAAGGTACACCAATCTATATCTCCGTGAACTCAAAGGATAGATCCGTCTCCTGTGCTGGTCCTCCCGTGGGATCTGAGCATGCATACTCAGGTCGTCAGAGCGACACAAATAATGATATTATTATAATCAGATGAAATAGGTAAATGAGGTAATACTGGTATGCGAATAATGGAAGTAATCACTATGTCACAATATGATGCAGAATATGTTATGTGTTCCTACCGGTCTCTAGGTCATGTTTGAAATCACATAGTGGAAGGAGGATCATGTTTAACAGGAGTCTCGTACATACCCGAGACAACGGCCCACATGCCCGGGACATAACCCTGTCAGCCGGATCGCTAGATCCTATCCTACACGTATAAGTATCACGGTTCGAATGATCATCCTCTAAACACGGTCCCGCTAAATACGATACTCTTTCCGTTTTGATTTCCCCTTTTTCCCCAGGTTACACTATTTAAGATATTGATCTAGTTGTGTACGAGTAGGCCAATGGCACGGTTTCATCACTGTCCACTGTATCAATCACTGTCACGAATATTCACTTTCCATTTGTGTACTCGTCACTCCTAAACCAACATCTATCACGCACGATAATGCAATGTCCACACGCACTAACACTGTGTATATGACAAGGGTATGATATATGTATTGTATGCTACCAATAAGCTCTGTAAGTTATGAATTAACATGCATGTCATGAACTAAAATAAATTGCACAAATTAATATGTTACGAATTCGGCAAAAATGATGTAAGTAAGATATATAGAACAATCAGTCAGTAATTCATCAAAATTTGTTTCAGTTCAATCGGAGTTTCGGGTTTTCAAGATATAATTGTTTCAGTTTAAGTGCTCGCGGCTGGAATTTCAATTTCAGAACTGAACGTCTGTTTCGCGGCACGAATTGCACCCAGTTGGGCTCAGAATTTAGCGATGTCAAAGTTAAATGAAATTTAGGGTTTTCGATAAAGTATTCAACTCAATAGACGGATCCTCAATCGCATCTGTACGTTGAAAGTTATAACCAGTTTAATCTCAGGGTGTCATTTCAGAACCTGTTCTGGACAGATATACGTTCTGCCCTTTTAAATACATTTTAAAATAGCAAACGGCGATGAAATGGAATGGAACCACTTGGTTTGTTAAACTAATAGAAATATCTTTAATCTACAGTAGTATTCCGTAACATACGACTTCAATAAACACAGTGGTGCAGATCTTTGAACAGAGCACAAATATCAGAAACGCTCTGGACTGCAGTCCAGAGTCGTGTTCCGACCCAGATATCATCATGATCACAGAACATAAATCATTAGGATTTTCCATAGGGTTAAAGTTCGTTAAGTCGGCTTCGATTTAAGCCCTAGAACACATCAATCCGTTATGCATATGATTTATAGTGATTTTATTCGTTTTCAGACACGAGAAAATTCTAGTTTTAACAGCATATTTGGGGTATCGATTTTTGTTACTAACAATCTGTTTTCCAGCGAATTTCACACAAGATATTCATCATTATAAGGGCCAACATAAAATATCGATTTCCGTCAAATTAGACAATTATTTCCATAGGTAACTAACATCGAGCACTTAGGTCATGACACGTATAGAAATCGGTAAGTGTGTAAACTACATGATCTAGGTTGATAACACTATTATTATAGCATGAAGCAAGTAAATACTTGCTTGGTAACGTCTCGGGTCGCGAGGCAACAACGTCGTCACGAACGTGTAGGTGAGTGCTGCATGCTCCCCCAACTCTTGTGGCGCGAAGTTGGTTAGCCGACGCGCCCAAGATTTGCTGTAGAATAATTTAGAAACTCGTCTCTTTGGGGTTTAAGAGGTTGCCTTGTATGGAGGAATTTTTTTTGCACAAATCAATTATGGATGTTTTGCTAGGAGAAACAAATGAGCACCTCAAGAAAATGGGCTCGGCCAAAGTAATTTCTGCTCTCTGGAATGGCTCTCTGCCTCTCACATCTCTCAGCCCCCTGCACTCTTATAATGTGCTCAAAGTAACCTATTACATTAATTAATGCTCCAATGCACACTGCCATGTTCAATTGCACTCATTTATATCTTTCCATTAAATTAACCCCTCATTATAATGTCTGCACACTTCATTTGCACTTCCAGCACACATATGCACCATGATTTATTTCTTTCCTTTAAATTAACCCCTTAACCCACCAAACTCCAGCACCAGTGCACTCATATATGAAGGGGCCCACGAAATTAAGCATGAAGGAATAATTTCCCACTAAAAAAAAAATCTTCACCCCATACCCAACAGTGGCCGGCCCAATAATCCATCCAAATAAAAATATTAATTGCAAACTTGCAATTAACCCCCTCCATCAAAAAGTCCGGCCGGGAAAGAACAAAGAAAAACCGGCCAGAACAGAATGCAAACTGGCAATGGGCCGGGGAAATATTATAAAAGGAAATGGAAAGTTGGGCTGAGGGTTTTTAATATTTTGGGTTAGGAATTTTTTTGACAAAATTTAGTTTTAGTTTTATTTAGCTTTGATTTTGAATCTTGGGTTTTAACTTTTAGGTTTTGGAAAAAAAAATATAAATATCTTGCTTAACCAACCAATTCAAAATATGAGGGAAAAGAGAAAAGAACTACTGGAATTCAGAGAATCGGAAACTTTTATTAGAATGAAAATGGGGATTTACATCATACCCCCCCTTAACAAAAATTTCGTCCTCGAAATTTAACAAGGATACAATGTACTAAACAAAAAGATGTGGATAACGATCACGGATGTCTTCCTCCCGCTCCCAGGTGGATTCTCCTGGGGAACGACCGTCCCATGACACTCGGACTAAAGGAATGATCTTATTTTTCAGCACTTTCTCTCTGCGGTCGAGAATGGTAGTAGGCTGCTCCTCGTACGATAAGTCAGTACCCAAAACTAGCTCTGAATGGTCCAGGACATGGCTCTCATCCCGAACATAACGCCGCAATTGTGACACGTGGAAGGTATTGTGCACACCAGCTAGCGATGGAGGCAAGGCGAGTCGATAGGCCACCTCTCCTACTCGCTCTAGCACCTCAAAAGGTCCGATAAAGCGGGGACTAAGTTTTCCCCGACCTCCGAACCTGATAACTCCACGAGTAGGGGAAATCTTCAAGAACACATGATCTCCAACTTCGAACTCGAGTGCCCTTCTGCTGGCATCTGCCCAACTCTTCTGTCGATCCTGAGCCGCCTTGATACGCTGTCTGATCATTTGGACTTTGTCGACTGTCTGAACAATGAGTTCGGGGCCCAGTAGTCTTCGTTCTCCCACATCATCCCAACATACTGGGGATCGACATTTCTGCCCGTATAGTGCTTCAAAAGGAGCCATCTGAATACTAGCCTGATAACTATTGTTGTAAGAGAACTCGACTAGGTGCAGATGGTCCTCCCAGGAACCCTGGAAGTCCAACATACAGGCTCTCAACATATCCTCGAGCGTCTCAATCGTACGCTCGGATTGTCCATCCGTCTGTGGGTGATAAGCTGTGCTGAATTTAAGGCGGGTTCCCAAACTCTCCTGTAAGCTCTTCCAAAAGTGCGACAAGAATCTCGTGTCCCGGTCTGACACAATGCTGACTGGAACACCGTGAAGTCGCACAATCTCCTGCATATATCTTTCTGCCAGTGATTCTGTCGACTGTCCCACTCGGAAAGGTAGGAAGTGTGCAACTTTTGTGAGGCGATCGACGATAACCCAAATAGCGTTATTGCCTCTAGGGCTCCGTGGTAAGGCCGTCACAAAATCCATAGTAATGTGCTCCCACTTCCATTCAGGTATCGGCAATGGTTGTAACAATCCTGCTGTTCTCTGATGTTCCGCCTTCACCTGCTGACATACCAAACACCTGGATACGAACCTCGCAATTTCCCGCTTCATTCCGTTCCACCAAAAGTGCTGCTTTAGATCCTGATACATTTTTGTACCTCCTGGATGCACAGAATAAGCTGAACTGTGTGCTTCATCCAAAACTTCTTCTCGTACATCTCCTTTAGGTACGCAGAGTCTGCTACCGAATCTCAGAGAGCCATCTTCGTGTATTATCAAATCCGTTCTCAATCCAGCTTCCACTTGTTCTCTGAACTTTTGCAATCGAGGATCATCCGCTTGTGCAATCTTGATGCGATCCACCAGGGAAGATTGCACCTGTAGTTGCCAAAATTGACTGAGTGCGTTCGGAGTAATGACCTCAAGTTCAAGTCTCTGGAATTCCTCAATAATACTCCTCTGATCGGTCAACATCATGACCGCTGGTTTGCGACTGAGTGCATCTGGTACAACATTGACCTTCCCCGGGTGATACTGAAGGTCCAAGTCATAATCTGCCATTAGCTCTAGCCATCGGCGCTGCCTCATGTTCAGTTCCTTCTGAGTGAATACATATTTCAAACTTTTATGATCCGTGTATACCTCCACTTTTTCACCCAAAAGGTAGTGCCTCCAAATCTTCAACGCAAATACTACTGCAGCTAACTCCAAGTCATGCGTGGGGTAGTTCTTCTCGTGGTTTCTCAGTTGTCGTGAGGCGTAAGCAACCACACGGCCGTGCTGCATCAAAACACAGCCTAAACCCTTTCCTGAGGCATCACTGTGTATCACCAAACCACCTGAATTATCTGGTACAGTAAGAATAGGCGCCGTGGTTAGTTTCTGCTTTAGTGTGTCGAATGCCTGAGTGCACTCCTCTGTCCATGTAAACGGCACGTCCTTCCGTGTCAGCCTCGTCAATGGTTCTGCGATTCTTGAGAAATCTTGGACGAATCTCCGATAATAACCTGCCAATCCCAGAAAACTCCTGATCTCGGCTACTGACTTCGGCGTTGGCCAATCTCTGACCGATTCTATCTTCGTCGGGTCCACCGAGATACCTTCGCCCGAAACAATATGTCCCAAAAACTGAACTTTATCGAGCCAGAATTCACACTTGCTCAGCTTCGCATACAACTTCTCTTCCCGAAGAATTTGTAGGACCGTGCGCAAATGCTCAGCATGCTCTTCCCAGGTCTTCGAGTAGACAAGTATGTCATCGATAAATACAATGACGAACGTGTCTAAGTATTTTGCGAACACCCTGTTCATTAAATCCATGAATATTGCTGGGGCATTGGTAACACCGAACGGCATCACAAGGAACTCGTAATGTCCGTACCGGGTCCTGAAAGCCGTCTTGCATACATCCTCGGCTGCTACTCTGATTTGATGATATCCAGAACGGAGGTCCAATTTCGAGAAAACCTTGGCTCCACTTAGCTGATCGAATAGGTCATCGATACGCAGGATTGGGTACTTGTTCTTTATCGTGACCTTGTTCAGCTCCCGATAATCTATACACATTCGCAACGATCCATCTTTCTTCTTTACTAATAGGACTGGTGCACCCCACGGTGAAGCGCTTGGCCGAATAAATCCCTTCTCCAACAGTTCTTCAACCTGCTTCTTCAATTCCGCCAACTCAACTGGTGCCATTCTGTATGGGGCCCTGGATACTGGGGCTGTACCTGGAATCAAATCGATCGAGAACTCCAAAATTCGAGGAGGTGGTAGACCTGGTAGATCTTCAGGAAATACATCTAGAAAGTCCCGAACAATTTCTGGGGCTGGGCTCTTATCAATCTCCATAGCTGTCAGCTCCTTAGGCTTTGCTCTGTATTTAGCTGGCTCCAAGGATTCGCTTCCGCCCTCGAAAATGAACTCCGGATGATTAGGGATGCGGAAGATCACCTTCTTTGCACGACAATCGATAACTGCGTGGAAAGTGCTCATCCAATCCATCCCAAGAATTGCGTCGTAACTGCTTGTCCCAATTTGGAGGAAATTCGCATAGAATTCCCTACCACACACTACAACCGGGCATAATCTACATTCTCGACTAGATATAATAATGCCATTACCCGTATGAATTTCCTATCCTTTGGTTAGTGGTTCATGTGGTATCGAGTGTGTATTTGTGAAATGCTCAGACAAGAAACAATGCGATGCTCCTGAATCAAATAGTACTCTAGCTGGCAAGGAATGTACGAGTAGAGTACCTGTAACCACATCTCCTGACGCTTCCGCCTGCTCGGCGGTCAAGGTGAAAGCCCGTCCCTGACCGCGACTTGTAAATGGTTGTCTCTGCTCCTGCGGCCTCTGCTGTGACGGTCTAGAACCTGCCTGTACCTCTGCTCGCTCAGGGTAACTGCCAATCTTATGCTGACTGGAACCGCAAATCAAGCACTGTCCCTTGGCACGGCGACAGTCCTTCTGAGTATGTCCTCCTCTACCGCAATAGCCGCAAGTTACGCCCTGTCTCTGGGGGCGCTGCTGTGGTACAAACGGGCGCTTCATTTGCGTCGTCCCTGGCCTGTGAACCGGTATGGCTCCTCGAGATGGCGTGTGGGTACGTGCTGGAACGACTGGGGGTCTCCTGAACTTGTTAATCAGTTGCTCCTGAACTCTCGCCGCGTTGAGTACCTGTGCGAAAGTCTGCAGATCCGACGAAGCAATCAACTGCTGCAACTCAAAATCTAACCCCTGAAGGAAACGTCTGGCCCTGGTGACTTCTGAGGCGACCATGTACGGAGCGAAACGACTCAAGCAGTTGAACTCTGCCGCATAAACATCCACTGGGCGTCCATTCTGCTTCAAAAGAATAAACCTCTCCTCCATTTCTGCCTTGGCTGTGGAAGGAAAGTAATGATCTAGGAAGCACTCCTTAAACTTGCTCCATTCGATCGGCCTGTCAAGTCTGCTTTCTTCCACCGACCACCATGTGCGGGCCTCGTCTTCTAATTGTATCTTTATCACGTCCACTCTGTTTTCCTCTGGAACCCTGGCGGCTGTCAATAAATTCTCCATGTTCACCAGCCATTGTTCAGCCTCAAGGGGTTCAGCTAGCCCTGTGAACGCAGCTGGGTGTAACCGTCGGAAGTCTGCTACTGTACCATCCCTAGCATGATAAGCTGGTGGAACAACGCCATCGGGGGCGGTAATAAGTGCGGAGGGTCCTCCTGCGGCGGTAATCGCCCTGAGTCCCTCAGTGAGCAAGTCGGTCTTCCTCTCCTGAGCTTCCGCGAGAGTGGTCAGTGTGCTGAGTATCTTTCCCGTGCGGTCCTGAGAGCTGGAGTCCGAGGAGGGGTCGTTCGGGGACGTCATATCACTGGAAGATTCAAAGGATAGGATCAGATTCAAGGATGGAAATCAAGAGTAGTTAAAACAAGAATAACGTAATATTGCATAGTTAATGTTATTCCTTGATACTAAACACAGGCTCTGATACCAACTAAACCATGTCACGCCCCGCTTCCCAAAATACGGAAAACGAGAGATGACTAGGCCAGCCATGCTCCTACGGTCAAAGAATCATCCTGCCGTAGTCACACTTCGGCTTCTAGCATTGCATGGTAATCAGTAAATAAAGCACAGTATTAAAGGAATCATATCACTAATTTATTACATTAAATTTCATTGTTCACAGATTACAGATAATAAGAACAATAACTAACCAAGTTCAATCTCACAATCTCTTTTATGGAAAGCAGTAAATGAAGAAGGTACACCAATCTATATCTCCGTGAACTCGAAGGATAGATCCGTCTCCTGTGCTGGTCCTCCCGCGGGATCTGAGCATGCATACTCAGGTCGTCAGAGCGACACAAATAATGATATTATTATAATCAGATGAAATAGGTAAATGAGGTAATACTGGTATGCGAATAATGGAAGTAATCACTATGTCACAATATGATGCAGAATATGTTATGTGTTCCTACCGGTCTCTAGGTCATGTTTGAAATCACATAGTGGAAGGAGGATCATGTTTAACAGGAGTCTCGTACATACCCGAGACAACGGCCCACATGCCCGGGACATAACCCTGTCAGCCGGATCGCTAGATCCTATCCTACACGTATAAGTATCACGGTTCGAATGATCATTCTCTAAACACGGTCCCACTAAATACGATACTCTTTCCGTTTTGATTTCCCCTTTTTCCCCAGGTTACACTATTTAAGATATTGATCTAGTTGTGTACGAGTAGGCCAATGGCACGGTTTCATCACTGTCCACTGTATCAATCACTGTCACGAATATTCACTTTCCATTGGTGTACTCGTCACTCCTAAACCAACATCTATCACGCACGATAATGCAATGTCCACACGCACTAACACTGTGTATATGACAAAGGTATGATATATGTATTGTATGCTACCAATAAGCTCTGTAAGTTATGAATTAACATGCATGTCATGAACTAAAATAAATTGCACAAATTAATATGTTACGAATTCGGCAAAAATGATGTAAGTAAGATATATAGAACAATCAGTCAGTAATTCATCAAAATTTGTTTCAGTTCAATCGGAGTTTCGGGTTTTCAAGATATAATTGTTTCAGTTTAAGTGCTCGCGGCTGGAATTTCAATTTCAAAACTGAATGTCTGTTTCGCGGCACGAATTGCACCCAGTTGGGCTCAGAATTTAGCGATGTCAAAGTTAAATGAAATTTAGGGTTTTCGATAAAGTATTCAACTCAACAGACGGATTCTCAATCGCATCTGTACGTTGAAAGTTATAACCAGTTTAATCTCAGGGTGTCATTTCAGAACCTGTTCTGGACAGATATACGTTCTGCCCTTTTAAATACATTTTAAAATAGCAAACGGCGATGAAATGGAATGGAACCACTTGGTTTGTTAAACTAATAGAAATATATTTAATCTACAGTAGTATTCCGTAACATACGACTTTAATAAACACAGTGGTGCAGATCTTTGAACAGAGCACAAATATCAGAAACGCTCTGGACTGCACTCCAGAGTCGTGTTCCGACCCAGATATCATCATGATCACAGAACATAAATCATTAGGATTTTCCATAGGGTTAAAGTTCGTTAAGTCGGCTTCGATTTAAGCCCTAGAACACATCAATCCGTTATGCATATGATTTATAGTGATTTTATTCGTTTTCAGACACGAGAAAATTCTAGTTTTAACGGCATATTTGGGGTATCGATTTTTGTTACTAACAATATGTTTTCCAGCGAATTTCACACAAGATATTCATCATTATAAGGGCCAACATAAAATATCGATTTCCGTCAAATTAGACAATTATTTCCATAGGTAACTAACATCGAGCACTTAGGTCATGACACGTATAGAAATCGGTAAGTGTGTAAACTACATGATCTAGGTTGATAACACTATTATTATAGCATGAAGCAAGTAAATACTTGCTTGGTAACGTCTCGGGTCGCGAGGCAGCAACGTCGTCACGAACGTGTAGGTGAGTGCTGCATGCTCCCCCAACTCTTGTGGCGCGAAGTTGGCTAGCCGACGCGCCCAAGATTTGCTGTAGAATAATTTAGAAACTTGTCTCTTTGGGGTTTAAGAGGTTGCCTTGTATGGAGGAATTTTTTTTTGCACAAATCAATTATGGATGTTTTGCTAGGAGAAACAAATGAGCACCTCAAGAAAATGGGCTCGGCCAAAGCAATTTCTGCTCTCTGGAATGGCTCTCTGCCTCTCACATCTCTCAGCCCCCTGCACTCTTAAAATGTGCTCAAAGTAACCTATTATATTAATTAATGCTCCAATGCACACTGCCATGTTCAATTGCACTCATTTATATCTTTCCATTAAATTAACCCCTCATTATAATGTCTGCACACTTCATTTGCACTTCCAGCACACATATGCACCATGATTTATTTCTTTCCTTTAAATTAACCCCTTAACCCACCAAACTCCAGCACCAGTGCACTCATATATGAAGGGGCCCACGAAATTAAGCATGAAGGAATAATTTCCCACTAAAAAAAAAATCTTCACCCGATACCCAACAGTGGCCGGCCCAATAATCCATCCAAATAAAAATATTAATTGCAAACTTTCAATTAACCCCCTCCATCAAAAAGTCCGGCCGGGAAAGAACAAAGAAAAACCGGCCGGAACAGAATGCAAACTGGCAATGGGCCGGGGAAATATTATAAAAGGAAATGGAAAGTTGGGCTGAGGGTTTTTAATATTTTGGGTTAGGAATTTTTTTGACAAAATTTAGTTTTAGTTTTATTTAGCTTTGATTTTGAATCTTGGGTTTTAACTTTTAGGTTTTGGAAAAAAAAATATAAATATCTTGCTTAACCAACCAATTCAAAATATGAGGGAAAAGAGAAAAGAACTACTGGAATTCAGAGAATCGGAAACTTTTATTAGAATGAAAACGGGGATTTACAGTTTCGGCCAGAGGGAACAATACCATCCGTACTGAGGCATGGAGCGTGAAATTTATGGTGGCCTATACAGATCCCTCAGCAGTAGGTTTGTGGTTCAAGGACTAACCATTGTTCTTAGGAGAGGGAAATGTAACACCCATGAGCAGTGTGGTCTTCGGACATCATGTTGATCTGCTCTATCCACACTCAATGCGGTCTGTTGCGGACACATGGTGATCTAAGTGTGGAACCGCTTTAGAACAATGGGATCATGTCCTTGAAGCACATTCCGAAATAACCGTGCAATTTCATCCAGAGTGGGCAATACCTTCCGTATTGGGGCATAGGGCAAGGCATTTATGGTAGCTTATGCATGTCCCTCAGTGGTAGATCCGTGGTTCGAGGACGAACCATTGTTCTAATAGGTGGGGGAATATAATACCCTAGAGCAGTGCGGTTTTCGGACATCATAGTGATCTGCTTTGTCCACACTCAGTGCGGTCTGTTGCGGAAACTATTCTCTTTTAACGACAGTCGAGAGTAGCGTAGAAAGTTCTAAACCAGTTCATGCCTAGTAACCCCCACAAAAATTAGTCGTTCAATCTACCCTTCTTGAAAAGAATTTCTTCCTCGAAATTCTTACAAAGAGTACGCCGCAACAGGATAAGAAAGGGTAATCATGTCACTCGTCATCTTCGTGTTCTCTAACATTGTGATTCTATGAATTGAGAGTTCTTGTGAAACGAGGAGTTCGAAAGACCATACATGTGCTATTGGGATAACTTCCAAGTTAACGAAAAAAATCCAAGTACACAGGCAAGGATAGTTCTAATAGATGCAAGTGGAAAGGAGTGAATTGAATTCAAGGAATTAAAAGTCAAGATGTGATTTTCAAGAAAGTAAAGAGAATTTTATATGATTATACATTATAAAAACAGCTTAATACTCATGATATAACTTTTAACATGAAAAATTTATTCAAAATGATTATAAAAAAATAATAAGTTGTTTTATTTTTTATTTTCAACACGCGACGGTAAACCCATAAACCTATGGGTCGGATCGATCCGGTGATACTTTTAAACGAACGAGTCAGGTAAGGTTAAATTTTAAACGGGTTGTAAATGTTTGACCCATGGCCAGTGAAAGTGTATGTTAGCACAACCACTGGGTTTAACTAGCATCAAGCATGCCATTTTAAAAAAATTTCGGGGTGCTAATCTACACTAACCAAGATCTTAAAATAGATGAATAGGGTTTAACTTGATATCATAAACTTTACACTAAGAGATAGATGGCTACAACCTTTCTAAACCGTATCCTTCTCTTTTAAACCTCCGGGTTGTAGTCCTCGTGACTCCATTAGGCTCCACTTGAAGGTTGAACGAACTTACTTCATTGACCTTCGTGCCGAAGATGATCCACCCAAAGTCCGCTAATTCAAGCTACATCTTCACTAAACTCTTTAGTGAAGTAAACACACTACACTAAAGCGCTAATCTAGTGTAGGATGGTGAAATAGGGGTGTTGTTTTCTCACTAGGGTTCTCACAAGCTCAAGAGTCCACAACTCACGTGAGGGATTGAACTTGGAGGTGGAGCTGAAGAAGATGGAGAGAGCTAGAGAGCGACTCATCACATGAGCTCTCAAGTGAAGAAAAATCTCAAGTCAAGAATGAAGTGTAGAATGGCTCATCCAAAACTCACACAATATTGAAGCATATAATTTCTTCAATAGTGCAAGCAAATGAATATAAAATATAATAAGCCATGTTATGCCCATCCCTCCAAATTCTTCCCATTTATCATCTCTTTTTCTATTTTCTAAAAATAGAAAAAGCCATGTCATGCTTCATATATATATATATATATATATATATATATATATCACACACACACACACATATATATATAAAGATAAACATATAATTAGTGAGGAATAATATTAGTCAATATATAATTATATCAAATATAAATATATATATCATATTATTAAATCAACACTTTATTTAATAATCCGGTTATATCACATATAACCAACTAATATCATTTATCTGTATATCACATTATCAAATCAACACTTGATTCAAATAGCCGCCAGATTACAATACGGTATCTCATACTCGTATTTAATCAGGCCCCCGCACATATCAGCATATGAGCCCTACTTTGTTTTGCTTGAACCAGAAAACTTCTATGTGGGACTCTAAAGACTCATCAATACGCCAGTGGTAGAGGATGATCACATCAGTCACCCACAAGCCATCAGTGGTACTAGCTGGACGTAACGACTACCTAAGTATTGAGCGAATAGAAGATCAACAAGCAAGCTTGTCCAAACTCCCATGAAGCCTATAGGTAACACTTACCGTATAGTCCGGTCTCTTTGTCTGATACGTCGCATATCGAGTCTAGGGGTGGAATTTTCAGACCCCAATAACCTGATAAGTCATGCCAACGTAAGGCCTATAACGGTACGAGAAACTACTGATAACACTTACCAGTAAATCTCATCAACAGCCCTGGCTAGGGACTTCCTGTTATAGCCAATCGAGCACAGCGCAACATCAACTCCCTATACCGGGAGAGACGAAACCCCTCCTATCTCTCATTACCTCCATGTGACTCCGGACTGTACCCAAAATCCATCTGTTTGCACGTCTCATTTAAGCTGTGGTAGGGAGGAAATCAAAACACAGTGGGAACCACACAAGACTCTATGACGATCTCGGGTCTACAGACCAACCTGTACCAGTGTCATTGGAGAACTGCTATCTGACGATAGGTATAGTACTATCTATGAGTTCTCGGCGAGTCCTGTTCAGTGTACCCATTCTCTAATGAGCACCTGTGTACAATCTTTGATGTTAAACACCAATAGATATGGGATCAACTATCGCCCCATACAGGGTCAAGAAACATACACACTAGTCTACTATGGAATATCGATGCCCTGTCTCGATATTCTCTTAACTAGAAATAATTGAATAATGTACTTATGGACTACCTATGTCCTAGTAGTATGATCTGCATCATAGTCCCGGTAGTCAAGCCAACATCCTAAGGGCTTTATCAACATGTATATGAGAGACGATATAATAATACTAGCGAACATGTTAAGATAAAAGCAACCAGATAGCATACTATCATGTCGAGCAAGAAAGTCCTCTATATACATGTCCAAGCATCCACTATATCATACAATAATGGCCTCTAGGGCATACATATCACTAACAATCTCCCACTTGCACTAAGGCCAGTTGTTATAGTATCTCATACCTAACATCCCAAAAAGTCTCTCGATTAGCATCTGGGGGAGGGCTTTCGTGAGTGGATCCGCTGTGTTATCCTCTATGTCAACTCTTCTGACCTTGATCTCCCGACGATCTACTATCACCCTGATCAGGTGATACCGCTTATGAATATGTCTGGATCACTGATGTGAACAGGGTTCTTTGGCCAAAGCCACAGCTCCATTTTTATCACAATACACAGGTAATGGATGCTCAATGGATGGAACCTCACCAAGTTCATTTTATGAACTTCTTCATCAAAACAGCCTCTTTGGCAGTATCGTTGGTAGCGATGTATTCAGCCTTCATCGTCGAGTCTACTACGGTGCCTAGCTTGGAACTCTTCCAACATACCGTCCCTCCACTGAGGGTAAAGACAAAACTCGAGACCGACTTACTATCATCCTTATCACTCTGGAAGCTCGAATCGGTAAAGGACTCCACGTGGTGTTTATCGTTACCATACACCAAGAACATCTCTTTAGTCCTTCTCAAGTACTTAAGAATGTTCTTCACAGCTGTCCAGTTTTTCTCCCCAGGATCTGATTGATACGTACTCACTACATCTAGTGAGTAAGCTACATCCGGTCTGGTACACAACATCGCATACATGATTGACCCGACTGCCGAAGCATAGGGTAACCCTTGCATACGAGCCTTCTCCAAATCAGTCTTGGGAGACATCTCTTTGGAGAGAGCGATTCCTTAACATGCGAGTAAATTACCATGCTTAGAATCTTCCATACTAAACCTCTTTAGTATGGTGTCTATGTATCTGGATTGGGAAAATCCCAATATCCGTTTAGATCTATCTTTATAGATCTATATCCCCAGGATGTAGGAGGCATCACTTAGATCTTTCATGGAGAACTTGTGTGATAAGAAGAGCTTGACCGAGTGTAGCATAGGAACACCGTTTCCTATCAAGAGTATGTCATCCATGTACAATACGAGGAAGACAACCTTACTCTCTACAACCTTCTTATATATACATGGTTCATCTACATTTTTGATGAAATCAAACTCTTTGACAGCTTCATCAAAATAGATGTTCCAGCTCCGTGATGCCTGCTTTAATCCGGAGATTGATTTAAGTAGCTTGCATACGCTTCCGCTGCTCCCACTGTCTATGAAGTCCTCTGGCTGTGTCATGTACACGCTCTCTTCTAAATCACCATTTAGAAAAGCGGTCTTGACGTGCAACTGCCAAATTTCGTAGATATGGTATGCAGCAACGGTAAGTAGGATCCTGATGGACTTAAGCATAGCCACTGGAGAAAAGGTTTCATCACAGTTGACACCTGGTCGTTCACGAAAACACTTTGCTACGAGTCTAGCTTTGAAAGTCTCAACTTTTCCATCTACACCAATTATCTTCTCAAGATCCACTTGCTTCCGATGGGTTTTACCCCTTTAGAAGCAACTTTTAAAGTCCATACTTTGTTGGTGTACATGGATTCCATCTCAGATCGCATAGCATCCAGCCATTTCACAGAGTCTCCACTTATGATGGCGTGCTCGAAACTAGTTGGGTCATCATCTTCCATGACTCAATTCTCGCTCCCACCGTTTATGAGAAAACCATATTATCTCTCAGGTGGATGAAGAACCCTACTAGATCTGCGGAATGGCTGAGATTCGTTGGGGACTATTGAATCCTCCGGTTCAACCAAATCGTCAGTTATAGTTTGTGTTACTGGAACTTCTTTCAGTTCTATCTCATTACCACTAATTTATTTCACAAGAAATTCCTTTTCTAAAAAAGTGGCATGTTGAGAAACAAACACCTTTTGTTCCTCGGTGTGGTAGAAGATACACCCTCACGAATATTTGGGATATCCTATAAACTTGCACAGAACTGACATTGCCTTGAGCTTGTCCGGATTTTGCCTTTTAACATAGGCCGGACAACCTCATATCTTAACTCGTTTAAGAGATGGTCTCTTCCCATTCCATAACTCATATGGAGTGGTAGTCAACGGATTTGGTCGGAACTCTATTCAATAGGTATGCAACTATCTCAAGTGCATAACCCCAAAAAGAAATAGGCAACTTAGCAACACTCATCATAGGGTGCACCATATCTAATAGGGTGCGATTCCTCCGCTCCGATAATCTATTATGCTGTGGTGTATACGGAGGAGTAAGCTGAGAAAGAATCCCATTCTCTTTTAAATAATCACGGAATTCCGTGCTCAAGTGTTCTCCTCCCCGATCAGATCGAAGGATTTTAATACTTTTACCCATTTGGTTCTCAATTTCATACTTATATTCCTTGAATTTCTCAAAAGATTCAGATTTTTGTTTCAACAGGAACACATGTTTGTATCTTGAAAGATCCTCAGTGAATGTAATAAAGTACGAGGAACCATTCCTAGCATGTGTAGACATAGGACTGCATACATCACTATGTATCTGTCCAAGAGTTCAGTAGCTCTTTCTCCGTGTCTAGCAAATGGAGATTTGGTCATCAAGCCTTTGAGACATGACTGGCAAGTTTCATAAGATGTAAATTCGAACGGATTCAAATTTGCATCCTTGTGCAACTCAGCCAGTCTTGTCGCATTGATATGACCTAATCTACAATACCACAAGAAGTCTTTGTTCATTTCTGAACTGTTCCTCTTGTGTGTGTTCTGTATACTTAGAACTGTAGTTTGATTTAGAACGTATTTACCGTTATATAATGTACCATACCTAATTAATACTTAATTTAGGAAAACATTCACAACATTTTTTGTACGAAATAACAGTCGCTCAGAATCATTGTATTACCCGTTGGTAATACAAGCTGATATTCGCCAATTGCTTTGGTTGCAACAATTGCTTCATTCCCTACATTTAGAGACATATCACCTTTTTCCAGTTCTCTACCTCTCTTTAGCCCATATAATAAATTACATACGTAGGATCCTGATCCTTATTGGGGTCAAAAATTACACCCCGATTGACCAAGTCAAAGTCAAAGTCAACCCCAAGCAAAGTGGGCCCAAGCCCAGGCCATGTGGACCTATGTCCAAGTCAAGCCCCACAGCCGGCCTCCCCCATGACAAAATGAAATCATGTAATAAATAATTTTGATGTAATTTTTTTTATGCATGAATGTAAGAAAAATGGGCATAAAACCAAATTTTTGTAAAGCCCATGGCTCATATGCAAAAGAAATGAGCACATGAGGCATGTGATGGGCAAAATGTCATTTTGTAAAGCCTAAGGGGCTATGTTTAAATTTGTAAGCCTATATAAGGCAACATGATGATGAAATGAAGGGAGGGAGAATTTATTTCCCATCAAATCTTTAAGGTTTGTGCCTCCATCCTCAATCTCTCAAGTTCTTCTTCTTCTCTTTTCATTTTCCAATTAAATTAAGAGCTTAGTTCTCTTTTTTTTAATAAAAAAATTAAATAAAGTTTTTCCATAAACCCACCGAAGGAGAGTTTAACTCTCACATCCGATCAAAAAAAAGGGTAGATTTTCGCTACCATCTTCTCCCTCCTCAAGATCAAATTTGAGAGAGAGAGAAGAAGGGAAACCCAGCTCCCAAAACTCTATCAAGAGAAGAAAAAGGGTCTTTTTTACCATCCAATATCTAAATCTTGGAGTTTTAAGAGAACCCATTTTGGGTTTCTTCTCAAAAGAGAAAAGAGAAAATCTTTTGGAGTTTAACTCCACAGATAAAAATTCTTTTGGAGTTTAACTCCATACTAAAAACTTTTTTTAGGGAGTTTAATTCCAAGTAAAATTGTTTTAGGAGTTTAACTCCGAATAAAATTGTTTTGGGAGTTTAACTCCGAATAAAATCTTATGGAGTTTAACTCCATAAAAAAAATGGGTCTTTTGGAGCTCCTGCTCCCTCTCACATGAGAGAGAGGGGAGCTCCCACTAAGTGGGAGGTTTCCCTCCTTCTCACGTGAGGGGGAGGCTGAGCCCTTGCTCCCTCTCATGTGAAAGAGGGAAGCTCCCACTCTGTGGGAGCTTCCTTTTAAAAATCAAAATAAAAAAAAGGTTTTGTCTTTGGAGTTCAACTCCACAATAAAAATTCTTTTGGAGTTTAACTCCATTATAAAAAAATTTCTGGAGTTTAACTCCATTTAAAATTCCTTTGGACTTTAACTCCATAATAAAAATTCTTTCGGAGTTCAACTCCACAATAAAAATTCTTTCGGAGTTTAACTTCATTTAAATTCTTTTGGAGTTTAACTCCATAAATAAAAATCTTTTGGAGTTTTACTCCATTATAAAAAAAATTCTGGAGTTTAACTTCGTTTAAAATTCTTTTGGACTTTAATTCCATAATAAAAATTCTTTCGAAGTTCAATTCCACAATAAAAATTCTTTCAGGATTTAACTCCATTTAAATTCTTTCAGAGTTTAACTCCACAAATGAAAATTCTTTTGGAGTTTAATTCCATAATAAAAATATTTTTAGGAGTTTAACTCCATTTAAAATTCTTTTGAAGTTTAACTCCACAACAAAAATTCTTTTGGAGTTTAATTTCATATAAAAACTTTTAGAAGTTTTGCTCCAAATAAAATTGTTTTAGGCGTTTAACTCCAAATAAAATGTGTTGGAGTTTTAACACCATCAAAAAAAAATTTAATTTTAGAGCCCCCTCACGTGAGGGGGAGGCTCCCACCAAGTGGGAGCCCCTGCTCCCTCTCACGTGATGGAGAAGGAGCTCCCACCAAATGGGAGCTTTTCCCTCCTCACGTGAGGGGAAGGCTCCTATTTAGTTGGAGCTTCTTCCCTTCTTCACGTGAGGGGTTAGTGGGAGCCTCTTTCTCACCTCACGTGACTGGGTGGCTTTCCCTCTATCTATATATTTTTTTTATTTAAAAAAAGAGAAATAAAATATAAATAATAATTTTTTTAGAAAAAATGTTTCTTTGAATAAAATAGTCTTACTCCATACATAAACTTTTCGGAGTTTAACTCCAAATAAATTTGTTTTTGGAGTTTAACTCCATATAAAAAAAATTAATAATAAAAAAAATTTCACAAATGGAACAAAATAATGAACATGTCCCTATTGTTATGTATAAAAACACACACACCCACACCCCAATCGGCACATTGAGTTCGTTTGCCCAGTTTGACCCGTCAATCGGAGGTTCTCTCGCTCTAAAAGCGAGGGCTAATTAACGGCTGCTTAGTCCATGGCTGCTGGAGATTCGGATCCTCACGATCAATAAACCTCGACCTATCTTAGGCAGAGGGAATCTATAGTACGCCTGACAAGCGCGCGCGTATTCCCATCTCAATAGGGTGACGAAAACACCCTACAAATTCTGGCATGCCCGGTGGGACCTTTCTCTCCCCCCATATCTCTGGTCAACTGTTCATGCAAACTCATTTAGCATATATACCGATGTTTGTACTGAAGTAGTTTTCTTTTCGTGCAGCAATCAATTTTCAACGACTATGTCTCCTAAGATAAATTCAGCTTTCGATGTGATCCCGATCTCGTACGTGGTCAAGATCAATGCCCGCGTGGTTCTCCTTGGCAGTTTCAGCAGGCAATGGGAGGAGCCACCCCGTCAATTTGGTTTTGTCACCCTGCTGGAAGCGCTCATCTGGTAGAGGTCCCGACAAACCAAGCTGCCAGACCGACCTCAAGGGGAAAAAGGCCGAACATTGTGATCGCCAAAGCATCCCACCCAAAATACAAATCTGTGTTCGAACGACTCTCCGCCGTTCCAATCGGGGGCAAGGCCGTCAACACCAATGGAGCCACCAAGCATCTCCAGCAAGCTCAGACGACTCCACAAGTGCACAATCAGGCGTATCTCCAAATCTCTCCATCGCCCGGTCTACGGCGGCTTCTCGAAGAGTCGTAACCAGCCAAGTGCTCAAAACAGAAAGGCTGAGACAGAAACAACTCAGGTATCGAGCCAGCAAGAGGGCCGGGACTCCGGCCAAGTGGAATCTTATGAGATTACAAGAGCAGAGTCATCCTGCGACGACGGTTGAGTCAACCGTAAAAGTCAGCAATTCTTTCAAACCTCTGAAGTGGGTTCAGAAAAACGCCATGATTGCCAGAATAAAGAAGACGGCAGTCCGAACGATATTGCAAAGAGACGCGTCCCAGCCCCATCAGAGAAAGCATGATACCATCTCTTCAAGTGTCTATCAAGAGCTCTGTGCCGCGCGAAAGCAGTGGGGCAAACCCAGAAAAGAAGCGCCAACTCCATTCAAGAACCCGGTCAGGCCAGCCGCTTTCAGTCGATTGCCCGTTACTGAAATAGGAGGGCTACGACAGCGATCCGTGAAATCAGCTGTCGGTAATAAAAAAGACAGTGGGATATGTTATCCATACGGTCTATATGGCGGGCACGCGTCCCAGCGACAATTTGCACAACAAAAGCAAGGACGAGGCCACCATATCCAAAGCCCAATCTGGCTTGAATGTGGTTGCCACTTCCCAAGATCAGCCACCTTCATTGGATAAGGAAAACCCTCTTGATGAAGCCGATAGGCAGATAGACCCCTTGGATCATGTAGAGTCAAGCTCGGACAGCGGGGAAGAGCCGGCTTTCCTCCCCAGGACCGCAGAGTAAGAGCTGCTTCAAGAACTCCGAAAATAGCTCAGGAGCAAAGATAAAGAGATGGCCAAGCTTTACTCCAAAATCGACGACTTGATGAATGTCATGATGCAGATCACGGCTCAAATTGCCCGGACACCTCCCAATCAAGCACAAGTCTCTACTCATGAGTCGGGTGAGGACAACCCGAAGCAACCGATGCCTGTCCCCTTGGGTCCACAATTGGGCGAGCCGAACGAAAGCCGGCTACATTCTGCTTCTGGGGACGCCTTGGCCCCAGATAGAACCATCCCGCTAACACAAGATCAGATAATGGATTTGGTCACCAGCAAGGTTAAAACATTGGTGGCCGAAACCGAAACTCAGAAAGAAATTGGCAGTAGTGGGCGGCCATATCCCGCACAGTACAATCTGATTGAATTCCCCAGCGGCTACATCATTCCTAAGTTCGGAAGGTTTGATGGGACGGGAAATGCGAATCAGCACATCACCCACTTTAAAGCCTCATGTGGGAATACTGGGGGAAACGATGCGCTTCTCCTCCGCCAGTTCATTAATAGCTTAACCGATGTTGCTTTCGACTGATACGCGAGCATACCAGATAGCTCCGTTACCACTTTCGTCCAAATGGATCTCTGTTTCGGCAAAGGTTCATGAGTGTAAGTGATAAGATCATCATTGCCAACCTCATAAGGACCAAGCCAAAGAACAATGAAAGCAGCACGGATTTTATAATTTGACGGCGCAATCTCTCCGTCAAATGCGAACCGCCGATAAAGCAGGACCAATCTGTCAGCCTCCTCGTCGGAAATCTCAACAATTGGATGGCCCTGTTTCTATGCACCGCGGGTCTCAAAACATTCCAAGAGCTAACCAGGAAAGTTCAGATGCTGGAGCGCTCAAAACAGGAGTCCTCCTCTGATTCCCAAAATAACAATAGGTCCTGGAGAAGCCGAAAGGACGATAATCGCAAAGGTGGAAATTCCGACGAGGCTGAATCTTTCAACACTTCGGCTAACCGAAATAAGCAAGGGATAAGCGGGCCAAATGCCAACCGGCCTCGGAAGCCAATGTTCGGAGAGGTAGGAGAATCTCTACTAAAAGAGAAGCTGGATAAGTTCTATTCCGTCAGAAGGGACAAAGTCTATAAATTATTCAAGGATGCCCTGAGAAATGGTCTACAATTGCCAAAATCAAAAAGACCTCAAGAAGCAAATATGACCGATGACCATAAATATTTCCCTTATCACAAAGTGATAAGTCATGCCATTGAGGATTGCTTCGTCTTCAAAGATTGGGTTGAAAAGCAATACAAGGCAGGGGAGATAGAACTGTATAAAGGCGTGTTAACAAACAGTCAAGCTGCGACCGCCAATTTCATACAAACAAAGATCGAAATCCTTCGGGAACCTGATCCTCTCAGTCATCTGCCTTTCCATGAAAGGAGCAGACCACCACATCGTTAAACTGGGAATAAACGACCCCTAAGTCATTAAACTAAGACTGTAAAAAAAATGTTGTGTAAATAAAAACAATGTGTAAAAAAATGATGAAGAAAGAAAAGCCGAAATGATGGGGCAACTTGCAATAAAAATCAGCGAGTAAAATAAAAATGAAAAATAAATCCGAAATGATGGGGCAACCGTGAATAAATAGCCGAAATGATAAGGCAATCGCGACCTTCGCGATGAGAAAAGCTGAAATGATAGAGCAATCGCGGTAATAAAAAAATGGCGAATGATGAGTCGTTCCTGGTACCATATTCCAGTGCAGCGATGCAGACGCCAACCAAAATCCAAATGTTCCAACGGCGAATAATGAGTCGCTCCTGGTACCATGTTCCACTACAGCGATGCAGACGCCAACAAAGTCCCAAAATTCTCCCAGCCTTACAGTTGGTCCCCAAGTTGACCACCGTATACAATCCATAGGCTTAAATAATCATCATCACACCCATACCCCTCCGCAATCACCAGTCATGCGGCCATGCTTCGCCCTTGGAATTATGCTCCATTTGGGAAGACTCACTCATGTGTCCTCACGATACATGAGGAGAACAAACTTACGTGATCCTCTCGACTCGTAAGAAAACACCTTCGTGAGATCCTTACGACTCACAAAAGAAAAACACACTTGGGAGTTCTCACGACTCCTAAGGAGAAAATACACCTACGGGATCCTTTCAACTCGTAAGGAGAAAATGCTTTTATGGGACCCTTACGACTCATAAAATTGAAAATCCTTAGGTTATAGGGATCTAAACCTGTCTCTTAATCCATCACTCCCCAACAGGGAAAGGCAAATGATGAATTGCTCCTAACACCTGTGCTTCAGTGTTAGCAACGCTGATGCTGACCCATATCCCAAAATTCCAAACTTCCGATCCAATAGACCCCTAAGTCGCTAAACTGGGAATAGATGACTTCTAAGTCGTTAAACTGGGAACAGATGACCTATAAGTCATTAAACTAGGAATAGATGACCTCTAAATCATTAAACAGGGAACGAGGGAAATCTTCTCATGGCAAATGATGATTCGCTTCTGGTACCATATTCCAGTGTAGTGATGCTGATGTCAACCCAAATCATATCAAGTTAGCAAGACAACCAACGACCTCCCTGGTGGAATCAAGCTCTACCTCAGAAACAAGCCAAATCCCGACACCGTAGAAAGCGGAGCAAGTCAAATCGAATTCTGACACCGTAAGAAGCGGAGCAAGCCAAATCAAGCATCGACCCTTCACGTCGCTAAAAGGGCAACACCAACTGTCCAGGTCGCAAAAAGGGCAGAACCGACCGTCCACGTCGCTAAAAAGGTGGCACCGACCGTCAAAGTCGCTAAAAGGGCGGCACCGACCGTCCACGTCACTAAAAGGGTGGCACCGACCGTCCACGTCGCTAAAAGGGCAGCAACGACCTCCCTGTCGGAATTATGCTCCGCCTCGGAGTCAAGTCAACCAGCGACACTCCATGCCGGGGGCACGTCGACCAGTGACACTTCATCTTGGGGATACGTCATACACAGACACTACATCTCAGAGACACGTCAAGTATCGACCGTCCATGTCGTAAAAATGGCAGTGCCAGCTTCCCAAAAAGTGGGAACCAAATCAGGTCGCCTCCACGTGAAAGAAGATCCATCAATTTCATGCACACGAACCACATGTGCGGTGTGCATTTATTGATGGGGGGCATTTTGTTGGGGTCAAAAATTGCATCCCGGTTGACCATGTCAAAGTCAAAGTCAACCCCAAGCCAGGTAGGCCTAAGCCTAGGCCAAGTGGGCCCATACCCAAGTCGATCCCCGCGGCCGGCCTCCCCCATGCCAAAATGAAATCATGTAATAAAAAATTTTGATGTAATTTTATTTATGCATTGTTTACCCCAATCAGAGCAAAGCTCTGTTCAAATTCCAAGGCGGGAAATGAAGCAACGCTTCTGTTTCCCCAATCAGAGCAAAGCTCTGTATTGAAAATTAAAATTAAAATAAATGAAGCAACGCTTCAGATCCCCTGCACTGCGCACAGAGCGCCACGTGTCAAAATCAGACACACCAACGCAGGGAGCGCAGCGCCCAAGGTAGCGCACTCCATCAGAGCAAAGTTCAAAAAAAAAGCTTCAGTTGCGCAAGTGCTGCGCTGCGCGACACGTGTCAGCGCAGTCGCTTTTGCGCAAGCACTGCGCGACCAGTGTCAGCGTAGTTGCGCAATCGCAGCAGCGCTGCGCTGTGCGACACATGTCAGCGCAGCTGCGCTGCGCTGTGCGCTGCGCGACACGTGTCACGCTCTGGAGCATTTGCGCCAAGCAGAATTAAAATTCTGAGAAATCTTTTCTGTTCTTGTTAAAACAAGAAGATTTTCTTCTGTAAAACAGAGGCCTTTGGATCAAAGATCCAACGGTGGGGAAAATTCCCTAAATCACTCAGAGAAAGATCTTTTTAATAAATTTAACTAATTTATGGGCACTATAAAAGAGACCCCAGACCTCAATTCAAAGGGAGGAACATCTTTCTAAAAAAAAGAGAAGAGAACTCTCGGGAACTCCTCAAAAAAAACAGAAGGTAAAAACCTTTGAGAGAAGAGAAAATTCTCTTATGAATAGATCAGTGATCTAAAAACAAGATCATTGATCTTTAAACATAACTAAATAAAGGGATAAATAAAAATAGCGCTTTGTACTTTTTCATGAACCTTTGGTTCTTTAAGATAAAAAAAAACTTATCTTTTTCTTTGATCTAAATTAGATCAAAAAAAAATCTATCAGTGCTTTGCACTTTTGTTCATTGAATCTAAAAGATTCCTAAATCATAGCGCCTTGCACTTGCAAAACTGCACTGTTGCGCTCTTGGATTGGCGCAAGCCACCAGAGAGCGCCACGTGTCAGCATCCGAACCAATTGGGCTATGCACTTTTGAAATAAAGCTTTGCTCTCTGTGATTGGTGCAACTCACCAGAGGGCGCCACGTGTCAGCAGTGCAAGCGCAGCGCACTAGCGCAGCGCACTGCGCTGCATGACACGTGTCATCACCACGAGCGCTTGCGCTCTCTGATTGGCGCAAAGCGCCTGATAAATGCAATGCATTTCCTAAAAGGGCCAGGCCCAAATCTAAAAGACCAAGCAGGCCAAAATAAATTGCAAAGCAATAAAAGGGCAGAGCCCAAAACAAATTGATGCTCTGCATCCTTTCTGGGCAAAGCCCAAATAAAAATAAAAAGAAATGCAATACAAAAGCAAATAAAATGTTGAACATTTTCAACTGGACTTAGCCCAATTTTGGCCGTAAGTCCTTAAATTAAATTGACTGAGCAAGATTGCTTTCTTAAATCAATTTACCTCCGGTTCGAGGGTACACCTCCGAACTCCTCTGACACCCGTCGTTGTAATCCTTCAACGACGTCAGAGAGGTGACGGGTCCCGACTACCATACACGTATATGGACTGCGGGGTCTTTAAACTCATGGACCGAAACGTCCCTAAACTAATATCGGACCGAAACGTCCCTAAACTAATATCGGACCGAAACGTCCTTAAACTAATGCCGGACCGAAACGTCCTTAAACTAATGTCGGACCACCACGTCCCTAAACTGGAATATGGACCACCACGTCCCTAAACTGGAATATAGACCGCCACGTCCCTAAATTGGAACATGGACCGAAACGTCCTTAAACTAATGTTGGACCGAAACGTCCTTAAACTAATATTCGTCCCAAAATGGGAATGCTGGACTGCGGGGTCCTTCAACTCGTGGACCGAAACGTCTTTAAACTAATATTAGACCACCACGTCCCTAAACTGGAACACGGACCACCACATCTCTAAACTGGAATACGGACCACCAAGTCCCTAAACTGGAAAATAGACCACCACGTCCCTAAATTGGAACATGGACCACCACGTCCCTAAACTGGAATATAGACCACCACTTCTTCAAACTGGAATATGAACCACCATGTCCTTAAACTGGCGATGGACCACCACGTCCCTAAACTGGCGATGGACCACCACGTCTCTAAACTGGAACATGGACCACCACGTCCTTAAACCACTTATGGACCACTACGTCCCTAAACTGGAACAGTAGAGCCCCCTAAACGCTCTTCTGTCGGATCTAAACAATCCCGTTTAAGTAGATCTTAGCCCCAAACACGGCTAACGTATCCTTAAGCATTTCAACAGACTATATATTCCATAATCAATTTTGGTTCAAGGGTACATCTCTGAACTCCTCTGACACCTGTCGTTGTAATCCTTCAACGACGTTAGAGAGGTGATGAGTCCCGACGGCCATATATTAAATAGATCACCACGTTAAGTCGATCTTAGTCTCAAACAGGACTAACGTATCCTTAACGAACGTTTAAGTTGATCTTAGCCTCAATACGGCTAACATATCCTTAAACCAAAACACCAAACCCAAATCTAAGTAAATACGGATTTGGACTAATCCACGTCCTACGAGCGACGGCATTACTCAGTCTCCGTATACAATCCACGGGCAACCACAAACAAAACAAACACACACGACACGAAGTGAAATTCTGGAGAAGGAGAAAGTTGTTACCGCGATGCGGTAGCGTAATTAACTGCAGGGGCTTGCGCCTACAGGGAAGAGCGTCCCCACAATCAAAAACCCCTCAAACGAGGGGGAATCTGACTAAGTCTGCTACATCGGCCGCATCCTTCAAAACCTCCGATACACGGTGCCATAAATCAATTTGGCATCTTCGGAGAGATGGACGGATAAAACCAAATAACATCTGTCCCGAACCCAGCGTCAAGCCGTCGCGGTCCTGTGCGCCACCGTTCGGAGGGGAACATGCATGAATGTAAGAAAAATGGGCATAAAACCAACTTTTTTTTTTAAAGCTCATGGCTGATGTGCATAAGAATTGAGCACATGAGGCATGGGATGGGAAAAATACCGTTTTGTAAAGCCCAAGAGACTATGTGTAAATTTGTAAGCCTATATAAGGCAACATGATGATGAAATGAAGGGAGGGAGAATTCATTCCCCATCAAATCTCTAGGGTTTGTGCCTCCATTCTCAATCTCTCAAGTTCTTCTTCCCTTTTCATTTTCCAATTAAATCAAGAGCTTAGTTCTCTTTTTAAAAAAAACTAAATAAAGTTTTGCCATAAGGAGAGTTTAACTCTCGCATCCGATCAAAAAAAAGGATAGATTTTCGCTACCTTCTTCTCCCTCCTCAAGATTCAATTTGAGAAAGGGAGAAGAAGGGAAACCCACCTCCCAAGGTTCTATCAAGAGAAGAAAAATTATCATCCAAGATCTAAATCTTAGAATTTCAAGAGAACACATTTTGGGTTTATTCGCAAAAGAGAAAGGAAGAAATCTTTTGGAGTTTAACTCCACAAATAAAAATTCTTTTGGAGTTTAACTCCATAATAAAAACTTTTTTTAGGGAGTTTAACTCCAAGTAAAATTGTTTTGGAAGTTTAACTCAGAATAAAATTGTTTTGGGAGTTTAACTCTATATAAAATCTTATGGAGTTTAACTCCATAAAAAAAAATATGACTTTTGGAGCTCCTGCTCTCTCTCACGTGAGGGGGAGGGGAGCTCCCACTAAGTGGGAGATTTTCCTCCTTCTCACGTGAGGGGGAGGCTCCCACTTTGGGAGCCCCTGCTCCCTCTCACGTGAGAGAGGGAAGCTCCCACTCTGTGGGAGCTTCCTTTTAAAAATCAAAATAAAAAAAAGGTTTTGTCTTTAGAGTTAAACTCCACAATAAAAATTCTTTTGGAGTTTAACTCCATTATAAAAAAATTTCTGGAGTTTAACTCCATTTAAAATTCTTTTGGAATTTAACTCCATAATAAAATTTCTTTCGGAGTTCAACTCCACAATAAAAATTCTTTCGGAGTTTAACTCCATTTAAATTCTTTTGGAGTTTAACTCCACAAATAAAAATTCTTTTGGAGTTTAATTCCACAATAAAAATTCTTTTGGAGTTTAACTCCATTATAAAATATTTTCTGGAGTATAACTCCATTTAAAATTCTTCCGGAGTTCAACTCCACAATAAAAATTCTTTCGGAGTTTAACTCCATTTAAATTCTTTTGGAGTTTAACTCCACAAATAAAAATTCTTTTGGAGTTTAATTCCACAATAAAAATATTTTTAAGAGTTTAACTCTATTTAAAATTCTTTTGGAGTTTAACTCCATAACAAAAATTCTTTTGGAGTTTAACTTCATATAAAAACTATTGGGAGTTTTACTCCAAATAAAATTGTTTTAGGAGTTTAACTCCAAATAAAATGTTTTGGAGTTTTAACTTCTTTCACAAAAAAAAAATAATTTTGGAGCCCCCTCATGTGAAGGGGAGGCTCCCACTTCCCACCAAGTGGGAGCCCCTGCTCCCTCTCACGTTAGGGAAAGGGAACGTGAGAGGGAGCTCCCACCAAATGGGAGCTTTTCCACCCTCACGTGAAGGGGAGGCTCCCACTTAGTGGGAGCTTCTACCCTTCTTCATGTGAGGGGGAGGCTCCCACTTAGTAGGAGCCTCTTTCCCACCTCACGTGAGTGGGTGGCTTTCGTTCTCTCTATATTTTTTTTATTTAATAAAAAAAGAGAGAAATAAATTATAAATAATAAAAAAATTTAGAAAAAATGTTTCTTTGAATAAAATAAAGTCTAACTCCATACATAAACTTTTTAGAGTTTAACTTCAAATAATTTTTTTTTTGGAGTTTAATTCCAAATAAAATCTTTTGGAGTTTAACTCCATATAAAAAAAATGTTTTTTTTTAAAAAATTAATAATAAAAAAAATCACAAATGGAACAAAATAATGAATACGTCACTATTGTTATGTATAAAAACACACACACACACACCAATACGGTACATTGAGTTCGCTTGCCCAGTTTGACCCGTCAATCAGAGGTTCTCTCGCTCTAAAAGCGAGGGGTAATTAATGGCAGCTTAGTCCACGGTTGCCGGAGATTTGGATCCCCACGATCAATAAACCCTGGCCTATCTTAGGCAGAGCGAATCTGTAGTACGCCTGACAAGCGCGCGCATATTCCCATCTCAATGAGGTGACGAAAAACACCTTACAATCCTGTATCTAATAACCAGGACGTAGAGCAAACTGAAAAACAGTTCTCGGTTACGAACACACACGAAGACGATGCATCAGCATACTTATTCTTCGTTTGGGTGGCGTGAGAATCCGGATATTCCCATATTCCTTACTCAGACTTATGACAATCATAAGATAGAGCGGAAGCTAGCCCAATATAATAAGTGGGTTTGGTCAATACATCCATATTATTATCTTGATTAAGACGTGTCATTGGTCGCTACCAGGAGAGAGAGAGAGATAATCATTTTTGCGTGCGCTCTTTGCAAGATTAGATTGGTTATTATTTTATCTAATCAGAATGGCTCCCACTGTTTTTATCAAATCTTCCTTCAAACCTTAAAAGGTAAGATTAGCCGGGATTAATTACACCCTACAAGTTCGCCAATCGTTTGGCCGGGCAAGTATTGGTATTTCGAGGGAGTCTCCCTATGCTTTCGCATGGAACTAATTAAATAATCTCGTTTCTGCAGGGGTATCACCCCGTTAACACCTTTCTCAGACACCTAATGGATCGGCTAATTGTAAAGTGGAAAACTCTCCCAAGAGTAACACTTACTCGCAGTGGGTATCGAGATCCAACTATATAGAAGGTATGCAATCTCATTGCAAATTTCAACACTTGAAATTTTAAATATTGTTTTGACCCCTAGCAACTTATGACCTTGGTTATGGTCAACAAATCATAAGCGCTAGCCAAGTTTAACCCGTCATTTCTTTATTGAATTAAACCCACCCGTACGACCCATGGTTAAGGTCAACAAATTCGTACGACTACCCTAATCCAATCGCATCACATGCTGCAGATGGGCACTAATCAACTACCGCACACTACGCCTTGGCTATAGTCAATAAACGTAGCATGGATACTGAATAGTACATATCTGAAATGACGAATGGCTATGGCTGGTTTTTAAGAAAATGTTTAACGTAATGAACTTGATATCGTTATAGAATCTAATGATTTTAAAAAGGAGTGGTTTAAGCCCCGCTTTTAAAATCAAGTAGTTTTCAAAAACAAACTGAATAGATTTTTCTAGATTTTGCTAAAGAGGTCACTCCCGGTGAAGGGATCTCGGCTTTTTCCTCATCGAATGAGGTGCTGGATATCCATCGAGGAATATCACTTTGCAAAGTAAGAACTACATAAGCTATGATGATAAACCGAGTAAGTTGTAGCATTTGCTAGTTTTGCTAAAGAAGGCACTCCCGGTGAAGGGATCTTGGCTCTTTCCTCATCGAATGAGGTGCTGGATATTCATCAAGAAATACCACTATGCAAAGTAAGAACTAGAACTACCTTTTTAAAAACTTTTGATTCTACAACATTTTTAGGTTTCTTTTTTTCATTAATCTCATTAATGAAGTCCCATCATTTAATATTTTCTTAACATCACAGAAAATGAAACGAAAATAGAACGTATGCTTATGCCATCCGCATTCTCCACGGGGCCCCGTCATGCACCGTTAGGTTACTTAACTAACGGCAGAGCGGGAGCTGGACTAGCGCGGGTGCAAAACATGAGCAAAGTTTATTATATATATCATATATATAGCATTTGTCTCATGCAGTTATATGATCACATCACAGAACCAAGCAACGGAAGTCAACATATGAAATATTGGATATACTAGGAGGTCCATGTTTTAAATTAAGCCAACAATGAAAAACACGGATTCCACGGTCGTGATGAATAGCCAAACGCACATCCCTAGACCCCTACAAGAACGTCAAGCAACTTCGCCAATTCTAGAGTTAGGAGACTCGTTCTCAACTCATCGAGATGGTCTCCCACTGGACTCCAGAACCCGGTTACTTGTGTTCCCCGCCTTGGGTCTATCCTAATGCGGAAAAGTAAATAATATACATCAATGGTAACATCATCCTCAACCCGGAAGTGTCCCAATAAAAGAATATTACATACAAATTTTACATGAATGAAAATTTAAAAACGCTCATCTCACATAAAACCCCCGACTATTCATTCACGGCGATCGAATAAAATATATCACAGCAACACATAACATCACATATCATCAACGTAAGTAAATACGCGTATCCCACATTCCGTTGACATATAGCGACGAGATTTGGGATACCCCACACATTACACTTACGGTCGCAGAAAAGCAATGAAAAACTACAATAATTAGAATCTGCAATTCCTTAGACATCATAAACTCGGAATATCTCATATTCTGGATTTCATGCCTAACCCTATAAACCCCGCATTTTAGTCTCATATCAAAAACACTTTTCAATAATTTAGTCGGGTAATTCAACAAAATTCCTGACTACCCGATCGAATACTCGTCGAGAACTTTAGTAGATGGTCGCACTCCCGATGCCATCGACGAGGTGCACTTAGGCGGAACACCGTGGCCGCAAGCACCCGAGCGGATTCTTTTGGCAATGGGGTTCTCCTAAAGTCACTTGGTTGGGGCTATGGGGTGTGGCTATCTATTAAAGTTATCCGGCAAGTATTCGCGTACGATATGCGATTGCAATGGAGTTTCGATCCGAACCGAAACTTCGTGGCAATCGATCAATAGAGACTAACATGCTTAATTTACAAACAAACTAGTTTTCACAAAACTAACTAACTGCGGGTTCCAAATATTGTATCACATATCAAACTTAAACCCGAACGACGTTAAAAAACACGACTACGAAACACTCTGATTAGCCCTAACAGAATAGTTAACATCACATACAAACTTGGCTAAATAAACAATACCTTAAACCATAAACCCAAGAAGCCAGAACACTGTAAAAATCTCGAGATAAAAACCTGAAAAAAACCGGCCAGGCCAGTATTTTTTCCATTCTCGCCGGCCATTTTATTGAATCATGGTCTCGTTTTTCTACAGTGTTCTAATTACAACATGAAGAGCACGCTGCAACTGTTTAAAAAAAATTTAGAGGCTCTGGAAAATTCGACTAAAACTTGGGTTTGGATTCGACTGTTTCAGAGTTTTTCGGTTTCGTGATTTTAATAATATCATCTGATCTTCTAACTTTGGCCCTGATACTATGAAAGTGTATGTTAGCACCACCACTAGGTTTTACTAGCACAAGTATGCCGTTTTTAAAAAATTTCGGAATGCTAATCTACACTAACCAAGATCTTAAACTAGATGATTAGGGTTTAACTTAATATCACAAACTTTACACTAAGAGACGGATGGCTACAATCTTTGTAGACCATGTCCTTCTCTTCTAAAGCTCCAGGTTGTAGTCCACGCGACTCCACTAGGCTCCACTTGAAAGTTGAACGAAATTGCTTCGATGACCTTCGTGCTGAAGATGATCCACCCGATGTCCGCTAATCCAAGCTACCTCTTCACTAAACTCTTTAGTGATGTAAACAAACTACACCAAAGCGCTAATCTAGTGTAGGATGGTGAAGTAGGGGTGTTGTTTGCTCACTAGGGTTCTCACAAGCTCAAGGGTTTACAACTCATGTGAGAGATTGAGCTTGGAGGTGGAGGTGAAGAAGATGATGAGAGCTAGAGAGAAACGCATCACATGAGCTCTCAAGTGAAGAAAAATCTCAAATCAAGAATGAAGTGTAGAATGGCTCATCCAAAACTCACACATTATTGAAGCATACAATTTTTAACACTTTAAAAATTGTAGCTATGCTTCAATAGTGCGAGCAAATGAATAAAAAATAGAATAATCCATGCTATGCCCATCTCTCCAAAGTCTCCCAATTTATCATCTCTTTTTCTATTTTCTAAAAATAGAAAAAACCATGTCATGCTTCATATATATATATATATATATATATATATATATATAAAGATAAGCATATAATTAGTGGGTAATAATATTAGTCAATATATAATTATATCAAATATAAATATATATCATATTATTAAATCAACACTTAATTTAATAATCCGGTTATATCACATATAACCAACTAATATCATTTATCTGTATATCACATTATCAAATCAATACTTGATTCAAATAGCCGCCAGATTATAATACAGTATCTCATACTCGTACTTAATCAGGCCCCCGCACATATCAGCATATGTGCCCTACTTCGTTTCGCTTGAACCAGGAAACTTCTATGTGGGACTCTAAAGACTCGTTAATACGCCAGCAGTAGGTGGTGATCACATCAGTCATCCACAAGCCGTCAGCGGTACTAGCTGGACGTAACGGCTACCCAGGTATTAAGCGAATAGAAAATCAACAAGCAAGCTTATCCAAACTCCCATAAAGCCTATAGGTAACACTTACCGTAAAGTCCGGTCTCTTCGTCTGATATGTCGCATATCAAGTCTGGGGGTGGAATCGTCAGACTCCAATAACTTGATAAGTCATACCGATGTAAGGCCTATAACGGAATGAGAAACTACTGATAACACTTACCAGTAAATCTCATCAACAGCCCTAGCCTGGGACTTTTTGTTATAACCAATCGAGCACAGCGCAATATCAACTCCCTATACCGAAAGAGACGAAACCCTTCCTATCGCTCATTGCCTCCACGTGACTCGGAAATGTACCCAAAATCCACCTGTTTACACGACTCTTTCGAGCCGTGGTAGGGAAGAAATCAAAGCCGTCACGACCAGAAATATTAGCTCATGACCAGCACTTGAATCACGCAACGTCTAAAGGCGTAACGGAATTCAAGTAAGATGAAACCCAGAAATCTAAACCTTTTAAGAAAAATAAAGGAGGTAAGGTTTTGAAATAAAGGTATAATGAAATCAAGTTTTCTTAATGCATAAAAAAGAACATGAATGATGCAAGTGAAATTTACTAGTTTGAAAACATGTTTCGTCCTTTTTGAAAATTTTGGCAGCACCTCCTTTATATTTTTGATCCAAAACCACAATACATAATAATGATAATGGCATCCCCAAGAGGGAGCTAGCTCTTCGCCAAACGGCGGATCACAACCACGCAAGATAATAAAAATAAGTATACGACGCCCAACGGCGAAGTTCACCACAAAGAATAAAAGAAAAGCAAGACATATAAATCACAAGTAGCGGAAAACCCCTCGCTCTAAGTCTCGCAACCACAATCCCACTAAGTCTCATTACTTAAACAATTTACAACTTTTGATTAATTGATGGAGTTAACTAGATACAATATGAAATATAATACAAGAGTGGGTACGATACAAATGTCCTACCTACCAATGCAAAACACCCGAATAGAACTGTGTGCCAGCGAAGCCGCTACTGATCCAAGCGGTCAACCTGCAAGAACTGTGGCACAACGGGGGTGAGTTGCCAACTCGCGAATAGAAATATATATACAAGTAAAAATCGAATAAACAACGACTCCTAGGTCAACTATATCATAAAGGTAATACTATGATATCTAGGGTGACAGGGTCTGTATATGTGCCAACAAGGTAGTCAAACCTATATCCATGCGGATAACATCTAACAGTAATAATCAATGCAGGTATATGGGTATCGTCCAACCATAATCATGGTATGCAGATATGTGGATCTCGTCCACCCATGAATTAATGTCTATAAGCATGTGTATAACCTCCAATAGTAAAATCAATGTATGTATGTATGTATGTGGATCCAGTCCACGCGTCAACCACTGACGCAACAACATCATGCAAGTAAATATCATAAAAGAGTGTGCATGAAAGTATGAGGATGTATATCAACGGTGTCCCTCCCGACACATCAAAATCATGGAACCTGAGTGCCTAGCATCGACACTCGAAAACATCATGAAAACAGTGCCCAGCATCGGCACATAAATCCTCATATATCGGGCTCCGTCAGTCTGGATCGGCCCACGGGCTCCGTCAGTCCAGATCGGCCCATAACATCTCTCGACTCCGGTCGATATCCATCGAGCCCTAAATACTATCACCGGTAGGTAGTGCTCCCCCTGCCGGGCTCACCGTCTAACATATATGAGTTTTCTTGCCCCGGGGTACCTCACCGGGTCCACCATGTACCCGCAATCGGTGCCTACCACTCCTCGAATCGGGTTTCACATGCCACTCTCAGAACCGAGAAAACGCATGGTGGACGCACTGAAATATCATATCAAGAGAAACCGGGTTTTTAAAATAGTACATGCTTCCTTTTGAAATATCCACGGTTCTCAGATCCAGAAATCTCATAAAAACAGCATATCTCAATGGGTAAATGCGTAGAGCATGATGTATACGACATATAACAGAAATGTAAGCATATCAATATATCATGCAGCCTGGAACAGTGATATGACATATTAAGGGGAAACCGCTCTTTTAAAATGATTCCAGTTTTTAAAATATAACATGCGGTTCTCAATCTCCCAATAAAATCAGTTATCTATGTAGGTACAATATGTATATGCGCAAGTATAGATGTACCAATGTATATGTGCACGAATATGGATATACAAGTGTGTATATCCGCAAGTATGAATATATCAATTTATATGTGCACGAATATGGATATACAAATGTGTATACCCGCAAGTATGAATGTATCAATGTATATGTGCACGAATATGGATATACAAATGTGTATACCCGCAAGTATGAATGTATCAATGTATATGTCATGATGCAGCAACCCTACTGTGTAGTGACATGGCAATTATCGATGATGAAGTGTGTGAGCCGGCAAATATGTGTACGTGTAACATACGCATCATCGATAATAGTGCAGGTGTACTATCACAGGTATATGTGATGCAATAATAATATCATGAATGCAGCACAAGGTAAATCATCAGCTAACAGCTATAAGGTATATGTAAATATCATATGTCCGAGTCGGTGAATCTATCAATCGGCATCTAGCTCAATAATATCGCGTACGGTATAATCCATCGTACGGAAACCTCTAGTCAAGGGTAAGGATCAATCATCAAGTCAAACTCATCACGCACGGAATATCATCGTGCGGCGGCATTATACTAAAAGGGATCCTATCATTCTATACGACAAATGAGTGTACGGCCTAATATCACACACGGCCTATCATCCATGATTCACAACATTATATATATGGATATATATCTATGTGCCTATGTCCCGGTTCACATCCGCAATAATCTCATATTAGGGGACCGGCAGGGTATAAATCAACTCGATCGACTCACATCCGTATACCATCATAACATCATATCAGTCTTATATTCTTTCATCGCATTTAAATCACCTATCAAATCGAATTGCATAAACATTCAATCACTACAAGTATAAGTATCTAATCTACCATACACATCTGAACCATACAATCGGATTTTTAAAGAAGTGAATCGTAGTTTTGAAAATAAGGGTTACGGTGTTTTTAAGAAAGAGAAATCATTTGAAAATCCGTAACATCCCTCAAGGTATATACTTAAAAGGTACAAACGATTCTTCGGTTTAGAAAACGGTATGGTTCGGATGACGCATCTACATCAACTATCTATTCCTACAGTACCCTAAACGGTAATATCGCTAAACGACATCCTATGATAGTCGTAACGTATCATTCTAACTATCCTCTAGTTTCTAATATGGTTTCGTAGTTATCTCATTCTAACCCTAGTTTCCAAATCTAGGTTTCCTAACCATATTCTATAAATCGGTTTTCCATCAAAAGTTTGCGGGGGTGATATACGCCATCCACCCGACTTTCCCGGTAGATATAGATCTACTCACCTTGCTTCTTGCTTGCCGAAATCGATGACGCCACGCTCCGTCGCCTCGGAATCCACGCGAAGGTACCCACAATAATCAACAATTGCAATATATATTAAAATCGAAGCAGAAAACAGATACGGCGCACGATGTGCTCATAGGTTAGAACCAATGGCCTAAACGTGCAAATCCATCAAACAACCCCTGTTGTCGATGTACAAACACCCGACAATCAAATAAAAATCCAAATATCAAGAAAGTACATTTTAAAATACGGAAAACATAGCCTAAAACACACCAAAATGCTTCCAGATTTTCCCCAGGTGACAATTAGCCAAAACTGCATATAGGAGGGGTCTAATTTAGTGCAAAAGGAGCCATGGAACAAAACTGGAACAATTCTACCCTACTCTGGCCGCAAATTGCGGCCAGATTGATTTAATCTGTGGCCATGGGTTGGGGTTTGGGGCTCAGGTCTTGGTGGTAGCTTCCTAGGTGCCTGCATGACTCCCAGTATTCCTAAAATCATTTCTAGTGTCCCCGGGTTGCTCCAGATTCCAAGATACCCTCTAAAATCACACATTTATCCGATGTCAGGGTTTCTAAATCCGTGTTTTGGGGTTTCTAAGGTCTGGTCCAGGTCCTTAAACAGCACCCAAGTGTAGTTAACAGCCACTAGGCATCACCCAATTTCAATCAACACTCAAACCTTCACTAGGATTTCCCAATGTTCACTAATTTTCACAATATCACATCTAAACACATATGAATACTAAAGTAAATGCAAAACTACCCAATTAGTGAAGGGATTATCTCATATAGCACCCATGAATCCCCAAGATCATCAAAACTGAATTTTTCTTCGTCCCATATATAGAGGTTGAAGAGGGGAATAATATTTGTGAAGGGTGTGTAAGGTTTTAGGAATTGTTAGGAGATAGATCTAGGGTTTTTTTGTGGAAGGTTGTGGCTTGAGGGAGATGAAGAGGCAAAGGAAAATGATGTGGGAAATAGCCAAGGCAGCAGCCCCCTTCTCTCTCTCTCTCTATAATTCTCACACTCTCTCTCTCTCTCATCACTAGTATACCTACCCCATCATTATGTCCCCTTTGACTTTTCCTTTTTCTTTTTCTTTTTCTTTTCTCTCCACCAATAAACCATAATATATAGCCCAAATGAAATGGAACATGTAACAAAATGAAACATGTCATGGTGCACTAACCATGGAAACTGTAAAGACGCGGATTTGGGTTAATCGCGATTAGCAGTGCACTAATCGGGTTTTTATCAAAACTGCATAAAATAAATTTTAAAAATGCCAAATCCTTTAATTATATAATTAAATGAATAAATCATTTTAATTTCCATTTATTTAACAATTATTGGTATATATTTATACCTTTTTTCGAAAACCCCAATTTCGCAAATCGGCAGTTTTCGGGAAATATATTATTTTAATATTAAATTCCCAAAAATAATATTTTATATTTTCTGAAATGTTACAATATTCCCCCCTTAAATAAATTCGGTCCCCGAATTTATATTTAAACCCCCAAAATCTAAAACATTTCAATAATCAGCTCAATCAACGGGGCTCCGAAATCATGGAAGACGCAGAAATAACACAGCGCGCCAAGTGCGCATAAAAACGAGTACAAGACTCAAAATAAAACTCCGTCAAGCGTCTCGCAAATTATCGGATTTGCACGCATATCCTCCGAGTTACAATAGAGATGCAGATCTCAAAATCCACTACCGAAATCCAATATACACTAGTCAAATACTATAATACGTGTATAGTACGCATCTTCGAAAACTCCAAAATCTGAATAAAATACATGCAAAAATCCTTTCTAAATCGCCGCGGAAATGCGTAACTCACGGCATAACTGACGGACGCTCATTTTAAAATAATAATATATGTCCATATATATTTTCTTAAATACACGTTCCGTCGTTTTTAAAATATCCCAAAAGGTTTTCCTTTAAAAATGTTCGTGTCGCTCACGGACATGTAGAAAATAGCGAGACTATAGCTCCTTTTGAAACCTCCCCTTTTTTGGTAATCTTTTAATGGATGCAAAGTACTCAGGTACTGTCCTCGGATCAGTCCTGTTTGGCTACTACATAATATAGTGCATAACATGAAAACAAAGTGCTCAAAAGCAAAATCAGCCTCAAAAGGCGTATCCAATAATCACATGCGTCTGGTGCGCATAGAAATCAAATCCAAATACAGGTGCCACAATAAGCACAAAGCAAATCTAGGTGCAACGGTTGTGTACGAAATTATCTGTCCAGTGCAACGGGTGTGCACAACAACAATATCGGGTGCATTTGATGTGCACAAGAATCCAATCAGGTGCACAAGGTGCACAAAACAATATCGAGTATAAAAATCGAATCGACGTTTTACAACACATATCAATCCAAATCCAACTCAGGTATACCGTGATATATAATCGCACAACCAAGTGCATCAATATGCACAAAAGCAAATCAAATACTAAAAATGCATGAAAACTATGCCGAAAGCATAAATCAAATCATATGCATGCTCTAGGCATGAAATCACAGTGAATATCTCGAATGTCATCAAAACGAAGTCAGGTGCAACTGTGGTGCACAAATACGTATCAATGCACTACAAGCACATATAAGCTATACCGAGTGCAAAAATCAAATCATCCGTATGAAATCCATGAAATCATAAACACATGATATGGAGGTACAAACTCGACATCAAACGCAATAAGCATGCACAAATCGTAAATCAACACAACGGTGTATAAAATATATATCTCAAGTGCAATAACTATGCACAAAATGTAAATACCCAGTAGGTGTAGCCATGGTGCACGAAATCAATATCAGGAAACTCGTCATCAAAACTCAAATCCAAGCGATATAAGCGTGATACTCAGATCACAAACGCAATCACAACAAAGGACATCGAGGTACACCTCCTACAATGTCGAGAAACAAATCGGTGCGCCTAGAAACTGGCAGAACAAGAACATCCGCTCATCTCCTACTCACGGTCTGGCGTCATCTGTCTCTGGGTACTCATCTTCTCTGCAGATTTACCAATCTCGCAATCCATCGGCTCATCGGCCCAGTCAGGTGAGCTAACGGGGACGATTCCGTTCTGGCACTTCTCTGGTCATCTCTCGGTCAATCATCATGACCACTCGTAAGGCAGCACATCACTGGCGTCGGCCTCTGGCTCTCTGAATGCACGTGACACATCTGATCCTGGGTGCAAATATCATTGCAGCAGTGTCCTGGAAGGAATCCTGCTCAGGGTCTCTTCCGATCTTGCCTATTCTGAACTGTACGGAGGCTGGCACTCTTATATAATCCTTTCTCGTTTTCTGGACCTCTACGTGTGCCGCACTCATTTCCTTAGAAACCGGCCGTATCCCAACGCCTCTGTAGCATATCAGGTCTCTGATTTCGATGAGGAGTAATAATAGCTCGTCAGCGTCTCGCACGAACCTCTGGTTCCACTTGTCTTTATCGTCATCCACTATGACATCACGCCATGCTATCTACGCACTGCAACTGTTCTCGGCCACGGTCAATCCGAAGTCTCTCGCACGGACTCGAAATCACGTACTCTGTAGCTTCATCACTCTGTAGAAGATATCTGGCCGAACAGGTCCTCGGGAACTCGTCCCAACCATCGGAGGAATACTCAATACTCGTCCGTCCTCGATCAATTCACAACGCATTGGGGTGAGGTCCTCTATCCGAAGCTGGTTAGCTTACTGGTCTCTTATCACATGATATCCGGAAGACGTCAAACTTTTCGATCGAGTCATCAAGGTCCCAAAATTTCCCAAAGGCTCAACACCTGAGCGCAGTCTAAAAATATCCGGTACATACCACAGCACCTCTGGACCAACCGTAGAAGGGCAAAGCCAAGCCTCAATGATGGCACCGCTAAACTGCTACGAACCCTAAGGTTCAAAGCGGTTCCATGGTCATCATGTCGAGTTAGGGTTTCATTCTTCTAGAGGGTCCACAGAATTACCTGCATGTTCCTCCGAACACTTTAAACTTGGGAAAATGGTATTCTGGCACTCGTTCGAACCTTTTAGCTTCACCAATACCACATGTGACTATTCTTCGCCCGCATGTTAAACAATGCCTCAATCCTCCAGGAAAGGTGATACATCGGCGGTCGTCTCTGGATCGGTCTGCTCTAGGTCTGAGTAAGATTCTTTCCACACTGGAAATCTTCAACTCAACTGGGCCTGCGTCGGCGCATCAATCTGACGAATCACCATTGTCTCTCAAATCGGGGTAGACTAGCTATCATCTGTCGCATTTCTGCCTGGAAGCTCCGGCGGTCTTAGCTCGTAAGATCTGGAAGCGACATCCCATCATCTCAGCAACAGCTGGGTCACCTGTCTGCACGGTAGGAGACATCATAATCTTTGAGGTATGTTGTACATCAATAGTCCTCTCACAACTGGCAGCTCTAACAATGGCCCGATCCTCCGGTGTAAAACCAAGCACTCGCCTCCACAAGAGGTCACAATCATCAATACTAACTCGAGACGTTCCCATGTCACCAGAAAACACAATGGTCAGCTCTCGTACCAAACGAGCTCGCCCTGACCGCAACACTAGAAGCAACTCAAACTGCGCTCAAACTATGGTGACAGGTACCTCAATCGAGTATCGAAGAGAGCAGATCAACGGCAAGAAAGAAAACGACAGATCCAGAATGGATACATGATCATAAGAAGGAACATCATCAATGAAGTATGATCATGGAACTAATAGAATCGAGGATCTCCAATGGATGTATAATCATGGGTATAAAGAGAATCACTGGTCTCAAAAATATGTACATACTAAGGTTTCTTAAGTGGAGTATCGTATCGTAAATATGCCGCGGAACATACGTACGGTACGTCACTCTACTCAAGCAACCTACTCCATCAATCAGGGTCAACCTATGAAACGAAAGTTCGGGTCTAATACCCCCCCCCCCCGTTCAAGTCTAAGTTCCGTAAGGTCAAGCCTAGGTTCCGAAATACATACCCGCCCTAGACTCCGCATAGTCAAACATAGACTCGAACAAAGGTTAAACCTAGCATTCTGATACCAACTTTTTCACGACCCGAAATATTAGCTCGTGACCAGCACTTGAATCACGCAACGTCTAAAGGCGTAACGGAATTCAAGTAAGCTGAAACCCAGAAATCTAAACCTTTTAAGAAAAATAAAGGAGGTGAGATTTTGAAATAAAGGTATAATGAAATCAAGTTTTCTTAATGCATAGAAAAGAACATGAATGATGCAAGTGAAATTTACTAGTTTGAAAACATGTTTCGTCCTTTTTGAAAATTTTGGCAGCACCTCCTTTGTATTTTTGATCCAAAACCACAATACATAATAATGATAATGGCATCCCCAAGCGGGAGCTAGCTCTTCGCCAAACGGCGGATCACAACCACGCAAGATAATAAAAATAAGTATACGACGCCCAACGGCGAAGTTCACCACAAAGAATAAAAGAAAAGCAAGACATATAAATCACAAGTAGCGGAAAACCCCTCGCTCTAAGTCTCGCAACCACAATCCCACTAAGTCTCATTACTTAAACAATTTACAACTTTTGATTGATTGATGGAGTTAACTAGATACAATATGAAATATAATACAAGAGTGGGTACGATACAAATGTCCCACCTACCAATGCAAAACACCCGAATAGAACTGTGTGCCAGCGAAGCCGCTACTGATCCAAACGGTCAACCTGCAAGAACTGTGGCACAACGGGGGTGAGTTGCCAACTCGTGAATAGAAATATATCTACAAGTAGAAATCGAATAAACAACGACTCCTAAGTCAACTATATCATAAAGGTAACACTATGATATCTAGGATGACCGGGTCTGTATATGTGCCAACAAGGTAGTCAAACCTATATGCATGCGGATAACATCTAACAGTAATAATCAATGCATGTATATGGGTATCGTCCAACCATAATCACGGTATGCAGATATGTGGATCTCGTCCACCCATGAATTAATGTCTATAAGCATGTGTATAACCTCCAATAGTAAAATCAATGTATGTATGTATGTGGATCCAGTCCACGCGTCTACCATTGACGCAACAACATCATGCAAGTAAATATCATAAAAGAGTGTGCATGAAAGTATGAGGATGTATATCAACGATGTCCCTCCCGACACATCAAAATCATGGAACCTGAGTGCCTAGTATCGACACTCGAAAATATCATGAAAACAGTGCCCAGCATCGGCACGTAAATCCTCATATATCGGGTTCCGTTAGTCTGGATCGGCCCACGGGCTCCGTCAGTCCAGATCGGCCCATATCATCTCTCGACTCCGGTCGGTATCTTCCGGACATCCGCCGAGCCCCAAATACTATCACCGGTAGGTAGTGCTCCCCCTGCCGGGCTCACCGTCTAACATATACGAGTCTTCTTGCCCCGGGATACCTCACCAGGTCCACCATTTACTCGCAATCGGTGCCTACCACTCCTCGAATCGGGTTTCACATGCCACTCTCAGAACCGAAAAAACGTATGGTGGACGCACTGAAATATCATATCAAGAGAAACCAGGTTTTTAAAACAGTACATGCTTCCTTTTGAAATAGCCACGGTTCTCAAATCCGGAAATCTCATAAAAAAAGCATATCTCAATGCGTAAATGCGTAGAGCATGATGTATGCGACATATAACAGAAATGTAAGCATATCAATATATCATGCAGCCTGGAACAGTGATATGACATATTAAGGGGAAACCGCTCTTTTAAAATGATTCCGGTTTTTAAAATATAACATGTGGTTCCCAATCTCCCAAAAAAATCAGTTATCTATATAGATACAATATGTATATGCACAAGTATAGATGTACCAATGTATGTGTGCACAAATATGGATGTATAAGTGTGTATATGCGCAAGTATGAATATATCATGATGCAGCAACCCTACTGTGTAGTGACATGGCAATTATCGATGATGAAGTGTGTGAGCCGGAAAATATGTGTACTTGTAACATACGCACCATCGATAATGGTACATGTGTACTATCACAGATATATGCGATGCAATAATAATATCATGAACGCAGCATAAGGTAAATCATCAGCTAACAGCTATAAGGTATACGTAACTATCATATGTCCGAGTCGGTGAATCTAACAATCGGCATCTAGCCCAATAACATCGCGTACGGTATAATCTATCGTACGGAAACCTCTAGTTAAGGGTAAGGATCAATCATCAAGTCAAACTCATCACGCACGGAATAATATCGTGCGGCGTCATTATATTAAAAGGGATCCTATCATCCTATACGACAAATGAGGGTACGGCCTAATCTCTTATATCATATTTTATATACATTGAAATAGCAGTCAATTTTTTAATACATAAATATCAATCAAATAAAGTCATAAGCTTTAGTGAAATCATACCAAAAAAGTGTTGAATTTTTTCTTTTGTATCAGTTGTATCTTCGGTAATATTGATAATGAGTTATGAACAATTTGAACTTGTAAGCGAGCTAGAGCGAAACTTGTTTGTTTATCTACAAGCTCGGCTCGTTTTGTAATCGAGCCATTAACAAGCCGAACTCGAGCTAAGGTATATGAGCTGCACCAACTTGAGCCAGCCAAACTCAGCACGAAACAAACTCGACCCGAACCGAAAATAAACAAGCCGAACACAAGCTGCATCCGGTTCGTTCAAGTTAAGATCATATACACCTGTAAATATGTATTAAAATAAAAGTTTGATGAGAATATATTTGTTATCTTAACTAACTAAAAGTATTTTAAAATTTACCAACTTAACTGAAAATCTTAATTAACATTCCAAGCCTCTATGGATCATCTCAGAATTAAATTTAATGTGAGAATGTCATCTCTATGACCAATCTAGTTGAAACCTAGGGTTCGACACATCAAAAATTTAACTGTTGATGATTAGAGTATTGCCACCTTTTTCTTAAAAATTCCTTGATGGCTCTGATATTGGATGTCTTTGATACCATGTATCATCCTAAATGCATGTGTTGTAATTAGACAATAAGAACAAATCAGGATTAAGAATATTCTAACTCCCATTTTTCTTTATAAACTAGTAGCAATGAAAATCAAGAGACGAAAAAAGCTAAAAATTATAAAAACAACTCAAATAATATAAATTTTAACCATTATTGTGCTAAGTTCTTATCTGTATGTAATACAAAACTTAATATGAACGGTGCTTTGATAAAATTATATATATATATATATATATATATATATATAGAGAGAGAGAGAGAGAGAGAGAGAGAGAGAGAGGCTATAAGAGGGGATTTCCTCATATGGCATCGAAAAATACAACCTCCATCATTTTTTCCGACGATCGGTATCCATCATCATTATCGTTATCATCTAAGATGTGCATACACAAAATTTCTTGTGATTCCACCACTTTTCACCGTTGAATTAGCAATGTAAAAAGTTCTATTGTCGGTAAACCATTAATTTTGCACCAACTAAATCAACGGTGAAAAAATGGTATAATCACATGAAATTTGGTGTATCTACATCTTAGATGATAAAGATGGAGGTGATGTATGCCGATCGTCGAAAAAATCATGAAGGGTGCATTTTTTTGGCGCAAGAGGAAGAAATTTCCTCATATGGCATCTTTCCTTCATTAACCTTATATATATATATATATTTGACTCGGATGATTATGTATGTACATTTTGGATCACTTTTAGATAATTATATTCCCATAATTAGTACAAAACACGAAATAATGTCTCTAGAAAGTATGTTCTCATTTGGCATGTAATATCATATAAGTAGTAATGGTTTAAGATTTTAGTTTGGTGTTACCCAGAATGATCAATCTTGATCCAAAAATGCCCTATTGTCGTCTCAAATTAATGTTCAAGTACTGAGATTTTAAATCTTGATACTAGATGACAAAATGATTGCCCGGATACCGTCATCGATGTTGTGACCCATTTTAGGATTTGGTCTTCTACCAATTTATGTAAATTATTTATTTAAATGGGTTTTTTCCGCTAGCCTTCTCTATACTTCAATATTTTTCTGCTTTCCCTCTACATAGTTAGTATTCAGCTATAGCCTCCCTAAACTTATAAGTTACTCCAGTTATTCCTCTCAATTGACAAAAAAACATCTTTTTAGACTATTCAATTAACACCGTTAGGGATTAACAACAACACATTGGGAGATGACATATATTACCCTCAAAGTCTATTTTATAAGTATCAAAATATACTACATTAACCATTACAAAACTACTATACATTAACATTATTTTAACAAAAAGAAATAAAACTCAAATACATTTTCATGGCACTACAAATGTCTACAAGAAGTTGAATTTTTCTATTAATTTGTCAGTTTCCACTTGTTGCTTCCAACTTCCTCTCTAACATTTCCATTTTATGCATAATCATCTCGAAATCTCATTTTAAAGGTTTTCAAAGTTCTCGCACCAATTTTTCCATTCATCTCAGAAAAAATTCTCTTTAATACAGGGCTAATAATTCTTTTGGTCTCAAATGCAATGGAATTCTCAGTGAGGTCCTTCTCCCATATAACATAACCACAACCAATCAAATGTGGACCCCTATAATTCTGTGCATAAGGTTGTGGAACTGAAATTTGAATCTATTGCCAATCCGGCGTAGAGGGAAGAGATGCCCCCAATTAGAAAACCCTAATTTGGAATATTTGGAAAATAAAGGGATTTTGAATAAGGAGGCTTTGGGGGTAATATATGTCCCTTCCCAATGTGTTGCCGTTAATCCCTAACGGTGTTAACAAAATATTTTAAAATATGCCCTTTTGTCAATTGAGAGATTTAACAAGAGTAATTTATAAGTTTAAGGGGGGCTACAGGTAAACACTAACTATGAGGGGGATATAGAAAATATTGAAGTGCATGGGGGCTAGCGGGAAAAAACCATTATTTAAAATGTATTAGAAAGAATCTACTCTAGATATCCTACTTCAATACGTGCTAAAACGATTACGGTTATTTTTTACGTGTTTAGCAAAAAGCACTCTAAGCATCATTGATTACAACATGCTATTTATGAAATTACGAAAAAAGCTAAATTGAATTTACTATTAAAATTAATAGCTAATAATTTCATATTTTGATTAAAAAAATATGTTCTTCTTACCTAAATTAAGTAAAGGGCCAAACAAAAAGTAATCGTGTAATTTCGGAACATGAAAAAGAATATGGATTAGCAATTTATTACCTTTAAGCTATTTAAATGAAAATAGGGTAATAAGATCACACACAAAGCTATTTTTGTTATTACCGCAAAATTACCAAAACGATTTTAATTCGGACCAAAAATCAGAATGAAAGGCAAAATTGAAGATGTTGAACACTAAGGATAGTATCAGAAGTTCATAAAATTGTGTTTTGAAAGAATATTCTCTTGTGGGTGGAATATTCTCATAAAAAACCATCTATGCATTAGACAAGATTTTAACTCCGAGCGTAACGCGTTAGATCAAAGACGATTCAATATATTCATAGATGAATTTATACGGTATACAAAAGTTGTTACAATTTATGATGTAAGTAACACATGATAAAAGAAAATACATAGCATTCTTCTTCTAGCTCAAAATAATCGTCATTAATTGGATTCTTTATATATTGATATTTCTTCATAAACATTATAGTTCTGACAAAAATAAATAAAATTAGCATTTAATTTTAATTTTGTATGAATTATAAGCATGCGAGACATTATTAGTTATAATTGAACATAATTATTGAATTTAATTTATTAAAAAGAGAATTGTGTACTTTATATATGCATGATAAATAATCTAATTATTGAATATAATTTTAATAATTTTCTAAATGGTTTATCTCTTTATTTGATTATCAAGATAGTATTTGATTTCTTTAATTTCTATAAGAAATATCATATGACAACTTAGAACTTAGTTTAATATTTCGAGACTGTATAAAGGCTAAATTTTACTTAAATATCAAAATCTTTTAGTAATTTTTTAATATAAATACAATATACTTTGTTAATTGTGAATAGATACCAAGAATAATTGTCATATTTAAATAAATACCCTGTTTTGATGTTTTCAATTTACAATTTACAAATACGAATGTTTTATGTTATGCAATGTAGGTATAAACCAATGTAAGTAACAAATTATGTCGATAATTTAGTAAAAAGTATATTTTTCAATAAATTCATTACCCAGTAAATTTTTAAATAGCAATAGCTATTTGAGTCGTGAAATTTGAGCATAAGCATTAAAAGCAATTATAATTTTAATGGATAAATGTAAAATAACTATTGTTATTTGAAACATTATTATTTCACGATAATTGAAAAAAAAGATATAGGATATTTTTTGTGACTATTTCGATACAAATATTATTATTTCTCTTTTTTTTAAATTTTTTAAATTCCTATCAAATATTATGAACTATAAAACCCGAAGATAATAAAGAAAAAAACTCCATTGCACTCATGCTATAGAGATGAGACATAAATTGTATCTAAGGGAAGAAATGTCATGTTAGATAATGAGCAAGTTTTCCCCAAAGATTTTGCAAATCCTTTACAAGAATCAATGAGAATTATAAAAAATTATTAAGAATTTTTCTCTCCAAATATATCATTCTAAGCCAAAATACTTTACGGCTTTCCTAAGAATTTTTCAAATTTTTTATGAGAACAACTTGGGAAATATGTCTAATCAAGAATTTGGTTTTCCAAAAATATCCTTACTCCAAAGTCAAGGAATATTGTTACATTTAAATTTATAAGGGCATTTTGCGAAAAACTTGCAAAAAATAGCGCTTTTGGTAAAAGATTCCATCCAATACAAAAGATTCCATTACTATGAGGGCACATTATATTAGTTAATAGATTAATGATAGGTGCTGCAGAATTTGCTATATTTTGCATATCATTCAGATTTATCACATATTTGTATAGCACTGAAAATTTAACTGTGAAATATTACTCTCTCCAAAGTTTTTTACTAGCCATTTTCTCTACTTGCATCAGTATAACTCCTCTAAATTTAAATTGTCATGAATAATAACTCCAAATGTAACTTTATGTCTAATTAAAAGTATAAATTTGGAACTTCATATATATAAAATATAAAATGCATTGATTAAAAAGCATGGATTAAAGCATGATGCTTGATATTCTAAAACTACTGATAAATTAAAATAACAACGCTACAAGAAAAACACATCTATTTCGTCGGAGGGTTTATTTCGATGGAATAAACCCCAGTAAAACAAATCCCACCGAAATCCTTTTAAAAATTATGTTAGGTTATTCCGTCAATTAATACCCGACAAAATTGCCAAATAAATATAAAGGCTCGGGTTGCCTCTTTCTAAACAAAAAAAAACCTATCATTTCCCAAATCCCTCCTCCTCTCCGAAGCTCCTCCGACCTCCTCCAGTGATGATCGACCTCCTCCTCCAATCTTGATGGAGGTCTGCATCTCCTTCGGATGTTACCTTCCGTTAATCCGCAGCGAGTGGCGACGAGTGGCTGAGATTGGATTCGAGGGTTTCCTTTTGGTGCGTGTGGATCTCAATGGGCTTGAAGTGGATGAAGCCGAGCTACCTGTAAGGAAGTCCCGGGGTGGTTGTGCCACCGAGGACCCTCCGACGATCAAATTAGACGGGCTAAATGAGCAGAGTAGCGGCCTATTGGGGTGAAAATTGCCTTACCCGAGTCGTCCGAGAGAGGGGTTTATATAGTGGCAGCCGTGGGCTGGCGGGCACGAGATTCACGCCGGCCGTTACGGCCCTGGCGTTACACCTGCGTGAAAGGCGGGATTTCCCATTAATGATGAAATACGCTCGTTAATGGGGGAACGAGATGACGTGGAACGCGAGATCATGGACGGCGGATATCTCGCGTCAGGCGAGATTCGCGGAGCCATGGAGGAGATGCCTGTGATCGGTGCTATGGGTCGGTCAATGAGACCGAGGAAAAGAAGCTCGGCGGGAGGCTCGGAGGCAAGCGGGAGGCCGAGTGGGCTTGGTTCATGTGATAGCTCGAAGGCGAGCTAGGAGGGCTGAGGGAACTCAGCGTGCAGGAGGGCTCGGAGGCGAGCCGATGGTTGTTTGTAAGGCGGGCATGGGAGTCGTCGGGAAGGCCACTGAAGGTCGGGAACGTCCTCGGGTCGAAGGCCTGGGGCATTCCTCCAATGTACCGTTCATGCTCCTTTCCCGCAAGCCCTGGGACACGTCGTTATGGGTCGGGTCGGGTCGAGAGTGGCCTTCCCGACGGACTCTAGAGGTGGCCCCTACGGATTCAAGAGGTGGCCCCCGCGGATTCAGTGGCCTTCCTGACGGACTCTAGAGGTGGCCCCCACGGATTCAAGAGATCTTGCATTAAAGGGAAAGCGCCGATTCGGGCGTACATTCATCGAAGTGTCAGGTCACGTGTCAGATGCTAGTTGGCTTATGCGACAGGCCGCTGGTGTTCTCGCGCCCGATAGGACGCACCCGATGCGCGTGCGATAGGTAGAGCGTTGATGGCCGTTAAACGCGAAGTGTTATTTTGGCGGGAGACGATCGTCGCCGCTGGATGCATTCGCCAATCGCTATAAATAGAGGTGGGATTCCCCCGAGGGTCCATGCTTCGCTATAATTTCCTCTTCCCTTCGTGTATTAGCTCGACGCTCTTACCTCTAGGTCGGATTTCATGCGTTCTTTCCAAGGAGCTCCCCTTCTCTTGATCAGGTTAGATGTCTTCCTCTGAGGAGTCCATACAAATAGTTCGGGTAGAGTATAGGGAGTCTTCTGCAGCTTCCTTTTCTTCGTCCGGGTCGGAATCTTCCTAGGAGGTTAGGGTTAGTCGAGCTTCCCGGGGTCGTGCGGCGGGGACGGTCCCCAAAGCGAGCGCTAGGAGTGTCCGCGACGTAGTTTCCCTTGTGAGGCACATGGATGAGCTCACCACAATTTGGGCTCGCTTCCACATTCCCCCCGGCTACTTGCTTCGTTTGGCCGGGGAGTGAGAGAGGGCAGATCAGGTACAAGGCTAGGAGATTGTCTTGTACTTCGAGGCTTTTGGGCCGGAATGCGCCTGCCCTTCTCTCCCGAGGTGAGTGTGGTGTTGCGTTGTTTTCAGTTAGCCCCGGGCCAGTTAGTTCGGAACTCCTGGAGGATTCTCCTCGGGTTCCTGGTACGGTTGAAATTGTGGGAGATCCCTTTCAGTCTGAACCTTCTTCTTTGCTCTCTCTGCTACAAAAACCATCCCGGCACTCGCAAGGACCAGCCGAGCTGGGTATATATTTCTTTTAGAAAGCACCGGGGAGGCGCGTCCGGGTCGGGAGTCGTCGCAGTAACTTCTTCCATTCATGAGTGGAAGGAGAAGTTTTTGTTTGTCGGGCCACCAGAGGGTGAGGATTGGCATGTGCCCATCCAGTGGCACAGGGCCAACTGCCCGCGGGTGAGGTGGTCGAATGATCCCAATGCGGTGGCGGTGTCGGAGTGGGAGCCCGTCCCCCGGGCCGATGTGTTGCTGTCTGAGCAGGCCCTTAGTTAGGCGGGGCTCAGCCCCGCTCAGCTTGCTGGTAAGTTAGGAGTTTTGGGTGACCTGTTTAGACTTGTGTAATCTTCCACTTTCTTCTGGCATTGCTAACTCCCTATTTGTATTCTCGCTTTCTTGCAGAACCGATAGACCGAGCTAAATTTCAGGCGGCCCTTGTCGAACAGAAGAAAAGGAGGAAGGCCGGAGGCGCCGTCCCGTCACGTCCCACTATGAGCCCGGGTCCATCGGCGGCAGCTCGAGCACGCCCCGAACCTCGGAGCCCTCCCGAGCACAGAGCCGCAAGCATGCTCGGGAGCAGGAGCCCCTGGCCCCGGACCTCGGAGACGAGGAGGATGTCCATGCGCCCCTCCTCAAGAGGTACCATAGGACGGTGCCCCGTACCCCGGCTTCCCCGATCATCGTGGATGAAGGGGAGCTTTGCTTCGAGGTGCCCTCGGGGGTTTCAGTCGTCGACAGTCTGCTCTCAAAGATGGAAAGGTCGGCCGGGGGCAGAATCCCTCGGGGGACCCTAAGGGCCTAAATGACGGCCATAGCCCAGGAGGCCGTGCAGGTCAGTTTTCGGCCCCCACTCGGGTTTTTATTCAGTACTTTTTGTTCGCAAGATTGGGCACTCCCTTTTCTTTTTAATCCTTCTTTTGTTTTCTTCAGGTCCTCCAGCACTGCGCCGTCGTTGTCAGCATGGAGGACGAGGAAATTGCTCCGGCGATGCAGATCGCTGGTGAGTCCTCCTCGTGAGAGGAGAGCTCGAGGCTGGAGCTGCAAGCGGCGAAGGAGAGGGTTGCCGTCCTCAAAGATCGGGTGGCTGCCAGGGATCGGGAGATCGCCAACTACCGAGAGGCCGTCCGAGTTAAAGGAGTCCAACCTGGCCACCGAGGCCAAGTTGGAAGATATCAGGGTGCTTGTCAACATACTGAAGAAGACGGCGAGCACCATCAAGAGGGAGAACGAGGCTGCAAAGGAAGGAGTTTTGTCGGGAACCGGTTCTTGCTCACGGAGCAAAGTGCCACACGGAACAAAGTGCCACGCCAAGTGTCATGTTAAGTGGGCGGGGGCCACCTCTTGAATCCGTGGGGGCCACCTCTTGAGTCTGTGGGACCCACTGTAGAACAATGGGAACTCTTCGGAACACATTCCGAAAGAGGGCAGATCTGTACTATAAATGGAATGATACCACTCTTCAATATAAAGGCGCCTCTGTAATTGAGGGTGGTATCATTATATTTATAATGCATTTCGGTCCTCTTTCGGAATGTGCTCCGAAGATTCCCCATTGTTCTACAGTGGGTCCCACGGACTCAAGAGGTGGCCCCCACGGATTCAAGAGGTGTCCCCCGCGCACTTAACACGACACTTGGCGTGGCACTTTGTTCCGTGTGGCACTTTGCTCCGTGAGCAAGAACCGGGTCCCGACATTAAATGTCGGGACCCGGTTCTTGTTCATGGAGCAAAGTGCCACACAGAACAAAGTGCAACGCCAATTCTCAGAACAAGAGGGCGGGGGCCACCTCTTGAATCTGTGGGGGCCACCTCTAGAGTCCGTGGGATCCATTGTAGAACAATGGGGAATTTTCGGAACACATTCCGAAAGAGGACCGAACTGCATTATAAATGTAATGATACCACCCTCAATTACAGAGGCGCCTTTTAAGTGAACCGGAACTAAAAGGAGCTTGAGAACTCCGTAGTTAAGCGTGCTCGGGCCAGGGAAGTCTTGGGATGGGTGACCTCCTGGGAAGTGGCCCCTGGCCGGGTCCGGTTCGCCCCGAAGTACAAAACCGTGCGGCTTCGGCCAGAGCGGACAATATTCTCTGTATTGGGGGTGGGGCGTGACAGAATGGTATCAGAGTTGGTTCCTCAATAGTAGGTTTGTGATTCGAGGACGAACCATTGTTCAAAGGTGGGGAGAATGTCGGGACCCGGTTCTTGCTCACGGAGCAAAGTGCCACACGGAACAAAGTGCCACGCCAAGTGTCGTGTTAAGTGGGCGGGGGCCACCTCTTGAATCCGTGGGGGACACCTTTTGAGTCTGTAGGACCCACCTCTTGAATCCGTGGGGGCCACCTCTTGAGTCTGTGGGACCCACTGTAGAACAATGGGGACTCTTCGGAACACATTCCGAAAGAGGGCAGATCTGTACTATAAATGGAATGATACCACTCTTCAATATAAAGGCGCCTCTGTAATTGAGGGTGGTATCATTATATTTATAATGCAATTCGGTCCTCTTTCGGAATGTGCTCCGAAGATTCCCCATTGTTCTACAGTGGGTCCTACGGACTCAAGAGGTGGCCCCCACGGATTCAAGAGGTGGCCCCCGCGCACTTAACACGACACTTGGCGTGGCACTTTGTTCCATGTGGCACTTTGCTCCGTGAGCAAGAACCGGGTCCCGACATTTATGGTGGCCCATGCAGGTCCCTTAGTAGTAGGTCTGTGGTTCGAGGATGAACCATTGTTCAAAGGTGGGGAGAATGTCGGGACCCGGTTCTTGTTCACGGAGCAAAGTGCCACACAGAACAAAGTGCCACGCCAATTGTCATACCAAGAGGGCGGGGGCCACCTCTTGAATCTGTGGGGGCCACCTCTAGAGTCCGTGGGACCCACTGTAAAACAATGGGGAATTTTCGGAACACATTCCGAAAAAGGACCGAACTGCATTATAAATGTAATGATACCACCCTCAATTACAGAGGCGCCTTTTAAGTGAACCGGAACTAAAAGGAGCTTGAGAACTCTGTAGTTAAGCGTGCTCGGGCCAGGGAAGTCTTGGGATGGGTGACCTCCTGGGAAGTGGCCCCTGGCCGGGTCCGGTTCGCCCCGAAGGACAAAACCGTGCGGCTTCGGCCAGAGCGGACAATATTCTCTGTATTGGGGGTGGGGCGTGACAAGTTTGGCGTGCCGACCTCCGAGCAACGAAGGCGGTGGAGAACTACAAGAAGTCGGACCAGTACTACACCGACCTCGCTGAATCCGCTGCCCTCGTTTGGCATGAGGCCCTCGACGCCGTCAAGGCCATGATGCCGGAGTTTCCTGACAGAGACCTCCGAGGTGAGTACCCCCTTGAGGGTGAGGCGCAGCGGAATGCCCTCAGAAGCGTCGCCGGGGGAAAAGCCCTAGGTGGGAGCGTCGGGGAGAAGTCGGTCGCCCCAGCTCCCGACGTCGAGGCCCCTACGGTGGGCGCCGACCCACCAGCCGCCATCCCGGCCATATTAGTGGAAGCGGAGCTCGTCAAGGTTCTCCCCGGCCTCGAGGCCTGAATCTCTTCGCCTTCTCCTTATTTTCTTTTGCGCTGAAATTTTGTAAGCCTCCGGGCGTTTTTGTAAGGCTGGGGAGCCCATGATACCTCTGTAAAGACTTCCGACCTTTGTGAATGAAATCATTTTGTAGTATTCTTTGCGTATATATTTTCCCTTTGTTTGTGGTAAAATCTCTATTTGTGCGGTACTGCTTTCATGATGCGTTAGGTCGGAGACCGGTCCTTCATCTGGCAATCGCACGTCTCGAGTTGAACTCAACTATTTTCCAAGTGTGCAAAGACCGGTGCAAGGTCGGTATCTCGATGGCCCCGAAGTCGAGGTGGGGATTGCTTAGTAAAGAAGGGTAAGAAGTCACCCTCTAAGAAAGGATTGAGCAGGGAAGCTGCTCGGTGGCATCTTGATGAGGGCTTTGATCCTTAGCGTGGGAGGGCAAGGAGTTGCCTGCTAAGGATGGACCGAGCAGCGTTGCAGCTCGGTGGCCTCTTGGTGAGGGCTTTGATCCTTAGCACGGGAGGGAAAAGAGTTGCCTGCTAAGGATGGATCGAGTAAGGTTGCTGCTCGGTTGCCTCTTGGTGAGGGCTTCGATTCTTAGCGCGGGAGGGCAAGGAGTTTCCTGCTAAGGATGGACTGAGCAGGGTTGCTGCTCGGTTGCCTCTTGGTGAGGGCTTCAATTCTTAGCGCGGGAGGGCAAGGAGTTGCCTGCTAAGGAAGGACCGAGCAGGGGTGCTGCTCGGTTTCCTCTTAGTGAAGGCTTCGATCCTTAGCGCAGGAGGGCAAGGAGTTGCCTGCTAAGGATGGACTGAGCAGGGTTGCTGCTCGGTTGCCTCTTGATGAGGGCTTCGATCCTTAGCGTGGGAGGGTAAGGAGTTGCCTGCTAAGGATGAACCGAGCAGGGTTGCTGCTCGGTTTCCTCTTGGTGAGGGCTTCGATCCTTAGCGCGGGAGGACAAGGAGTTGCCAGCCAAGGATGGACCGAGCAGGGTTGCTGCTCGGTTGCCTCTTGGTGAGGGCTTCGATCCTTAGCACGGGAGGTCAAGGAGTTGCCTGCTAGGTATGGACCGAGCAGGGTTGTTGCTCGGTTGCCTCTTTAATTGCTCAAAGGTTTTCTGGCACTCCTCTGACCATTCGAACCTTAGTATATTCCTTAAAGCTTTGAAGAACGGGAGGAACTTTTCCTCAGACCTTGACATGAAACGACTCAGAGCGGATACCCGCCCTGATAGCCGCATGATTTTGATGTTAGTCTTGGGCGCGACCATGTTGAGGATGGCGTTGATTTTCTCCGGGTTAGCCTCGATTCCATGGTGGGTGACCATGAAGCCGAGGAACTTTCCACTGGTGACCCTGAATGTGCACTTGGTAGGGTTCAGTTTCATCTTGTATCTGTGGAGGACGTCGAAGGCCTCGCCCAAGTCCTTGGCGTGTTCATTCGATGAGGTTGATTTGACGTGCATGTCATCGACGTAAACCTCCATGTTCCTGTCGATCTGTGGCTTGAACATCCGATTAACCAAGCATTGGTACGTAGCCTCGGTGTTTTTAAGGCCGAAGGGCATCACCTTATAGCAGTATACCCTCGGTCTGTTGTGAGTGCGGTGAGATCCTTGTCTGCCGGATTCATACGGATCTGGTTGTAGCCGGAGAAAGAATCCATGAAGCTAAGTAGCTTGTGGCCTACCGAACTGTCGACGGGCCGATCTATCCGAGGGAGGGAATAGTTGTATTTCGGGCAGGCCTTGCTGAGGTCAGTGAAGTCGACGCACATGCGCCACTTCCCGCTAGACTTTTTAACCATGACTACATTCGCCAACCATTCTGAGTAAGGTACGTTCCGAATGAAGTTAGCGGCGAGGAGCCTGTCTACCTCGTCCTCGATCGCTTTTTGTTTGATCGGGGCGAAGCTTTGCTTTTTCTGCCGGACGGGCCGGACTGTAGGGTCCACCCCAAGCTTATGTGATATGATTTTGGGGTCAATTCTCGGCATGACGGCAGGCACCCAGGTGAATACGTCCGAGTTATTTCTGAGGAAGTGGATCAGGTCGTCTCGGCGATTCCCCGTCAAGAGTGACTCGATCTGGACGGTTCGCTCATTGTCCCCCTCGGCAAGGGGGACCTCAGTCAGTGGTTCCACTAGGGTTCCTTGGACCTCTTTTTGATCGTCTCGAGTATCCAGGGAACCCTTGATATCATCATCTCCCTCAAGGTCATTGTTTGGCCGCTCAGACGTAGATGTTGCTGTGAAGCAAACCTTTGAGGTTTGTTGGTCCTCGTAGACCCGACCTATCCCATCTTGGTCGAGAGGGAACTTTAACGCTAGGTGGTAGGTCGATATCTGGGCCCGTAGGGAGTTCAGTGTCGGGAGACCTAGGAGGACGTTGTAGGCCGATGGAATTCTCGCGACGATAAACTCCACAGGCATGGTGCGCGTACGGCCCGCCTCCCCGATGTTAAATTGGAGGGTGATTACCCCTGCCGCCGGGATGGAGTGGTTAGTGAACCCCGACAGGATGTAGGCGGTCGGCCTTAGGTCCGATGGGGTGAGTCCCATACGCAGAAAGCAGTCATAAAAGAAAATATCCGTCGAGCTTCCCGAGTCAACCAATATCCTCTGCACTTCATAGCGGTGGACCCGGGCTGTGATCACCAGAGGGTCGTTGTGAGGCAGGGATATCCCGTGGAGGTCCTCGCCATTAAAGATGATCGGCTCGGCCGCTTTAGCCTTCTTCCTTAGGTGGCTGCCAGTCCCCTCGACCGGTAAGGGGTGTCGCGTTTCATCGGTCCCCGTTGTACCTCCCGCTAACACGACCATGATTTGGCCGATTGTCAACTCGCCGGGAAGGGGATGGTGCTCTTGCTCACGGTCGGCTTGCCGCTTGTCTCGCAAGAACCTAGCTAGGTGCCCCGAGCGGATCAACTCCTCGATGTAGTCCCGGAGCTGCTTGCAGTTCTCGGTGGGGTGGCCCTGCGACCTGTGGAAAGCGCAGTAGGGGACCCGATTACGCTTGGCAGCCTAATTCGAGACCGTGCGGAGTTTAAAGAACCTCTCACCATTTGCCTCCCCTAACAGTTCCGTCTAAGAGACGTTGAGCGGGGTGTAGTACTGAAACTTCGGGGAGTAGGGATTTGGCCGCTCAATCTTCTTTTTCTCCTCCCTGGCCTTTTTCTTCTGATTGGCTTGCTCTGTCTGGGGCAGGTTGGCATTCACCTCGGACTCAAGATGGGTCTCATGTTCGGTCCAGGCCTTTACCTCTGCTATGGTCTTAGGTTGCGCTAATGCAAAGGAACGTAGCCACAACTTGTGTCTAAGACTCGACCTAAGGTCTGTAATGACCGTCTCGTCACGGTGCTCTGGGACCTCAAGGAGAGCGTTGTAGAAGCGGGTGACGTATCCTTTGAAGGATTCTTTATCCCCGCTCTTTATGGTGAAGAGATTATCAACGGTCCACTTATGCCGTCTGTTCCCAACGAAATGACCGAGGAATTAGTAGCCAGCTCATCGAAGGTAAAGTTGAGCATGGCGTGAGTCCTCGGAACCAGTCTCATCCAGAGTGGATGAGAGTGGTAGAGAAAGCGTGACATTGTGCGGCGTCGGAATTGTCCTGAAAACTCATCCCGATTATGAATGCGTCCAAATGGTCTTTCGGGTCGGACTTCCCGTCGAAGAGGGAGACCTTCGAGGGCTTGTTCCGGAAGGAGACGTGGACAACGAGTAGCTCTTTGGTGAAGGGCTTAGTGAGCGAGTCGGCGGCATATTTAGCCCCGTCGCTTGAAGGATGATTTTCCTGATGCATTCCTTCGATCTTCTTTTCGAGGGTGTCGAGTCGGTCGTGGTATCCCGACGATTTGGCATACTCTGACTTATGGCCTCTGCTGCTGGCGACATGCGCCAGACCGTGGCTACGGTTCCGTTCGATGAGGTTCCTTAGGTCCCCTGGCGAGGTCATTTTCGAGCTACCATGGTGAGTCCAGTCCGTGCGACCTTGTCGAGGGAGGGGCGCCGGTCATGCCTGGGAGAAGGCGAGCTGACTGACACCTCCTCAGGAGGGACAACAGTGCGATGGGCCTCAGGGCAGGATGCTCTGGCTAGAGACCTCGGTGTGGAGTTGTGAGGCGCCTACAAGGTCATCGAGTTGGTCTGTTTCCCCCAATCAGAGCAAAGCTCTGTTTTGAATTTCAAAATTCAAAAATTGAAGCAACGCTTCAGATCCCGTGCGCTGCGCGTTGCGTGCCACGTGTCAAAAGCAGATGCGCTAGCGCCAGGTGCGTTGCGCCCTAGGCAGCACACCCCCAATCAGAGCAAGGCTCTACTTTAAAATTCAAAATTAAATTGAAGTAACGCTTCAGATTCTGCTGCGCTTTGCGCTGTGCGCCACGTGTCAGACAAGGTGCGCTAGCCCAGTTGCGCTGCGCTCTGCGCTGCGCGCCACGTGTCAAAAACGTGTGCGCTAGCGCAGTTGCGCTGCGCTCTGCGCTGCGCGCCACGTGTCAAACGAAGGTGCGCCAGCGCAAAGTGCGCCAGCGCTGGAATTAAAAGAATTCCCCATCGTTAGATCAAAAAATCTAATAATAATAAATTATTAATTAATCAGAATTAAAATTCTGTTATGGAAAGATTTTTCAATCTTATTAAAACAAGAAGATTATCTTCTATAAAACAGAAGCCTTAGGATCAAAGATCCAACGGTGGGAAATATTTCCAAATCAATCAGAGAAAGATCTTTTAAAACTGATTTAACAAATCATTTGGCCCTATATAAAGGACCCTAGACTTCAAGTTTCAGAGATAGAAAGGAGAGAGAGAGAAAAAAACCTCTGCAAAAAGAAGAGAAAGCTCTTAGAAAGAAGAAGATCATTTCTTCATATTCAAGGTAAAAAAGAACTATGTTCTTGAATAACAGAGTTGAATCTATCTCGTAAAGAGAAGAACCATCATCTAAAAAGATCTTAGATCTATAAAAAGACCAAGGTCTTTAATAAAAAGGAAAAGATCAAAAGATCTAATCATAAAATAATAAAAGAAGTATTTTTACTTCATTCACAGATCTTTGATCTATAAAAACAGAGCCCTTTTATAAACAAGAACTTTTGTTCTTGGATCTTGAGGCAAGGCCTCCTTTAAGAAGAACATAAACTTGTTCTTTGATCTTAAAATTGATCAGATGCGTTTTGCGCTATTGAAAAGTGCCTTGCACTTATGAATTGCGCATTTGCGCTTCTTGGACTAGCGCGCAGCGCCAGAACACGCCACGTGTCAAACTAAGACACAACTTGCGCTTTGCGCTTTTAAAACAGCGTACTGCGCTCATGAGCTCAGCGCCAAGTGCGCCACGTGTCACTCACTGGCGCACCAACAGACTAGCGCCGAGCGCTCATAAACTAAAAGCGCAATACGCTAATAAACTAGCGCTTAGTGCTAAGCGCGACACGTGTCCTCTTCGTGTGCGCTACCCGACAGAAGCGTAATGCGCTCTTTAACTGGCGCAAAGCACCTGGCGCGCCACGTGGCGCAATGTTAGAACATACTTTGTTCTGATGAATGCTATGCATTCAATATAAGACAAAAAAATTGCCAGAGCCCAATGCTTAGCATTATTAAAAGGGCGAGCCCAAATAAAGGCCTAATGGCCAGAACAAAAATAAAATGTTAAACATTTTTAATTGGACTTAGCCCAATTCTGGCCATAAGTCCTCAACTTATATTGAACCGAGCACATCTGCTCTTTCAACTAATTCACATCGGTTCGAGGGTACATCTCTTTACTCCTCTGATATCTGTCGTTGTAATCCTTCAACGTCGTTAGAGAGGTGACGGGTCCCAACAACCACACATTATAACGGACTGTGGGGTCCCTAAACCCACGGACTATGATGTCCTTAACCTTGACCGTGAGGTCTTTAAACTAACATTGGACTGTGGGGTCCTTAAACCCATGGACTATGATGTCCTTAACCTCGACTGTGATATCTTTAAACTAACGTCGGACTGTGGGGTCCTTAAACCCATGGACTATGATGTCCTTAATCTCGACCGTGATGTCTTAAAACTAACATTGGACTGTGGAGTCCTTAAACCCACGGACTATGATGTCCTTAACCTCGACTGTGATGTCTTAAAACTAACATCGGACTGTGAGGTCCTTAAACTCACGGACTATGATGTCCTTAACCTCGACCGCGATGTCTTAAAACTAACAATGGACCGTAATGTCCTTAAACTAATTATCGACCGCAATGTCATTAAACTAAACAACAGAGCCCAATTGCTCTCTTGTCGGATCTAAATGATCCCGTTAAGTTGATCTTAGTCTACAATTAGACTAACGTATCCTTAACAAACGTTTAAGTTGATCTTATTCTCAAATGAGGCTAACGTATCCTTAAACCCAAACCCCCCAAACCCAAATCTAAGAAAGATACGGATTTGGACTAGTCCACGCCCTACGGGCGAGAACATAACTTAGTCTCCGTACACAATCCACGGGCAACCAAACACAAAACAAACACCCACGACATGAAATGACCATATGGAGAAGGAGAAAGTTGTTACCGCGATGCGGTAGCGTAATTAACTGCAGGGGCTTGCGCCTGCAGGGAAGATCGTCCCCACAATCAAAACCCCCTCAAATGAGGGGGAATCTGACGAAGTCTGCTACATCGGACGCATCCGTTTAAACCTTCGATACACGGCGGCATAAATCAACTTGGCATCTTCGGAGAGGTGGACGGATAGCACCAATTAGCATATGCCCCGAAATTCAGGCAAGACGTCCGCCGCGTCTTTCAGAGGGGAACATGGTCGCCACAGGGGATCTGTGGCCGCCCAAGATAGCGAGGTAGCGCCCAGAAGTGCCAGCATGGGCAATGTCTTCTCTCCCCATGTGTCACTCCCACGGTTGGGGAATGGTGACTCGGGGAGCTTGTCCTGCTGTTTGGACACGGACAAGCGCATCCACGACGGACGCGAGCCAATCTATCCGAGCCGATAGGGCGTTAATGGCGTTCGGGGGAGGAGGGGATCCACCCGTGTCTCCGTTGTGGGGAGGACGGCGGCTAGAGCTCGGGTCATCGCGGTGATCGCTTGCCATATGTTCGAGATCGGAAGGTGGACTTTCGTTGAGTGGAACTAGATGAATTTCCCACGGTCGGCGCCAACTGATGGAGCTCTAGATCTCCTTCAGATGTTACCTTTCGTTGATCCGCAGCGAGTGGTGACGAGTGGCTGAGATTGGATCCGAGGGTTTCCCTTTGGTGCATGTGGATCTCAATAGGCTTGAAGTGTATGAAGCCGAGCTACCTGCAAGGAAGTCTCGGGATGGTTGCGCCACCGAGGACCCTCCGACGATCAAGTTAGATGGGCTAAATGGGCAGTGTAGCGGCCTATTGGGGTGAAAACTGCCTTACCTGAGTTGTCCGAGAGAGGGGTTTATATAGTGACAGCCGTGGGTTGGCGGGCGCGAGATTCATGCCGGCCATTACGCCCCTGGTGTTACGCCTGCGTGAAAGGCGGGATTTTCCATTAATGATGAGATGTGCTCATTAATGGGGGAACGAGATGGCGTAGAACGCGGGATCGTAGACGGCAGATATCTCGCGTCAGGCGAGATTCGCGGAGCCGTGGCGGAGACGCCTGTGATCGGTGTTATGGGTCGGTCGATGAGACCGAGGAAAAGAAGCTCGGTGGGAGGCTCGGAGGCAAGCGGGGGGCCGAGTGGGCTTGGTTCATGTGATAGCTCGGAGGCGAGCTAGGGGGCTGAGGGAACTCCACGTGTGGGAAGGCTCGGAGGGGAGCCAATGGTTATTTGTAAGGCGGGCACAAGAGTCGTTAAGAAGGCCACTGAAGGTCGGGAACATCCTTGGGTCGAAGGCCTGGGGCATTCCTCCAATGTACCGTTCCTGCTTCTTTCCTGCAAGCCCTGGGACACGTCATTTGCCACGTGTCATGATCTGGGGAGCGCTCAGTACCAAGCATCATCAAACCTCCTCCTCCTTCTGAAATCCCTTCTCCTCCTCCTCCTCCCCGTCCTCTCTCGAATCCACGGACCCCCTCCTCGTCCTACTCCTCTGACCTCCTCCGGCAACAACCGGCCTCCTCCTCCGATCTCTTCCACCACCTAAAATCCCTCCTCTTCCTCCTTCTCCCCGTCCTCCCTCGAATCTGTCAAGCCCCTCCTCTTCCTCCTTCTGAAATCCATCGCCGTTGTCGCTGCCTCCTCCTCCTTCGAGCGCAGTCCTTCCCGTTCCCCCTCTAAGTGTAAGCCCTCCCTCTTTCTCTCTCTCACAACCGCCATCGCCTCCTCTCCCCAACACCAAGTCGCAGCCATCACCTCCTCCTTCCCGACGAGACCTCCTTTGGGTTTTCCATCGCTGCTGAGTGCTGAAGAAGCACCATAAGCCCCTTTTCTTGATCTCTTGCTTAAATTTATAATTTTCCTTTCTGGGTATTGGAAATCTGATTGAGTTTTGTTAAAAAGTCAAGTCTTTTTTAGTGCCCAAATGACTATTGAGGGGGTTGGTGGAGTAATTTTGTGTTTTGAGATGTGGGTAGAGTTTGGATTGTGATGCAATGAACAATGAATTGCGTTTTTGTCGTTGGATTTGATTGGGTAAGGTTAATGGATGTGAGAAATTAAGCATTATTTATTTCAGTGCTGATAGTAATGGATCATTATTTGATTTTGAAACAATGTGCTATGACCTTGGGAAATTGATTTTGCCTTTAGTGTTGGTTAAGCTAGTCGAGCAGAAGAACAATGGGAATTGAGTGACAGTGTTCAGCTGTTTTGTGACATGGGTTTAAGGTTTTTGCTTAAAAATTAGAACTTATCTTTAAATCATAACAAACATTATACTGTATTGTATTGTGAAGTAATTGTCCTGTATAAATAAAAAGTTGAATTTGAATCACAAGCTTGATGTGAAACCAAAACTATAAGTTGCAATGAAAAAGTTTTAAAAACATATGAATTGAATTTTGAACTTTAAAATAATACAACAATCTTATACTAAGTATATGAAACTCGATGATAACATGAAATTTATATATTATTATCGAGCATCTCACATTCAAAAAATGAAACGCGCCTTAGACCCCGTTTATCAGTTATATACGCAATGGTTTCTATCGTGACATAAAATTACATTGTTCACCGCCGGAAACTGGACCAAGGCACGGGGAGCGTGTTCATGCCTGAATCTGGAGGCAGATGCTATATGGAACATATCCGTCCACCTCTCCAAAGATACCAAATAGATTTATGGCACCGTATATCGGAGATTTGGATGGATGCGACCGTTGTAGCATATTTATCAGAATCCCCCTCATATGTGAGAGGTTTAGGATTGTGGGGACACATTTTCCTGCAGACGCAAGCCCCTACAGTTAATTACGTTATTACCACATGATAACAACTTTCTCTACTCTATGAATCATTGTATATCGTGTTATATATATTGTTTATTTGGGATTGCCCTTGGATTGTATACGGAGACTAATATATCGTCCTCCGTAGGACACGGACTAGTCCAAATCCGTACATATCAGATTTGGATTGAACCTAGGTCATATGCTCCATCAGTTCAGGGTATATGTCTAAGGACCATTAGTCGTATATGGGACTAATATAAACTTTGAAAATATATTTAAGGAACATTAATCCTGTTTTAGATTAAGGTCGACTTAAAATATGTAAATCCCCAGTTTCCGTATACAATTTTTTTTCGTATTTTACAGATTTTATTCCAATTTTTTTTCATTTTTATATATATTTTATTATATTTTATATTATATTTTAATTAATTACCTAAACCTAAACTATATAAATCCTAAGCCTACCCCATTACCTAACTCTACCCGAACCCGACCCGAACTCACCCGAACCCGACCCGCTTCTCTCCTCTTCTTCTTCCACGCTTCTCTCTTTTCCCGCTTCTTTTTCCTCCCTCCAATGTCTCCCCACTTCTCGTGCCCACTTCCCCATGACCCGCGCTCGCCCCATGACCGACGCTCCTCCAACGGCTCCCCTCTCCTCGCACCCATCGCAGCGAGACCATCTCCCCCATGCCTCGACCAAGTCTCTCCCCTACTTCACTCTCTCCCGATCTTTCTCGTTCTCCCTCTCCATCAGTCATCGCCACCGACAACCCACCTTCCCCTCATCGACCCACCGAATCCTTCGAACTCCCTGCCGACCTCAGCTCCTCCTTCAATGTGAGCGCACCACCACCACGAACCCACCGTCGAGCGCCTTACCCCCATCGACCAACACCCACAAGACCCAAAAACTCCAGCACCACCCTCTGCGTGCCGAGCTTCCTCGCACACAAGCGCGATCACCTCTGCTTCCACCATCATCGGAGCTCCCTAACTCACCATCTCCGAGTATCTCCATCACCGACGACCACCAGCAGCTCCTCCATCGTCGGAGCTCCCCCAGCTCCTCCTTCTTCACCCCGAGCGCGACCACCCGACGAACCACCGCTTCGACACCGTAGACGCTACTCCCTATCACCGAGCCCCACTCCCTCCAACGTCGCAACACTACCACGTTGCCACCGTCGACCTGCCGAGCCCTACGCCACCGACATCAGCCACCACCCGCTCCACCTCGCCGACGAGCTCTGAGCTCCTACTCACCATCTCCGAGCTCGCCTCTGTACATTGCCACGCCGTGCCAGTTTCCGTGCCACGTAGTGGCAAGCCCCGTGCCGCGTCGTGCCAACACCCATGTCACTCCGTACCCCGATCCAGTGCACGCACCATGCCCACTCCCGTACCAGCATCGCGTTCGGCATCGTCGTCGCTGCCGTTCCACTTTTGCTAAAGGCAAGTGAAAATTCTTCACTTGCTACTCATGCTAAATTACCCGTTAGATTAAATAACCAAGTCAAAAATTTAATCGTACGTGTGTATACATATACATATTTAGATCATAGACTATAATGGAACTGTTAGCAAACCATCGTGTTGATTGTATTGAATTGAACCCAATTCGATCCTGTCAACCGTAATGATATCATTCATAATTTACATGAATTCATTGTTATAATCATTCGATAACACCGACGACGATCGACACCCATACTTAAATCAAAGCTCAAAGCGATACATGAATGAAAACTCTGGTTAATGTGTCCATGTTTTGTGATCGTCGAATCCCTTAATGATTAGTGAATGTTTTTTAAGGTTTTGAATTATAAGTATCTTGTTTATAAGCATGTATCGTCGCCTCCTAAAGGCGACACGAAATCTGAACCTTACTGTGCACACTACCTTGTTAAAATCATTGTAAATTAAATACAGTTTGGAACATAACGTTCTATGGCTCATATCGAATCCTAGTCGATAACCTAAAACCATCCATAGTTTGTTTCTCGACAATTTTAGATCACTGTAACAATACTTGGTTGCGAACACGGCACCGGACTGCAGTCCGGGGCAGCGTTTCCTTTTGGATACCAGAGTTTGAACATCTGTGCATCCACGCTTTAGACTGAAAACACACGGATCCCCATATGAATACATAGATAATTTAATTATCTAACACATGAATCTGGTCCCTTGCCGTTTTACCGTCATTTGATATTTAATTTGCATTTTAGCGTACCGATGTGTTCTGCAGTTTTTGCAGTGACCTCTCTCACACCGTTACACTAAATAAGACATAACTTCTAATACAGAAATGCTATTGATAATTCGTTTGATGCGTTGGAAACTTAACAGATAGAACTAGATTTTATTCGTCTGGGAAAACACCTGAATCTGAACATAATCACTGGTAAAACGGGCATGAAGTTGGGCTTCCAGTTCTGAAACTGGAATTCCAGCAATCGATCGCTAACTTAAAATGATGATAATTCCAAAACCTGAATTCCGATTGACATGAAATTAATTTTACTGTTTATATGATCAAGTGTTCTTCGTACGTCTTTTATATTATTTTGGTCGATTCTATGCGTGTGATTTATCGTAAATTTTGCAGGTTATATGACATTGGTCGTCATAAAATAGTGAATATTTGTTCAGTGCATTTCTGCCTATTTTCGTGTTTGCTTTATACCTGCTGCATAGTGATCGTTCACATTGAGACCTAGCGACTGTTTTGCATTGTCGATATATTAGTTTTAGTGATTGGGTTGTGGCAAATACGACAGTGATATTGATAAGTGGAAAAATGATTGAAAGTGACAGCGATACGTATTTGTTCACAACTTATCTAATACCTGAATGCATACTATAACCTGGGGAATGGGGAAATCAAGGTGGAATTGAACTCGTATTTAGCAAGGTACAGTGATTTAGAGCATGATCATTCGCTATTAGTGATACACACACACACATACATACATACATATACATACATTAGGTCGTAGGCCTAGCAGCATGGCTGACAGGGTTATGTCCCAGGCACAGCGGACCGTAGTCGCGGGCATGCACGAGACCTTTGTTAAACACGAGCATCCTTTCCACCAATTGATTTCATTGACTTAGTGACTGATAAGGGGTGACATACATATTGCCTAGTTTACTGACATGATAGTTATACCACACTGTTCATATGAAACGATGTTCTTTGATTTCATGTTCTGTATTCTATTGCACTTTTGTGTTTAATAATATTGCACACCCATTGTTTAATTATTTCTATATGTGTCGCTCTGACGATCTGAGTGTGCATGCTCAGAGGATGAAGTGGACCTAGCCCAGGAGTAGGACCTACCATTCGAGATCGTGGAGGTCTAGACTGCATCATCAGTGCCATCTCTTTTGCTTCCAGCACTTTGTTTTTGTTGGTTAGTTATTTTATTCTGCAAAATAAATGTATCTCGAACTCTTTTATTTTTGCAATGTAATAAAGTTGTGAACTGTGATTTTCCTTTACTCTAGTACTGTTTACTGACTACCATGTAATGCTAGAAGCCGAAGTGTGACTACGGCGGGATTATTCCCTGACCGTAGGAGCATGGCTGGCCTACTCACCCCTCGTATTCCATATTTTGGGAAGCGGGGTGTGATAAAATATATGAGCATATGTGCTCAAGAAATATCATGAAAGCTCAAACTTTATAGCACTAAGTCAATTTGGACTAAGAATGGACTTCGGGAACATATATTAGTACCCAAAATTTCTAGCACATGCCACGTGTCATATAGACAAAAGTATATGGGCATATGGGATCATTAAATCATTGGTGGATCAGTGTTGTAATGCATGCCACATATACAATAGGTATTAGCACAAGGGTATGGTTTTTTTAATCCCTGGCGCGTTAAATATTAACACCCATGGATTGTGGCACATGCCTTTGACTTTTGGTCTTTGGCGTGTATACCCATATTGACGCATATCTTTATTGGAACATGTCTCTATTGGTGCATGCTCTTCATATTGGCGCATGCCCTTAGTTTTGGCGCATCTCTATATGACGCATGCTCATTGGCACATATGCCTATGGCGAATGACTGATTAAGTTTTTTCATAAAGATTAATCTCTGTTCTTTTGAAACTTAAGCTTCTGTTAATGGATTTTTTGGTCATTAACGACATCAAGATTACAACTTTTGTGATCTGGAGTCTCTTTTTATATGGATCATATGATCTATTCTCTGAAAATTTAATTTTCCTTGTCAATCATCATTATATTTCATGAAAGGGTTATTTTCTTCTTTCTAGCCCTAGATCTTAAGATCAGAAAAATCACTTTGATGAAAACTTAAGTTTTCTCGAGGAGAAGTTTTATCTACAGATCATAAGATCATCGATAAGATCTTAAGTTCTGTATACGAAGGTTAACCTTCCCATGGATAAGATTTAAATCTATTATATCATGAAGATCATTCTTCGTTTCTCACCTTAATTGGTTATGATGGTGAGAAAGAAGACGGGGCTGTGATTGTAGAGAACTTAAGTTCCTGATCAAGTTTATGGAGAGTATTCTCTATAATTGCCTGTGTATATCCTTTGTGTTATCTGTATGTATATTCTCAAATTTTGACCTCTTTGAGATATCTCTAATTGATCTTAAAATCAAGCCTGGGTGCTTAAGCACCGTTGGATTTTAGATCCAAGGGTTACCTGTTGATATGATTGATATCTTTCTTATTTAAATAAGATTTTAAATTGATTCTTTTGTTTTAAAAGAATATATGAAAAGAGTTAATATTAGCCCGGGTGCTTATGCATCGTTGGATTATAAATTCAAGGGTCCTTATTAATAGGCTTTATATTTTTATTTATTTAGAAAAATACAGTAGATTTTTTCTCGTGTTAATAACATTATTTTTCTCTTTTTAGAAAGATAGAGAATATCTTAAATAGCTTAAACTGTGTATATTTTAAATCTTTCATTTAAAGATTTTCTGGTTAACCAGATTTGGAAAAATATTTTTTCCAAACAACAAAGAAGCGAGGGCCTCAAAGCATTGGCGCAACGCCAGGAATTATTGGCGCATACTTTATGGCAACGCCCATCATTCTGATGCATAGACTTCAGTCCAATAGGTTATTTTATTAATTATTATATTTTTTTGGTGGGAACATGCGTGATAGTTGTCAAAATTAAGTATTTAATCATTTGTTTCTAGTAACCGTCATATAGTTTGTATGACGAGAAAACTGGTCGTACTATAACCGATAGATTTGTCCAGTATGGACAAGTTAAGAATTTATAATGTAAACACACCTTGTATTTGTGCTTTCATTCATTTTGAGATTAATTTCGTCGGCACCTTTTTGTTGGTTCTCCGTGTATAAATATAGAGAGGATGAACATTTCAGTGTTGATATTTAGTATTGAAATGGTTATCATCCTTTCTATTGCAGTATACTCGGAGAACAACGAAGAGGTAATGCCGATATTTTCTCAAAACAAATGAAAGCATAAATGCAGGGGTGCATGCATTATAAATTCTTAATGGGATAGAAACCTTACCCTCGATAGCCGATGTGATATATTGATAGATCAAACTGAAAAATTAAACTTTAACTAAAAACCATAAAATAAATTTCTAAATGATATGCAAATTATGTAATCATGATGTCAGAAATCAAAGAGTAATGGATAAAAGTTGGATGAAACTGTTTTAGTGATGAATATAAGGTCGGCATCGAAGAGTTTATGGAACTTGTATTGAGATACCGATACCCTGAAGAATTGATTTCGTGTTCATGTAAAAAGTGCAATAATGGCTTCGACGAACATCTACTGCAGAACAAGATTTCTCCTGGGTATACAAAATGGACGTACCATAGAGAAGCTGCACCGATAGTCGATATTTCTACAAGACGTTGGATTAGAAAAAATGATTTTCCTCGTAAGTGTTTTAGGGAGATAGGTTTGAATAATATGTTGGACGAGCTCCAAATTGGCATGCATCTTGATCCTGGTATTGTTCCCAAACCTACTGTCATAGAGGAGGATATTCGTAGCCTCCCTAATGTAGAATCGGCGAAATATATGAAGTATATGGATGATACGAATGTACCCCTTTTCAAAGGCACAAACATTTCTAAGTTAGGATAATAAGTCTTTTGATCAATTTCTTGAGGTGCAAAGGGAGACTTATCCTACAGCGATATTGCCGAAAAATTTCATAGACACGAAAAAGATCTTGAAGGATATAGGTTTTGGTTATGAGAAAATCAACTCGTGTCCGAATGATTGCATGTTATACTGGACAGAAGAGGATAAGAAGTTAGAAAAATGTAAAACTTGCAAGTTATCTAGGTGGATTGTCCCTTGAAGGGATAACGGTGAAGATGAATTTACACATGATACTCTTAGACGGATTCCGGCAAAAGTTTTGCAATATTTTTCAATCAAGCAAAGCCTTCGGTGATTATTTCTGTCATCAAAAACTACTGAAAGTATGTCATGTCATGAAAATGGTCGCACTAAGGACGGAGTCTTGTGACATCCAGCTGATGGTGAAGAGTGGAAACGCTTTGATGCCCTGTATGAAGATTTTGGTGCGGATGACCGTAATGTGAGGCTTGGTTTATCTGCGGATGGCATGGAACTGTTCGACCACGGTGCAAATCACAGTATATGGTCAGTTACTCTTGTTGTTTATAATCTTTATCCATGGATGAGTACGAAGCATTCTTACATACAGATGCTCTTATTGATCTCTGGAAGTAGCTATCCTTCTAATAACATCGATGTATACTTGAGGCCGTTGATTGAGGAGCTGAAAGAGTTATCGAAGCCATGTATACAGATTTACGATGCTCACAAGAAGCAGATATTTACACTACGTGCGGCGCTCTTGTGGACAATCAACGGTTTTCCAGCATATGTTGTATTGTCTGGATGAAGCACTAAAGTTTACAAAGCTTGCTCGGTATGTCTGGAGGAAACCGAATGTGATCCTAAAGTAGGCGCGCGGAAGATCAACTGTTACACAGGTCATCGACAATGGTCAGATAGAAACCATCCATATCGTCGTAATTGCAGCAAGTTCAATGGTAAACAAGAGCATAGGCGTGTTCCATCTGAGCCTACGGGTTTGAATTTGTGGAAGGCTATACAAGGTTTTTAGTAAAGTTGTTTTCGGGAGGACGACAGAGAATACAATTCCACGTGTTGCAGGAAGTCGTTGGAGGAAGAATCTCATTTTCAACGAGCTAGTATATTGGGTGATCTCAATCTGCGTGATAACTTAGACTTCATGCATATCGAGAAGAACGTATGCGAGCTACTCCTTAACACCTCATTGAATGTGAAATACAAATTTAAGGATATACTTGCGGTGCGATAGTGGTTCTTGCAAGAGAGCTTGCGTCCTGAATTACATCCACGAGAAGCGGGAAACGGTGGATGGTCAATTCCTGCAGCGAAAGTATACGATGTATGCTAGCAAGAAGGGTGCTTTCCTCAGAGTTTTTGAGCAAGTAAGGGTACCTGCCGGTTACTCATAAAATCTTTCTAAGTGTGTGGACATGAAACATAACAAACTTTCTCACTTTAAAAGTCATGAATGCCAGGTGATCATGCAACAGTTACTGCCCGTTGCAATTAGGATGTTTAAGAATAAGGATGTTGTCTCAGTTGTGATGGATTTTTGTCATTGCTTTCGAGATTTAAGCTCTAAGGAATATAGGGCAGATGATTGTTTACCGCCGAAGACAGAGACAAACTGGGATGGATCGTCTTGCCTGAATTTGGGAATAGATGCTATTTGGACATATCCATCTACCTCTCCGAAGATACCAAATTGATTAATGGTACCGTATATCGGAGGTTTGGATAGATGCGACCGATGTAGCAGAATTTATCAGATTCCCCCTCATTTGTGAGGGTTTTTTTTTATTGTGGAGTCGCTCTTCCTTGTAGGCGCAAGCCGCGTTATGATAACAACTTTCTCTTTCTCCGGTAGGTCACGTCGTGTCGTGTCGTGTTTTATTTTTTTGGGTTGCCCGTGGTTTGTATACGGAGACTAATTTATGTCGTCGCCCGTAGGACGCGGATTAGTCCAAATCCGTATATTAGATTTGAGGTTTTGAACTTAGGACGCAGATTTCATATAAATGAGGTTCGTCGGTTCATTTTGATCTAAGGATCGTTAGTCATATATAAAACTAAGATCGACTTAGAAACATTGATCATATGGGCTCAACTGATCATTAGATCATATATGAATAGCCCATGGATAGTAGACGGTAGTCAATATGGAGACAGTCCGTAGGGAAAAATATATTTGTTTAAGAATATTCCGGTCCATCATTCCCATGTTTGGGACGAATATTAGTTTAAGGACATTTCGGTCCAAAATTCTCGTATTTGGGAACGAACATTAGTTTAAGAACATTTTGTTAGTGTATATGCCCTAGAGGCCATTACTGTATCATACTAGTTTGTATATTACTTAATGGAAGCTTGGGATATTCACAGTTGTATATACAATCTTGCTCGAAATGGTAGTATGCTACTTGGTTTGTCTCTGCTTTAATATGTGCATGTGTTTCTTTTAGCATATTGCAGGTATACATATTAGTAGAGCCCTTAGGATCTTTGCTTGATTACCAGCGTTGTGATGGCGCTCGCACTCGTGGGAGCTGGGTAATCTATAAGCACATCCTTATACTGGTCCCTGGTCGTTGGACTATCGAGACAGGGCATCGATACTCCGGAGTAGACTAGCGTATGCGCTTCTCATCCCAGTGTGGGAGACGGTCTGTCCCACAGCCGTTAGTACGTCGTACTTGGGATAGTATGCGGGTGCTCGTTAGGTTACGAGTACACTGGACAGGACTCGTCGGGAACTGTTGGTTGGTAATATACCTATCGTCAGTTATCAGTTCCCAGGTGACATGAGTACAGCTTAGTCCGCTGACTTGACACTGTCACTTCGCCTCGAGTGTGTTCCCACTGCACTTTGATTACTACCCTACCACGGCTCAGAGGAGTCGTGCAAACAGGTAGTTTTTGGGTGCAGTCCCGAAGCACTTGGAGGCAGTGACGGTTAGACAGGATTCGTCTCTCCCGGTATTGGGGGTTGACATCGCGCTGTGTCCAGGAGAGCCATTACACGAGTAGTCCCTGGCCAGGGCAAGCGAGATATACTGGTAGGCTTCCAGTGTTATCTCAGGGTGTTCTGGGCTACACTCCGACACGGCTTGTACCGCTATTAGGGGACTGACGTTCACCGCCCCCCTAGGCCCGCCATGCGATGTATCAGACGAACAGACCGGACTGTACGGAGATTGTCACATACAGGCTCAGTAGGAGTGCAGATGGGGTTCACCTCGTCAGTCTTCTTATCGACATCTACCTGGGGACCGTTACGTACAGCTAGTGCCGCTTGCGGTCTGTGGTTAAACCCACTGCCAGCGTAGTGTTGAGTCTTTAGAGTCCCACACAGAGAGCTATTCGCCTTTAGGCAAAACAAGTAGAGGTCGCATGGTTTTGCGACAGGGTTCGTTCGCATCCGCGCACTTGTGCACGTTTGCTGTCCGGACAGTTTATACTAGCCGGCTTTGGTTTAAGCCGGATCCTAGTATATGATTTGAGATTAGTTTTTCTCATTGTGTTCGTGTTCCTCGGATCACGAATGTGGGTGCGTATGCACGGTTGCTTGAGATTGAGGGAGAGGACCTTGTTTAGGGTTAATGACTATTGTCATTTTATTAACCCTATTGTTTTTGTGTGTATTATTGTTAATTAATAATTAGCTTAATTATTGTGCATGGTTGTTGTTGTTGACACTTTGACTTTGTTGACTTGTTGACCAAGTTGACACTTTGACCATGATCATTTCATTTGGAAGATGCTCTTTGATCCTTGCAATTTGCATTAAAAGTGAAATGATAATGGTCACCTCTTGATTAAACCATGACAATTTTCTTGCTAATTAATTAATTAAAATAACACACACATATTAGTGAGAATGGCTCACTAATAATTCATTCTATCATATCTTTTCTCTCTCTTGCTCATCCTCTCCCTCAAGCTCTCTCCCTCTCATGTGTTGAGAAACAAAAAGGCTTGAGAAAAACCTTCACTTGATCTTCTCTACTCACTTCTAGGGTTCAAGTCTTAGCATTTCTTGCACTCTAGTTACTCCTAGCTTGGAGTTGAAGCTAAAGGTCGAGGCTTTCGGGTGGATCGTTCTTTGACGGAAGGAGACAAGCAAGGTGAGGCCTTTCTACCATTCCGACGAGCAAGGAGAGAAGGAGTTCGAGCTCAAGGTATAACCTTTCTACAACTTAACTAGTTGTTAGTTTGTTTTAGCTAGTTCTAGTTTAGTAAAGATCCTCACAAGCAAGGTCCATGTTGCCTAAGTCATTAAAAATCCGATTTTTATTATGTTTTCCGCCTCCCCGTAAGGACCGGGGTGGGCAACGTGGACTTACAGTGGTATCAGAGCCTAACTAAACTCAAACTAGCTAGGTAGTGAAGTGTAACGAAGTTTCGAAACCGAAAATCCAAAAACCAAACTTTGCAAAACCCAAGTTTCTGTTCATTTTTTTTCTGGTCAAAATGACATTTGTTATATACCAAAAATTATCTCAGGGTTTTGTGTGAATAACCACCAAATACGAACCAGAGAGGAGATCAGAGGAGCGCGGATCCGCGGCAAGAGGAAGCTCCTGCCGCGGAAGCGCGGCCGTCTTGTCCCCTCTCTGCATCGTTTTTGGTGCAGTATCTGTCTGTGTTGATTTTGGGATTTTTAGGATATATATTATATGCCCAGATTTTCCAGAACTAAAATTTACTTTTGCGGGCCTGTAAATCCGTATTTTTCGGAACTTCACTACGCTTTAACTACATCGGTTATATCTGTAATGCTTGCATGTATTGAACGTCGGCTAATCGCTATAAGACGATTAGTCGGGGTTATACATGATCTGTGATTGTTGTTGGTTTGTGGATATGAATGGATTGGATTGTCGCGGGTGAATGGCCGGGGTGGATGTGAGATGAGCGTTGTTTTTTTTTCATTCATTTGTAACATGTAAATTGATGTAATAATATTCTTTGTATGGCCGCACAACCGGGTCGGGGTTGTAGCCGTCATTGTATAATTCTTTTACTGTTTTTGCTCCTAGGATAGACCCATGGAGGGGTGCACAAACTACCGGGTATCTCGAAGTGCCGAGTGGCCTACTCACGGTAGTGAGGGAGGTTGCTTCGCTTCGGGTGCTTGGCGGGTAGTTTGCCGCACCCGTAGGGGTCTTGGGTGGGGTATTGGCTATTCACCGCGACCGTGTAATCCGCTTTGCGTTGCAGGCTTGAACGCATTGCGGATTCCTAGTATATCCAATGTATTCATCTGTGATCTGTAATGTCTATCATTGCTATATATTTATATATAATAACTATTTAGGCGTTGCTTATGTTTTACAGCCGCGCTAGCCCAGCCCCCGCTCTGTCGTTAGTTAAGTAACCTAACGGGTGATGACGGGGCCCCGTGGCGAATGCGAATGGCATAAGCGTACGTCATATTTTGGTTGTTTTCTGCAATGGTAGGATTAAATGATGGGACGCATTAAAAGAACTAATGCAAGAAATAAACCAAGTAAAAGTCGATTGGAACACTTTGAAAACCACTCGGTTCTTTTCAAAACTAAACTTTTAAACGCGGAGCTTGAACCACTCCTTTTAAAAGCTATCTCGTTCCATCGATTATATCAAGTTCACTACGTTCACGGTTTCGCCAAAACCATCCGTAGCCCTCCATCATTTCGGTTAAATATTCGGTAGTATTCAAGCTATGTATTTTGACCTCACGCCAAGGCATAGTGATTGGTCGCTGCCGGATATTTATCCGTTGCATAGATAGAATGCGTTGATTTGAGACAGTCGTACTGCCATTTTGGCCTACGTCAAGGGTAGGTACGGGTGGGTTCAAATTAACCAGGATAATGATGGGAAGAACTTGACATGTGACTTATGACATTTTGACCTCACGCCAAGGTCATAAGAGCATGGGGTAAAAATCCACATCGGGAGTTTCATAAGCACTAAAACTTGCTAGCGTTGCATACCATTTGGAGTGTGATGATTCTGGTAGGATTCCTTCGGTTTTATCACGCGATGACATTTGGATCCCGATCCTACTGTGAGTATATGCTACTCCTCGAGAAAACTCTCACTTAACGATCAATGCTATAAACCTAGTATGTGCCTAGAAAGGTGTTAGCGGGGCTACGCCCACAGGGAAAAGAGGTTATTTAATTAAGGAACTTCGCGAAAGCGTTGGAAAACCTCCCTCGAAGTACCGAAACTGGCCTGGCTGAACGGTTAAGCAAGTATTGTACGGTGAGAATGATCCCGGCTAATCCTTTTCTTTATGGTTTGAGAAGGGATTCGAGAAACAGTGGGAGCCATCCAGTTTAGACAAATTAAAAACCACTCTAAACTTGCAAGAGCATCATGCTAAAGTGTTTCTTTTCTCTCTCCTAATTGCAGCGACCATTCAACATGACCGGACTTAAGTTACTGTTAGATAAAAATATATTGACAGGGCCAAACTACAAAGATTGGCTCAGGAATGTCAAGATGGCGATCACTTATGACAAGCTGGGGTATATACTTACCACCAAAGCTCCCCCTGTCCCAGGTCCCACCTCCAGCGTCGCGGATGTAGAAATCCGTAAGACATGGGAGATAGATTGCGTGAGGGCCAGATGCCTCGTACTAGCCTCGATGGACAACGAACATCAGAGGAGGCACGAGAATATGGACCTAGAGTCCATATTTCTCCATACAAAAGAACTGTATGGAGAGCAGTCTCGTATCGCAAGATACGAAGTGTCGAAGAAGCTCTTTTCGGCAAGGTTGGCCGTCGGATCATCGGTAGCGGACCACGTGCTTAAGATGATCGGCTACATTGAGGAGCTCGCGGACCTTGGGACCACGTTGGAGAATGAACTCTATACCGATTTGATTCTCCAGTCCCTTCCTTCCACTTACGCCCAGTTCGTTCTTAACTTCAACATGCAAGGAAAGGAGGTTGAACTTGCCGAACTTCTGAACATGTTGAGGACTGCCGAGGGCACCCTACAGAAGGGTAGGGAGACATCCACTTTGTTTGTAGGAGGATCTTCCTCTTCTAGATCCAGGGCGAAAGCCAAGGGCAAGAAGAAGAAAGCCCCCGCCAAACCAAGAGGCGGTGTCGGTAAAGTGGATACGAAGGGAAAGGGTAAAGCAACAAAAGTAGCGGGGAAGATGGTGGGGAAGGAAGAATGCTTCTATTGTCACAAAAGTGGTCACTGGAAACAGGATTGCAAGGCTTGGAAAGCCAGAACACAGGATTTGAAGCGAGTTGCAGCTTCAGCTTCAGGTGTGTATGTTATTGAAAACTGTCTATCAATAAACTCTACATCCTGGGTATTGGATACCGGATCAGGATCTCATATCTGTAATTCTTTGCAGGCGTTGAGAAAGCGTAGAGTTTTGAAGGCAGGTGACATGACCCTCAGAGTTGCGAACGGTGCTAGCATGGATGCAGAGGCCGTGGGGGACTATCACCTGGGATTATCTGATGGACACTTTTTGGTTTTGCGTAGTTGTTATTATGTACCAAATGCAACCTGTAATATCATTTCTGTATCTTTATTATCTAAAGAAGGTTATGAATTTGCATTTGTAAGTAATGTAGTGAACATTCACCTTAATCAAGTTTTGATTGGGTCAGGTACATTGAACAACGGTATATACGTTTTAAACCAACCGCAGGTTTTCAATATCCAGAATACACACAAAAGAAAGTCTCCAGATATTAATCAGGCTTTCTTATGGCATTGTAGACTGGGTCACATCAATGAGACACGGTTGACTAAGTTACATAAAGAAGGATACTTAGATCCGTTCGAGTATCAGTCTTATGCCACTTGTGAATCTTGTCTCATGGGAAAGATGACAAAGGCTCCGTTCACTGGACACGGAGAAAGAGCGAGCGAGCTCTTGGGACTCGTGCACAGCGACGTGTGCGGTCCAATGTCTACACATGCACGAAGCGGTTTTTCTTACTTCATTACTTTTACGGATGATTTCTCAAGATTCGGACACATCTTCTTAATGAAGCATAAATCCGAAGCTTTTGATAAGTTCCAGGAATATAAGAATGAAGTAGAAAAACAGACCGGCAAAAGTATCAAGATCCTAAGATCGGATCGAGGAGGAGAATACTTAAGTGCCGAATTCCTGAATTACTTAAAAGAGAATGGAATTCCCTCTCAGCTTACTCCTCCATACACTCCGCAACATAACGGTGTATCGGAGAGACGGAACCGGACCCTATTGGATATGGTACGGTCCATGATGAGTAACGCTGAGTTACCGCGATTGTTCTGGGGACATGCACTAGAAACAGCTGCATATCTTTTGAACCGTGTTCCCACTAAGACTGTGCCTACCACACCATATGAGTTATGGAGTGGGAAGAAACCCTATCTTCAATACTTGAAGATTTGGGGATGTCCAGCTTATGTCAAAAAGCAGCATACGGACAAGCTCGAGGCACGCTCAGTACTGTGCAAGTTTGTGGGATACCCAAAGAACTCCAGGGGGTATCTTTTCTATTACGCAGAGGAACAAAAAGTCCTTGTTTCTCGTAATGCCCATTTTCTGGAACATCAGTTTTTAGAAAAAGAAATAAGTGGGAGCGCAATAGAACTGGAAGAAATTCCAGAACCACAAACTATTACTGAAAGCTTAGAGGAACCAGAAGGTTCAAAAGAACAGGACATTGCTATGCCACTCCGCAGGAGCAGTAGGCAGTCTCATCCGCCCGAGAGATACTACGGTTTTCTCATTGAAGGGGATAGAGAGGACTGCATCCTAGATTGTGATGAGCCTACTAGCTTCCAGCAAGCCATCCAGAGCGTCGACTCGGTAAAATGGCTGGATGCAATGCGGACCGAGATGGAGTCCATGTACACCAACAAAGTATGGACGTTGGACATTGCTCCAGACGGGGTAAAACCCGTAGGATGCAAGTGGATCTTCAAAAGGAAGATTGGTGTAGATGGACAGGTTGAGACCTATAAAGCTAGACTGGTAGCAAAGGGTTTTCGTCAGCGACCTGGTTTGGACTATGACGAAACCTTTTCTCCAGTAGCTATGCTGAAATCCATTCGGATCCTTCTTGCCATCGCTGCTTTCCACGATTATGAGATTTGGCAGATGGACGTAAAGACAGCTTTTCTAAATGGTCATTTAGAGGAGTGTGTCTATATGGACCAGCCAGAGGGTTTCATTCAGGGTGGGAGCAGCGGAAAGGTGTGCAAGTTGCTCAAGTCCATTTATGGACTCAAGAAGGCATCGCGGAGTTGGAACATCTGTTTTGATGAGACGGTCAAAGAATTTGGCTTTATCAAAAATCCAGATGAACCATGTATCTATTGTAGATTTGTAGCGAGAACTGTAGTATTCCTCGTTTTATACGTGGATGACATTCTCTTAATAGGAAATGACATTCCTATGCTACAATCTGTCAAGGGGTTCTTGTCACACAGGTTCTCCATGAAAGACCTGGGTGATGCCTCATACATTCTGGGTATCCGGATCTACCGTGACAGATCCAAGAGGATATTAGGACTCTCACAGTCCAGGTACATCGACACCATACTGAAGAGATTCAGTATGGAAGATTCCAAGCGCGGTAATCTACCGGCTTGTCACGGGATCACCCTCTCCAAAGAGATGTCTCCCAAGACTGATTTGGAGAGGGATCGCATGTCTATTATACCCTACGCTTCTGCGGTAGGCTCTATAATGTATGCGATGTTGTGTACCAGACCGGATGTAGCTTATGCACTGAGTGTGGTAAGCAGGTATCAGTCAAACCCTGGGGAGAAACATTGGATAGCAGTAAAGAACATTCTCAAGTACCTGAGAAGGACTAAGGAGATGTTCTTGGTGTATAGCGGAAAAGACCTGCAGATTGAGGCCTTTGCTGACTCCAGCTTCCAGAGTGACAAGGATGATTCCAAGTCCATGTCGGGTTTTGTCTTTACCCTCAATGGAGGGGCGGTGTGTTGGAAGAGCTCCAAACAGGAAACCGTTGCTGACTCGACTATGGAAGCGGAATACATCGCTGCATCTGATGCCGCAAAAGAAGCTGTCTGGATGAGGAAGTTCTTGAAAGAACTTCAGGTGGTTCCGTCCATTGTTGACCCAATACCTCTGTATTGCGACAACAACGGGGCTATAGCTTTAGCGAAGGAACCCAGGTCCCATCAGAAATCCAGACACATCTTAAGGCGGTATCACCTGATCAGGGAGATTGTGGATCGCCAGGAGATCGAGGTCCGGAGAGTTGCATCAGAGGATAACACAGCAGATCCATTCACCAAGGCCTTGCCCCAGACTCAGTTCGAGCGGCTGATCGAGATGATAGGTCTTCGATACACCAGTACATGGCCTTAGTGCAAGTGGGAGATTGTTAGTGTATATGCCCTAGAGGCCATTACTGTATCATACTAGTTTGTATATTACTTAATGGAAGCTTGGGATATTCACAGTTGTATATACAATCTTGCTCGAAATGGTAGTATGCTACTTGGTTTGTCTCTGCTTTAATATGTGCATGTGTTTCTTTTAGCATATTGCAGGTATACATATTAGTAGAGCCCTTAGGATCTTTGCTTGATTACCAGCGTTGTGATGGCGCTCGCACTCGTGGGAGCTAGGTAATCTATAAGCACATCCTTATACTGGTCCCTGGTCGTTGGACTATCGAGACAGGGCATCGATACTCCGGAGTAGACTAGCGTATGCGCTTCTCATCCCAGTGTGGGAGACGGTCTGTCCCACAGCCGTTAGTACGTCATACTTAGGATAGTATGCGGGTGCTCGTTAGGTTACGAGTACACTGGACAGGACTCATCGGGAACTGTTGGTTGGTAATATACCTATCGTCAGTTATCAGTTCCCAGGTGACATGAGTACAGCTTAGTCCGCTGACTTGACACTGTCACTTCGCCTCGAGTGTGTTCCCACTGCACTTTGATTACTACCCTACCACGGCTCAGAGGAGTCGTGCAAACAGGTAGTTTTTGGGTGCAGTCCCGAAGCACTTGGAGGCAGTGACGGTTAGACAGGATTCGTCTCTCCCGGTATTGGGGGTTGACATCGCGCTGTGTCCAGGAGAGCCATTACACGAGTAGTCCCTGGCCAGGGCAAGCGAGATATACTGGTAGGCTTCCAGTGTTATCTCAGGGTGTTCTGGGCTACACTCCGACACGACTTGTACCGCTATTAGGGGACTGACGTTCACCGCCCCCCTAGGCCCGCCATGCGATGTATCAGACGAACAGACCGGACTGTATGGAGATTGTCACATACAGGCTCAGTAGGAGTGTAGATGGGGTTCACCTCGTCAGTCTTCTTATCGACATCTACCTGGGGACCGTTACGTACAGCTAGTGCCGCTTGCGGTCTGTGGTTAAACCCACTGCCAGCGTAGTGTCGAGTCTTTAGAGTCCCACACAGAGAGCTATTCGCCTTTAGGCAAAACGAGTAGAGGTCGCATGGTTTTGCGACAGGGTTCGTTCGCATCCGCGCACTTATGCACGTTTGCTGTCCGGACAGTTTATACTAGCCGGCTTTGGTTTAAGCCGGATCCTAGTATATGATTTGAGATTAGTTTTTCTCATTGTGTTCGTGTTCCTCGGATCACGAATGCGGGTGCGTATGCACGGTTGCTTGAGATTGAGGGATAGGACCTTGTTTAGGGTTAATGACTATTGTCATTTTATTAACCCTATTGTTTTTGTGTGTATTATTGTTAATTAATAATTAGCTTAATTATTGTGCATGGTTGTTGTTGTTGACACTTTGACTTTGTTGACTTGTTGACCAAGTTGACACTTTGACCATGATCATTTCATTTGGAAGATGCTCTTTGATCCTTGCAATTTGCATTAAAAGTGAAATGATAATGGTCACCTCTTGATTAAACCATGACAATTTTCTTGCTAATTAATTAATTAAAATAACACACACATATTAGTGAGAATGGCTCACTAATAATTCATTCTATCATATCTTTTCTCTCTCTTGCTCATCCTCTCCCTCAAGCTCTCTCCCTCTCATGTGTTGAGAAACAAAAAGGCTTGAGAAAAACCTTCACTTGATCTTCTCTACTCACTTCTAGGGTTCAAGTCTTAGCATTTCTTGCACTCTAGTTACTCCTAGCTTGGAGTTGAAGCTAAAGGTCGAGGCTTTCGGGTGGATCGTTCTTTGACGGAAGGAGACAAGCAAGGTGAGGCCTTTCTACCATTCCGACGAGCAAGGAGAGAAGGAGTTCGAGCTCAAGGTATAACCTTTCTACAACTTAACTAGTTGTTAGTTTGTTTTAGCTAGTTCTAGTTTAGTAAAGATCCTCACAAGCAAGGTCCATGTTGCCTAAGTCATTAAAAATCCGATTTTTATTATGTTTTCCGCCTCCCCGTAAGGACCGGGGTGGGCAACGTGGACTTACACATTTCGGTCCAACATTCTTGTGTTTGGGATGAAAGAAGAGGAGTTGTTAGGACCCACCACCTCTCTGAAGATATTAAGAAATTATAACGACATATATAGAGTTGTGGAAAGATGTACCCTTGAACCAAATCCCGTATTTGAGGAAAAAGATCATGAAGGATCTAAGAATCGTTAGTCTTATATGAGACTGAGATTAACTTAGAAAATATGGGATGGAGATCATTATTCGTATATGGGACTAAGAACAGCTTGGATATCATTGATTAAAGATCATTAGTCGTATATGGGACTAAGGCCAAAGAAGAAGCTTAAGCATCACTTAGTCAATTTGGGCTTAGTCTTGGGCTTTTTCCCTCATTCAGCAGTGCTAAGCACTTAGTTTTTTGACTATGGATATGATATCCAATTGCTGCTCTAACGCCCACATGTGTATCACGTGAAGCGCTCAAACTTGGGCGTTGCCCGATCAATACTAAGCACTTAGTCACTTTGAATATATAGTGCTAAGCACTTTTGTTCAATGCTCACATGCTATCATGTGAGGCGCTGCTCCTTTTTCCCGCTTATGTGTTGCCATGTGAGGCACTATATTTTTTGAGCGCTCACATGTGTTTCACGTGAGGCGCTGATTTTTTGGGCGCTCATGTGTGTTTCATGTGAGGCGCTGAGTTTTTAAGCGCTTACGTGTGTTTCACAAGATGTGCTTTCTTCATGGTTTCTTTTGAGTGCTCAAATGCTTTCCACGTGAGCTGCTGTTTTGGGTGCTCACTTGCTGTAACGACTCTGAAATCACTGTACAGAAAATTCTTATTATTATACAGAAATGAAGTATTACAGCCTGTGTAAGAATTAAAAAAATTATTTTTGTTAAATAAAATTAAGAAACAACTTGTAGCTCACTGGTAAAGCCTCTGCACTGCTGTGACGCAGCCTGTGTGTTCGATTCCCATCAGAACTAATTATTTTTTAGATTTTTCTTTTTAATTTTTAGAAACCCAAGAGTTGCACGTGCAATACACGGAGAAATAAAAAGTTTCAGAAAAATCAAACATGCGCAATGAAGGGTACACACCAAACTTGACACGTGACACGAATCTCGAGACAGATCGAAAAAATCAGACCGCCCGTTTCCTTGATTTGGCCGGCCCCGATGATCCAAAATGTTATAAATCACCTCGTGCTTTGCATACTTGTCCCTTCAGCTCCACTTAACTCTCCTGCACTGTTTGATTTTCCTGCAATCAAACAGAGACTCTTCAATTCACTATTTAACACTTTTTAATGCATTTTAATCAAAAAATTTAATTTCCAAACCCTAATTCTTCACTATAAATACCACCACATGCCATAGCTCTCCCCCATTCTGAAATTTTAGCAAAAATTCTCTCAAAACTATCTAAGCGCCATGTGGAGTAGAGAGCCAAACTCAACGACCGGAGCATCTCCGAAGAAACCATGACCCTGAGAACTTCTTCAATCTCTTCTTAACCTTCTAAAGACCGTAAGTCTCTCTTCTATCCTTTTCTTTCATCTCAATTCGTTTTTCTAAAACAAACCAACAAAACAGAAGTTGTCTCCGATATAGTTTTCTTTTTAACAATTGTAAGCCATATGATAAGCAAACGAGATCAAACTAATATGCTACACTAATCGTAACCTTGTTCACATCATTTAGTTTTTAGGTTTAACAAATTTTCATATGAAACCAACATATGATGAAATTTTTCATTAAAATACCATGAACTTTAGTGTAACCTCTTTTCGATATCTAGTATACCCAAACCCTAGAACCTTCATAGGGTAATGACCTACCCCACACGCACACTATGGTTTCATAGCACGGTATTCTAAGCATATGGGTAATTTAAAGTAGAAAAACTTTTTCATTAAAATACCATACCGTTTCAAAACGGGTTTTTTAAAATCAGTGTTTCGAAATCCTTGGCAATTATGCCTCTACAACTCTTGTCAGGAGACCCGCTAATGGATGATGCGGATTATCGCACATCCTTGGGATAGCAGAGCGAGATGCAGAACTCCTCACAGAGTATTCGGTCTCGAAAGGATTTAAAATACTATTTTTAAGAAACGCGACTTTTTTTAATAGAAACTAAATTTTTGGAAATTTATATAAAAATCATAAATTCGTATTTTCAATAAAAACATATTAAGAAACTATATTTTTTAAAAGAAAAATTAAAATTGTTAATAAAATACCACCAAGTGTTTAAAAGTGGTAGTTTTCATAAAAATACCACAAACTTTTAAAAAGTTAGGTTTTATCACCAAAACACCACAATAATTAAAATACATATTCATGAAAACCCTAAATGTTATAAATCACCCTCGAGATTTATTTTTAAACAATATTAATATATATTTTTCATAAAACCCCTCGAGATATACAAATAATATTTAAGGACTCTATATTAATATGGGTTTAAGCGGGATCAATTCTCTTGAGCCCCAGGGTGCCGGAGAAAGTGACCTATTCAGGTTAGACAACTTAACGGAGTTATCAATGGCAATTGTCTTGAAAAAGTACATAAATCCTGTCGTCCATATGCAGTAGTTGCCGATTTCTCCCGAACATAAGAGTTTAAGAATTTACATTAATTCACATTGTCACGCCCCGCTTCCCGGTGTACTGGCAGAGGGCGCGACGAGTCCGCTACGTATTTACTCAGAAGTAAATACGCTAAGCGTAACTAAGTAATATAAAAGAAATATACACAAGAGACAAATGTAATGAAACATCAACTTTATTTATTAACATTCTTTTGTACAATGCATCTGAAAAGTAAATACATCTAAATGAAAGCAATGCCTAAACAGTGGCATAACTGAAAAGGAAAAGTACTGAAATGAAATGTACAAGTATCTAGAGCTCTGGGTTAAAAGCTAGATGATCCAAGTCCTCGCTGGTGGGCTCGATCTCCTGAAGGTCCGAAACACCTGACAATATTCCAAAGAAGAAAGAGAAGGAATGTCGTCAGCGAACAAATCGCTCGGTAAGTCCCAAAGATAAGGGAGGAATAGAATAGACAGAGAGAGAGTGTAACTTTTAAAGTTGTATTATATTGATGTAATGTTGTATTTAGTATTAACGTTGTTGTTTGTAGCTTGGTACAGAAGAAGCCAGTATATACGAGAGGAGTCTCAGTATGCCAAAGACTAAGGCAACGGAATATAGAGTACAAGGCTCTGTCAGAATGCCCGGAACAACGGCGATTGAATTCAGGTTAGGTGTTTTAAATCTTGCAGTCTCGTGCCACTTCTAACACCTTTCGTACCAATCTACCCCTTAAAACCCCGTGATATCTTGATTGTGTTGTTTGTATTGTATTGAAATTGTAATATCTTGTATTATTGATTGTACAGATGGATGACTTGCCGAAACCATGATATCAGTAAAATGGATGTAACTGGAGAATCATGTAGATGTATGAATTATGTAGATGGATGTATATCCATGGTTCGGTTTAGTCAAGTTATATAGATTGATTGATTGAACAGATTGATTATATGGATTCATATTGAATTGTAGTTTGTACTTGAATCATATTAAAGTTAGATTATTTATAATGAGACTCAGCCTGAGTCAGAACAATTAGAAAAGAAATTGAAATCCTGAATTAGGTTTTGATGTTATCGGTAACCGCTGCACATGAGCGGCAGGATTTGTGTTTTTTTCAAAGACGATTACCGTGTTGATGACACCGTTTGTTAAATTGTCTAGCATAAATAGGCAAGCACTCATATCTCTGACTCCCTGAGGCTTAAGAGACTGGTCCCGCTTAAACCTATGTTTACTAAGGTTCTTATTGTAATTTATCGAACTTGAGGGAGTTTTATGTAAAAATAATTTTGTAAAATTTTCAAAATACACCTCAAGTATTTTATTATCGTCTTTATAGTTTTCATAGATGTAGATTTTATATATGTGACATTTCTAGTGAGATAAACCTATTTTTCATAATACATGGAATTTAGTTGTAAAATATTGAACCTGTACGGAATTTCATGGTATTTTCATGTAAAATGATTCTTTTGACTTAGAAAAGTTGGAATATTGATATTATAACAAAAATAGATATTTTGATAATACACATATATTTATATATTTATAAAAATAATTTTAATTTATTATTTTCTAGAAATCTCATTTTCTTAAGATATTTGTATTTTAAATCACTCGAGACCGAATGTTCCTTGCGGAGGTCTGCGTCTCACACTAAGCCCGAGAATGTGCGATAATCTGCACCATCCCGAACGGGTTTCCAAAATGGGTTGTAGCGGCGCTTTGCAAAATTTTTTAAAATACGTAATCTTGTAGAAAACGGTTTTTTTATAAGTTAAAGGTAGTTGTGTGTAAAACGGTATTTCCCGGATCTATATTTCCCAAAAGCTATTGTGCTGTGTTGCATATGAGTGTTGTGAGGAGGTAGGTCATTACCTCGTGATTTACCTAAAGGTATAGCAATATTAATGATGTTTTAAAGTCGAAACTAAACTATATGGTATTTTACTGAAAAAGTACGATAAAAATTGCAATATGAAATATTTTGCTATGAAACGTGTTCATGATATTTTGTTAATATTTAATAGTCAAGATGTTAGGGTTTGGTATGTTTGCGTTTAAGAAAATTGAAACTTTTTAAAGAAAACCGAATCGGAAGTCGGATTAACTCCGATTCCGTCGGGTTTTAGAAATACTAGTTTTAAGAATAGAATAGAGAAGGGGAAGGTGGGACTTACAGGTTTTTGGTTTAGAGGAGAGGAAGAGGGAGTGGATGTAGGTTCCGGTGCGTCGTTTCGTCGCCGAGAGCAACTAGAGTTGTCGTCGGAAGTTCGCCGGAGCTTCGCCCTTCGCTAACTCCACTTGTACACAAAAATTCTAGAGAGTTTTCTTGAGAGTTTGGACAGAATTTGTGAGTGAGGGGTGTGTGTTTAGGGGTCGTATTTATAGAAAAAGATTAGGATTAGGGTAGGTGAAAGGGTGTATTGAAAATTGTAATAAAAAGAGATTAATGGGGTTTTAAAAAGGCTCTGTAATGTGCAGGTTATTTAAACATAACAGGGGTTACCAAAAGACCAAAAGGCAGAGAAGTCATGAAGGAGACTCGGCGATTTGACCGAGTCAACCCGGCCCTACCTGCCGAGTCGGCCGAGTCGGGCCGGGGCTCGTCGCTACGTGTCCACCGTCGGTTGGTGTAGCTCCTGGGTCAGTTTTTTTTATTTGTGACTTTTGGTTTTCACGAGTTATGCACGTGTAGGATCTTGGGCTTCTAAAAAATTTAAAAGAAATCAATATAAAAAATAATGTGGGTGATGAGATTTGAACTCTGGTGCTTTTGTTAAGCAGTGCAAGGTCTTACCAATGAGCTACAAGCTCCTTCTTACTATTAAAAAGCAAATCAAACTTATAACTTGTGCTCAGACAAAAGTACCCCTTTATGTATTTTTGAAATTTTTTTTTACAGAAAGTTGTACAGAAAGTTTAGGATTGTTACACACATAAAAAGACATGAACTCAAATCCAAACTCAGATCTAAACTCGAACTCGAACTCGAAAACAAACTCGAACTCTAATCTAACTCGAATCTAAACTCGAATATGTACTCGAATCCAATCTACTCGAACCAACTTGACTCGAATCCAGATTGCGATTGCCATGACTCGCATATTACTCGACTCACTCGAATACAATCTACACCTTTTGCAATCTAGGGTTTCGATCAAGACATGTTAATCAATCAATAAAATCAATTAAGTATATTAACCAGTTATAATATATTATACACGGGGTTCTAGGGATCGTTTTTTGTGTGAATCCAAAAGAGCTTCAGGAGTCCCGTATTAACCATTTTTTTATTTTACTCGAATATCAGTCGGGTTGACTCATCCACAGCCTACAGCCCTGATGGTAACACATGAAATGGACCCATGTTTCCTTGCTCTTGGGACCCCACTCTTGAGCTCGTGAATACTTCTACGGCTGCGTTGATATTCACACTTAGAACTTAACATTAACATAGTGACCATCTAGAGATCTATAGTATATACTTACCCATGAACATATACTCTTACTCGTCATATATATATTCTACATTTGTCATTTTCTTTACACTTACCCATCTTTGGGACTTACCGAGCGCTAGTTCGCTGACGGACATTCCACCCACTTTTCTTCTCTTGGAATGTTCGTCAGATACTATCGAGGCGGAGGAAGTTGAAGCCACAGAAGAGGACTACGACCAGATATCTACTAAGGACTAGCTCAGCTTTATTTTTTCTTCAGTTTATGTATGCCACTTTTTTAGGCATTTTCCTTATTGTATTTACTTTCCAGTATAAACTCTTGTATTTGTAAACATTGGAAGTTGAATGTAAATAAAGATGTTTGTTGAAAAATTTACAGTCTCAATTTATTTTTGTATTATGTATTATTGTTTCAATACGCTTAGTATATTTATTTAGGGAATGATCTTCTCTGGATAAATATACCGCGGGCTTGCCACGTTACCGTTTCCATCTACTGGGAAGCGGGACATGACATGTTTTATTGGTGGCCCATGCAGGTCAGTTCTGCATGAATTCATAAACAATAAACCATAAGAAATAATGAGTTCAACAAGCATTTAAATTCCTTGTATTTCAAATTCCTTAAATCTATCCTAACCTATCTTTTATATCAAGGTGATAGAGTCTCCGAACAATACTAGCACAAACGTCAACGGCAATACTCCACCGCCTATTCTACCACCACCACCTACCATTGCAGCTCCAATTAATGAGCAAACGGTACTTATTGAAGCTATCAAGAGCCTGTTGGAGGGTCAGCAGCAGCAAACTGCTATCCTCATGCACCGCCCCAAAGCCGAGACACCCGGAGTTAAGCAGTTTCGGGCACTGCACCCAACGAACTTCTCGGATAAGGAGAGCCCACTTGAAATGGAAGAATGGGCTCAAGCGATCGAGGATGACCTGGCAGCAGCTCAAGTGCCAGATATTATTTTGTTGAGAGTTGCTAAGTTGCAACTGACTGATAACGCCAGAGTTTGGTGGAAGGCCGAGGAGAGCCGTCTCACGCAACTGATAGAATGGAGAACATTTGTAGACCTCTTCGATGCCAAGTACTTCCTAGAGATTGCCCGTTTTGACATGGAGCAGCAGTTCATCCATCTACAGTAGGGCTCGATGTGGGTCAAGTCGGTAGATGAATATGATGCTGAGTTTACCATGCTCAGCCGGTAAGATATTATCTCAAATTTAATTTTTTGATCTTACTTACTACACTGTTAACACAAGGTCATAACAGGTTCGCTACACATCTTATTCCCACTGCGGAGATCCGGGCACGTTGATTTCAGCAAGGGTTGGACTCTGAAATCCAAGATGCACTCGCTACAGGGGATTTCCCAACCCATGAGCTTGTTTAGAAGGATTCCCGACGCTATGAGGCAATTGCGAAGAAGAAGGGCATGCCACAGACTGCCGGTGTGAAATTCCCTATGCACCAGATCACAGGAGGGGCCTCTTCCAGGCCAGCTTTTAACGGACCATCTCTGAGGCCAGTAGGTTTGTTCGTCAACAGCAGGCCATACTTTTGCATCAACTGCAAAAGAACAGGGCATCTTGTAAAGAATTGTCACCGAGCGAACAATTTATGCCTGATCTGTGGGTCTTCTACTCATGCCATTGGAGCATGCCCCCAGAACTGAGGACCCAACAACCCTTCAGCTAGACTAGGGATCCAAGCTCCTCCTACCTGGTTAGCTCTAACAGCTCCAGCTCCCCGCACCCAGACCACTCAACCCCAATGCCGAGTGTTTAACCATGCACAGAGGAAAGTGTCGCGACGCTAAGCATTCACCATGTCGGTCGAAGAGGCCGAAGCTATGGGTCAGGTTATCGCCGGTAAATCCCTTCCCTATCCTCTTTCAAGTCTTTTCAATTCAAAGTCATCTTATGTCTGTTATACATAAACTTATCCCACACGACTTAGGTACAATCTTAATAGTCTTCCTACCTTGTCTAGCGCTCTTCGACACGGGGGCATCACACTGCTTTATGTCGCAATAGTTTATCCGAACTCATGCGATCCTAGTTAAACCGCTCGTATTCAGCTGGAACGTTAGTTCAAGGAACGACGTTCTAAAATCAATTTTGGGATACGATTTGTGTCCAGTGGTCGTTTGCAGTCGAGAATTTTATGCGGACTTCAAGGTGCTGGACATACCAAACTTCGACATAGTCTTGGGAATGGACTGGCTGGGAACTTTCTTCGCTACCATCGATTGTCGCCAAAGGAGGGTTGTAACGACTCAAGTTTTACTGTACGAAAATTTTCACGTTAATGTACAGAATAGAGTTGTAAGTCTAAGCACAAGTTATAAATTTAATTTGTTTAAGAACAGCAAGAAATAGCTTATAGCTCATTGGTAAAGCCTTGCACTGCTGTGACGTAGCCCCCATGTTCGAGTCTCATTAGCCACATAAATTTTTACTGGTTTTTATTTTAAACATTTTGGAAGCCCAAAAGTTTACACGTGCAATACACGTAAAAACGAAAAGACGGAAAAAATAAACATATGAACAATGATGTATGAACAACCATGGACACGTGGCAAGAATCCAAGCGCCCAAAGCCTTTATTTGACCGGTGAGATCGGCCCCAGGCCCGGCGCCGATGGTCCCCTGTGGGAAAAACCCCCCATGCTTTGCCCACATGACCCTTGGCCTACCCCCTTAACCCCTGTTCTGTTTTATTTTCCTGCATTTATCCAGAGAGTTTAATTTCAACCTTTAATCCAATTTTTAATGCATTTTTAATTCTCTCTTCAATCCCTAAACCCTAATTCTACCTTACAAATACAACATCATACCCTAGCCCTCCTCATTCTGAAATCTCTTGTCAAAAATTCTCAAAATTTCCTAAGTCAAAGAAGTGTACAAGTGGAGTTAGCCTAAGGTCACTTTCCGGCGAAGATTCAAGATGATTCCGGCGACCCCGCGACTCTACGAAGCCATCAACTTTTTCCTCTACCTCCCCTCTCTTGTTTTAAGTTGTAAGTCCCCTCTCTTTTCCTCTCTTCCTAATTTAAAAAGTTTTCTTTTCAAAACTTGCCGGAAGTGGAGTTATTCCGACATCCAATTCTAAACTCGTTAAAATCATAATATTTCTTAATAACCAATCATCCATATCATTATATCCTTCTTAGTAATCATGAAACGAACATTGAGAATAAGTTTCATTTTAATGAATCATCAAGCCCTTTGTCTTTGGTTTCTTAAAAGACTATGTTATGTAACTTCCATTTGCAATTTTCGTTTAAATACCACAAACTTTACATATGACATATTTTAATTACTTTAGCTTAGCATACCTTTAGAAAACCTCACGAGGTAATGACCTACCTCTCACATACACATATCTTGACATAGCACGATTCACTTGAAAATAATATCATGTGGCAAATACGACTTTTCAAATAAATACCTTAAACTATTAAAAACCGTATTCCTTTAAATTGTGTGATTACATTCCATGCGATTATGTATCTACAACCCATTTTGGGGAACACGGTCGGAATGGTGCGGGTTATCGCACATCCTCAGGACTAGTAGAGCGAGATGTAGACCTCCTCACGGAGCATACGATCTCGATGGAATTTTTATACAATTTTTTAAGAAAAACGAGGATTTCTATTTAATAATAAAAAGATATTTTTTTATAAATATATAAATCTTATCAAAAAACATATTTCTAAGATATTATTAAAATCCACATTTCCAAATAAAATAATATATTTACAATTTTCATGAAAATACCATCAAGAATCCATACAAGTCAACTTTACATTAAAATATCATGAATTATTCAAACTAGGTATTTATTCACTAGAATATCTCACTTTTAAAAATTACATCCATGAAAACCCTAAATACGATAAATAAATACTTGAGGTTTATTTGAAAGTATACTAAAAATATTTTTCATAAAACCCCTTCAAGTTGTATTAATTTACATTAAAGACCCTAGTAAATATAGGTTTAAGCGAGACCAATTCTCTTGAGCCTCAGGGAGCCGGAGAAAGTGGGTGCTTGCCTATTTAAGGTAGAAAACTAAAACAGGGTTATCAATGGTAATTGTCTTGGAAAAATACACAAATCCTGCCGTCCATGTGCAGCAGTTACCGATAACTCCTAAACCTAATTTAGGATCCAAATCTGTTTAAGTGTCTGACTCAATCCGAATCCCGGTCTAATCTGAATACAATCCAAACATGAATCAAACCATATATCTAATTCAACATGAATCCAATGTATAAAACATGAAAACTTGAACATGAATACCGAACAATACAAACATGCAACATGACTTGACTTGATCGATCCATGGCTATATCATGAACTTGACTATATGACTATCCGTTTACATCCGAACCGTTTATATGAACAACTTATACCATGGTTTCGGCAAGTCTTATACTACAAATCATTATAATCAATACAATATGCATTACTGGGTTTTTAACGGGGTAGATTGGTACGGAATGTATTAGAAGTGGAATGAGACGGTCACTATAATAAACCTAACCTGAATATGCGTGCCGTTGTCCCATAGGATTAACGGGGCCTTGTACTCCATATGCCTTTGTCCATGGAGCAAGTTGGACTCCTCTCGTATACACTGACGCATTCTGCACCAAGCGACAAACAACTACGTTAGTATAAGAAAATCAGATAAATTACCAGATCTATTCCATTTACTTGATCTATTCATATCTCTCTTTTAGGACTTACCAGCGCTAGTTCGCTGATGACATTCCTATCTCTTCTTTCTTTCTTTGGAATGTTTTCAGGAGGACCCGAATCTCAGAAGATCGAGCCCAGCCAGGACGATTTAAAACAGTTCACCGAGGAGCCAGAGTTCTAGTTCCTATTTGTACTTACTTTCATTTTCAGTTTATATTACCATTGTTTAGGTATCGCTTTCCATCATTGTATTTTACTTTTCAGTTGTATGTAAAGAATGAATATAAATAAAAAGTTGTTAATTCATTATATCTCTTGTTATTCTTGTATTATTTCATTGCTTATTTATGCTTAGCATGTTTTCTTCTGAGTAAATACGCCGCGTGCCTCACCACGTCTCCTTCCCCGTACACCGGGAAGCAGGGCGTGACAAGGGTAGTGTTCGAAATACCAGATCACCTAGTGTTCTATTTCAAGAGTGGAGACCGAACTTTGGAGCCTATCATCTACCGAGCAAAACCAAATAAGGCAGATATTGTAGCGTTACAAGAGGAAGAATCGAAGCCAGAGGTAGTTCGAGGGTTCGAGGATGTATTCCCGGAAGATATATCAGGTCTGCCTCCCAATCGAGCTCTTGAATTCAACATCGATTTACAACCCAGTGCACAACCGATAATGAAAGCTCTATACCGATTAAGTCCAGAGGGGTTGAAGGAGATCCGTATTCAGTTGGACGAACTACTGAAAAAGGTTAGATTCGTCTCAGTACTTCGAGCTGGGGATCTCTAGTGCTATTGGTGAAGAAGAAGGAAGGTTCTTACAGGATGTGTATGGATTATCGAGCTCTGAACAAAGTAACAATTAAGAACAAGTATCCACTATAGCGCATCGATGACCTTTTCGATCAGTTAAGTGGGTCTTGTGTCTTTTCAAAGTTAGATCTTCGTCCGGGATACCATCAAGTGAAAATCAAAGAATCCGACATTCTGAAGACGGTGTTTAGGACTCGTTATGGTCATTATGAATATCTTGTAATGCCATTCGGAGTGACCAATGCACCTGACATCTTTATGAACTTGATGAACCAAGTTTTCCGAGAGTACCTAGACAGGTTTGTTGTCGTCTTCATCGACGACATCCTGGTGTATTCGAGCATGTCGAGCACTTACGGATTGTCCTGGAGACATTAAGACAACATCGGCTCTACGCCAAGTATAGAAAGTGTGAGTTTTGGCTAGATCAAGTCGGATTTCTCGGACATATCGTTTCATACAAAGGAATCTTTGTAGATCCAGTTAAGGTGCCAGCTGTCAATGAGTGGCCGACACTAAAGACGGAGAAAGATATAAGAAGTTTTCTGGGCTTAGAAGGATACTATCGACGATTCATCGAAGGATTCTCATAGATCGCAGCACCCCTGACCAAGCTCATACGTAAAGACGAAGCATTCATGTGGTTAGAAGCATGTGAAAGGATTTTGTAGAATTCAAGTCGAGACTAACCTCTGCTCCTATCCTCGTAATACCGGATCAATCTGGAAGATTCGTCGTGCGTTGTGATGCGTCCGGTAAAGGATTGGGATATGTTCTACACCAGCATGGAAAAGTTGTAGCCTTTGCATCAAGACAGTTAAAGGTTTATGAACGCAACTATCCAACACATAATCTAGAATTGGCAGCCGTCATCTTCTCACTCAAGATTTGGCGCCACTATCTGTTGGGAGAATGAGTGGATATATACACTGACCATAAAATTAAGGAATTCAATATGCGGCAGAGAAGATGGCTAGAACTCATGGCGGACTTCGACATCAACCTACAGTATCATCCTGGGAAGGTGAACGTAGTTCCTGATGCCCTTAGTCGCCAACCATTAGCAATGAACCTCACCGCTCAGTGGAGAGTACAACAAGAACTGCATGGATTGGAGATTGAAGTAATTGTACCAAGTAACGCTTCATATTTGATGAACTTACAAGTCCAGTCTACTCTTGTCAATCAGATCAAGGCAGCTCAATCAAATGATGCCAAGCTACAAAAGATCCAAGAACAAGTAGAAAGTGGACTTCGAACTGATTTCATCATCCACGAAGATGGATCCTTACTATATGGAAGCCGTTATGCGTGCCAATCAGACCTGTTCGAGAAGAGTTGATGGAAGAAGCTCACAACTCTCCTTATTCTGTACACCCCTGTGGCACGAAGATATATAAGGATCTACCACAACGCTACTGGTGGCATGGAATGAAGTGCGAAGTAGCAAGGAGCGTAACCAAGTGTTTGGTGTGTCAGCAAGTAAAGGCTGAACATCACAGAACTGCTGGTCTACTTCAGCCGTTACCAATCCCAGAATGGAAATGGCAATACATTACCATGGACTTCGTGACTGCTCTCCCTCACAACACGAAGGGTAATGAAGCAATTTGGGTTATTGTGGATCGACTCACCAAGTCGGCTCACTTTATTCCATTTCGAGTTGGCCAGTCAACCGAGACGTTAGCAAGAAAGTACATGGATGTGAGTAAAAATCTCAAGTAAGATTTAAACCTTCAAGATGTACCCTACTTGTCTTGATACCTATAAACACATGCAGGAGATCGTGAGATTACATGGAGTACCTGTTTGCATCATCTCCGATCGTGATACAAGATTCCAATCACAATTTTGGCAGAGTGAGCAAGCTAGCCTGGGAACGAGTTTGAATTTCAGCACGGCGTTTCATCCACAAACAGATGGATAGTCCGAGCGAACAATTCAGATTCTGGAAGACATGCTAAGAACCTGTATGTTAGACTTCGGAGGTTCGTGGGAAGATCACCTCCACCTTGTAGAGTTTTCATACGGCAACAGCTATCAGGCAAGTATTAGGATGGCACCATTTGCAGCACTCTATGGATGGAAATGCCGTTTCCCGTTGAGTTGGGACGACGTTGGAGATCGTGAACTCCTTAGACCAGAGATGATCGTGGCAACTATGGACGTAGTTCGCACGATCAGGGAAAGGATGCGAATAGCCCAGGACCGACAAAAACATTAGGCAGATGCAAAGCGTCGACACTTGGAGTTTCAACCCGGAGAGCATGTATTCTTGAAAATCTCTCCAAATAGAGGAGTGATATATTTTAGTAAGAGGGGTAAGTAAGTCCAAGATATATAGGACCGTTCGACATACTCGAACGAATTGGAGAAGTGGCATACTGTTTAGCACTACAACCCTCATTGGAAGAAGTGCACAATGTGTTCCACATATCCCAACTATAACGATATTTGAGCGACCCTAGCCACATACTTGATCATTCAGAGCTTACAGTACAAACTGACCTAACCTGCGAGCAACAACCAGTTGAGATCCAGGACCGAAAGGTGAAAACATTGCAGAACAAGGAGGTAAACTTGGTCCGAGTGATGTGGAGAAAGGATTCGACAGGAGAATCGACATGGGAAAGAGAAAAGGATATTCTTACACAATACCTTTACCTATTTGAAAATTAGTCATATGTAATTGTAAATTTCGAGAACGAAGTTTTTATAAGGAGGGTAGAATGTAACGACTTTAAAATCACTATGCAATAAATTCTTATTATTGTACAGAAAAGGAGTATTATAGCCTGTGTAAGAGTTAAAAGTTATTTTTGTTAAATAAAAGCAAGAAACAACTTGTAGCTCACTGGTAAAGCCTCTACACTTGTGTGTTCGATTCCCATCAGACCCAATTAATTTTTGGATTTTTATTTTTAATTTTTGGAAGCCCAAGAGTTGCATGTGCAATATACGGAGAAATAAAAAGTTTCAGACAAATCAAACAGGCCCAATGAGGTGTACACACCAAACTTGACACGTGGCACGAATCTCGAGACAAATCGACAAAATCTGACTACCCTTATCCTTGATTTGGCCGGCCCCGACGGTCCAAAATGCTCCAAATCACCCCGTGCTTTACACACTTGTCCCTTCAGCTCCTCTTAACTCCCACTACTACAAATAGGGGTTGCCCCTACAGATTTATCCGTAGGAGCAAACTACTGCCCCTACAGATTTACCTGTAGGGGCAAGAAATTACCCTGTAGGTGCATAGGCCGTAGGTGCAAGTCTTCTCCTTGAACATGCCCCTACGGTCAAAAAATTGCCCCTACAGAGTAATCTGTAGGTCCATATGTCCCTACGACATAATCCGTAGGGACAAAAAAGTTATTTAATTTATCAGTTTATAAAATGAAATAGTTGTCCCTATGGATACATGCGTAGGTCCAGATGTGTAGGGGCAAAATATCAGGTATCCTGATATTTTGTCCCTACGGATACCTGTGTAGGGGCAAGTTTAAGCCCCTACGGACAAATCCGTAGGGACAAGTATAACCCCCTCTTACTGAGATCATAGGGGCAAAATATCAGGTATCCTGATATTTTTTCCCTACGGATAAACCTGTAGGGACAAAGTAGGACCCTACGGATTAATCCGTAGGGGCAAGGTTGAGCCCTACGGATTAATCCGTAGGGACATATTATCAGGGGTTTTTTTTAAAAAAGGGCTACCTGTTTTTTTCTCGCCCCGTGCACAATAATATATACATCATATATAAAATTAATCAACACGCAGAATATATACAGCAGTATTCATAATCACATCTCACGCATAATATACAAAAGAATACGATATCAATATACATACGCAGAATACGATATCAATATAAACACTCAAACACCACCAATATCAATATCGTCCAAAATATATACAATATGTATCATATAAATAAATACATGTTTAAAATATAAGAATCGAAAAGCTACCCTAGCTCGGTCCAGCTCCACCTCTGATAAACGCCATAATCTGGCGCGCCTGCTCCTCGGATATACCCTGAGTCAATATCTCGAGCAATGCGGAGTGTGCGGGAGTCTGAGCGGGCTGTGGAGCTGTAGGAGTGGTCTGCGCAACCACCGCCGAGGTAGTGGCTTGCGGAGCCGCAGCTGCGGGGGTCTGAGTGGGCAGTGGAGCTAAAGGAGTTGTCTGCGGAACCACAACCGTGGTAGTGGCTTGCGGAGCCGCAGCCGAAGGAGATGCATGTGGAGGCTCGGCCGATGTACCCTATCACGTCTGTTCAATTTTGTGTGTAATAAACGAGTAAGAATTGTGTATTAGTCGAATTCGTATCATTATCAAGTTATTGTGAAACCCCAATCTATGTATACTTAGGGACTTAGGCCTCGTTTGGATATCTAGTTTGTAAAACCGTAGTTTATTTTAATTAGATATGTATGTATGATTAATCAAAGCTAATTCTACAACCAAATAATCTCAGGCTACGTACTAATATTGGATATGTTGCTATCTATAATATGACATAATATTTTACTATTAAGTAGTATACATACCAACATCTCCTTCAACTCCTAAATGGTGGCCTTCAAGGTGTCCAGTTCTTTCTGGAAATGTCGCTCATTGGAGACGGAGGAAGTGACCGCCAGAGTGGAGTCCAACCTCATATGGGGCCCTACTAGGACCCAGTCCCCGGCCTCTCTCCCAACCTCTGTGGTGCCCTCCGTGTGCGACGTCTAGGACCGGGGTCAGCAACATCGGATCGTTCTGTCCAGTAAAATCGATCCCCGAAGCCTCCGTCTGCTCAACCATCCGCTCCTACACCCACATTAACCAGTAAAATATAAGTATATCATTTAAATTTGTACCTTTCAAAACAAAAATTTCAAATAGGGGTTGAATAAATATTAACACTTACGCAATACTCCTGGGTAGCGGTGTCGGGGTATCGAAGCTCGCCCGTGGCGGGATCTGTCGAGGTGCCGTGGACGGCAAGATACGCAGACAGTACACTTGGTGTACCACCCTACGCCAGGGTCTGAGCTCTCTGCAATATTAGAAAATAACTCTTAATATTAGATATATTATAAAATAACTCTTAATATTACATTATATCACAAAGGCCGGTCTATTGTAATTTACCGATAACTCCATGGCACGAGTAATATTTCTCGAGCCACCTGTATAAGTGGGGCGACCCCTTTTCGCCGACTTCCTATACTCTTTATTTTGATCGGCCTGTTTCTGCACAACACATTCAGATTTAGTTTTCTAATTAAGCAACACAAAAAAATAAATTATATACTAAACAATGAATTACATTTAAAATACATACATGTTTGCGATGAGAGTCGAAATATTGGCACAATAGAGGCCATGTATCTGTGTCGACTCTCCCAAAGGCCGGAGTAGATAGGAGGGCCACTCTCTCTGCCTCGGGGGTCTCCATCCATAGGAAATAGCGGTCGATCTTCAGCTCATTCCTGTTGTATCGGACCTTCGTCTGCATGTTCTTCATCAGGCCACTGTACAGAGCGTGAAGATCGAGCACCCTCCTGGGGTGATCAGGGTCGGGTACAGGCTAAAAATCATAATCCAACAGAAAATACAAAAAAACATTTTTATTAGATTGCAAGTGTTAATAATAAATATATTGGATAAATCAAATGAAAATATATATTAATACCCGAGCCTGATCCCAGAAGAGGGCGAATGAGCGCCGGTGCTGGTCGCCCCACTCAACGTGAAGAGGATAGTTCTTCACGAGCCGGCTCTCATCCCCATATACAGGTGAATGAAGGTGTTTGCTTTATACATTCCTAACTTGTCCACACGGGACAAATCTATCGTTTATCATACGATTGAATCTTCTCGTCACATAGACTACACGACGGTTGTTAGTATCGAGCCATACCGTCCGATATTTAACAACCTTCGTATAGTTCTATGTCACGACGAACATCGAACGTATGTTAACCGATAGACGGGGACTAAGTGGCGCTTTGAATGTCATATATGAGTATCGATGAGAATATGAAAGTTTCATATTATCATCGAGTATCATATATTGGTTTTAACGTAAATATCTTGAATCACTCTCTAATGATGTGTTTGTTGTGTATTCTTGTTGTATGTGTGTGTTTCGGCTGTCGGGGGTAAGGCTTCTATCCCATTAAGAATGTATAGAGTGAACACCCATTCGCTTGTGCTTTCAACCGTTTCGAGTAAATTTCGGCAGCACCTCCTCGCTATTCTCCGAGTACACTGTAATAGAATAGATAATCATTTCAAAGCTGTGAAACAACATTGAAATGAAAATCTAATCTATCTTTGTACATGGAGAACCAGTGGAAAAGTACCGACGAAATATCTCGAAACAGATGAAAACATAAGTGAATGAAGGTGTTTGCTTTATACATTCCTAACTTGTCTACATGGGAAAAATCTATCGGTTATCATACGATTGAATCTTCTCGTTACATAGACTACACGACGGTTGTTAGTATCGAGCTATACCGTCCGATATTTAACAACCTTCATATAGTTCTATGTCACGACGAACATCGAACGTATGTTAACTGATAGACGGGGACCAAGTGGCGCTTTGAGTTTCATATATGAGTATCGATGAGAATGTGAAAGTTGCATATTATTATCGAGTATCATATATTGGTTTTAACTTGAAAAACGTGTCGTTGAAACAAATTATTGTTTTCCACCTTGCACTCTCTTAACAATGGTACATGTATTAAACAACATGTAAGAGCTATGTATAACAACTCTAAACTTTCACTTGTTGGGTTCAACAAAAAGGTTTTTGATATAACAAACACAACCTTCCTCAATTTTTCCCTTGAATCGATGTGAAATTAATAGTGTCCATATGACACAATGGATATATTTTCCACACAAAAGAAAAAAAGGCAAACAATAGTAAAGCAATCGTAATTCTATCAAGTATCCAGACTGAAAAAGAATAAATAGCAAACTAAAAATTAATCACTAATGAAAAAAAAACAAAAGTGTATCATTACAACCGGCAAATTAAAATGACCATAAAGAAAACAACAAAGATTTAATTCTCATATATGACAATTAAATCAGTGCTCAAGTATTTGCCATCTAAATTAGACATGGACGGAGCGATTTAATATGTAAGTCATGAAAGTCAACAGTCTTCACGCAAATACATGTATATGCTTGAAAAAACGAACTAATCCAACCCTATGTGGAAGATGCATATGCAAACAATGTAAAAATCTATTGATCTAATGACCTTACATGGTTTTAACTTGGTAATCTAACTAGTATTAATATGAGCTCACTTTTGATTACGGCTTCAAATTTTACATTCTTGCAAAGCCTTAAGCACCCACTATTATTCACAAAGAATATGTTAAAGATGAAAATGCCCTGAGCTAATGAAACGCTAGAGCCTCAACCCCATAAAATAAATAATATAAGTGTCATGAAGAACTTGGGGTGTGAATTCCATTTTGAACCTTATATATTGGCATTTACTTCAAATTTAGAGACATGTTATATGGAGGTTCAGAAACATACCGAGAAACATCTAAAATGAAAAATCATAAGTTGAAACAAAAACCTGATATTGCTTTTATTTCTAATCCTTTGTGTATCAAATAAAAGATATTTATGATCGTAACTTTTAACTATTAAGTTAGAGAGAAAATTATGTTTAATTGCGTCATCCCAAACCCCAGCCGAACCCCAGCCTCGGCCCCAGCCGAACCCCAACCCCAACACCAAACCCCAACCGAACGCTAACCCTAACCCTAACCCCAACCCCAACCCTAGACCAACCCCAACCCCAACACTAAACCCTAACCCCAACCGAACCCCAACCCCAACACCAACCTAACCCTAACCCTAACACAAACTGAACCCGATGCCTAACCCTAACTCTCATCCCTACCCGAACCCTGAACCTTAGCCCTAACATCATCAAAATTATGTTTAATTAGAGATTTACTTACCTGTAGGAGGTGGAGGAGACGACGGAGACGCTTGGCGGTCGACGACGCAGGCAATCGGCGATGAGGAACTCGACGAGGAAGAACGAGGGCGGTGGCGGGCCGCGAACGGAGGGCGGTGGCAACGAAGAGAAAATTGGAGACGCGGGAACGAGAGAGAATTTTAGGAATTTTGGGAACGAGAGCGAAAGAGATCGAGGCATTGGCATTTCTATGCCTTATTTTTTATTAAATTCCTATTTAGATGCCCCTACGGACTTAACCGTAGGTCATTGGTTTGCGGCTCTGTAGGGCCAAACAACAAATTACGATTTAATATTTTTAAATTAAAACGTCGGGCACCGTAGGGCTAACCATTGGACTTTACGGATTAGTCCGTAGGGGCAAGAAAAATCTGCCCCTAAGGATTACATTATCCGAAGGGGCAACCTCATATTGTAGTAGTGTCCCCTGCACTGTTTGATTTTCCTACAATCAAACAGAGACTCTTCAATTCACCATTTAACACATTTTTAATACATTTTAATCCAAAATTTTAATTCTCAAACCCTAATTCTTCACTATAAATACCATCCCATGCCATAGCTTTCCCCCATTCTAAAATTTGAGCAAAAATTCTCTCAAAACTATCTAAGTGCCAAGTGGAGTTAAGCCCCTCAAGTGGAGTAGCGAACCAAACTCGATGACCGGAGTATCTCCGACAAAACCATGACCCCTAGAGCTTCTTCAATCTCTTCTTAACCTTCTAAAAACCGTAAGTATCTCTTCTCTCCTTTTCTTTCATCTCAATTCATTTTTCTAAAACAAACCGACAAAAGAGGAGTTATCTCCGATATAATTTTCTTTTTAACAATTGTAAGTCATGTGATAAGCAAACGAGATAAAACTAACATGCTACACTAATCCTAACCTTATTCACATCATTTAGTTTTTAGATTTAACAAATTTTCATATGAAACCAACATATAATGAACATTTTCATTAAAATACCATGAACTTTAGTATAACCTCTTTTCGATATCTAGTATACCCAAACCCTAGAACCTTCACGGGATAATGACCTACCCCATACTCACACTGTGATTTCAGAGAACGGTATTCTAATCATATGGGTAATTCAAAGTAAAAAAAACTTTTTCATTAAAATACCACACCGTTTCAAAATGGGTTTCTTTAAATCAGTATTTCGAAATCCTTGGCAATTACGCCTCTACAACCCTTGTCAGGGGACCAGCTAATGGATGGTGCGGATTATCGCACATTCTTAGGACAGTAGAGCGAGATGTATAATTCCTCATGGAGTATTCGTTCTCGAAAGGAATAAAAATACGGTTTTTAAGAAACACGATTTTTTATAAAAAAAACTATTTTTTGGAAAAATTATATAAAAATTATAAATCCGTATTTTCAATAAAAACATATTAAGAAACTATATTTTTTAAAAGAAAGATTAAAATTGTTAATAAAATACCACCAAGTTTCCAAAAGTGGTTTTCAAAAAGCTAGGTTTTATTATAAAAATACCACAAACTTTCAAAAAGCTAGGTTTTATCACCAAAACACCACAATAAATAAAATACATGTTCATGAGAACCCTAAATATTATAAATCAACTTCGAGATTTATTTTTAAATAATATTAATATATGTTTTTCATAAAACCCTCTCGAGATATACAAACAATATTTAAGGACTCTAAATTAATATAGGGTTAAGCGGGATCGATTCTCTTGAACCCACGGAGCTGGAGAAAGTGAGTACTTGCCTATTCAGGTTAGACAACTTAACGGAGTTATCAATGGCAATTGTCTTGGAAAAAGACACAAATCATGCTGTCCATGTGCAGCAGTTGTTGATTTCTCCCGAACATAAGAGTTTAACAATTTACATCAATTCACATGAAAAAACATGAATTCAAATCCAAACTCAGATCTAAACTTGAACTCGAACTCAAACAAAAACTCGAACTCTAACCTAACTCGAATCTAAACTCGAATATGTACTCGAATCCAATCTACTCGAACCAACTTGACTCGAATCCAGATTGCAATTGCCATGACTCGCACATTACTCGACTCACTCGAATACAATCTACACCTTTTGCAATCTAGGGTTTCGATCAAGACATGTTAATCAATCAATCAAACCAATTAAGTATATTAGCCAGTTATGATATATTATACACGAGGTACTTAGGATAATTTCTTGTGTGAATCCAAAGGAGCGTAAAGAGTCCCGTATTAACCACTTTTTTATTTTACTCGAATATCAATCGGGTTGACTCATCCACAGCCTAAAACCCCAATCCTAACTCATGAATGGGCCCGTGTTTTCTTACTCCTGAGGTCCCACTCTTGAGCTCGTAAATACTTCTACGGCTGCGTTGACATTCACACGTGGAACTTAACGTTAACATAGTGACCATCTAGAGATCTATAATATATACTTACCCATGAACATATACTCTTACTCGTCATATAAATATATATATATATATTCTATACTTATCATTTTCTTTACTCTTACCTATCTTTGAGACTTACCGAGCGCTAGTTCGCTGACGGGCATTCCACCCAATTTTCTTCTCTTGGAATGTTCGTCAGATACTATCGAGACGGAGGAAGTTGAAGCCACATAGGAGAAATACGACGAGATAGCTACTCAGGGCTAGCTCAGCTTCATTTTTTTCAGTTTATGTATGCCACTTATTTAGGAATTTTCCTTATTTTATTTACTTTCCAGTATAAACTCTTATATTTGTAAATGTTGGAAGTTGAATGTAAATAAAGATATTTGTTGAAAAATTTTATAGTCTTAATTTATTCTTGTATTGTGTATTATTGTCTCAATACGCTTAGTATATTTATTTAGAGAATGACTTTCTCTGGATAAATATATCGCGGGCTTGCCACATCACCGTTTCCGTCTACTGGGAAGCGGGATGTGACACGTGCCTTCCACGTGAGGCAGCCTTAGCTCTCATATGGATATCATATGTGGCGCTGAGTTCTTAGAAATTTAATCTCTGTTGATATTTTTAGAGAAATTAAATCTCTGTTAATGGTATTTTGACCATTAACGATCACCAAAGACCGCTGTTTTGAGGATCTGGGATCAGGCTCTTTAAGAACTAAGTTCTTGTTTTATGAGGGAAGCAAATTTCTAGAGTATTATATACTCCATTTTCTTCATGTCCTTTCTTCCATTGTTCTCCCTTGAATCTTTAGTTTTCAAGAACAAGATCTTCGCGAGATAATTAAATTCTCAAATTGTGAGAGACTTGTCTTGTGGATCTCAAACCCAGAGAAAGAACTAAATTCTTTTAGAGGGTTAAACCCTTAGATATGATATGATAGGTAAATAAGATGTTTTGATCTCTCTACTTTCTTTACCTAGGATTTTGAGGAGGAAGATCTTCTTTCTCAAAGAGAAATAAATTCTCCGTTATTTTGTGAAAGTTTTTGAGAATCTTCTGTATATTTTTTTACAAAAGCTTATGGGGGTCTCCTCTCTTTGATATTTAATCTCTTTACTCTTATTTATATGAGAAGAGAAAAATCAATTTATTGGAGGAAATCTCTCATTGAGAGATTATAATTGATTTCATAATCAATCAAATTGATCTTAAAATCAACCGGTAAATTTTATTCACTATTATATTTTTAATCCAAAAGTTCTCTGTTTAACAGAGAAGATTTCTTGTTTGTTTTAACAACATTAGGAAGATATTTTCCTAACCATAGAATTTAATTCTATCATATAAATATCTTGTTATAAAGATATTTTTCCTAACCATAAAATTTAATTCTGTTTAACAAAGAAGATCTTTCTTATTTTAGAAATATCAGGGAAATATTTCCCACATAGAATTTAATTCTATCAGATGGTTTATTTGGTGATATTTTATCACCATTGGATTTTAAATCCAAAGATTCTCTATTAGAGAAAGAACTTTCCATATTAGAAAGATCATGGAAAATATTCCCCAAATAGAATTTAATTCTATCACATAGAATTAAATTCTATCAGATGGGAGTATTTTAAATTGGGGCGCTCACGTGCTATCAAGTGAGCGCTGCCATATACATATATGGCAGCGATGCTCACATACTTTACATGTGAGCGCTGCCAAAAGAATGCGGTAAGAAAACTCATGTGTTTAACATGCGGGTGCTCACATATTTAACACGTAGGGTTATCATAGGATTTAATCTTATCTGAAGCAGATACTCACATGCTTTGCATGTGAGTGCTCACTTGTTTAACACGTGAGCGCTGCTATAGGATTTAATCTTATCTGCAACAGGTACTCACGTGCTTTGCACGCGAGTGCCCGCGTGCTTTGCACGTGGGGGTTGTCATAAGATTTCTATCTGAAGCCGCTACTCACTTGCTTTGCATGTGAGTGATCACATGTTTAACACGTAGAGGCTGCCCTGTATTTTTATAAAAGGAACACCAAGTTTTGAGCCAAAATTTTTGGCGGGAATAAATGCCTCCCACTACTTTGCCTACGTAGGTATGTACGTGGGTTAAGTAGTGCAAAGTTATGCATCACCATAGAATTGATGGCTCAGGAGATAGGTTTAGGTCTCTGTCACCTAAGGCTTTGTCCATCTTTATGAGCTGTAAGGGTCTCAATAAGGTTTTTCTCCCTATGAATCGTGTGGATCTCATAAGTTTATATTCTCCCTAGAAATCGTAAGGATTCCTAAGTGTCCATCGCCTTTGTGTGTCGTAAGGATCTCACTCGGGTATTTTTTCCTTACGAGTCGTGAGGACCCGTAAGTGACTTCTTCACTTCATTAACATGCAACTTTGATGAATGTGGCCCGTGGATAGTATACAAGAGTCAGTATTGACCTTCTTGTAGGACAGCGATGGCTTAGAAAACAGGTTTAGATCTATCGCCTAAGGATTTTTACCTTTATAAGCCGTGAGGGTATCATAAAGATGTTTCTCCCTATGAGTCGAGAGGATCTCGTAGGTGTATTTTCTTCTTAGAATTCGTGAGGACTCCTAAGTGTGTTTTCTCTTGAGATTCGTAAGAATCTCACAAGAGTATTTTTCCCCTTACGAGTCGAGAGGACCCGTACGTGGATTCTTCTCCTCATTGGATGCAACTTTGTCGAATGTGGCTCATGGATAGTATACAAGAGCCAGTATTGACCTCCTTGTAGGACAACGGTGCTTAGGAAACAGGTTGATATTCCCGTCGCCTAAGGCTTTTCACCTTCATGAACAGTAAAGGTTTCGAGAAGGGTTTTTTTCTACAAATCAAGAGGATCTCGTGGGTGTATCCTAACGTGAAATATAGATAACCCCTTTCTTTTATGATAGGAGTCCGTTAGGTTAGTGGTATTAGGTTAAGTCCATCGTACCGTCACGTTGATTGATATATTCTCGACATGCAGTCCCTTAGGTTGCTGCTCGAGTAGCCCCGCATCTGTTATGTCTCTGATCCCTTCGCAGGCTGGACAAGACGTCTTCAAGTAATCTTCTTAGATTGGAATATCCATATTACCATCGAAAGATCAAGTGTTAGGTATTTTCATGGCGCTTTACTTAAGGTTAGGCTTAATTTGAAGCCCCGATGAGTCATAACCGTACCCTTCTAGGGTAGGATGACATCCAATGGTCTCTAGGCTTGCCGTCAAGACCCGAAGGTAGAAATATGTCATCAGTTCGCTTTTGCTTTGATGTTGTACCGATTCTTTGCTAAAGTAAGGTAGACATCTATATGACCTCTAGACCGTATATTGCCATCGAGGTCTGGAGCTTGGATTTTATCATCACTCCACTTTTTTCGACCCTTGAGTCCTTATTGAAGTCGCATCTACACCCTGCTGGAATGAGAAGAACGTGGAGATGATCTCTAGGCTGTAGATGTTGCTTTCGAGATCTAGAGTTATGAATATGTCGTCACTTCACTTTTATTTGATCCTTGGGTCCTTGTTGACATACTGCACCGAGATGGAACGTCGAGCTGGAGCTAGGATTTTTCCATAACTCCTCTTTTATTTGACACTTTGGTATTTAATGATGTTGCGTCTCCACCCTACTAGAATGAGAAGAACGCGGAGATAATCTCTAGGCTGTAGATGATGCCATCAAGATCTGGAGCTAGGAATATGCTGTCACTCCACTTTTGTTCAACCCTTGGGTCCTTATTGAAATCGCATCTGCACCGAGAAGGAACGTCGAGCTGGAGCTAGGATTTTTCCATTACTCCTCTTTTATTGACCCTTTGGTCTTTGATGACGTTGCGTCTGCACCCTACTGGAATGAGAAGAATGTGGAGATGATCTTTAAGCTATAAATGTTGTCATCGAGATCTACAGTTAGGAATATTCCGTCACTCCACTTTTTTCAACCCGTAGGTCCTTGTTGACGTCATATTTGCACAGAGAAGGAACGTCGAGCTGGAGCTAGGATTTTGCCATTACTCTGCTTTGATTTGACCCTTTGATCTTTGATGACGCCGCATTTGCATCCTGCTGGAATGAGAAGAACGTCGAGTTGATCTTTAGGTTGTAGATATTGCCATCGAGATCTGGAACTTCTTTTGACGAAGCATGGTGGGAAAATATGGTTCCCTTTCTTTTATTTGTGACCATGGATTGTATACAAGAGTCAGTATGGACCCACTTGATGTTAGTTGTATGTATGCCCTAGAGGCCATTGTTATACATGATTGTATATTACAATGGATGCTTGGACATATATAAGGAGGAGTTTCTTGCTCGAAATGATAGTATGTTATCTGATTGCTCTTTATCTTAACATGTAGACTTGTATTGTGATACTGTCTTTCTCTCACAAGTTGATAAAGCTCTTAGGATGTGTACTTGACTACCAGGACTATGGTGGAGATCATACTAATGGGGCCAGGGTAGTCCATAAGTTCATCCTTTAATTGTTCCTAGTCGAAGGTGTATCGAGACGGGGCATCGATATTCAAGAGTAGACTAGCATATACGCTTCTTGACCCATTTGATGGGCGATGGATGATCCCATATCCATTGGTGTTTGACATCAAAGATGGTATACGGGTGCTCAGTGGAGATTGGGTACACTGAACAGGACTCGCCGAGAACTCTTAGATGGTATTATACCTATCGTCAGATAGTAGTTCTCTGGTGACATTGGTACAGGTTAGTCGGTAGACCCGAGATCGTCATAGAGTCTTATGTGAAATGGTGGTTTTTAGGTACACTCCCGAGTCACATGGAGGCAATGAGCGATAGGAGGGGTTTCATCTCTCCCGGTATTGGGGGTTGATGTTGCGCTGTGCTCGATTGGTTATAACAGGAAGTCCCTGACCAGGGATGATACAGAGATTTACTGGTAAGTGTTATCAGTAGTTTCTCGACCCGTTATGAGCCTTACATCAGCACGACTTATTAAGTTATTGGGGTCTGACGTTGACCACCCCCAAGCTAGATATGGGACATATCAGACGAAGAGACCAGACTGTATGATAGTATTACTTGTTGGATTCACAGGAGTATGGAAAAGCTTGCTTGTTGATCTTCTGATTGCTCAATACCCGAGTAGTCGTTACGTCCAGCCAGTACCGCTGACGGCTTGTGGGTGACTGATATGATCATCACCTACTGCCGGCGTATTGACGAGTCTTTAAAGTCTTATACAGAGGTTTCCTAACTCATGCGAAACGAAGTAGGGCACATATGTGATATGTGCGGGACCGAGATTAATACGTGTATGTGATACCGTATTCTAATCTCGCGATATAGGTTATATATGATATAACCGGATTGTGGAATCAAGTGTTGATTCAATGATATGTTATATGTATATGTGATATGCATATAAATGATATTAGTCGGTTATATACGATACAGCCGGGTTATTAAATCAAGTGTTGATTTAATAATTTAATGTATAATAATATATTTGATATATTAATATACATTAACTAATATTAGCTTACTTAAGAATTACTTTTCTCATTATACATTTAATATATATGTGATATATGTTAATGTATTTATTTTGTATCATGCTAGATGATATATTGTACTTGGGTGTATGAGACTTATACCATACTTAAGATAATGTGGGGTTTTAATTATTAAGGGAAAATTAAAATTAGGTGGAAATTTGTCATGGCTTGTGAAGCTTGTGGAAAGCTTGACTTGGTCCACTAATTTTGTTTTATTTTAGATATTTATTAACCTAACCATTATCTTTAGCCATGGTTAAGTCTCTACATGAGTTATATATGATATTTTCTCACCCATGGTTCAAGGGTTGATCACTAGATCATTTTTCTTCATCTCCTCCATTTGCTCTCTAGTTTTGAGTGAGAAAAGAAAAGAGAGTGAGAAAAATTATTCTAAAGTGAGCAAAATTCCTACTTCACCAATTTACACTAGACTAGCCATTTAGTATAGGTTTTTTGCTTCACTAATTCTCAATTAGTGAAGAGATAGTTTGAGTTAAAGATTCTTCGATGTAGATCATTTTCGGCCTCGAAGATCCTTGAGCAAGCCCGTTCCTTTCACCTAGTGGAGCCAAAGGAGAGTCCGGGAGACCACTACTTGGAGCAAAGAGACTACTACACGGAGCTTTAGAAGTGAAGGACCAGTCTACAAAGGTTGTATTCCTTGTTCACCTAGAGTAAAGTTGTTTACTTACTTAGTTTTAACCCTAATTCTCTAGTTAGATACTCATTCCGGGTTGCTTAACACTCTAGCTTTTTTAAAATTGCATGCTAGATATAGAAAACATGGTGAGGATGCTAAAGAACCCTTTACTTGCAGGGCAGAAATTTTTTATTTTTTTATTTATTTTTTATTTCTGCGATGCTCTATCTTTTTAGCTTTTCATATCATGAAAGTCGCGACTGCCCAATCATTTCGGCTATTTATCACGGTGCCAAATCATTTCGGCTATATTTTTCTTATTTTTGACTCGCTGTTTTTTATTGCGAGCTGCCCCATCATTTCGACTATTATGCATATATATTTTTTATGACTTGCTAATTTTTATTTTGAGATGCCATATTATTTCGGCTATTTCATACGCTTTTTTTGCGACTCGCTGAGTTTTTTTACGAATCAAGAACTTGGGATCTGATATCAATCTTGGTATCAGTATCGCTGCAATTGGAATATTGCCAGGAGATAATCATCATAAGCCTTGCGAGGACTTAAAGTTTGACACATGTTTAGGCATCAGCATCGCTACAACTAGTTTATTGCCATGAGCAAATCATCATTTGCCCCTGTTGATTTGAACAAAGGTGGCTTAGCAAACAGGGTTAGAATCCTGTCGACTAAGGCTTTTGATTTTATAAGCTATAAGGGTCTCATAAAAGTATTTCTCTCTACGAGTCGAGAGGGTCTCGTAGGTGTATTTTCTCCTCAGGAATCGTGAGGATTCCTAAGTGGTATTTTCCCTTGCAAGTAGGAAGGATCTTACCAAAGAGTTTTCTCCTTGTAAGTCGAAATGACATACAAGTGTTGTTCACCATATGGGGATATTTCTTGCCATCGGTGGAACTTTATGGGAATATATTTTGTTCGTCCCTGTAGATCGTATACAAGAGTCAATATCGAACTACTTGTAGAGCAAGTTAGGGGATATGACGGCTTAAGAATAGATTTAGACCCCTGTAATCTAAGACTTTTGAATTTTATGAGCCATGAGGGTCTCATAGGGGGAATTCTTCTTACGAACCTGAGGATCTCACAAGTGTAATTTCTCCATAGAAATCATATGGACTCCTAAGTGTGTTGATCTTTTGTGAGTCATAAGGAACTCATACAGGTATTTTCTCCTCACAAGGTCGAGGAGACCCTGCAAGTGAACGCAATTTTTTATTTTATGAGATTGCACCATTTCGGCTTTTCACAAACCCGACGGCAATTTTGCTGTTTTTACTCACGACGCCCTTTCGGGTATTCATCCATGCCCATTTCGCTTGTGGACATACCGTTTTTTTATTTTTAATGAGATTGCACCCTTTCGAGTTTCCACAAACTCGCTGGCAGTCCTGCTGTTTTTACTCACGGTGCCCTTTCGGGTTTTCATATGTGCCTATTTCGCTTGTGAACACACCCTTTTTTTGCGAACGGTGGAACTCTTGAAAGTAGCTTCACCGCAGGTGACCCATCTATTTGTCGGTGGGACTTGTGGTGGCTTCATCGCTGGAGTAACTGTGTAGCCGGTGGGACTTAAGTTGCAATTTTCACCGATGGGACTTCAATTGCAATGTCGATCCTAAAGAGCATATTGGTTTAGGGACATTGTGGTCCATTATCGCCGTGTTTGGGGTGACACTCTAGTTTAGGGATGTTTCGGTCCATTATTTGTTTAGGGACATTTCAGTCCAACATCCCCGTGTTCGGGGCGACGTGCTAGTTTAGGGACATTTCGGTCTATTATTAGTTTAGGGACATTTCGGTCCATTATCGCCGTGTTTGGGGCGACGCGCTAGATTAAGGACGTTCCGGTCCATTATCGCCGTGTTTGGGGCGACGCGATAGTTTAGAAACGTTCCGGTCCATCATTTACCATTTGATCGGGGGGTTGCATAACACATTCCTTCCGACGCTTGCTTGCGGAGACGCTGATGTATGCCCTTTGTATGCACGGTCATTTCACGCCTTAGGCTATCTCCACCCTCTTGGACCGTTTCTTTCATGATCGTGCCAATCGGGTTGTTTTTGTGGGAAATACCGAGCATTTTACACGGCACCCGCCCCCTGCTCATCAATGTCACTTTCTAACGCTGACGAAGGAACGAGATATTTCGGAGCTCTGACATAAGAGCATCTCCATCTCGTCAAAGGTATTCATGGAGTCATTTCGGAGTTCTGCATACCATTCAAACGTAATGCCCGCCAGACTGCTGAAGAATTATCGGAGGAGCAGTATATCATTTCCTCCAGTGTTACCGCATATGGATTTAAATCTCGCGATGTTCTGGCGAGGATTCCTGGTTCCTGTATACATGTGGAACGTCGGAAGTATGTATTCTAGCAGGTACTATGTTTGATCGTACCATTCCAGATACGGTCTACCAGTCTTGATCGACATATTTGCTGCTTCATTGGCATAGTGATCTTTGACTTGCTGAGCGATATATGCATCCAACTTTGCTTTTGGAATTATTTCCTCCTAAGTCGTTGGTGAGGATGCAGAGTATTTGAAATGTCACCCTTGTATTTAAGAGTGACTATCGATGGTTTATCTACCAGTGGTTCTGAATTTACCATCATTCCAGCCATATTCGGGATCAGAAGGGCCATCTGGTTCATTTTAATGGGCATCGCTTCCACTTCTTCATCTCTCTTCTTAAGAGCGCGCTTCAGGAAATCAATATCCTACTCTTTTTTTCCTTGGGATTTTCCTTAGGAAGTAGAATATCGAGTGTTGCCGCCGTAGTAAGTGTAACATTTCAGGAAATATAAAATATTATTTTTGGAATTTAATATTAAAATAATATTTTTCCCGAAAACTGCCCGATTTGCGAAATTGGGGTTTTTGGAAAAAGGATATAAATATATACCAATAATTATGAAATAAATAGAAATTAAAATTATTTATTCATTTAAATATATAATTAAAGGATTTGGCATTTTTAAAATTTATTATATGCAATTTTGATAAAAACCCGATTAGAGCACTACTAATCGCGATTAAGCCAAATCCGCGTTTTTACAGTTTCCATGGTTAGTGCACCATGACATGTTTCATTTTGTTACATGTTTCATTTCATTTGGGCTATATATTATGGTTTATTGGTAGAGAGAAAAGAAAAAGGAAAAGTCAAAGGGGACATAATGATTAGGTTAGGTAGATTATGTGTGTGAGAGAGAGTGTGATTATGTGAGAGAGAGGGAGGGGGCTGCTGCCACTTTGAATCCCCCAACTTTTTTTTCATCTTCCTCTTCATCTCCTCAACCCCACAACCCTTCCCTTCCATCCCTAGATCCATCTCCTAACAATCCCCAAAACCCTACATATCCTTCACAAAAATTAATCCCCTCTTCAACCTCTATACATGGGACCAAGAAATTTCAGTTTTTGATGATCTTGGGGATTCATGGGTGCTATATGAGGTAATCCCTTCACCAATTGGGTGGTTTTTCATTTACTTTAGTATTCATATGTGTTTAGATGTGATATTGTGAAGATTAGTGAACATTGGGAAACCCTAGAAAAGGGTTGAGTGTTTATTGAAATTGGTGATGTGTTGTGGCTGTTAACTAGACTTGGGTGCTGTTTAAGGACCTGGACCAGAGCTTAGAAACCCAAAACACGGATTTAGAAACCCCGACATCTGATAAATGTGTGATTTTAGAGGGTATTTTGGAATCTGGAGCAACCCGGGGACACTAGAAATAATTTTGTGAGCACAGTGACCCATGCAGGCACCCAGGAAGCTACTATAGAGACCCGAGACCCCAACTCCACCAAATGGTCACAGATTTATCCATTCTGGCCGCAATTTGCGGCCAGAGCAGGGAAATAAGGTCCCAGATTTGGTCCATGGCTCTTTTTGCACTAAATTAGACCCCTCCTATATGCAGTTTTGGCTAATTGTCACCTGGGGAAAATCTGGGAGCATTTTGGTGTGTTTTAGGGTATGTTTTCCGTATTTTGAAATGCAATTTCTTGACATTTGGTTGTTGGATGTTTGTACATCGACAACAGGGGTTGTTTGATTGTTTTTGCACGTGTAGGCCATATGTTCTAACCTATGAGCGCACCGTGCGCCATATCGGTTTTCCGGATTCGATTTTAATACGCATTGCGACTGTTGATTATTGTAGGTACCTTCGCGTGGATTCCGAGACGATGGAGCATGGCGTCATCGACTTCGGCAAGCAAGAAGCAAGGTGAGTGGATCTATATCCACGGGGGAAGTCGGGTGGATGGCGTATAGCACCCCCGCAATGTATTGATGGAAAACTGATTATAGAATATGGCTAGGAAAACATAGATTAGGAAACTAGAGTTAGAATGAAGATAGCTATGAAACCATATTAGAAACTAGAGGATAGTTAGGAGTGTTATGTTATGACTATCATAGGATTGCGTTTAGCGATATTGTCGTTTAGGGTACTGTAGGATTAGATAGTCGATGTAGATGCGTCATCCCATACCTTTTTCTAAACCGAAGAATCATATGTACCTTTTAAATATGTACCTTGAGGGATGTGATGGATTTTCAAATGATATCTTTTCCTTAAAACACCGTAACCCCTATTTTCAAAACTACGATTCGCTTCTTTTAAAATCTGCTTGTATGGTTCGGGTGTGTATGCTAGATTAGATACCTATACTTATAGTAGAGATAGAAGGTTTAGGTAAACTCGGCTTGATATGAGTTATAAATGCGATGAAAAGAATATAAGACGGATATGATGATATGTTGGTATATGGATGCGAGTCGATCGAGATGATTTATACCCTGCCGGTCTCCTGATATGAGATTATTGCGGATGTGGACCGGGACATAGGTACCTAGATATATATCCATATACAGAATGTTATGAATCATGGATGATAGGCCGTATGTGATATTAGGCCGTACCCTCATTTATCGTATAGGATGTTAGGATCCTTATTAGCTTAATGCTGCCGCACGATGATTTTCCGTGCGTGATGAGTTTAACTTGATGTTGATCCATACCCTTGACTAGAGGATGCCGTACGATGGATTATACCGTGCGTGATGCTGTGAGGCTAGGTGCCGATTGATAGATTCACCGACTCAGACTTATGATAGTTACGTATACCTTATAGCTTTTAGCTGATGATTTACCTTGTGCTGCATTCATGATATTATTATTGCATCGCATATACCTGTGATAGTACACCTGCACCATTATCGATGATGCGTATGTCACACGTACACAGTTTATAGGCTCACACACTTCATCATCGATAATTACCATGTCACTACACAGTAGGATTGCTACATCATGTTATACTCTTCGCATAACCTGCTTGCACATATACATTGATACATTCATACTTGCGGATATACACATTTGTATATCCATATTTGTGCACATATACATTGATACATTCATACTTGCGGATATACACATTTGTATATCCATATTCGTGCACATATACATTGATACATTCATACTTGCGGATATACACATTTGTATATCCATATTCGTGCACATATACATTGATACATTCATACTTGCGGATATACACATTTGTATATCCATATTCGTGCACATATACATTGATACATTCATATCAGTGCATACATATATTGATACATTTATACTTGCGGATATACATATTTGTATATCCATATTTGTGCACACATACATTGGTACATCTATACTTGCGCATATACATATTGTACCTACATAGATAACTGGTGTTATTGTAAAATTGGGAACCTCATGTTATATTTTAAAAACTGGAATCATTTTAAAAGAGCGGTTTTCCCTTAATATGTCATATCACTATTCTGCGTTGCATGATACACGATATGCTTGCATTTCTATTATATGTCGCACATATCATGCTCTATTATTGTACGCATTGAGATATGTTGTTTTCATGAGATTTCTGGATTTGAGAACCATGGACATTTTAAAAGAGATTATGTGTTGTTTCAAAAACCCGGTTTCTCTTGATATGATATTTCAGTGCGTCCACCATGTGTTTTCTCGGTTCTAAGAGCGACATGTGAAACCCGATTCGAGGAGGCGGATGAGGCCGATTGCGGGTACATGGTGGACCCGGTATGGTACCCCGGGGCAAGAACAGATCGCTGTGTAGTAGACGGTAAGCCTGGCAGAGGGACTACTACCTACCGGTGATAGTATTTGGGCTCGGCGAATATCCGAAGGATACTGACCGGAGATGATAGAGGCCGATTTGGACTGACGGAGCCCGTGGGCCGATCTAGACTGACGGAGCCCGATATATGAGGATTTACGTGCCGATGCCGGGCACTATTTTCATGATGTTTTCGAGTGTCGATGCTAGGCACTCAGGTTCCATGATTTTGATGTGTCGAGAGGGACACCGTTGATATACATATCCTCATACTTTCATGCACACTCCTTTATAATATTTACGTGCATACAGACATTGATTATATGAGTGGACGGGATCCATATGCTTACATACATTGATTATATGAGTGGACGGGATCCACATGCATACATACATTGATTATATGAGTGGACTAGATCCACATACATACATACTTACACCGATTCTACTATTGGAGATTATGTACATGCTTATAGACATTGATTTGTGGGTGGACGAGATCCACATATCTGCATGCATTAATTATTATTGTTGGATGTTATCCACATGCATATAGGTATTGACCACCTTGTTGGCACATATATAGATCCGGTCACCCTAGATATCATAGTATTATCTTTATGATATAGTTGACCTAGGAGTCGTTGTTTATTCGATTTCTATCTGTTGATATTTTTCTACTTACGAGTTGGCAACTCACCCCGTTGTGCCACAGTTCTTGCAGGTTGACCGCTTGGATCAGTAGCGACTTCGCTGGCACACAGTTGCATTCGGGTGTTTTGCATTGGTAGGTGGGACACTTGTATCGTACCCACTATTGTATCTATATTCTTATTGTATCTAGTTAACTCCATCAATCAATCAAAAGTTGTAAATTGTATAAGTGATGAGACTTAGTGAGACTTGTAGTTGCGAGATTTGAGCGATGGGTTTTATATTCACTTTTGGGGTTATATCTTGCTCATTTCTTTATCTTTTTGTGGTGAACTTCGCCGTTGGGCGTCGTATACTTATTTTTACTGTATTGCGTGGTTGTGATCCGCCGTTTGGCGAAGAGCTACCTCCCGCTTAGTGATGCCATTATCATTATTATGTATTTGTGGTTTTGGATCAAAATATACAAAGGAGGTGCTGCCAAATTTTTTAAAAGACGAAACATGTTTTCAAACTAGTAAACTTCACTTGCATCATTCATGTTTCTTTTCTATGCATTAAGAAAACTTGATTTCATTATACTTTTATTTCAAAACCTCACCTCCTTTCTTTTTCTTAAAAGGTTTAGATTTCTGGGTTTCAGCTTACTTGAATTCCGTTACGCCTTTAGACGTTGCGTGATTCAAGTGCTGGTCACGAGCTAATATTTCGGGTCGTGACAGCAAGCCTCTTCTGCAAATTTTCAAGTTGCAGTTGAGCTTTTGTCGGAGACTGAGTATGCGGTCCGTGACTAGTAGAAACAATATTTTCCTCTTTAGAATTCACCACATGGACTGTGTGAACTATCATGCCCCCAAGCTTGAGGTGTTTGGAATCTTGACCCTTGGAGTTTGCCTCGGGCGTTTAGACTTTTTTGGGCCTTTCTTTTTTTTGAGAAGCCGCTTTGGCTTTAGGAGGAACCATCGTAGCAGGAACCATATTGGGATAGGTCCTCTTGTATTTGGAAAGAGAGCATTCAAAATTTGGCTGACGCTTAGAGGAAGAGCCGCAGATAACGACTGAGTCCTTCACCTACTTCCAGACCTTAATAGATGAGGAAAGTTCTTTTAGGGAGCGAACTGGTTCCTGCTCTCCTTAGATCACCATGGGTTGCAGAAACTTTTTCAATATTACGATAGGGAAATTTTGTCTGACCCTTCGCAGCAGCTCAAAACTGTTCCCGGTTGGAACAATAGTTTTCGCCATCGGAGTTGAAGCAGGTGGAGCCAACACAGACGGAGAACTGCCCCCAGCTTGTCTTATTTGCTGAGCTTACCCCCTGTTTTCTTTAAGAGCTTGACTATTCTACCCCCTGTGTTGACCTTGGTCTTCGACAAGAGCCAGTTGCATGAATACCAATGTTGTCGGCAGGGATGAAGCTTGTAGAGCCAATCCATGGATGACAGACTTCTTCTGAGCTTCTACCTTCGGCGTTGAGGCACCGAGAGTAAGAGATGGGAGCATAGACCCAAAGATAAGCCCATTGATTTCTTGAAGAGCCGGATTGCAGAGATTTGATACTGCAAGTGGCCCATATTTGACTCCACTAGATGTGATAAAGCCTGAGTTGCGGTGAGTGGAAGCAAACGCCATTCTAGAAAGAGACGAAATGCCAGCTTCAGTATCTTATCACCTAAGGGCAGCTACAAATATATATATCGCGATTATTTGATCACGGAAAAACACGACACACAAACCGTGGAGTGGAAAGAGGAAGGGGTCTCACCGGGCATGCCAGAATCTGTTTACCGCCAAAAACAAAGACGAACTGGGATGGATCGTATTGCTTGAATTTAGGGGAAGATGCTATTTGAACATATCCATCCATCTCTCCGAAAATACCAAGCTGATTTATGGCACCGTATATCGGAGGTTTGGATAAATGTGACCGATGTAACAGACTTTATCAGATTCCCCCTCATTTGTGAAGGGTTTTTTTTATTGTGGGGATGCTCTTCCCTGTAGGTACAACCCCTACAGTTAATTACGTTATCACGTTGCGATAACAACTTTCTCCTTCTCTGGTAGGTCACTTCGTGTCGTGTTGTGTTTTATTTGTCTTGGTTGCTCGTGGATTGTATATGGAGACTAACTTATGTCGTCGCCCGTAAGACGCGGATTAATCCAAATCCATATATTAGATTTGGGGTTTTGAACTTAGGACGCGGATCACATATAAATGAGATCCATCAGTTCATTTTAATCTAAGGATCGTTCGTCATATATGAGACTAAGATCCACTTAGAAACAATGAACATACGGGCTCAACTGATCATTAGATCATATATGAATAGCCCATGGATATTATATGGTAGTCAAAATGGAGACAGTCTGCAGAGCAAAACATATTAGTTTAAGGACATTTTGGTCCATCATTTCCATGTTTAGGAAGAATATTAGTTTAAGAACATTTCGAACCAACATTTCCGTATTTGGGGACGAATATTAGTTTAAGGACATTTCGGTCCAACATTCCCGTATTTGGAGATGAATATTAGTATAAGGACATTTCGGTCTAACATTCCCGTGTTTGAGACAAAGGAAGAGAAGTTGTTGGTTGTTGGGACCCGCCACCTCTCTGAAGACGTTGAGAAATTACAACGACATATATTAGAGATGTGGAAAGATGTACCCTTGAACCAAATCCCGTATTTGAAGGAAAAGATCATGGTGGATCTAAGAATTGTTAGTCTTATATGAGACTAAAATTAACTTAGAAAATATGGGATGAAGATCATTAGTCATATATGGGACTAAGATCGGCTTGGATATCATTGATGAAAGATCATTAGTCGTATATGGAACTAAGATCAAAGAAGAAGTTTAAGCTTCACAAACTTAACTAATTTGGGCTCAATCTTGGCCTTTTTCCCTCATTCAACAGTGCTAAATACTTAGTCTTTTGGCTATGGATATGATATCTAACTACTGCTCTGGGTCTCACGTGTGTATCACGGGAGGTGCTCAAACTTGGGCGTTGCCCGATCAGTGCTAAGCACTTTTGTTCAGCGCTCACCTGCTATCACATGAGGCGCTGCTCCTTTTTCCCGCTCACGTGTTGCCACATGATAAGCTATGTTTTTTGAGCGCTCACATATGTTTCACATGAGGCGCCGAGTTTTTTAGCACTCGCGTGTGTTTCACGTGAGACACTGAGTTTTTGAGCACTCGCCGGTGTTTCACGTGATGCGCTTTCTTTAAGGTTTCTTTTGAGTGCTCAATTGATTTTCATGTGAGCTGCTTTTTTATATGCTCGTGTGCCTTACATGTGAGGCGCTTTTGTTTGATTTTCCCCTTAGCGCTCACATGGATATCACGTGTGGCGCTGAGTTCTTAGAGATTTAATCTCTGTTGATGTTTTTAGAGAAATTAAATCTCTATTAATGGTATTTTGACCGTTAACGATCACTAAATACCATTGTTTTGAGGATCTGGGATCAGGTTCTTTAAAAACTAATTTCTTGTTTTATGAGGGAACTAAGTTTCTGGAGTATTATAGACTCCATCTTCTTCATGTCCTTCCTTCCATTGTTCTCCCTTGAATCTTTGGTTCTCAAGAACAAGATCTTCCCGATGAGAATTAAATTCTCAACTTGTGGGAAATTTGTCTTGTGAATCTCAGATCCAGAGAAAGAACTAAGTTCTTTTAAAGGGTTAAACCCTTAGATATGATATGATAGGTAAAAGAGATGTTTTAATCTCTTTACTTTCTTTACCTAGGATTTTGAGGAGGAAGTCCTTTCTTCTTCGAAGAGAATTAAATTCTCTGTTTTTTGTGGAAGGTTTAGATAACCTTCTGTATTTTTTACAGAAGCTTATGGTGGGGTCTCCTCTCTTTGAGATTTAATCTCCTTGCTCCTATTTTTAAGTGAAGAGAAAAATCACTCTGTTGGAGGAAATCTCTCATTGAGAGATCATGATTGATTTCATAATCGATCAAATTGATCTTAAAGATCAACCGGTAAATTTTATTCACCGTTAGATTTTTAATCTAAAGGCTCTCTGTTTAACAGAGAAGATTAACAAGATATTTTCTAAACCATAGAATTTAATTCTATCATATGAATATCTTGTTAGGAATTAGAATTTAATTCTATCATATGAATATCTTGTTAGAAAGATATTTTCCTAACCATAGAATTTAATTCTGTTTAATAGAGAAGATCTTTTTTGTTGTAGAAAGATCATGGAAGTATTTCCCACATTGAATTTAATTCTATCAGCTGGTTTAATTGGTGATATTTTATCACCATTGGATTTTAAACCCAAAGATTCTCTGTTAGAGAAAAATCTTTCCATATTAGAAAAATCAAGAAAAATATTCCCCAAATAGAATTTAATTCTATCACATAGAATTTAATTCTATCAGTTGAGAGCGTTTTGAATTGGAGCGCTTACGTGCCATCACGTGAGCGCTGCCATATACATATATGGTAGCGGCACTCACGTGCTTTGCATGTGAGCGCTGCCGAAAGAATGTGGTAAAGGAACTCACATGTTTAACACATGGGTGCTCACGTGTTTAACACGTGGGGGCCATCATGGGATTTAATCCTATCTGAAACCAGTAAGCATGTGAGTGCTCACGTGTTTAACACGTGGGCGATACTAAAGAACTTAATCCTATCTGCGGTAGGTACTCGCGTGCTTTACACGTGAGTGCTCACATGCTTTGCATGTGGGGGCTGTCATAGGATTTCTATCTGAAGCCGCTACTCACATGTTTTGCATGTGAGTGATCACATGTTTAACATGTAAAGGCTGCCCTCTATTTTTATTAAAGGAACAACAGGTTTTAAGCCAAAAAAATTTGAGGGAACAAATACCCCCACTACTTTGCCCACGTAGGTATGCACATAGGTTAAGTGGTGCAAAATTATGCATCACCATAGAATTGATGGCTCAGGAGATTGGTTTAGGTCTCTATCGCCTAAGGATTTGTCCATCTTTATGAGCCGTAAGGGTCTCAATACGGTTTTTCTCTCTATGAGTCGTGAGGATCCCATAGATGTATATTCTCCCTAGAAATAGCGAGGGTTCCTAAGTGTCCATCGCCACCGTGTGTCGTAAGGGTCTCACTTGGGTATTTTTTCCTTACGAGTCATAAGGACCCGTAAATGACTTCTTCATTTCATTGGCATACAACTTTGATGAATGTGGCTCGTGGATAGTAAACAAGAGTCGGTATTGACCTCCTTGTAGGACGGCGATGGCTTAAGGAACAGGTTTAGATCTGTCGCCTAAGGCTTTTCAACTTTATAAGCCGTGAGGGTCTCATAAAGATGTTTCTCTCTGCGAGTCGAGAGGATCTCGTAGGTGTATTTTCTCTTTAGAAGTCGTGAGGACTCCTAAGTGTGTTTTCTCTTGAGAGTCGTAAGGATCTCATAAGAGTATTTTCCCCTCACGGGTCGAAAGGACCCGTAAGTGGCTTCTTCTCCTCATTGGATGCAATTTTATCGAATGTGGTTCATGAATAGTATACAAGACTCGGTATTGACCTCCTGGTAGGGCAAAAGTTCTTAGGAAATAGTTTGATATCCCCGACGCTTAAGGCTTTTCACTTTCATGAGCTGTAAGGGTCTCGAGAAGGATTTGTTTCTACGAATCGAGGGGATCTCGCAGATGTATTCAAACGTGAAATATAGATAACCCTTTTCTCTTATGATAGGGGTCCGTTAGGTTTTTGGTACTAAGTTAAGTACATCGTACCGTTGCGTTAGCTGATATATTCTTGACATGCAGTCCCTTAGGATGCTGCTCGAGTAGCCCCGCGTCTGTCGTGTCTCTGATCTCTTCTGAGGCTGGACAAGACACCTTCAAGTAATCTTCTTAGGTTGTAATATCCGTATTACCATCGGAAGATCAATTGTTAGGTATTGTCGTGGCACTTTACTTGAGGTTAGGCTTAATTTGAAGCCCCGATGAGTCATAACCGCACCCTTCTGGGGTGAGATGTCATCCAATGGTCTCTGGGCATGCTGTCAAGACCCGAAACTAGGAATATGCCGTCACTTCGATTTTGCTTTGATGTCGTACCGATTCTTTGGTAAAGTAAGGTAGACATCTGTATGACCTCCAGACCATATATATTGCCATCGAGGTCTGAAGCTTAGATATTGCCGTCACTCCACTTTTGTTCGACCCTTGGATCCTTATTGATGTCGCATCTGCACTCTGCTGGAATAATAAGAACGTGGATATGATCTCTAGGCTGTAGATGTTGCCATCGAGATATGGAGTTAGGAATATGTCGTCACTCTACTTTTGTTTGACCCTTGGTGTCACGCCCCGCTTCTCAGTATATGGGTGGAGGACGCGACTAGGCCGCTACGTATTTACTCAGAAGTAAACACGCTAAGCGTATCTAAGTAATATAAAAGAAAATGTACACAAGAGACAAGATGTAAATGAACAGCAACTTTATTTATTAAACATTCTTTTTACAATACAACTGAAAAGTAAATACATAGAAAGAAAGCAATGCCTAAACAGTGGCATAACAAAAATGGAAATACTGAAATGAAATGTACAAGTAATTAGAGCTCCGGGTCGAAGGCTAGCTGATCCAAGTCCTCGATGGTGGGATCGATCTCCTGAAGGTCCGAATCACCAAACGACATTCCAAAGAAAAGAAAGAGAATGTCGTCAGCGAACAAATCGCTCGATAAGTCCCGTAAATAGACAAGAATGGAATAGACGGATTAGAGAGTGTATTGTTATAATGTTGTATTTAGTGTTAACGCTATTGTTTGTAGCTTGGTACAGAAGAATGCCAGTGTATACGAGAGGAGTCCCACTATTCCGGAGACTAGGGTATACGGAGCACAAGGAACCGTTCAGCCATGGTACAACGTCAATGGATACAGGTTAGGTGTATTATGATTACAGTCTCGTGCCACTTTTAACACCTTCCGTACCAGTTTACCCCTTATAAATCCTGCGATGTCTTGATTGTACTGTCGTATTATTTGTATTGTATATTGAATATAGACGGATGACTTGCTGAAACCATGATATCAGTAATGGAACGAATATAATAGATGATCATGTAAATAGAATATATCTATGGTTCGGTTCGGTCAATATAGATTGATTAGATTGAATAGCTGGATTCATAGATCCAGGTTGTATTGTAGTTTGATACTTGAATCATATTCAAGTCAGATTGATTATATTGAGACTCAGTCTGAGTCAGACGATTAGAAAAGAAATTGAAGTCCTGAATTATGTTTTGGTGCTATCGGTAACTGCTGCACATGGATGGCAGGATTTGTGTCTTTTTCAAAGACAATTACCGTGTTAATAACACCGTTTGTTAAGTTGTCTAACTTAAATAGGCTACCACCCATATCTCCGGCTCTCTGAGACTCAAGAGACTAGTCCCGCTTAAACCTATGTTTACTAGGGTCCTTATTGTAATTTAGTATAACTTGAGGGGTTTTTATGTAAAATAGTTTTCTTATACTTTCAAAATATACCTCAAGTATTTAATTATCATCTTTAGAGTTTTCATAGATATTTCTTTTATTTAATGTGAAATTTCTAGTGAATATGACCTAGTTTTTAAGTATAAGGTATTTATTTGAAATATTGGAATTGCATGGTATTTTCTTTTAAATGGAATGATTTCTTGAATTTTGGAAATATGGAATATTATAAATATTAAAAATAGATATTTTAATATTAATTACATATATATTTATTTATTAAAAATATAAGTTTTATTTATAATAGAAATCACAATTTCTAAAGAAAAATGTTTTAAAAAATCTTTTGAGGTCGTATGCTCCTTGCGGAGGTCTGCATCTCACTCTACTAGGCTCAAGAAGTGCGATAATCCGCACCATACCGAACGGGTTTCCCAAAATGGGTTGTATAGGCGCAATTGCAAAGATTTGTTAAATACACTTCTTATAGAAAAAAAGGTTTTATAAGTTGAAGGTAGTTATATGTAAAGTCGTATTTTCCCAAATCTATATTTCCAAATCCCATCGTGCTATGTTATATATGTGTGTTGTGAGGAGGTAGGTCATTATCTCATAAGTTTTCTAAGGTAATACGGTTTAAAAAGTTTAAGCATGTCGAAATGAAACATGAAGGTATTTTAATGTAAAAGTGGAATAAAACTTGCTACGATTATTATTTTGATGTCAAAATTGGTTTATTGCCATTTTTAATGTTTAATGGTCATGACATAAGAGTTTGGTATTATTTTGTTTAAGAAAAATAGAACTTTTTAAGGAAAAACCAAATCGGGAGTCGGATTAACTCCGGTTCCAACGGATTTTAGTTTTGAATGTTTTTAGAATAGAGAAGGGAAGAAGAAGTAGAGAATTACTGGATGATTGGCTAGAGGAGAGAATGAGGAAGAGGTGGGAGTTTCCGGTGCGTCATTTCATCGCCGGAAACTCCTTGAGTTGTCGCCGGAATTTCGTCGAAGTTTCGCCCTTTGCTAACTCCACTTGCACACAAAACGATCTTGGAATTTTCTTGAGAGTTTTTGTAGGAAATTTCAGTGTGAAGGGGTGTAAAAATAGAGTGGGTATTTATAGGACAAATTAGTGTTTGTGGTGTGACAAAAATGCACTTAAATTTGCATTAAAATTGTGATTAAAGGGGTTTTAATATTCTCTGTAAATGGGCAGAAAATAAACAATACTGGGATTATGGGGAGAGTCCAAGAGTCGCTAGGATTTAGAAAAATTAGGGTTTGGTCCTAGTTAGATCGGCGCTGCCGGCCCGAGTCGCCATCTCGCCGGCCTGAGTCATGAGTTGGGGGCTCGTATTGGGGCCACGTGTCGGGGTTGGTTGATATACTGCAGTGTACTCGTTTGTTTTATGTGTGACTCTTCAGTTTACGTGTTGTGCTCGTGTAGACTCTTGGGCTTCTAAAAGATTAAAATAATTTTAAATAAAAAGATATTGTGGCTGATGGGATTTGAACTCTGGTGCTTTGGTTCAGCAGTGCAAGGCCTTACCAGTAAGCTACAAGCTCTTACTTGCTGTTTGATCAGTCGAAAATATTGTATATTTTAGCCGATAATTTCCTTAACATTTGCATACATTTAGAAGTGTTCGGCATTCATATTCTACATATTAGCAAATCTGTCACAAAATATGAGATTGCATGTATTAGACTTTTAAACCGACACTTTAAGGGAAATTAACCGCATTTCATGGCATCGCATCATTTCTGTATTTGCGCAACACTTGTTTCGAAGTCTGTGCAGGAAATTCCAGAAACCGAGCCAAATTGTCAAAAGTGCTGATCAAAATTACACCAAATCTAAGTCTGGTGATCTGGCAGTAAAATTCCAGAAATTTATTCAAGGCCAATGGGCGCTTCCCACCGCGGATCCGTGGCATGATGACGTCAGCAGAGAAGCAGATTTTCCCCATGTGCTTATTTCTAACGGCAAAGCTTCCAGAACTCTCCAGAAACTCCACGTGGCTTCATCTAGAAGGCTCGGCCTAACAACCTAGTTCTAGAAGCCTCCCTCCAACTAACTTCTTCTAGAAGCCTCCTTATAACAACCTTCTTCTAGAAGCCTCCTTGTAACAACCTCATTCTAGAATATTCCTTCCAACAAACTTTTTCTAGAAGATTCTTTCTAACAACCTCATTTTGGAGGGAAAATTCAAATTCAAATGAGGTAGTTCATTTTGGAGGGAAAAGTTGTTCATTTTGGAGGGAAAATTCAAATTCAAATGAGGTAGTTCATTTTGGAGGGAAAAGTTGTTCATTTTGGAGGGAAAATTCAAATTCAAATGAGGTAGTTCATTTTGGAGGGAAATTCAAATTTCATTTAACAAACTTTTGGAGGGAAATTTGAATTTCCCTCAACAAACTTTTGGAGGGAAAGTTAGAATTTGAAATCATAGATCTAGGGTTAGTTATCTATAAATAGGAGCCTAAATCTAAAGGTTGAGGTTGTTCATCATTAGCTAGTTCATTAGTTAAATATTCTTTCCCTCTTTCATCATCTTCTTCCACAAGTCTAGTGACAAGGCTTGTGCGAAACCCTAACCCTAATTCCACTCCAAATCCAAGATCTTGAGTACCAAATCAAGCGAGAAGCCTTCAACCTTTTAGGAGCCGAGCCGATCTTCAATCGGGCAAGTGATCCAAGCCGATCCGCGATCCACGGAGACGAGCGAAGCCAAGTCGACGATCAAGTTCCTCCTCTTGTAGTTCTTGAGCGAATGTAACTAAATTGTTGATATAAATAAAAGGTGAAATTCTTGAATCTTGCTTTCTTTTAATTCTTGCATCATGATTAGATCTCAATTTGTAATTGTTGCTCTTGTTGTGATGTTCGAGTAAAACTCCGCTCGTTAAGGAGTCGAGACGATTATAGAATGATGATGTAACAAATTTAAATACTATTTTTAAGTCCTACGAGTTTTGTAAACCCTAGCAAGTTCAAGAATCGATGACCTAGTTTCGTAGCGATGCTTTCTTGATTGTGATCGCTCGAAATTAGGGATCAACGATCGTTTCTTGAATTTACTAGAGGCTAGAATGTGAATGACATCGACGAAAGAACAAGGGATAAGATGAAACCCTAGTTTCACAAGAAATCCCTAATTCTCATCGATGATCATCGATCTAGTATCAATTCATCGAAGGATAAGAATACGTAATTGTAAGATTACATCACATCTATAGATCCGATCGATTCCTACGAGCCTCATTTCGATTCTTGAGATTTGGTTTGGAAAAATCATCAAACTATCAATTCTTGATTCTATCTTTTAATGCTTTCTTAGATCTAGTTTTTCTCATTCTTGAACTTCAAATATAAATCTTGAATTGTTTGTTTTCTTTTCATTAAAGTTTCAATTCATCTAATTCAAAAGACGAACGATTACACTTTCCCTGTGGACGATCCGCACTCACATACTAACTACAATCCGACACCGTAGTTGATTGCGGTCAAATAATTTTTGGTTGTGATTTCTTTACAATTCCATACTACACATCGAGAATTCTTTTCAATCAATGGCTCCGTTGCCGGAGACTATTTGATTCGATATTTTAACACATCCGAAATCTATATCAATCAAATGGCGCCGCTGCCGGGGATAGTGCGCTAATAGTTCGTATTTTGAAATTTGAGTTGAACAATTTATTCCATTATATTTTTTAGATCTAAATTCGTGCAAACACTAATACGTGTGTTGTGATTTGTTGCGAGAAAATCTGGAATCATTGGAGCTGGAGAAAAAAATTTCTGAGCATTCCAGAGAGCTGTGTAGGTGAACAGGAGCTTGTACAGAAAATTTTGTACACTGATCCCAAAATTCCGCGGCGGAAGGGCGGCAATAGGCAGCATTTGCGGCGGAAGAGCCGCGGTTCCAGCTCTTCTCTGTGCCAATTTTTCTCTGTGAGACACTTACTTTCTTATCTCCTTCTTTCTCTGCTCCAACTAACACTTTACTACAGGATTCTTTGCAAATAAATCGCAGCGCCGCAAAGCAAAATAAATTTGTGCGTGTTTTTGATTCTTGTGGTTGTTGCATATTAATACGGAAATTTAAGGGGCACGACCAAATCCAAATTAGGTGGGGATTTCATTACCCTTCCTAGGCCCCGAAAATCGCAAAACTTGCATCCGCATTTGACCCTCATTAATTAAAAGAAATCTAGAGATGACTCTAAGGACCGTCGCACTCAATTAGGACAAGAGAAGGCCGTGGGTAATTCATTGCTTATCTGCGTTTTTCTGTGGTGCCTAAGACGAGTATGTCTAAGGCTAGTGGTTATTAATTAGGCCCACTGTAGTGGTGGTTCCTTCCCACTTACCTGGCACTTATCCGGCCACAAGGAGACAAAGAGGCAGTGGAGGATTGATCCTGCGACTTGTCTTTTGGCAGTTAGGAGCGGTCTAGAGCTTTGACCTAGGTGACCCCTAGATTTTAGGGTTTTTGCTTGTTGCATTTGTTTTGTTGCATCATTTTTTCAAAAATCCGTATCTTTTTCAAAACAAACACCACATTCATATCATTCCCCTAATTATAAATTCACGCTGCCACTTGTACTAACCCTTTTTAGTGCAAGATAGGCTGGACACGGGTGTCTAGTGCCCGTTAGTCCGCGTTTCTTTTATCGACCCTAAAGTCGGTATTTCTACACTTACCTTTCTTTTACCCACCACCACACCCACATCGATGGATCCACCTCCATCGAACTTCTTTTCCACTACTCTGCCGCCGTCCGTTGGTGCGCAGATTCCACCTCGCATCTCTCTCCAAGAGAGATGCTATCCAACACGAGGCCCACTTTCCACCTGTCTTTCCACACCTCCAGCCAACGGGGAAAATTTTCAAATAAAACCCCAATACATCAACCTTCTACCAAAATTTCACGGTCTCGAGTCTGAAGACGCATACGTGTTTATCACGAAATTTGAAAATGTATGCGCAATGATGGGTACTTCACAGCTTTCTGTGGATGCTTTACGTCTTCGTCTTCTCCCATTCACTTTGTGCGATTTAGCCGAGAAGTGGCTATATAACACTACCGCACATTCCATTTCAAATTGGGACGAATTCGTTAAAGCATTCCTTAAGAAATTCTACCCACATCAAAAGACAGCTCGAATCCGTAGCGAAATCTATCAATTCACCCAGCTTCCAAATGAAACATTTTCAAAATGTCTTGACCGCTTCAAGGATCTGTTAATCCAATGTCCACATCACGGCATCCCGATATGGGAATTGTGCCGAATCATTTATGAGGGCATTACTCCTTACACAAGACAGTCCCTTGAATCCATGTGTCAAGGCAACTTTATGACCAAAGATGATTGGGAAGCCTGGAAATTTCTAGAAGATTTCGCTGAAAAATCTTTACAGTGGGAGGGTGTGAGTCAATCGTCTAGGGATGGCAATGATATTTCCATAGAAATTAGAGCTGAAATTTCAGCTTTACACAAGAAATTTGACGCTATGGAAAACAAATTTTTAGCCGCTGCCCTAAGTCAAATATCACTCTCCAAAACTGTATGTGGTTGTTGTTCTGATCCGTCTCACTTGACGGAAGAATGTCCGTTTCAAGGTCATGAGCATACCAATGCATCATTTCAAAGACCTAGAAACGATCCATCTTCCTCCACATATGATCAGGGTTGGAGGAATAACCCTAACTTTGCTTGGAACCAATCACAATTTAAAAACACGGTTCCAACTCAAAACAATTTCCAAGGGGTCCCTTCACCACAACAACACCCACCACTTCAATTGAGTCAGCACCCCTTCCAAGCACAAAATTTCCAAAATCCGGCCAACACTTTTGCACCGTCTAGTCCTTTGCAATTGACCGGTACAGATAATATCTCTGCACTAGCACAAACCTTGGATACATTCATGAAACAATCCATCCAAGGGACGGCAAGTTTGCAATCTTCCGTCGAGAATGTAATGAAGATCATTATCTCTCAAAATGAGAACATCAAATCGATGGAAGAACAAATTGCACAACTAAAAGCCGAAATGAGTGCACGAGAGAAAGGGAAACTTCCAGCTCAACCTTTACCCAATTCTGGCTATTCACATGATGTGGATGCAATCACGTTGAGATCTGGAAGAGTGCTTGACCATCACCTTGGGGAAGAGTTTGATGATACTGATAAATCATTCAATGATACCCCGGCTGAGACCTTTCCACACACGCACACTTCTAATCCCAGTTCTTCTACCCTACCATCTTCTTCCGAGCCTATTCTTCATTTCCCAAAAGGCTCGCCATTACAGCCCACCTCTTTTACCCCTCCACGGACGATCCCCACTTCTATTCCGGGATCGGTTCCACACACACTTTCTTCTCCTATGATGGACCCAGCGCTTATTGCTAAAGCACCTTATCCTAATCGGTTAAGGGCTAACACACCGAGTCCACATATGGAGAAGATTATGAACATTTTTAAGCAAGTAAACACCAACATCCCTCTCCTAGATGCTATCCAACAAGTTCCGTCTTATGCGAAAACTCTTAAGAACTTGTGCACTAGGAAGAGGAAGAATCCAGTGTCTAAGAAGATTTTCATGGAAAAAACAATAGACACGGCTTTCCCCCAACAATTACCGAGGAAACGTAAGGATCCAGGATATCCTACTATTTCTGTTTCTATTGGGGAAAAACACATAAACCGTGCTCTATTAGATCTTGGCGCTAGTGTTAACTTGCTTCCTTACTCAGTCTATGAGCAATTAGGAATCGGAGAGTTAAAGCCAACCAATTGCACTCTCCAGATGGCTGACCGATCAATCACCAAACCTAGGGGTGAACTGGAGGATGTGTTAATAAAAATCGGTGAATTTATATTCCCGGTAGATTTTATTGTAATTGATACACAGCCTGTAGCGAACCCACGGAATCAAATTCCGGTGATTTTAGGTCGCCCCTTTTTGGCCACTTCCAATGCTATTATCAACTGTCGTAACGGTTCTATGACCCTATCTTTCGGGAATAGGTCAATAGAACTGAACATTTACAAGTTGGGAAGTGTACCCTCCGAACCTACTGCTCAGGTCTGTTCTGTCGACTTAATGGATGTCGACAGCAGCGAATTTGATGATCCTCCTGATATTAATCTAGACTCTTTTCATATGTTATTGTTTGACCCAACTATGTATCTTACACATACGGACTCTTCCACTGAGATGTCCGGGTCAACAATTAACACGGATTATGAAATGTTCTTAGAGTCTGAAGATCACCCCGCACTTTGTGATGACATTATTCACCGGGGTATGAATGGAACTTTTGAGGAGATCTTCGCTGATGAACTCGCATTTTTGAATGACACGGGTGTTGAGATGAATCATGTCCCACTCATTGAAATTGAACCTCCACCCCTCCTTCTGACTTGTAAAAAGAATGCGAGTAATCCATCACATTCACTGCTTCGTCTCTCCAAAATGAGACGCACATACATTCTCTCCCACCACTTACCTTTTCCCCACTTTTTCTTCCACCAACCCGAGCACTGCATTGATAAAATTTTCGAATGGTTGGTGTTGACATTCGGTCTTTGCAAAGCTTGGCATCGACCAATGATTTTTGACCCCCACTTGTGATTTTCAAAGTTTAACATTGCATAACTCAAGTTTGGGGGGTACATTTTTTCTGGCTCCTGAAAAGAAAATTTTTACAAAATTTTGAGCCAAAAATAAGTTTCGGGGAGGATCTTCACTTAAATATTTTGCCCCCACTAATAAATTCCTCCCAAGCTTACAGGTTTTTTCGAGATTTAGCTGATGGCAACAGTGAGGATACTGTTGAAAACAAGTTTGGGGGAGGTTTGTGCTTATTTTAGCATCATTTGCATATCATTTGCATAAGCACAAAACATTTTTTTTGAAAACCTATAAAAATTAAAAAAAATTCAAAACTATAAAAATATCTTTGTACATAAATAAGATAATAAAAGTTTAGATAGTGAAAAATTACATCCATGAGATTAGAAAAATTTAAGAAAACTAAGAAAATTAAAAGTTTTCTTATACGAACTAGTAATAAGTAGTTATGAGCCGTTGTCCCAAGGGTTAGTAAGATGAAAGACGTCACTAATCTGAGGATAAAAATAAGTCTGAAAAATAGTTTCTATTCTGGAAGCCAAACATTTTGAACGTTGCTACCCTGCTATTCGCACTTACACACGTCTTGAAGCCTGGGATAGTAGAGGATACCTTGAAATGCTCTTGTCTTAAAGCCAAAAGTATGAAAAAAAAATATGTTTTAAAGTGGTGAGAAAAATGGATACTGGTTTTGTTATCACCAAGGGCAAGAAAAATATATAGCAAAAGGGTGCTTCTTCACCTAGTGCCCCAAGGTCAACTGGTCTGGGAGTCACTGCTATGCCTGAGGTGGTGCAAGATTAGGAAAATACACCAAGTTAGCAAGCACATTAGTAATCGGTCGGTTAGTACCTCAAGAAGTATTAACGGTCGCATGAAAGTGTGTAAGCAATCTCGTTTATCAAAAAGTACTGAGGTTGATGGGCAAGAGTATGATAGCTTGAATTGAATTCTCCGGGTGTAGGGATGTCTTTACACACACGCAGGGTGATATGATCGATGTTTGGAATAAAGATAGGAATGAAGAATAAGACGATGTTTTATTGAGGGAGGACGTGATTTCTGACATCTTTTCATGATCATTAAGATAGGGCTCATGACAACCGAAAAGCTAGCTTAGTTGGAAACCCTAATTTTCAAGGCTTTTCTTTTACAATTCTTGTCTTTAAATGTAATATTCATGATCTTCCTTTTATTATTGGATTTTGTGGGTGCAATCCGCTGAAAACCCTCAGGAGACAACACTCCTCCTACTAGGGACACCTAGAGGTTTAAAGACTTGTTGCACGTGCTCAGTGCAATCGTGTTGCCTACGAAAGTGTGCTAGTTAGTTTTTCTCTTTCTTTATTTTCTCCTTCTCTTTTTAATAAAACATTCGCTCGAGACGAGCGAAATTAAGTTTGGGGGTATTTGATCAGTCGAAAATATTGTATATTTTAGCCGATAATTTCCTTAACATTTGCATACATTTAGAAGTGTTCGGCATTCATATTCTACATATTAGCAAATCTGTCACAAAATATGAGATTGCATGTATTAGACTTTTAAACCGACACTTTAAGGGAAATTAACCGCATTTCATGGCATCGCATCATTTCTGTATTTGCGCAACACTTGTTTCGAAGTCTGTGCAGGAAATTCCAGAAACCGAGCCAAATTGTCAAAAGTGCTGATCAAAATTACACCAAATCTAAGTCTGGTGATCTGGCAGTAAAATTCCAGAAATTTATTCAAGGCCAATGGGCGCTTCCCGCCGCGGATCCGTGGCATGATGACGTCAGCAGAGAAGCAGATTTTCCCCATGTGCTTATTTCTAACGGCAAAGCTTCCAGAACTCTCCAGAAACTCCACGTGGCTTCATCTAGAAGGCTCGGCCTAACAACCTAGTTCTAGAAGCCTCCCTCCAACTAACTTCTTCTAGAAGCCTCCTTATAACAACCTTCTTCTAGAAGCCTCCTTGTAACAACCTCATTCTAGAATATTCCTTCCAACAAACTTTTTCTAGAAGATTCTTTCTAACAACCTCATTTTGGAGGGAAAATTCAAATTCAAATGAGGTAGTTCATTTTGGAGGGAAAAGTTGTTCATTTTGGAGGGAAAATTCAAATTCAAATGAGGTAGTTCATTTTGGAGAGAAAAGTTGTTCATTTTGGAGGGAAAATTCAAATTCAAATGAGGTAGTTCATTTTGGAGGGAAATTCAAATTTCATTTAACAAACTTTTGGAGGGAAATTTGAATTTCCCTCAACAAACTTTTGGAGGGAAAGTTAGAATTTGAAATCATAGATCTAGGGTTAGTTATCTATAAATAGGAGCCTAAATCTAAGGGTTGAGGTTGTTCATCATTAGCTAGTTCATTAGTTAAATATTCTTTCCCTCTTTCATCATCTTCTTCCACAAGTCTAGTGACAAGGCTTGTGCGAAACCCTAACCCTAATTCCACTCCAAATCCAAGATCTTGAGTACCAAATCAAGCGAGAAGCCTTCAACCTTTTAGGAGCCGAGCCGATCTTCAATCGGGCAAGTGATCCAAGCCGATCCGCGATCCACGGAGACGAGCGAAGCCAAGTCGACGATCAAGTTCCTCCTCTTGTAGTTCTTGAGCGAATGTAACTAAATTGTTGATATAAATAAAAGGTGAAATTCTTGAATCTTGCTTTCTTTTAATTCTTGCATCATGATTAGATCTCAATTTGTAATTGTTGCTCTTGTTGTGATGTTCGAGTAAAACTCCGCTCGTTAAGGAGTCGAGACGATTATAGAATGATGATGTAACAAATTTAAATACTATTTTTAAGTCCTACGAGTTTTGTAAACCCTAGCAAGTTCAAGAATCGATGACCTAGTTTCGTAGCGATGCTTTCTTGATTGTGATCGCTCGAAATTAGGGATCAACGATCGTTTCTTGAATTTACTAGAGGCTAGAATGTGAATGACATCGACGAAAGAACAAGGGATAAGATGAAACCCTAGTTTCACAAGAAATCCCTAATTCTCATCGATGATCATCGATCTAGTATCAATTCATCGAAGGATAAGAATACGTAATTGTAAGATTACATCACATCTATAGATCCGATCGATTCCTACGAGCCTCATTTCGATTCTTGAGATTTGGTTTGGAAAAATCATCAAACTATCAATTCTTGATTCTATCTTTTAATGCTTTCTTAGATCTAGTTTTTCTCATTCTTGAACTTCAAATATAAATCTTGAATTGTTTGTTTTCTTTTCATTAAAGTTTCAATTCATCTAATTTAAAAGACGAACGATTACACTTTCCCTGTGGACGATCCGCACTCACATACTAACTACAATCCGACACCGTAGTTGATTGCGGTCAAATAATTTTTGGTTGTGATTTCTTTACAATTCCATACTACACATCGAGAATTCTTTTCAATCAATGGCTCCGTTGCCGGAGACTATTTGATTCGATATTTTAACACATCCGAAATCTATATCAATCACTGTTCAAAAGTAAATCAAATTCTTATAGTACTCACAGAAATTGTAAATACCCCATGTATACATTAACTTTTAATCAAATTTATGTACACAACAATTGGAGTTGTTACAGTCTACCCTCCTTACCAAAATTTCATTCTCGAAATTTACAATTTATTTTAAGGACTAGTTTACAAATAAGTGAAGATATCTTACACGCATCTCATCTTCCCTTTCCCATATCGATTCTCCTGAAGTGTCTTTTCTCCACATCACTCGAACCAAGTTGACTTCCTTGTTCCGAAGTGACTTCACTTTCCTGTCCAGGATCTTAATAGGTTGCTGCTCACAAGATAAGTCGGGCTGTACAGTGAGCTCGGAATGATCGAGAATATGGCTGGGGTCACTCACATACCTTCTGAGTTGGGATATGTGGAACACATTGTGCACTCCTTCCAATGAAGGTTGAAGTGCCAAGCGATAAGCCACTTCACCGACTCGTTCGAGTATGTCAAATGGTCCAATGTACCTTGGACTTAGCTTACCCCGTCTTCCAAATAGAATCACTCCGCGGTTTGGAGATATCTTCAGAAATACATGATCTCCCGGTTGGAACTCCAAATGACGGCGCTTTGCATCAGCCCAGTGTTTCTATCGATCTTGGGGTATGCGCATTCTTTCCCTGATAGTACGGACTATATCTATGGTTGCTACTATCATCTCTGATCCTAAGAGTTCTCTATCTCCGATGTCGTCCCAACTTAATGGTGATCGACACTTCCTTCCATAAAGCGCTGCAAAAGGTGTCATTCATATGCTTGATTGGTAGCTGTTATTGTATGAAAACTCCATAAGAAGTAGATGATCTTCCCACGATCCTCCGAAGTCTAACATACACGCTCTGAGCATAACTTCCAAGATCTGAATAGTTCGCTCAGACTAACCATCTGTTTATGGATGATAAGCCGTACTGAAGTTCAGACTTGTTCCCAATCTCGCTTGCAGACTTTGCCAAAATTGCGATCGGAACCTGGTGTCACCATCGGAAACAATGCAGACCGGTACTCCATGAAGTCTCACAATTTCCTGTATGAGTTCAGGGGTATCAGAGATAGTACATATTTGAAGAGTTTAAATCTTACTTAGATTCTTACCTCCATGTACTTCTTTGCTAATGTCGCAGTAGATTAGCTAACTCGAAATGGGATGAAGTGAGACGACTTCGTGAGTCGGTCCACAATAACCCATACCGCATCTTTACCCTTTGTGCTGTGAGGGAGTGCAATCACAAAATCCATTGTGATGTGTTGCCACTTCCATTCTGGGATAGATAACGGTTGAAGTAATCCAGCAGTCCTGTGATGTTCAGCCTTTACTTGCTGACACACAAAGTATTTAGCGACGCTTCTGGCTACTTCACGCTTCATTCCATGCCACCGGTAATTTTGACGTAGATATTTGTACATCTTTGTACCTCCAGGGTGTACTGAGTAGGGAAAGCTGTGAGCTTCTTTCATTCTCTTTCCGAACAGAACCTTTTGGTACACATAATCTGCTGCCATACCTCAAAGATCCGCCTTCATGGATGATGAAGTCTGTTCTGAGTCCATTCTCCACTTGTTCTCTGATCTTTTGTAACTTAGCATCACTTGCTTGAGCTGCTTTGATCTGATTGACAATGGTAGATTGAACTTGTAAATTCATCAAATTTGAAGCGCTACCTGTCATGACTACTTCAATCTCCATCTGATGCAAATCCTGGTGAAGCTTCCACTGGGCGGTGATATTCATCGATAATGGTTGGCGACTAAGTGCATCAGGTACTACGTTCACCTTCCCTGGGTGATATTGCAGATTGATGTCGAAATCCGCCATCAATTCTAACCATCTTCTCTGCCGTATATTAAGCTCCTTCTGAGTAAACACATATTTCAGACTCTTGTGATCTGCGTATATGTTCACTCGTTCACCAAGAAGATAATGGCGCAAAATCTTAAGAGCAAAGATTACAGCCGCCAACTCCAAATTATGCGTCGGGTAATTGCGCTCATGAATCTTCAACTGTCTTGAAGCATAAGCCACAACCTTACCGTGCTGATGTAGAACACATCCTAATCCCTTACCGGATGCATCACAATGCACTTCAAAACCTCCAGTTTGATCCGGTATGACGAGAATAGGCGTCGATGTCAACCTTGACTTGAGTTCAACGAAATCTTGCTCGCATGCTTCTGACCACACAAAGTCTTCATCTTTACGTGTGAGTTTGGTCAGGGGTGTTGCTATCTTCAAAAATCATTCAACGGACCTTCTGTAATATCCAGATAGACCCAAAAAACTTCGAATGTCCTTCACTGACTTTTGTGTCGGCCATTCACTTACTGCTGAAACTTTCGCTGGATCTACAGTGATTCCTTCTCCCGATACAATGTGTCCGAGGAAACCAACTTGATTTAGCCAAAATTCGCATTTGCTATACTTGGCATAGAGTTGATTTTGTCGTAAGGTTTCCAGGACAATTCATAGGTGTTCGGCGTGCTCTTTCCGACTCTTAGAATACACCAGAATGTCGTCGATGAAGATGACAACAAACCTGTCTAGGTACTCCCGGAAAACTTGATTCATCAGGTTCATGAATATTGCTGGTGCGTTGGTCACTCCAAATGGCATCATTAGAAATTCGTAATGTCCATAACGAGTTCTGAAAGCCGTTTTGTGGATATCAGATTCCTTGACCTTCACCTGATGATAACCCGAACGAAGATCTAATTTGGAGAAAACGCAAGATCCACTTAACTGATCGAATAAATCATCGATGCGCGGGAGTGGATACTTGTTCTTTATCGTTACTTCGTTCAAGGCTCTATAATCAATGCACATTCTATATGAACCTTCTTTCTTCTTCATGAGCAGAACTGGAGATCCTCAACTTGAAGTGCTGGGACGAATCCATCCTTTCGCCAATAATTCTTCTAACTGAGTTCGGACTTCCTTCAAACCTTCCAGACTTAATCGATACGGTGCTTTGATACCGGTTGTGCTCCTGGTATTAAATCAATGCAGAATTCAAGAGCTCGATCGGGGGGCAAACCTGATATATAGTCAGGAAACACATCGTCGAACTCTCAAACCGCTTCTGGCTTTGATCCTTCCTCCGCCTGAATTGCTGCAATCACTGCCTTCCTTGGTTTTGCCTTGTAAGTGCTTGGCTCCAGGGTACGGTCTCCACTTTTGAAATAGAAGACCGGACGCTCGGGAATCTCGAATACTTCCCTCCTTTGACGACAGTCAATGGTAGCATAGAATGTCCCGAGCCAATCCATACCTAGAACCACATCGAAGTTCAGTATGTCCAGTACCTTGAAGTCGGCATAGAATTCTCTGTTGTAGACGACTACTGGACACAAGCTGTATCCCATTGTTGCCTTTAGAACGCCATTTCCTGAACTGACATTCCAGCTGGATACAAGCGGTGTGACCGGGATCGCATGAGTTCGGATGAACCGTTGTGACATAAAGTAATAAGATGCTCCAGTATCGAATAGTGCTAGTGCAGGAAGTGAGGCTACTAAGATTGTACCTAAGTTATGTGGGATATGTTTTAGGTATAGGGAAAAGTATGTTGGTAGGTGTTAATACTGAAAGAAAAGCTTGAGAAGAAAGGGTTATCAGTGATGACTTGGCCAGTGGCCTCAGCTTCTTCCATGGTCATCGTGAAAGCCTGTCGCCGTGGTACATTCCTCCTAACCGGAGGAGCATTCCTCTGAACGTTCCTTTGAGATTGATAGGACTGATGAGGATGAGGTGCAGTCGGTGGTCCTCTAGGTGGTGGAGCAGTGAGAGTGAGTCTTGGAGCAGTTGGATGAAGGGCTGGACTTTGCTGGTAAGTGATTGTTGGCCTGGGTGCAACAATTGCGTTGTGTCTTCGGGGACAAGACCCAATATCATGAGTAGCTGAGCCACAGACTAAGCAAAGACAGTTGGCTCGCCGGCAGTCTTTTGCCAAATGTCCATCTTTCCTGCAGTAGGTACAAAAGGCTGGGCTGGGCCGGTTGATTGGTACTCCCGGTCTCCTGGGCACAAATGGTGGCTTTGATGAGGCTCCTCCTTCCATCTAGGTGGCAGGACGCTTAACTCCAGCAGATTGAGATCTGCCCCTCATCTTTACCACTGCCTCATAACGACGGGCAGCTTTCAGAGCCGATTCATGAGTCGGAAAATCTCCTGTGGCTAATGCAGCCTGGATCTCCGAATCTAACCCTTGTTGAAATCGACAGGCTCTGATCTTATCCGTTTGTATCAAATGTGCCGCAAATTTGTTAAAGTATTGTTTTAGCTGTGTAGTATGTGATTTATTGAAAAATCAAATTATTGAGACATATCTTACCGACTGAGCATGGTGAACTCAGCATCGTATTCATCCACTGATTTGGTCCACATCGAACCCTGTTGTAAGTGGATGAACTGATGTTCTATGTCGAACCTGGCAGTCTCTGGGAAATAGTTTGCGTCGAACATGCCGCGGAAAGTCTTCCATTCGATGGGTTGATCAAGACGGCCTTCCACCAAACCCGTGCATTGTCCGTGAGCTGCAGCTTCGCAACTCGGACCCAAGCTATCTCTGGCACTTGTGCCGCTGCCAAATCATCTTCAATGCTTTGAGCCCATTCCTTGGCTTCTAGAGGGCTCTCTTTTCCTGAGAATTGCTTGGGTGCAAGGCCCTGAATTGCTTCACCCCAGGTGCTTCTGCCTCGGGACGGTTCATTAGAATAGCAGTCTGCTGCTGCTGTCCTTCTAGGAGGCTGCGAATCGCCTCAAGAAGAACTGTCTGCTCGTTGATTGGAGCAGCGACGGCAGGTGTGAGTGGTAGTGGTGGGGGAGTGTTGTTGACATTCATGCTGGTGTTGTTGGGGAATCCATAACCTTGAAAGAAATATATGGGTTAGGACAGATTCAAAGTATATGAAATGATGAGGTTCAAGAAGTATGAATTGTAAAGAATGTTTTCAGTTGCTGGTTCTTGTGTTATATTGCTTAGGTTGTCTACGCAGAACTGAACAGCATGGTAGGGTTCCATACAGCTCTGACCTGCATGGACCACCAACAAAACCTGTCACGCCCCGCTTCCTAGTATACGGGTGGAGGACGCGACTAGGCCGCTACGTATTTACTCAGAAGTAAACACGCTAAGCGTATCTAAGAAATATAAAAGAAAATGTACACAAGAGACAAGATGTAAATAAGCAACAACTTTATTTATTAACGTTCATTTTACAATACAACTGAAAAGTAAATACATAGAATGAAAGCAATGCCTAAACAGTGGCATAACAGAAATGAAAATACTGAAATGAAATGTACAAGTAACTAGAGCTCCAGGTCGAAGGCTAGCTGATCCAAGTCCTCGATGGTGGGATCGATCTCCTGAAGGTCCGAATCACCTGACGGCATTCCAAAGAAAAGAAAGAGAATGTCGTCAGCGAACAAATCGCTCGGTAAGTCCCGTAAATAGACAAGAATGGAATAGACGGAATAGAGAGTATATTATTATAATGTTGTATTTAGTGTTAACACTGTTGTTTGTAATTTGGTACAGAAGAATGCCAGTGTATACGAGAGGAGTCCCACTATTCCGGAGAATAAGGTATACGGAGCACAAGGAACTGTTCAGCCATGGTACAATGGCAATGGATATTCAGGTTAGGGGTATTATGGTTACAGTCTCATGCCACTCTAACACCTTCCGTAACGGTCTATCCCTTATAAACCCCGTGATGTCTTGATTGTATTGTCGTATTATTTGTATTGTATATTGAATATAGACGGATGACTTGCCGAAACCATGATATCAGTAATGGAACGGATATAATGGATGATCATGTAAATTGAATATATCCATGGTTCGGTTCAGTCAATATAGATTGATTAGATTGAATAGCCGGATTCATAGATCCATGTTGTATTGTAGTTTGATACTTGAATCATATTCAAATCAAATTGATTATATTGAGACTCGGTCTGAGTCAGACAATTAGAAAAGAAATTGAAATCCTGAATTATGTTTTGGTGCTATCGGTAACTGCTGCACATGGACGGCAGGATTTGTGTCTTTTTCAAAAACAATTACCATGTTGATAACACCGTTTGTTAAGTTGTCTAGCATAAATAGGAAAGCACTCATATCTCCGGCTCCATGAGGCTCAAGAGACCGGTCCCGCTTAAACCTTTGTTTACTAGGGTCCTTATTGTAATTTAGTATAACTTGCGGGGATTTTATGTAAAATAGTTTTGTTATACTTTCAAAATATACCTCATGTATTTAATTATCGTCTTTAGAGTTTTCATAGATATTTCTTTTATTCAATGTGAAATTTCTAGTGAATATGACCTAGTTTTAAAATATAAGGTATTTATTTGAAATATTGGAAATGTATGGTATTTTCTTATAAATGGAATGTTTTTCTTGAATTTTGGAAATGTGGAATATTAAATATATTAAAAATAGATATTTTAATATTAATTACATATATATTTATTTATTAAAAATATAAGTTTTATTTATAATAGAAATCACATTTTCTAAATAAAAATGTTTTAAAAATCTTTCGAGATCGTATGCTCCTTGCGGAGGTCTGCATCTCACTCTACTAGGCCAGAGGATGTACGATAATCCACACCATACCGAACGGGTTACCTAAAATGGGTTGTAGAGACGCAATCGTAAAGATTTGTTAAATACACTTCTTATAGAAAAAAGGTTTTATAAGTTGAAAGTAGTTATATGTAAAGTCGTATTTTCCCAAATCTATATTCCCAAATTCCATCGTACTATGTTAGATATGTGTTTTGTGAGGAGGTAGGTCATTACCTCTTGAATTTTCTAAGGTAATACGGTTTAAAAAGTTTAAGTATGTCGAAATGAAACATGAAGGTATTTTAATGTAAAAGTGGAATAAAACTTGCTACAATTATTATTTTGATGTCAAACTTGTTCTATTGCCTTTGTTATTGTTTAATGGTCATGACATAAGAGTTTGGTATTATTGTATTTAAGAAAAATAGAACTTTTTAAGAAAAAACCGAATCGGAAGTCGGATTAACTCCGCTTCCGTCGGGTTTTAGTTTTGAATATTTTTAGCACAGAGAAGAGAAGAAGAAGTAGGGACTTACTGGATGATTGACTAGAGGAGAGGAAGAGGTAGGAGTTGCAGGTGCGTCATTTCGTCGTCGGAAACTCCTTGAGTTGTCGCCGAAATTTCGTCGGAGCTTCGCCCTTTGCTAACTCCACTTGCACACAAAAGGATCTTAGAATTTTCTTGAAAGTTTTTGTAGGAAATTTCAGTGTGAAGGGGTGTAAAAATAGAGTGGGTATATATAATACAAATTAGGGTTTGGAGTGTGATTAAAATGCATTTAAATTTGCATTAAAATTATGTTTAAAGGGGTTTTAATATTCTCTGTAAATGTGCAGAAAATAAACAATACCGGGGTTATGGGGGGAGTCCAAGAGTCGCTAGGGTTTAGAAAAATTAGGGTTTGGTCCGAGTTAGACCGTCGACGCCGGCCCGAGTCGCCATTTCGCCGGCCCGAGTCATGAGTTGGGGGCTCATGGGCCACGTGTCGGGATCGGTTGGTATACTGCAGTGCACTCGTTTGTTTTATGTATGACTCTTCAGTTTACGTATTGTGCTCTTGTATGCTCTTAAACCTACTGTTGTCGGTCCCAAGTCCGGATGAGAAAGAGTAAGGGTTGTGGTAGACTTGTGACAGCCAACGTAAAACTTTGTCACATTCTAGGACATGAACCATAATAAGAATATCGTTGGGGCGTCCCCTACTCAGCGACGCGCTACATCGGATCCCGGGTGTAGTGTTAAGTATGCAAGGGCTTCTAGGTCGTCGTCCAGATGCGGAGAGCTACATCGGACCCCGGGTGTAGTGACAAATAAGCAAGGGTCGTCGTCCAGAAACGGCGCGCTACATCGGACCCCGGGTGTAGTGACAAATAAGTAAGGGTCGTTGTCCATAGACGGTGTGCTACATCGGACCCCGGGTGTAGTGACAAATAAGCAAGGGTCGTCGTCCAGAGACGGCGCGCTACATCGGGCCCCGGGTGTAGTGACAAATAAGCAAGGGTTTCATAGGATCCGTCTAGCTTCCTGGAACATAGGTTCCCTTATGGGTAGACTAATAGAATTAGTGGAGGTGATGATTAGGAGGAGAGTTGGTATTATGTGTTTGCAAGAAACTAAGTGGGTAGGTGAAAAGAGTATAGTCATAGAGCCTTGGGGTTATAAGCTTTGGTATACGGGTAGAGATAAAAATCGTAATGGGGTAGGCATAATCATAGATAGACGGTTGCTTGAGGATGTAGTTGAGATTAGGAGAAAAGGTGATAGAATTTTACTGGTTAAGCTTATTCTAGGTGGAGAGATCCTTAATGTTATTAGTGCTTATGCACCACAGATAGGTCTTGATGACGCCAGTAAGCGTCTATTCTGGAAGGATTTAGACGAGGTGGTGCAAAGTATACCTAGTGGAGAGAAGTTATTTATTAGTGGTGATCTTAATGGACATGTAGGTACTAGTCGTAGTGGGTTTGATACTATCCATTGAGGTTTTGGTTTCGGACAAAGGAATGAAGTAGGTGACTCGATTCTAGATTTTGCTTTATCTTATGACTTGATCTTAGCAAACACCTGGTTTAGGAAAAGAGAGTCCCACCTTATCACTTTTAGGAGCGGATCAAGTGCTAGTCAAATAGACTTTTTTCTGACGAGAAGAATAGATAGAGGTTGTTGTATCGACTGTAAGGTAGTACCATGTGAGAGTGTAACCACTCAACATAGACTTTTAGTTCTAGATTTTCGATTTGGAAGAGAACCTAGGAAGATTAGACGTAAGGTAGAGCCTAAAATTAAATGGTGGCGATTGAAAGAAGGTAACCAAAAGGCTTTTATAGATCGTGTAGTACAAGAAGCGGATTGACAGTCGGAAGATGATCCAGACAAAACATGGAACATAATGGCCAGTTGTATCAAGAAGGTAGCTAGAGATCTACTTGGTGGGTCGAGAGGTGGTGCTCCACCATCTAAGGACATATCATGGTGGAATGAAGATGTAAAGGCTGCTATTAAAATTAAAAGGGATTCTTATAAAGATTTGAAGAAAAGTAGAGATGTGGAGAGATTTGAGAAGTACAAAATGGCTAAAAGGAAGTTAAGAAAGCTGTTCGGGAAGCTAAATCTAAGGTCTACAAGGAGGTGTACGAGAAATTAGACACTAAAGAGGCTGCAAATGATATATACCGGATTGCTCGGATGCGGGAAAGGAAGAGTAGAGACTTATGTGCGGTGAAGTATGTCAAAAATGAAAATCAGAAGGTTTTAGTTCGAGATGAGGATATCAAGGAAAGATGGAGAGATTATTTTGACAAATTGTTCAATGAGAGCTTTACTAAGAATTTGGATGGACTTGTCATTCAATCTCAAGATATAAACCGTGATTTCATGCGTAAAATAAGACTTCCTGAGGTTAAAGAAGCTTTGAACAGAATGGGTTTAAGAAAAGCGGTTGGTCCTGACGGGATTCCTATCGAGATTTGGAGATGCTTAGGAGAAATAGGCGTTAAATGGTTGACAGATCTGTTTAATAAGATTTGGCAGACAAAAAAGATGCCAAATGAATGGAGGAAAAGTATCCTTGTGCCTATCTACAAGAACAAGGGTGACATTCAAAGTTGCTCAAACTACCGTGGAATAAAACTGATGTGTCACACCATGAAACTTTGGGAGAGAGTGATTGAACACAGGCTAAGGAAGGATATTAAGATAACAGAGAACCAGTTTGGGTTCATGCCTGGACGATCGACGACAGAGGCTATTCATTTGCTTCGTCAACTTGTCGAGCGTTTTCGAGAGAGGAGAAGAGATTTGCAAATGATATTTATTGATTTAGAAAAAGCGTACGACAAGGTACCTAGAGAGGTATTATGGGGGACAATGATGAAGAAGGGGGTCCCCGTTAAGTATATTGACATAATCAAGTATATGTACGATGGAGTAGTGGCAAATGTTAGAACTTGCGGCGGCTTAACGAGTGATTTTCCGATTACTATTGGTTTACATCAAGGATCTGCATTAAGTCCATTCTTGTTTACCATCGTAATGGATGAGCTTACTAGAACTATCCAAGATGAGGTACCTTGGTGTATGCTATTCGCTGATGATATTGTTCTAGTAAATGAGACGAAAGCAGGGGTTAATGCCAAATTGGAATTATGGAGGCAAACATTGGAATCTCGGGGATTCAGATTGAGCAGGTCCAAGAGAGCATATATGCACTGCAAATTTAGTAGCCAGAGAAGTCAAAACCATATTGGTATAATATTGGAAGGGCAAGAGATATCACCGAGCGACCAGTTTAGATATCTAGGTTCTATCATCCAAAAGAATGGGGAGATCGATAGTGATGTTAATCAAAGGATCCAAGCTGGTTGGTTGAAATGGAGGAGTGCAACAGGGATTTTGTGTGGTCATAACTTTCCGTTAAACTTGAAAGGGAAGTTTTATCGGAGTGCTATTCGGCCTGCCTTATTATATGGTACAGAATGCTGGGCTCCTAAGAAGCATCATACACAGAAGATGCACGTAGCGGAGATGCGCATGCTTCGTTGGATGTGCGGTAACACTAGAAAAGATAAGGTGCGAAATGAGGATATTCGTGCAAAAGTTGGTGTAGCACCTGTGGAGGAGAAGATGCGGGAAAACCGGCTAAGATGGTTTGGTCATGTGCGACGCAGACCTATGGAAGCACCGGTTCGACAAATAGATACTCTCGATATGGGCAATGGCAAAAGGGCAAAAGGGAGACCGAAGAAAACATGGATGGAGGTGATACGAAACGATATGGTTGCCAAAGGACTCAATGAAAGTATATTGTTCGATAGAAGTGAGTGGAGACAGAGGATTCATGTGCTGGACCCGGCGTGATTCTCATGTTAGTTCATGTAGCCTACCCCATATGCTTGGGATAAAAGGCTCAGTTGTTGTTGTGCTCTTGTATGCTCTTGGGCTTCTAAAAAATTAAAAGAATTTTAAATAAAAAGATATTGTGGCTGATGGGATTTGAACTCTGGTACTTTGGTTCAGTAGTGCAAGGCCTTACCAGTGAGCTACAAGCTCTTGCTTGCTGTTCAAAAGTAAATCAAATTCTTATACTACTCACAGGAATTGTAAACACTCCAAGTATACATTAACTTTTAATTAAATTTATGTATACAAGAATTGGAGTTGTTACACTTGGGTCCTTATTGACGTCGTATCTGCACCGAGAAGGAACGTCGTGCTGGAGCTAGGCTTTAACTCTGTTATTTTTTGTTATTAGCTTGACACATTATATGGATATATATATTATTTAACTCTAACGAGGTCAACGTATTTCAAGAGTATGTATGCAGTCTCATCTGGTTCATAGTATATAATATTATTTTTCCCAACACATAACAGAAGATATTAACTAACTGCATTGTCTCATACTTAGATTATGGAAAGCTCAGTACAGACCACCGAGGGATCAATCGCTACTGAGGTGATAATGTTCGAAATCGAGAATGTGCGTCATGGTTTAACCGTTTTGTAAGTTTAACACTAAAATATATTCAACTAGATAATCCATGTCTCATCTCTTAAATTAAATGTGATTTTGAAATCTTATCATGCCTTTTTAGGTTCATACAGCCGAAGATACCAACATAACAGAAGATATAAAGCTACTTGCCTTTTAACCATATCCAGTAGTTAAGCGTCTTACCGGATATATCGTTAATAGATATAGATTTCATTCACAAGCATGATATGCACATTGAAAGTTCCAAAACTACGTTGTTTTTTTAACATCAACCACATGAGCTTACGCATGGTCTAGAGATCTCAATCCAACCACGGGACAGCTTGACTACTATGGTATGTTGCAAGATATAATGCAGGTACGTTATCGTGCACATAAGGTTGTTCTATTCAAGTGTCTGTGATATGATCTCAAGACAGAAAGACGAGGATACAAAGTAGAAAATGGGCTACTTCTACTAAATTCATCAAAACTCGCGTTAACGAACGAGCCTTACATATTAGCGAGTCAACTACGTCAATGTTTTTATGTCTTAGACCCTAGTGATGTTGTCTGGCATGTCGCTATCAGCACAAATCCGCGAGACTATTTTAACATGGGAAATCCTGATGAAAATCTTGAAATTAGTTGCTCAAGCACTCCAGTCACATCATTATAAGACCTGGTTATGGATATCGACGACGTTAGCCTTTCAAGGACTGAAATCGATCCGGAGATTTTTGTAGAAGACAGATCATTAAGATTGGCTTCCCGTAGACAAAAACGAATAACGCGTGAATCGGACCAATTCATCGACGACTCTGAGAAAAATTCAGCGAGTGATAGTAGTGCTACAGAGAATGATGATTATTAAATTTTACATGTCTGTACTATTCATAATCCTGTAGACAACTAAACACTTCAGTTTATCACAATTTGCTTTTTCGTCTCCTTTATATACATGCAGCTTTTAGATATGCAGAATTTAAATTATGCATTGAATATCTTAACTGTAATAAATTTAATTTCATCTACAATTATGTAATTTTGCTTAACTGCTTCTTAAAATTGTTATTGTATATGTATGTTGTATTAGATATTTTTTAGGATATGAGTCCCTCGAATTCGTGTCGTGGACATGGACGGACTGAGGAGGACGTGGAATCCAATTCCTTGAGTCGAGGTTTCTCGAGTCGGGGTCCTGGGAAAAGGGACCCCACACAGGCACAGGATATATGGGGTCGCCCTCAAGAAGGCCTAAAAATCGAGCTGCATATGTCGGCGATTAGAGATTTCGTTGAGCCCGGGAAAAACAGCTAAAAATTCTGTGGCTCGATCTGCAACAATGAAAAACGCATGCCGCATTACGTGAAAATCGGGCCAAATTATGTATTGGTGGATTGGTCGGCGAAAGCACTGCAGCCCAAGAAGCAAATCGTCTTAGATGAAATTTTGGTATGGTTTTTTAATTAAGCATTCATTTATTACTTTTGCATATATGCGTATAATGCTAAAACCTTTTCAGTGTTTCTTTGTAGGTGTTCCCCGCCGAAACACGGAGACGCGACCGCGTAGGTCCGTCTTGCCTGAATTTCAGGGCAGATGCTAATTGGTGCTATCCTTCCACCTCTCCGAAGATGCCAAGTTAATTTATGACACCATGTATCGAAGGTTTAAACGGATGCGGCCGATGTAGCAGACTTCGTCAGATTCCCCCTCGTTTGAGGGGTTTTCGATTGTGGGGACGCTCTTCACTGCAAGCGCAAGCCTCTGCAGTTAATTACGATACCGCATCATGGTAACCACTTTCTCCTTCTCCAGATGGTCACTTCGTGTCGTGTGTGTGTTTGTTTTTGTTTTTGGTTGCCCGTGGATTGTATATGGAGACTAATTTATGTTGTCGCCCATAGGGCGTGGATTAGTCCAAATCCGTATCTTCTTAGATTTGGGTTTGGGGTTGGGTTTAAGGATACGTTAGTCTCATTTGAGACTATGATCAACTTAAACGTTTGCTAAAGATACGTTAGTATAATTTTAGACTAAGATCAACTTAACGGGATCGTTTAGATCCAACAAAAGAGCATTTGGGCTCTGTTGTTTAGTTTAGGGACATTGCGGTCGATTAGTTTAAGGAAATTTCAATCCAGTGTTAGTTTAAGGACATTTTGGTCCAAGGTTAAGGACATCATAGTCCATGGGCTTAAGGACCCCACCGTCCGAGGTTAAGCACATCATAGTCCGTGGGTTTAAGGACCCCACAGTCCAGTTTAAAGACGTCATAGTCTATGGAATGTATGGTTGTCGGGACCCGTCACCTCTCTGAAGACGTTGAAGGATTACAACGATAAATATTAGATGAGTAAAGAGATATACCCTTGAACCAAGGTTGGTTGGGAGATCTGTAGTCCAATTTGGGACTAAGGCTGTTAAAAGATTTATGAGCATATGGGCTCAATTAATCTGAGTTGAGTACTTATGGTCAATTTAGGCTAAGTCCAATTAAGTTAAAATGTTTAACATTTATTTTGGGCTGTTGAGCATTTATTTGGGCTTGGCCCTTTTAACAATACTGAGCATTGATTTGGATTCTGACAGTATTTTTGTCTTTAGTTGAATGCTGAGCATTCATCATAGCTTTGGGCTTATTAAAGAACAATTTATGTTCTATTAGCGCAATACATGGTGCGCTTGGCGCTTTGTACCAGTCAAAGAGCGCAGAGCGCTAGTTTATGAGCGCATTGCGCTTCTGCCGAGTAGCGCACACGTAAGGGACACGTGTCACGCTTGGCGCTAAGCGCCAGATGATAGGCTCATTGCGCCAGTTTATGAGCGCAGAGCACTAGTTTATGAGTGCATTGCGCTATCAATTCAGTGGCGCACACGTGAGTGACACGTGGTGCGCCTAGCGCTGAGCGCCAGCCCATGAGCGCAATGCGCTATTTCAAGAGCGCAAAGCGCATATGATAAGTGGCGCATACGTGAGGGATACGTGTCGTGCCTAGCGCTGAGCGCCAGTCAATGAGCGCAGTGCGCAGTTCAAGAGCGCAAAGCGCATCTGATCAGTTTTATGATCTAAGAAATAATTTATGTTCTTTTAAAAAAGACTTTGTCTCAAGATCTAAGAATAACAGTTCTTATTTTGTAGGAGATGTTTCAATCTCTTATATTGATGAAAGTCTTTGCCTTTATGGATCTGTGATCCTTAAGAGAATTGAATTATTCTCCCCCTTTTTATAATGAGATGTTCATGATCTCTTTGTGAAAAGACCTGAGTCTTATAGATCTATGATATGTGAGAAGAATTATGTTCTTCTTCTTTTATGGTGAGATCTTTTGATCTCTTTGTGAAAAACTTTTGTTTTGTAGATCTATGATCTTTTAAAGACGTGAATCCTTCTTTTTAAATTAATTACGAGATGATTTCATCTCTCTGTTCATCATCATTTTTTTTACCTTGAAGAAAAATCTTCTTTTTCTGAGATCTTGGCTCTTCTTTTTGAGATCTCTCAAATCTTATGGGGGTTCCTCTCTATGCTTCTGTGTTTTTTAGACTTGAAGTCTTGGGGCCTTTATATAGGGCAGGCTGATCAGTTCAATCAGTTAAGGAGATCTTTTCTCCAATTGATTTGGGGAATTTCCCATCGTTGGATCTTTGATCCAAGGGCTTCTGATTTACAGAAGGCAATCTTCTTGTTTTTTTAACAAGATTGATAAATCTTTCCATATAGAATTTATTCTGTCTTTTGATAATTTTTAATCACCATTGGATCATTGATCCAACGGTGCTCTGATTACAGAGCACAATCTTGTTATTTGGAATGATTTTGAGAAATCTTTCCCTAACAGAATTTAATTCTAATTAATTAATGATTTATTATTATTATTAGATCTTTGATCTGACGGTGGGGAGCTTTTAGTTCCAGCGCTAGCGCACCCGTGCTTTGCACGTGGTGCGCTGCTTAGGGCGCAGCGCACCTGGCGCTAGCGCACACGTGCTTTGCACGTGGTGCGCTGCTTAGGGCGCAGCGCACCTGGCGCTAGCGCACACGTGCTTTGCACGTGGTGCGCTGCTTAGGGCGCAGCGCACTTGGCGCTGCTATGAAGCATTGCTTCAATTGTTGGAGGTGTCTTTTCACCTTCCTTTTAAGTCAAACTTATATTCCCCAGAACTTATATTTCCCAGATCTTGGAAATAGCTCCATTATGCATAAAATTTTATGTGCCCGATCTTTATAATCTGAAGCAATGCTTCTTTCTTTTCTCATTTTCAGAGAACTATCTTAACTATGGCTTGTAACCGTCCATATGCTCGTCGACAACCATAGGAAATGCCTATTCAGGACATCGTTCCTCGCTTCGTTGTGCGCTTGGTGAATCATGCTCTTACGGATGACCAATGCGACGCAGCGCTGCACGAGCTCTTGACTCGTGTAGGATCTCCTATCCCTCCCAACTCTATTTGGCTTTGGATGATCCTCATGTCCGTGCTCGCTGACATTCCCCCTCCTCCGGCGGAGATGACCCCAGTGATGCTCAATGCCGCTGAAGACAAGATCAAGTGCTTCTTCGAGGCGCACTTGATCACCGAAGCCCTGAGGGATTGCTCTGTTCGGTTGCTGAGCCAAATACAGGCTCATCGGGCCGTTATCTCTGCTTTTGCTGGTGAATGCGGTGCTAACCGATGGGAAGCTACTCCTCGCGAAGATCGTCGCTTTGACATGGTGGAAAAGACAAAAAGGGAACTAGATGATTTTATCTATATGTTTGTAAACCCCTGTACTTTTGATCCCATATTTCGAGATCTATTTCCATTGCAATAAAAATTTTAATTAAGTGTTTTCTTCCTTTTTGTCATTATCTGTCAAGTGTTCCTCTTATTTTAATTCTTTTGTTCTTCCTCTGTCAGGCGCATATGCGCTATAGAACTTACACTGTTATAAACAGGCGCAAATAATCCTTGCGAGAGTGAAGCGCTTTTGGCGCTTAGCGCTCTTGGCGCTTAGCGCTCTCATGCTTTGCACGTGAGCGCCGTTTCAGAGTCTTTGACTCTTAGTGCTGGCGCATTTGATGCTAGCGCTTTTCACAAAGCGTTGCTTCATTTCAAATCTCGGAATTTGAACAGAGCTTTGCTCTGATTGGGGAAACAAATGCCCCCTTCCATCGTTGCGCTTACATAGCCCACACGTGACTGCAGCGGTGGCAGCATCTCCGCCGTTGGATCAACTTTTTGGGAGTTGAAACGGCTCTCAACGTCTATAAATAGGGCCTTTGGCCCTCTGAGATGACCCTTGTTCATCTTCCTTTCTGAAAATCATTTCTCCTTCAGAGCATTGCTCTCTTCCTTAAGAAATCTTTTAAGAATCAAAACTCTATCAGACCTTTTCTTTTTGGTAAGATTCGAGTTCGTTATCAGAGCTTTGCTCTATTTGGATCATGGATCCGAAAAAGAAAACATTTTTAAGGTTTCTTTCGACCTATTGATAAGAATTTTTGGAATTCACTTTACGGATCTTAAAGATTTAGAAGTTTTTACTTCTGCAGAAAGCTTTGCTTTCAGGGTTTCTTGATGGATCATTATATCTTCTCTACAGAGTATTGCTCTTTAGCATTTTCGGGGAATTTTATTCCCCTATTAATTATGGCAGTTGTCATTTCTTCTGAAAAGCATTGCTCTCAAGGGAGATTTACTCCTTAGCTTGAGGTGCTTAAATGGGAGTCTTTTGAGGGTTTTCTTCCTTGATCGCACAAAGTTGAATTTGTTTGTTGCCAGACAAAACTTGTCTTCCCGAGAACTTGTTTAAATGCCAAAGTCTGATTTTCCTCATTACTAATTTTTCGATGATATTTCTTTTCAGGCACCATGGTTGTTCATTTATATGATCTCGATGAGATTATCTCTTATGGAGACATCCGCTCACTCGACCGTTCCCAAGATCAAGAATTCACAAACGCCCAGTGCGCTGAAGTTATGGGTCGCTTTGATGCATACAATGGTCGATTGATTCCTCGTCATTCCTCTCTCCTGAAGCTTATTGTGGGAGTGATCTGGGGAGCACTTCCTCTATTCTATGCTGGGATGCCGCTTAAAGCATTGGACGACGCTGAAGATAAGGTGCATTCGGTGTATCTGATGGGCTTAATCTCAAAGAAAAGGCGAGACCATCTCGTTGATATCCTGCATCAAGCTTTTCAACAAGCGGCGATACTTGCTGCCTATCGAAGGGTGGAGGACATCAGTGGGGATCCTGACGCTTGTGATCGTGAGAGGATGCACACGAAAATGGTTCGAGAGGCCCGAAAATTTTTGGATGGCCTTACTTTTGAATTTCTTAATCCATGTCTTGGATTTGATGTCCTGCCTTTGTAAACATTTTAATGGCGTTTTTGTTTACCTCTTTCATCAATGTAAGAATTTTCCGAAGTATGAATTGCAAGCTTTTCCATTTTCATGTGTTCATCTTATACTTTCTTCTCTTTTCTGTGTTGCCGGTGTGTTACCTTAGTAAGCATAGCCTGTAGATGATAGAGAGCATTCCGTCTTGAATTCTTCGAGAGGTAGTGATGGCTTAGGAAGCAGGTTCAGATCTGCTGCCTAAGGCTTTTCAACTTTATGAACCGTGAGGGTCTCATAAAGACTTTTCTCCCTATGAGTCATGAAGATCTCGTAGGTGTATTTTCTCCTTAAGAATCGTGAGGATTCTTAAGTGTCTTGGGAGTCGTAAGGATCTCACAAGAGAGTTTTCTTCCTTACGGTCGAGAGGACCCGTAAGTGATTGATGAGGTTGACATTATCCGCATTTCACGGAGTCAGAAGTTGCTCTGGACGTTTCCCACGGGGTCGAGATTGACTCTAGCAGTGTTCCACGGGACCAGGATTTGCTCTGGATGCTTCCCACGGGGTCAGGATTGAAATAGGTCGTGTGCCACAAGGACAAGGTTCCGCTCTGGAAGCTTCCCACGGGGTCAGGATTGACATAGGCTGTGTTCCACTAAACCAGGATTTGCTCTAGATGCTTCCTACGGGGACGGGATCGACATAGCCGTGTTCCACAAGGACCAGGTTCCGCTCTGGACGCTTCCCACGGGGTCAGGATTGACATAGGCCGTGTTCCGCAAGGACCAGGATCCGCTCTGGACGTTTCCCACGAGGTCAGGATTGACATAGGCCGTGTTCCACTAGACCAAGATTTGCTCTGGATGCTTCCCACGAGGTCAGGATCGATATAGCCGTGTTCCACAAGGACCAGGTTCCGCTCTGGACGCTTCCCACGGGGTCAGGATTGACATAGGTCGTGTTCCACTAGACCAGGATTTGCTCTGGATGCTTCCCACAGGGTCAGGATTGATATAGCCGTGTTCCACAAGAACCAGGTTCCGCTCTGGACGCTTCCCACGGGGTCAAGATTGACATAGGTCGTGTTCCGCAAGGACCAGGATCCGCTCTGGACGTTTCCTACGGGGTCAGGATTGACATAGCCGTATTCTACAAGGATCAGGTTCCGCTCTGGATGCTTCCCACGGGGTCAGGATTGATATAGGCCGTGTTCCACTAGACCGGGATTTACTATGGATGCTTTCCACGGGGTCATGATTGACATAGGCCGTGTTCCACTAGACCAGGATTTGCTCTGGATGCTTCCCACGGGGTTAGGATTGACATAGCCGTGTTCCACAAGGACCAGGTTCCGCTCTGGACGCTTCCCACGGGGTCAGGAATGACATAGGTCGTGTTCCACTAGACCAGGATTTGCTCTGGATGCTTCCCACGGGGTCAGGATTGACATAGCCGTGTTCCACAAGGACCAGGTTCTACTCTGGACGCTTCCCACGGGGTCAGGATTGACATAAGACGTGTTACACTAAACCAGGATTTGCTCTGGATGCTTCCCACATGGTCAGGATTGATATAGCCGTGTTCCGCAAGGACCAGGTTCCGCTATGGACGCTTTCCACGGGGTTAGGATTGGCATAGGCCATGTTCCACTAGACCAGGATGTGCTCTGGATGCTTCCCACGGGGTCAGGATTGACATAGCCGTGTTCCACAAGGACCAGGTTCCGCTCTTGACGCTTCCCACGGGGTCAGGATTGATATAGGTCGTGTTCCGCAAGAACCAGGATCCGCTCTGGACGTTTCCTACAGGGTCAGGATTGACATAGGCTGTGTTCCACAAGACCAGGATTTGCTCTGGATGCTTCCCACGGGGTCAGGATTGACATAGCCGTGTTCCATAAGGACCAGGTTCCGCTCTGGACGCTTCCCACGGGGTCAGGATTCACATAGGCCGTGTTCCACGAAACCAGGATTTGCTCTGGATGCTTCCTATGGGGTCAGGATTGACATAGCCGTGTTCCGCAAGGACCAGGTTCCGCTCTGGATGCTTTCCACGGGGTTAGGATTGACATAGGTCTTGTTCCACAAGGACCAGGTTCCGCTCTGAACGCTTCCCACGGGTCAGGATTGACATAGGCCGTGTTCCACTAGACCGGGATTTGCTCTGGATGCTTCCCACGGTTCAGGATTGACATAGGCCGTATTCCACAAGGACCAGGTTCCGCTCTGGACGCTTCCCACAGGGTCAGGATTGACATAGGCCGTGTTCCGTAAAGACCAGGATCCACTCTGGACGTTTCCCACGGGGTCGGGATTGACATAGGCCGTGTTCCATAAGGACCAGGTTCCGCTCTGGACGTTTCCCACGGGGTCAGGATTGACATAGGCCGTGTTCCACTAGACCAGGATTTGCTCTGGATGCTTCCCACGGGGTCAGGATTGACATAGCCTTGTTCCACAAGGACCAGGTTCCGCTCTGGACGCTTCCCACGGGGTCTGGATTGACATTGGTCGTGTTCCGCAAGGACCAAGATCCGCTCTGGACGTTTCCCACGGGGTCAAGATTGACATAGGCCGTGTTCCACAAGACCAGGAAGGGTTGACTTTATCCGCATTTCACGGAGTCGGGGGTCGACTCTCGGTTGTCTGTGCACCGCCGAGTCATGGAACTGGGAGTTGTCACGCTTCCGTTTTGCTGATGTTGCATCTGTGGTAGTGAGACGAATGTTGAGATGATCTCCAGGCTGTCTGTGGACCGTCGAGACTTTGCTCTTTTTCGGATGGAGCCTAGGGGGAAGGTATGGCTCCCTCTTTGTTTTGTGCCCCTGGATTGTATACAGGGATCGATGTGATCTCACCTGTATGGCAAAAAGTTTCATTTTATATATTTTCTTTCCGCAATGCTCTAAAATTTCAGCTCTTTATATCGCGAAAGTCTCGATTGCCTAATCATTTCGGCTATTTTTCGCGGTGCCCAATCATTTCGGCTATTTGTTTTATTTACTCGCTGCTTCTTATTACGAGTTGCCCAACCATTTCGGCTATATTGTATGCACACATTTTTACTTGCTGATTTTGTTGCAAGTTGCCCTATCATTTCGGCTATTTAGTATGCATTTGTGGCTCGCTAGCTTTTCACTGCGAGTTTGGGATTGGACACCGATTTCGGCATCAGCATCGCTACAACTGGGATATTGCCAGGAGCGAATTATCATTTGCCTCTGTCGATGTCAAACAAAGGTGGCTTAGTAGACAGGGTTAGGATCCTGTCGACTAAGACTTTTGACTTCATGAGCCGCAGGGGTCTCATAAAGGTATTTCTCCCTATGAGTCGTGAGGATCTCGTAGGTGCGTTTTCTCCTTAGGAATCGTGAGGATTCCTAAGTGTATGTTTTCTTATAAGTCGTAAAGATCTTACAAGAGTATTTTCTCCTTATAAGTCGAGAGGACTTACAAGGGCTGTCCACTGTGTAAACATATCCCAAGTCGCGGGTGGGACTTTGTTAGGGAAATGTTCATTTGCATCCGTGGATTGTATACAAGGGTCGAGACGCTTGTAGGGCAGGATTGGAGGTTGTAATGGCTTAAGAACAGGTTCAGATCCCTGTAGTTTAAGACTTTTGAATCTTATGAGTCGTGAGGGTATCATAAGAGGGTTCTCCTTACGAGTCGTGAGGATCTCGCAGATGTAATTTCTCCTTAGGAATCATGGGATTCCTAAGTGTGTTGCTCCCTTGTGAGTCGTAAGGATCTCACGCAGGTGGTTTCACCTCACAAGGTCGAGAGGACCTTGCAAGCATCTTTTAACGAGATTGTGCCCTTTCGGGTTTTCACGAAACTCGCCGGTAGCCCTGCTGTTTTTACTCACGGAGCCCTTTCGGGTTTTCATCCGTGCCCATTTTGCTTATAGACATACTTTTTTCTTTCCTTTTATTATTATTTTTTTGTGTCAGCCTTGGGATGCTGTGGTCCATAGTAATTTATCGACGTCTCAGTCAACAGCCAGTTTTAGGACATAGTGGTCCATCATTAGTTTAAGGACGTTTCAGTCCGACGCCAGTTTTAGGACATAGTGGTCCATTGTTAGTTTAAGGACGTTTCAGTCCGTTGTTAGTTTAAGGATGTTTCGGTCCGTTGTTAGTTTTAGGACGTTTCGGTCCGTTGTTAGTTGAAGGACATTTCGGTCCGTTGTTAGTTTTAGGACATTTCGGTCCGTTTGCCGGCTACTACTTATGGAGTTTGGGCTTAGGAAGACAGCGAGCGGACATAGGCGTCGTCATCTATCGTTGACCTAGGCCGTGACTCGTCAGGCGTAGTATTTTTTTAGGAACCGGCCGTTTATGGGCCTGAAAGGTCTTTCACCATGCATGTCCATAAGTAGATAGGCTCCATCCTGGTAAACTTTGTCTATGATGTACGGGCCTTCATAGTTCGGCTCGAATTTCCCCCGCTTGGCACGATTGGGGATCATAGGTCTTTTGACCACCAGCATGAGTTCGCCTTGGCGGAATGTTCTCGGCGTTGTCAATCTTTCATATGAGCACGTCATCTTTGCTTTGTAAGCCTCCAAGTTTTGTTGCGCTATGAGCCGAGTTTCGTCAAGAGCATCAAGTTCCTCAAGCCGACGATGAGCATTTTCTTCGTCTGTTAGCTCGTAGTGAATCGCCACTCGTAGAGAGGGTAACTCTATCACGAAGGGAAGTACCGCTTCTGTGCTGAATACCAATGCATACGGCGTTGTGTTCGTGGCAGTTTTGAACGTAAATCAATATGCCCAAAGAGCTTCATGAAGTCTTTCATGCCAGTCCCTCTTATTTAGAGACACCGTCTTTTTCACGATCTTCGTCAAGGTCTTGTTAAAAGCCTCAGTTAATCCGTTAGCTCGGGAATTATAGACTGATGAATATCTCCAGTCTATGTTATGCTGTTGTGCGAAGCGGCTGATCTTGTGGCTTCTATAGGCTGGCCCGTTATCGGAGATAATCCGTCGCGGAGTGCTGAACCGGTAAATGACGTGTGTCTTGAAGAAATGGAGGATATTCTCCGCCTTCACTTCCCTCAGTGGTATTGCTTCTTCCCACTTGGAGAAATAATCGGTCGTCGCCAATATGAACCGGTGTCCTCTAGACGATACTGGCTCAATGGGTCCGATTATGTCAGTCCCCCACATTTCGAACAGCCAGCTAGCCACCATTGGATGTAGTGGATTCGGATGCTGATGGATAAAATCCCCGTGAACCTGGCACGAGTGGTACTGCTTCGCGTATTCAAGGAAATCCTGGATCATCGTGGGCCAATAGTAGCCCATCCTTTTGATTTTTAGTTTCATCTTCGGTCCGGCTTGGTGAGAGCCGCAGAGTCCGTCGTGAGTTTCTTGGACGACCCTCCTTGCCTCTTCAGGTCCCAGGCATCTCAGCCACAGAGAATCAAATGATCTCTTATACAGAGTATCATTGACGAAGGCAAAAGATAGAGCTCGTTTCATGAGCCGATGTCTCGAGGATGCATCTTCAGGTGCTCGATGGGATTTGAAGTAGTCTATAAAGACTTTTCTCCAATCCTTAGCCTTTTCCTGGTCTTTTACTTGTAAAGTCGTTTGTTCGGTCTCTCCCTTTTCTTCGGACGACTCCGGAGATATTTCTGCCGGTGCAAGAACCCAACGACTTTGCACAACGATTCTCACGTCATCGAGGTTCTCATCGGCCAGTTCTTTAGCGAGCTTGGCTAATGCATCCGCCTTGCTATTTTCCGCACGCGGTATACTTTCCAGCATGTAGGAGGGAATTTGAGTCAGTAATTGTTGCACTCTCTCAACGTACTTTACCAGCTCTGGCTTGCATGTTTGATAGTCGTTGTTTACTTGACTAACGATCAGCTGGGAGTCTCCATATATAAGGAGGTTTTCGATTCCCATGTCTACAGCGATCTCAAGACCTGCTATCAAAGCTTCGTATTCGGCTTCATTGTCCATCCTCGGCTCTGTTAAGGAGAAGGCAAAGAGCATTATCCCTCCTTGTGGAGTCACGAAGATGGGGCCTACCCCTGATTTGATTATGGGGTGCTTTGTTTGAGCTTCTTCATGGAAGATGCTACCATCAAAGTAAAGTTCCCACTGGGTATCATTCTCTCTTCTCTCTCCGTCGATCGTGTCAAACGCGTGCTCGTCGGGCAATTCGCAGTTCAAAGGAGAGTCGGCAGGTATCGGATGTTCAGCAAGGAAGTCGGCGATGGCCTGTCCTTTCACTGCCTTGAGGGGTCGGTATATCACCGAGAATTCCATTAAGAGTAGGGCCCATTTAGCAAGTCGTCCCGTTAATATAGCCTTCGACATCAAATATTTGAGAGGATCCACCTTTGATATGAGATGGACCTCATGTGCCAACGCATAGTGTCTGAGCTTCGTTATCGCGAAGATCAACGCCAGGCAATGTTTTTCTATGGGGGAATAATTGTTTTCTGCCCCCATGAGAACTCGACTCAGATAGTAGAGATCTATTTCTTTCCCTTGGTCGTTTTCATGTGCCCATAATGCGCCTAGAGAACCCTCAAGGACGGTTGTATATAGAATGAGAGGCTTTCCCTTGACCGGAGCAGTCAGCACCGGCGGATTCTGCAGGTAATGCTTAATTTCGTCCCGTGCGCTTTGGCATTTGCGATCCTAGACGAACGGAGTTCCCTTCTTCATTAGGTGACTATAAGGACGGCACTTGCCTGAAAGATTGGCTATGAATCGCCGGATATATGCGAGCTTTCCTTGGAGAGACCGTAGCTGCTTAAGTATTCTTGGCGGAGGCATTTCCATAATCGCCTTGATCTTCGACGGGTCTGTTCCCCTCCGAACGGCGGCCAAGACGGACTGTCTTGCCTGAGATTCGGGGCAGATGCTAATTGGTGCTATCCGTCCACCTCTCCGAAGATGCCAAGTTGATTTATGGCACCGTGTATCGGAGGTTCAGACGGATGCGGACGATATAGCAGACTTCGTCAGATTCCCCCTCGCTTGAGGGGTTTTTGATTGTGGGGACGCTCTTCCCTGCAGGCGCAAGCCCCTGCAGTTAATTACGCTACCGCATCGCGGTAACAACTTTCTCCTTCTCCAGAATTTCACTTCGTATCGTGTTGGTTTGTTTTGTTTTTAGTTGCCCGTGGATTGTATACAGAGACTGAGTAATGCCGTCGCCCGTAGGACGTGGATTAGTCCAAATCCGTATTTTCTTATATTTGGGTTTGGGGTTGGTTTAAGGATACGTTAGTCTTATTTGAGACTAAGATCAACTTAAACATTTGTTAATGACACGTTAGTCTAATTTGAGACTAAGATCGACTTAACGGGATCATTTAGATCCAACAAAAGAGCATTTGGACTCTATTGTTTAGTTTAGAGACATTGCGGTCGATTACCAGTTTAAGGACATGGTGGTTCATGGAATGTATGGCCGTCGGGACCCGTCACCTCTCTGACGACGTTGAAGGATTACAACGACAGATATCATAGGAGTTCAGAGATGTACCCTTGAACCAAAGTTGGTTGGAAGATCTCTTGTCCAATTTGGGACTAAAGTCTGTTTGAAGGTTTTGGTTTAAGGATACGTTAGCCATATTCGAGGCTAAGATCAACTTAAACGTTTGTTAAGGATACGTTAGTCCAATTTGAGACTAAGATCAGCTTAACAGGATCGTTTAGATCCGACAAAAGAGCATTTGGGCTCTATTGTTCCAGTTTAGGGACATAGTGGTCCATTGCCAGTTTAGGGACATGGTGGTCCAATACCAGTTTAAGGACATAGTGGTCCATAAAATGTATGGCTGCCATGATCCATCACATCTCTGAAGACGTTGAAGGATTACAACGACAAATATCAGAGGAGTTCAGAGATGTACCCTTGAACCAATGAGTTGGTTGAAAGAGCAGATGTGCTCAGTTCAAGATGATTTGAGGACTTATGGCCAGTTTGGGCTAAGTCCAATTATGTTTGAAATATTGGCCCTTTGAGCCATTAGACATTTGTCTGGGTTCAGCCCCTCATCATTCAGCAGTGCTAAACAGAGGTTTGGGGGCTCTGACAACATTTTGTCTTTGATTTCCTCAATTTTGAGATTCATTTGGAGGAGGGACTTTTGCGTCTGGAAAATTAGCCAATTTGGCTAAAAGTAGTGTTAAACACTAGAGAATAACAGTATTAAACACTGGAGGTAGAACTCTCAAATTAGTATTAAACACTAAAAGGCAATCAGTGTTAAACACTGGAAATATAATCTTTAATTTATTGTTAAACACTAAAGAAAGAGGGGTCACGTGTGGACACGTGAGAGCACACAAAGGTGGGACCAGATCCCTTTATTTTGTTCTCGGAATAAATAAGTGTTAAACACTTTTAGTCTTTAAGGCCGTCACGTGTGAGCACGTGATGGGCATCCATCCATTGGATATTAAAAGGATTTGTTAGGGGTCACGTGGGGACACATGAGGGCGCCCTAAATGTGGGGCCAGATCTCCTTTGTTTTATCCTAAAATCTGCGAATAAGTGTTAAACACTTTTAATTTCCTGGCCATCATGTGTGAGCACGTGATAGGCACTCATGCACTGATTCGTTAAGGCATTTATTAGGGGTCACGTGGTAACACGTGAGAGCGTCCAGAGCTTAGATTTCCCTTGCTTTTATTCCCTTTGTTTTGGAGGTCACGTGGGAGCACGTGAGGCATTGCCTCAAGGCTTCTTTCCTTCTTGTTCTTTGGGGATCTTTTCAGGGGACACGTGGGGACACGTGACCTTGGTTCTTTGCATGCTTGAAGATCTCTTTATGTTTAAGAATTAAATTCTTTGTAGGGTTAAACCCTGATTTTCTTTTAGAGGAATTAAATTCCCATATATGTAAAAGAATTAAATTCTCTGTAGGGTTAAACCCTAATTATAATTCTGGAGGAATTAAATTCCTGTTGTGAAAAAATTAAATTCTTATATAGGGTTAAACCCTAGTTCTGTCCATCTTGAAGGAATTAAATTCCTATATTTTCAGGAGAATTAAATTCTCATATAGGGTTAAACCCTAATTTTGTTTTGGGAGAATTAAATTCTCAAAACTCAATTCCCCCTCTAAGTTTCGGATCTGCATGGCAGGATCTCAACCCGATGAGAATTAAATTCTCAACTTATGGGGAGATGTGCTCTTTGCAGATCTTCAACCAGAGGAAGAACTAAGTTCTTTTGCAGAAGAGTTAAACTCTTAGATCTTTGAGAATTAAATTCTCTTTTTGAAGTTTTGATCCCCTTTCTTTTCTCACCTAGGGTTTTCTTTGTTGAGAATTAAATTCTCCTTTCTTTTCTTTTTCTGCATTTTGGAAATTTCAAGATCCCAAAATCCTCCCCCAAACTCTCTTCTCTTAGCTCCTATTTATAGGAGAAGGAAAAGAATCAATTTATTTAATAAATCTTTCATTGAAAGATTTGCTTTGTTTTCATATTTAATATGATCCTTTAGATCATTCAGTGAATTTTATTCACCGTTGGATTTTAAATCCAAAGATATTCTGTTTAGATTTGGGGAAATCTTTCCTTGTCTAAGATTTTTCCATAAATTGATGATTTTTAATCACCCTTGGATCTTTAATCCAACATTCCCCATAATCCTTTTCCATTTAGAAAGATTTAGAAGCTTTTAGAATTCTATTAAACTGTAAGGCGAAGCCAATCACGTGACCCTTGGTCACGTGTGAGCACGTGACCCCCAATTGAGTCCTTTTCTCAGCGTTTATTTACGCTTCAGTTTTAACCATCGCGTGTCAACACGTGACCATTAGTCACGTGTGAGCACGTGATACCTCATTGAGGTATATCCTTCAGCCGTTTGTTTTTATTTCTGTTTTAACTATCACGTGTCAACACGTGACCATTGGTCACGTGTGAGCACGTGACCCCCAGTTGGGTCCTTCTTCAGCCGTCTGTTTTTATTCATGTTTTAACTATCACGTGTCAACACGTGACCATTGATCACGTGTGAGCATGTGATACCTCATTGAGGTAATTCCTGATTTTTTAATCAGGGAACAGTGCATAGCATATTTGCTCATAAGTTTTGATCCCGGATGAATTATGAAGCCCATAATATATCAAATCGAAGGATTTTTCGAGATGCTTTCGATACCATCAGAATTTAATAGTTTCTCCTTCGGGAGTTTATCAAAATACAGTCCGGAATATACTGGTTCGCATTTCCTTAAGCGTATCGCTGCCATTTGATACCTTGGACTCTTCTGCGCAAAAATTTTTGGCGGGAACAGGGTCTATCTCGATGCCTCGGTCTCAGACGATCCGAATGCGCATTTGAGAGGGTTCATCTTCAAGTTGTATTTCCGAAGACGCTGAAACACGATATTCAGATGCTTTAAATGTTCCTCGTATGATTTGCTTTTAACTATGAGGTCGTCAATATAGCATTCGACGATTTCATGTATGGGGTCATCGAAAATCTTCGTCATGGCCCTCTGATAGGTGGCACCGGCGTTCTTTAGACCGAAAGGCATCACCTTGTAGCAGAATATGCCCAAAGGGGTCCGGAAAGCGGTATGCTTCTGGTCTTCAGGATGCATCTTTATTTGATTGTATCCTGATGAGCCGTCCATGAAGGAGAAAACTTTGTGAGTGGACGTATTATCTATCATCAGCTCAGTGACCGGTACTGGAAAGTCATCCTTCGGGCAAGCTCTGTTGAGATCCCGGAAGTCCACGCAGATGCGCACCGTCCTATTTTTCTTCATCACTGGGACGATGTTGGCAATCCAGTCAGGCTATTGAACTTCTTAGATGAAACCAGAGTAGATTAGCTTCTTGACTTCGGCGTTGATGCTCATCTCAAGCTCGAGCCGCATTCTTCTCGGTGCTTGTTTGATCGACTTGACGTCCGGATATATCGCCAATTTGTGCACAGCAATCTCTGGATCTAGTCTCGGCATCTCGGAATAGTTCCACGCAAAACAGTCTTTATACTGCATGAGCACGTCTTTTAGTGTAGCCACCCTTTCTTCAGACAACAGCTCACTGACGAATGTCGGTCGCGGGTCGTTTGTCGTCCCCAAGTCGATCTTTCTGAGGTTTTCTACAGTAGTGTGTATCCTATCTTCCAGCTCTCTTGGCGCCGGTGGAAATTCTGAGATCACCTCCTCATCATTGTTTTCGAAGCACCAGGGGAGGTCATCCATATTCTCGGGTTCTTCTTCTGACAGCGTTATCATATGACAGGTACGAGATCGCTTCCAAGACCAATGTTGATATGGTTCTACTCTCGCTGCATGCGCGGCTTTTGGTTCATGCTTCTACGATGGAGTTACCCTCCAGCTGCTGATAGAGCGAACATGCCTTACTGATACTGGTCTTCTACCCAGTCTTTGAATGTGAAGCAGTCTTCGAGAGGATGTCCTATTGCCTGGTGATAGGAGCAATAGTCTGGGTGAGGACATCGCCTGCTTGCTCGGGGTGCTTGGACTCCGGGAGGCTAATCATTTGATGTTTTATGGCAAGATCAAGTATCTTCCTTGTCTTGTCTTAGAAAAAGGAATACGCTCGACTCATCTTCTTTATAAGAGACGGATCCCGGCTGCTCGATTCTTGATAGCATGGCTTCTTAGACCCGCTTGGCCGCTGTCGAACGTTTTTTCCGTTCTTTGGTTTATTTTTGCCTCCGCGTCGAGTTTTCCGTGTGACGGGCTAGCGACGAAGGGCATCGTCATTTTTCGTAGCCTGCTGAAGGAGGCGCTGCGTTCTGGCTTTTTCATAGATGGACATTTCGCGACTATGGTCATCCCGAACCTTTTGACCCGCTTCCCTTATTAACTTACCCATCTGTTCTTCGAACGACGGACTTAGCACATTCACGGCGAGATCTCCATGGGCTGCAGAGATTTCTTCAATATTGCGATGGGAGAATTTTGTCTGACCCTTCGCAACAGTTTGAAGCTGTTCCCGGTTGGAACAACAACATTCACCACTGGGGTTGAAACAGGACCATATGAATAACTGCCCCCAACTCATTTTGTATGATGCCGATATCGACGTCGACCATTTCTTACGGTCGTGATTTGATTAGCCTCAGGATTTTTCCGAGCCTGCCCCATGTTTCCTTTGAGAGCTTGAATATTCTGCCCCCTGCATCGACCTTGGTCCTTGGCAGGTGCCAGTTGTTTGAGGACTGATTCCATTGGCAAAGCTACAGCTTGGGGAACCAACCTGTGGAAGCCAGACTTCCACTTGGCTTCCTCCATCGACGTTGAGGCACCGAGGGTGGTGTTCCCCTCCGAACGGCGGCCGACGACGCTAGGGCGTCTAGGCCTGAGGTTCGGGGCAGATGCTATTTGGTTTTATCCGTCCACCTCTCCGAAGATGCCAAGTTGATTTATGGCACCGTGTATCGGAGGTTCAGACGGATGCGGCCGATGTAGCAGACTTCGTCATATTCCCCCTCGCTTGAGGGGTTTTTGATTGTGGGGACGCTCTTCCCTGCAGGCGAAAGCCCCTGCAGTTAATTACGCTACCGCATCGCGGTAACAACTTTCTCCTTCTCCAGAATTTCATTTCGTGTCGTGTGTGTGTGTGTTTTGTTTTTGGTTGCCCGTGGATTGTATACGGAGACTGAGTAATGCCGTCACCCGTAGGACGTGGATTAGTCCAAATCCGTATTTACTTAGATTTGGGTTCGGTGTTTTTAGTTTAAGGATACATTAGCCGTATTTGGGGCTAAGATCGACTTAAACATTCGTTAAGGATACGTTAGTCCTGTTTGAGACTAAGATCAACTTAACGTAGTGATCCGTTTAATATATGGTCGTCAGGACTCATCACCTCTCTGACGTCGTTGAAAGATTACAACGATAGGTGTCAGAGGAGTTCAAAGACGTACCCTTGAACCAAAGTCGATTTGGAGTTTTATAGTCCATTTAAATGTTTAAGGATACGTTAACCGTATTTGGGGCTAAGATCAACTTAAACGGGATCGTTTGGATCCGTCAAAAGAGCGTTTGGGGGCTCTACTGTTCCAGTTTAGAGACATAGTGGTCCATGTTCCAGTTTAGGGACATGGTGGTCCATCGCCAGTTTAGGGACGTAGTGGTCCATCGCCAGTTTAGGGACGTAGTGGTCCATGTTCCAGTTTAGGGACGTGGTGGCCCATGTTCCAGTTTAGGGATGTGGTGGTCCATCGCCAGTTTAGGGTCGTGGTGGTCCATCATTAGTTTAAGGACGTTTCGGTCCGACATTAGTTTAATGACGTTTCGGTCCAACATTAGTTTAAGGACGTTTCGGTCCAATATTAGTTTAAGGACGTTTCGGTCCAATATTAGTTTAAGGACGTTTTGGTCCACGAGTTTAAGGACCCCGCAGTCCGTATACGTATGTGGTCGTCGGGACCCGTCACCTCTCTGACGTCGTTGAAGGATTACAACGACAGGTGTCAGAGGAGTTCGGAGATGTACCCTTGAACTGGAGGCAAATTGATTTAAGAGAGCAATCTTGCTCAGTTAATTTAATTTGAGGACTTACGGCCAAAATTGGGCTAAGTCCAGTTGAAAATGTTCAACATTTTATCTGCTTTTGCATTGCATTTATTTTTATTTTTATTTGGACTCTACCGATAAAGGATGCAGAGCATCAATTTTTTTTGGGCTCTGCCCATTTATAAATGATGCAAAGCGTCTACTTTGTTTGGGCTCTGCCCTTTTTATTGCGTTACAATTTAATTATGCCTGCTTTGTCTTTTTGATTTAGGCCTGGCCCTTTAGGAAATGCATTGCATTTATCAGGCGCTTTGCGCCAATCAGAGAGCGCAAGCGCTTGTGGTGTTGACACGTGTCACGCAAGCGCAGTGCGCTGCGCCTGCGCTGCTGACACGTGGCGCGCTCTTGGGGCTTGCGCCAATCCAGGAGCGCAACAGCGCAGTTTGCAAGTACAAGGCACTATGATTTGGGAATCTTTTAGAACCAATGGTTCATAATAAAGTGCAAAGCACTGTTTGTTTTCTTCGATTTAATGAGAATCAAAGAAAACAAGTATTTCTTGTTTTAAAGAACCAGTGGTTCATGAAAGGTGCAAGGCACTGTTATCTTGAGAATCTTTTAGATTCAGAACCAATGGTTCATAAAAGGAAGTGCGAAGCACTGTTTATTATTTATTTTTCTTTTCATTAGAGATCCTTGGTCTTGTTCTCAGATCAATGATCTGTTCATAAGAGAATTTTCTCTTTTTCTAAAGGTTTTTTACCTTTTTTTTGTTCTTGAGGAATTCTCTCCAATTCTTCAGAGTTCTCTCTGTTTGATTTCTCCCAAAAATGTTCCTCTCTTTGAATTGAGGTCTAGGGTCCTTTTTATAGTGCCCATAAATTAGTTAAATTTGTTAAAGAGATCTTTCTCTGAGTGATTTGGGGAATTTTCCCCACCGTTGGATCTTTGATCCAAGGCCTTCTGTTTTACAGAAGAAAATCTTCTTGTTTTAACAAGAACAGAAAGATCTTTCTAGAATTTTAATTCTGTTTGGCATAAACGCCCCAGCGCTTGACACGTGTCGCGCAACGCTCACGTATCGCGCAGCGCAATGCTTGCGTGGCTGTGCTTGCGCGGCTGTGCGTGCGCACCTGCGCAGACACGTGTCGCGCAGCGCTTGCGCAGCTGTGCCTGCGCAACTGCGCAGACACGTGTCGTGCAGCGCAGGGCTTGCGCAGCTGTGCCTGCGCAACTGCGCAGACACGTGTCGCGCAGCGCAGTGCTTGCGCAACTGAAGCGTTGTTTCCTTTACTTTTATTTTTAAAGAGCCTTGCTCTGATTAGACGCACTGCCTTAGGCGCTGTGCTGACGCATCAACTTCTGACACGTGGCGCGTTGCGCGCAACGCACGGGATTTGAAGCGTTGCTTCAAAATTTGAATTTTTGAAATTCAAACAGAGCCTTGCTCTGATTGGGGAAAATAAATGCCCCCCCACCGTTGCGCTCACGTGGCGCGCACGTGAGTGCAACGGTGGCGAGATCCTGGCCGTTGGATCAAAAGGGGTAAGTTGAAGAGGCGCAGGCGCCTATAAATAGGACCCTTGGTCCTTAGAAAATTCTTTACAACTTTCAAGAATTTTGATTTTCAGAGCCTTGCTCTTGCTTAAGAACTTTCAGAGCCTTGCTCTTGTTTCTTCCCAAGAACTTTAAAGTTCAGAACTTAGAATCATTTTAGTTAAAAATTAAATTTAATTAATAGAGCCTTGCTCTCAAGAACTTACAGATCTACAGAGATCCTGTTCATGGGTTTTAACCCATGAACAGAGCTTTGCTCATGGATCAAATGTAGATCTTTTCTGATCTGAAAATGGGGAACTCTTAAAAGTTTTCATGGATCTTTAAGATCCCAAATTTTTAATCTTTTAGGAGTTAAAGTTTCCTTTCTGATGGATTTTTCCATCATTATTATAGAGCTAGGCTCTTTTTTAAAGAAATTTTATCCCTTTGAGACCAGAGTTTGACAAATGTCACTCTGTGACAGAGCTTTGCTCTAAAAGAGCATATTTTCTCCTTGTCTCTAGGGACTTCCCATCAATGAGGATATTCTCTTGGGGATCTTTTCATTAATTGACAGTCTCATCTAATGATGGGATTGTCTTATTAAATGATGCACTGTCATCCAGATTTTGTGGGTCCCCCTTTTGTCCCCTACCCACTGCATTCCAGTGTAGTGTAAAATTTTAAAATGCCAAGCGTTGGAATTACAACACAGACGGCTAATTAAAAAAAAAATTGTCCCTCCGTAGGAAACATGTCTGGTAATTTGTCTTTTCCGTTTGTCCGCTCGGAGGGAGGGTTTCCCCAGGCACCGGTGGACCGAGTGGTGCTCGCTCTCATTAAAGATCATGACCCCAAGTACAAAAACCTTCACTTGTGGGGTAGGTGGTACAATGAAATCATCCAGGGTCACCGCAGTTTCAGTTCTGCCATGCCGTCTGAGCCTATAGTCACGATCCCCTATGCGGACGAACCCCCGGTTAAGTATGCCGTGGAGGTCAAAAATTGGAATTCTGATGACCTCCTCCAGCCTGCAATCGGTGCCATTCCCGTGCAGCCGCCGCCGGCAATAGACATTCTAGGGAGGCGAATCTGTCAGGGTGAAACACACCCTTGGGGACAGGCTTATAATATTGGATTGGTCCCGCGACCGCCCGCCGGATATTTGCAGTGGACCCGGTACATCTTATCGACGAAAAGGACTCATCTAACGAAGATTGGTTTATATTCGGCCATCTACGTCTCGCTTTTCGAGTATCCCTCTTCTCCAACGTGGTGGATCAAGGCCTTTATTGAACAATGGAATATCCCCACCCACACCTTCCTGATGACGGACAGGGAGGTCTCCATCTCCTTGGAGGAGTTTGCTGAAGTCTCGGATCTACCAATGAGGGGGGAGCACTACGAGGAGCTGCTTCCTCCTGATGAATACGTCTTTGCCACCAAACCGCTGGTGTTTGACTTGACTCCGGAGAACGCCATTCAGCACCAGTTCCCGGGCTTGGTGAAGGTGCTGGAGATTTATGAAGGGCTCTATCTGGAATCGGGTGTCCAGGGCGTCAGTTTCGCCGATTTTATTGCCCGCTTTATCCGACCAGAGTTCTTATCGGAGCAGAGCGAGAAGTTTGCCCAACTTGATGACCCTTTTGGCTTGGGCTTGGACCGCCGACCCATATCAGAGAATGACCAAAGGGACTTTTATCTCCCCGGTGCCGCCGTCGTTCCTTTCTCGGAAATCGCCATCCCGGGTATGGATGAGGAAACCTTTTTTGTATGGTTTCTGGGTTTGTGGCTGTGCAGCTTTGCGCTCCCCATGCACCTACGCCATATGCGGTCATATGTTTTCTACCCAGCGCACCGGATGGTGGATGGCTTGCAGTTATCGGCAGGAATCGCCGAGCTGGCTTACCTTTATAATGGACTTAGCGTAGCGGCGGACGCTAGTGAACCTGGGGTACAACCCGCTAACTTCCCGATGCACTACTTCACCTCCTGGATGGAAATGCACGTGCAAGGGGTGTTCGGCGCCCATAAGATTCCTCCGTTCTTTGAGAAATGCAAACTCCCGAGAGTTATGCGGTTGGTTGGCGCTTCAATTGTGGTTGCATCTCCGCGGGAATCTAGGGGCTAGCTCCTCCGTCCACGTCTGGTCGGAGCGAAGGTTTCCTTCGTGGATAAGGTCATAACAATAGGCTCAGAGACCACCAAGTCGGTAGTGCCGCTACACGATGATTTTAAGGACGGGGCTTCCATATTGAAGGCTCGGGAAATCCTCCACCTCTACTCCATTCGGCCGGGCTACTTGGTGTTTAGGCAGAATGAGACGGCACTCTTCATGAGGTATAACCCTCACCGGTTTGCTCAACAATCGAGCTATCACCAGGGGATCCCGATGGAAGCCTTCTTGGAAAAGCCCGTGGTCAGCCGAGAGGGGATAAAGAATGCAACGCACCATTTTATGCGGGTTAACACGGGTTCCTATTTCTTCATCAGCGAACCAAGCTGTGTCCCCAAGGTACTCAGCACGTATGTGGCTTAGTATGCGCATGCAATGGGCCCAGTTATCCTGATGGAGAAGCGCCTGCTGGTTGACCGCAGGGGTGCGCCTCCTGGCGGTGATCGCAAGGCTCCTCTGAAGCCGAGGACCCCAGTCATTCCTCCATTGAAAGGTGTTGGAGTTGGGCCTACGCGTGTGTTGAGCCCTCCGCGTGAATTGCCACTTCGTGATACTGTGGCTGTGCTACCAGCCCCCCGTGCTCCAGTGGTAAATGTGGTATCGCCGGAGTCTGGCGCAAGCGCGGGTATCGGGGCCCGCCGCCCCAAGGTGTCTGCCAAACGCAAATCAATCCCGGGTGCATCCAGAGCTGGAGGGCAAAAGAAGAAGAAGTCGCTCCTCTCTCTTGACGCAATCCTCGGTTTAGAGCCTGAGGCCCCTCTTACCGAAGGAATAAGCGAGTATGGCAGCAATAAAGGCTTCTCGATAGACCCCGCAGACACCGACCTTGGGGCTGCTATTGCAGCTTCTGAGCGATCAGCGAGGCTCGAAGCGATGTTGAATAAACTCGCTGAGTCAGGTAATCATTAGCTGCTTTCTTCGTCGTTTTATCGCATTTTTTTTATCATTATTTTTGACTAATACTTTCCCCCATTTTCAACAGGTGTCAATACCGAAGAGGCCATTGCTGCCTCTTTAAAAACCTTCCAGGAGGAGGAGAAGCGTGCCTTGACGGGCATTGGTACGTCTCGACTTATTGAGCCCCTTTTTTTATCCTCTTTCCTGACGGCCAATCTAACCCCCTTTTTTGTTTCTTTACAGGGGCCTCGCCAGCTGATGCGGGGACTCTCCCCGGATCCTTTACTGAAGTCCCAGCTTCTTCGGGGCTGTCGCGAGAGCCTCGACTTGACAAAACGACAAGGGATGCCTTAAAAAATTTGGAGGCATCCCTATTCACGGACGAAGACGCCTCAATGAAAGAGGCTCTGGTGGAATCTGTCTCAACGGCTCGGGAGGAGAGGAAGCGGTTGAGACGCGAAGCAAAGGCACGCGGGGCTGCCTTGGCCATTGGAGCGGGCCCAAGCACCGTTCCTCGTGCCGATCCCCTATCAGAAGAGTCCCCAGTCGCCCTGTCTACAGCTCATAGACGGGCGATTCGCGCCAATAGGGAGGCTAACGAGAAGTCCACCTCAGGTAATACTTCTTTCAGAATTTTGTTTGTAAAAATTGTAAACTCACCGGTTTTTATGCATCTCATCTTGCAGGGCCAAGTCCGACCGAGGGGGAGGCAGAGACTGTCGAACCCGAGGAAGCAGGGGGGAGGCACCAGCCGAACTTGAGCCGACGGTGGGCAACGTCGTTGGGGTTATGGAGCCTGAGCTGGAGGCCGGGGGATCCGCAGCCGAGAAGGTCATTGATGCCGGGCTTGAAGTGACGGCAGATGAAATGATTGTTATAACTGAGCCCAGGGTAGTGGCGGACGAGGCGCTTGAGGCCGGCGACCTCGTGGTGACGGTGGACGAGGCAATCGTGATTGCTGAGCCCGAAGGAGTAACGGGTGAGGTAGACATGATTCCTGAAGATGAGCCAACCGCTCTTTCTCAGGAATCGGGTAATGCTCCGGTCATAGCCCTCCCCGCCTATGTTCCTCCACCGTCTCCAGGTCTTGCGAGCACAACAACGGTCCCTATTGAGTCGGGTGACGAGGCCACGAGCGGTGGCCCCATGTCGATGGAGGAGGGAGTCGCCTCAGTTTCGGCCGGCAACTCATCAGGTAAATCCCAAGTTACTGTCCTCTTTATCTCACAATCCTTTCTGACAAGTTCATATTTGTTCGTAACGCAGGTGCAGCCAGTGCCGATGCCTCATTGCTCGAGGGAGCGCCTTCAACTACTGCCTTGGCGGTGGTCACTACTCCGCCCTCTCTCATACCGTCAAAGACGTTGGAAGGTATGGGTTTGCAACTTATTAATCTTATCTTTCAGACGTATAATTTGTGTACTAAAGTCGTATTGTTGTGTTTTTTCAGGAGTGCTCTTTGATCATCTATATCAAGTGTTGCTCCCACACTTCTCCTTCCCATCTGAACTCGCTTCTCTCTCTGGTGGCGCTGGTGAGTATAGTTCTCGACTGATATCTTTCTTTTTCGGTGATGGAATTATTTCTAACTTTTTCTCGTCCTGACTGCAGTGCTACAAATCGAAGGAGGGGACGCAAGACCGGCCACGCCACCGGCTTCTCCGGCTTTGCCGTCCGTTGCAACTGGTATAGTAAATTCCCTTATTGATGACTCTTCTACATTTCTTGAACCGTCGTTTAACTATGCTTTGTTTTGCAACTATCGTTCCGGCTCCGGTCCTTCTTGAGTCTCGCATCCTTTCGCCGGCAGGCCCCTTCCTGAAACGTCCATCTTCAAAGGGTGCCGTGATGAGTTTGGGCATGCTGAGCGGGTATATCGAAGAGCTTAACGCAGACGCTCTCCCACCTGCCGTAGATTTTGCTGTGGAGGTTAACCCAATGTTGGCGGCGCTCGTAAACTTTCATAACGAAGGCATCGTCGAATCTTGGGTTAATCACTACAGGGAGATCGAGGCCTTCCTGCATCGGCTGGAGTCGAAGCGTCATTCCCCTGAGATTTTGGCCGTGAGTACTCAACGGACAGCCTGGCTCAAGCAAAGCACTTCTTATTTCCGCCATTTGGAGCAAGAAGCAGCTTTAAGGTTGAAGGAACGTCAGGAGTCTTCAAGCGCAACTGCTCGTCTACGTGCCGAAGTTGAGGTGAACGCTGCCGAAGTGAAGGCCGTCTTTGAGGGCCTTCTGGCGCGTATTACTAATGGGCTAGCGCTGAGGCGAAAGCTTTATGCCGCCGAGCGTGATGCCCGAAGCCGCGAAGCAGCTCAGCAGGTTATTGGGGAGCAGCTCGCATCCTTGATGCAGCAACGGGCTCGAGTGGAGGCCGAACTGGCAGTGGCGGCTGATCAGGAGAAGGCATGGAAGGAAGTGCGTGAGCAATTGATAGAGCTATTCAAGAGGCTTCCTTCTCCTTGAACATTTCGTATCACTTACACACTTGTAATTTTTTTTTTTGCATAGTATATACACATTCTTTGTTCTTCATATGATTCGCCTTGTATTGGATTGAACTCATGAATAAAGATATACATTTTCTCCTCTGCAATGTCTTGTATGCTCTTTTGCTTTCTCCCTTCTCTTATTATCAGCATGCTGTCTTGATAAACATAATTGGAAGATAACTTAGTTTTTCCAAAAGATAGCGATGGCTTAGGCCGCAGGTTCGGATCTGCCGCCTAAGACTTTTCAACTTTATGAACCGTGAGGGTCTCATAGAGACTTTTCTCCCTACAGATCGAGAGGATCTCGTAGGTGGGTTTTCTCCTTAGGAATCGTGAGGATTCCTAAGTGTGTTTTCTCTTGTAAGTCGTAAGGATCTTATAAGAGAATTTTTCCCTCCTACGAGTCGAGAGGACCCGTAAGCGGTTGTTTCCCTCCTTGTCAAAACTCGACTTTGGAGAGTGAGACCCGTGAATAGTATGCAAGAGACCATTTTAGATCGACTTGCAGGGTCCCATTGTTCAGGACGCAAGTTTTTTAGTCCCTGCTGCCTAAGGCTTCATCTTAAAGTTGAGTCGAATCGGGAATTTTCCCGCGGAGACACTGGTTTCTCTGTGAGCCGACGCGAATCAAGAGGCTCTCATCAAGTATTGTTTGTTTCCCTGAGTTGAGGTATTTGCTAAGGATTATTTGTTTCCCTAGCACCAAGGATTATTTGTTTCCCTGGTGTTGAAACGGATCGAGAATTTCCCACGGAGGCACTGGTTGCTCTGCGAGTCGACGCGAATCAGGAGGCTCTCATCAAGGATTGTTTGTTTCCCTGAGTTGAGGTATTTGCCAAGGATTATTTGTTTCCCTGGTGTTGAAACAAATCGAGAATTTCCCACGGAGGCACTGGTTGCTCTGCGAGTCGATGCGAATCAGGAGGCTCTCGTCAAGGATTGTTTGTTTCCTTGAGTTGAGGTATTTGCCAGGGATTATTTGTTTTCCTGATGTTGAAACGAATCGAGAATTTCCCATGGAGACACTGGTTGCTCTGCGATTCGATGCGAATCAGGAGGCTCTCGTCAAGGATTGTTTGTTTCCCTGAGTTGAGGTATTTGCCAAGGATTATTTGTTTCCCTGGTGTTGAAACGAATCGAGAATTTCCCACGGAGGCACTGGTTGCTCTGCGAGTCGATGCGAATCAGGAGGCTCTCGTCAAGGATTGTTTGTTTCCTTGAGTTGAGGTATTTGCCAGGGATTATTTGTTTCCCTGATGTTGAAACGAATCGAGAATTTCCCACGGAGACACTGGTTGCTCTGCGAATCGATGCGAATCAGGAGGCTCTCGTCAAGGATTGTTTGTTTCCCTGAGTTGAGGTATTTTTCAAGGATTATTTGTTTCCCTGATGTTGAAACGAATCGAGAATTTCCCACGGAGACACTGGTTGCTCTACGAGTCGATGCAAATCAGGAGGCTCTCGTCAAGGATTGTTTGTTTCCCTGAGTTGAGGTATTTGCCAGGGATTATTTGTTTCCCTGATGTTGAAACGAATCGAGAATTTCCCACGAAGACACTGGTTGCTCTGCGAGTCGACACGAATCAGGAGGCTCTCGTCAAGGATTGTTTGTTTCCTTGAGTTGAGGAATTTGCCGAAGACACTGGTTTCTTCGGAGTTGGGATGAACCGTCGAGATTTGGCTTCATTTTCTGGCGGAGCCTGTTGAGAAAGTATGGCTCCCTCTTCGTTTGCGCTCTTGGATTGTATACAGGGATCGATGTGATCTCAACTGTAGGGCCAAAGTTTTATCATCATTTTTTTTTGTTTTATTTCCGCGATGCTCTATCATTTCAGCTTTTATATCGCGAAGGTCGCAATTGCCCAATCATTTCGGCTATTTCTCGCGGTGCCCAATCATTTCGGCTATTTCTCGTGGTGCTCAATCATTTCGGCTGTTTATTTTGTTTTCACTCGCTGGTTTTTATTGCGAGTTGCCCAATCATTTCGGCTATTTTGCATGCATACATTTTACTTGCTGTTTTTTATTGCAAGTTGCCCCATCATTTCGGCTATTTTGTATGCATGTGCGGCCTACTGGCTTTCCGCCGTAAACCTGAAATTAGACACCGATTTCGGCATCAGCACCGCTACAACTGGGCTATTGCCAGGAGCGAATCATCATCTGCCTCTGTCGATATCAAACAAAGGTGGCTTAGCGATCAGGGTTAAGGTCCTGTCGACTAAGGCTTTCGACTTCGTGAGCCGTAAGGGTTTCACAAAGGTATTTCTCCCTACAAGTCGTAAGGATCTTGTAGGTGTATTTTCTCTTTAGGAATCGTGAGGATTCCTAAGTGTGTGTTCCTCTGTAAGTCGGAAGGATCCTACAGGAGGGTTTTCTCCTTGTAAATCGAGAGGACTTACAAGGGTCATGCGAACATATCCCCAGTCACGGATGGATCTTGGTTAGGGAAATGTTTATTCGCGCCCGTGGATTGTATACAAGAGCCGGTATCGGACCACTTGTAGGGCAATAACGAAAGTTGTGGGGGTTGCTTAAGCACAGGTTTAGGTCTCTGTAACTTAAGACTTTCAAATCTTATGAGCCGTGAGGGTCCCATAAGAGAGTTCTCCTTACGAGTCGTGAGGATCTCGCAAGTGTATTTTCTCCTTAGGAATCGTGGGGATCCCTAAGTGTGTTGCTCCATTGTGAGTCGTAAGGATCTCACGCGGGTGGTTTCTCCTTACAAGGTCGAGAGGGCCCTGTAAGTGTCCTTTAACGAGGTTGCGCCCTTTCAGGTTTTCACAAACACTCGCCGGTAGCCCTGCTGTTTTTACTCACGGAGCCCTTTCGGGTTTTCATCCGTGCCCATTTTTCTTATGGACATACCGTTTTTATTTTATTTTTTATTTATTTTCTTCTTCTCGTTTTTTTTTACTAGGTCGCGCCCTTTCGGATTTTCAAGAACACTCGCCGGTAGCCCTGCTGTTTTTACTCACGGCGCCCTTTCGGGTTTTCATCCGTACCCTTTTTGCTTATGGACATATCGTTTTTATATTATTATTTTTTTATTTTTTTATTTTTATACATATACTTTTTTTTATCAATCTCGTCAGCCTAAAGATGCTGTGGTAATAGTTTAAGGACGTTTCGGTCCGTCATTGAGAAAGCTGGCTACTGCTTATAAAGCTTGAGCTGAGGAAGATAGCGAGCGGACATAGTCGTCGACATCTACCATTGACCTAGGTTGTGGCTCATTAAGCGTAGTATTTCTTTAGGAAGCGACCGTTTATTGGCATGAAAGGCCTTTCACCGTGCATATCCATGAGTAGATATGCCCCACCCTGGTAGACCTTATCTATGATGTGCGGGCCTTCATAGTTTGGCTCGAATTTTCCCCGCTTAGCGCGATTGGGGATCATAGGCCTTTTAACCACCAGCACAAGTTCGCCTTGGCGGAATGTCCTCGGTCGGGTCAATCTTTCATATGAGCGTGTCATCTTTGCTTTATAAGCTTCTAGATTTTGTTGCGCTATGAGCCGGGTTTCATCAAGGGCGTCAAGCTCCTCAAGCCGAAGGTGAGCATTTTCTTCGTCCGTCAGCTCGTAGTGGACTGCCACTCGTAGAGAGGGTAACTCTATTTCGAGGAGAAGTACTGCTTCCGTCCTAAATACCAACGCGTACGGCGTTGTGTTTGTGGCCGTTTTGAACGTAGTTCGATACGCCCAAAGAGCTTCTTGCAGTCTCTCGTGCCAGTCTCTCTTATTTCGGGACACTATCTTCTTCATAATCTTTGTTAAGGTCTTATTGAAGGCCTCAGCTAGACCGTTAGCTCGCGGATTATAAACCGAGGAATATCTCCAGTCTATGTTGTGCTGTTGTGCGAAGCGACTGATCTTGTGGCTTCTATAAGCTGGCCCGTTATCGGAGATGATCCGGCGCGGAGTTCCAAACCGATATATGACGTGCGTCTTGAAGAAATGGAGGATATTCTCCATCTACACTTCCCTCAGCGGTACTGCTTCTGCCCATTTGGAGAAGTAGTCAGTCGTCGCCAGGATGAAATGATGTCCCCTGGATGATGCTGGTTCGATGGGGCCGACTATGTCAGTTCCCCACATTTCGAATGGCCAGCTAGCCACCGTCCGGTGTAGTGGATTTGGATGTTGGTGGATGAAGTCCCCATGGATTTGGCATGAGTGGCATTGCTTTTCGTATTCGAGGCAGTCCTGAATCATCGTGGGCCAGTAGTAGCCCATCCGTTTGATCTTCAACTTCATCTTTGGGCCCGGTTGGTGAGAACCGCAGAGTCCGTCGTGAACTTCCTGAACGACTCTTTTCGCTTCGTCAGGTCCTAAGCATCTCAGCCACAGAGAATCGAACGACCTCTTGTATAGAGTATCATTGACGAAGGCGAAAGACAGAGCTCGTTTCATGAGCTGATGTCTTGTGGACGCATCTTCGGGCATTCGGTGGGACTTAAAGTAGTCTATGAAGACTTCTCTCCAATCCTCGGTATTTTCCCAATCTTTTACTTGCAGGGTCGTCTGCTCACTCGCTCCTTTTTCTTCGGATGATTCCGGAGATATTTCTGCTGGGGCAAGCACCCGACGGCTTTGTACCATGATTCTTACGTCATCGAGGTTCTCGTCAACCAGTTCTTTAGAAAGTTTGGCTAGTGCATCCGCTTTGCTGTTTTCCGCGCGCGGTATGTTCTCCAAAGTATAGGAGGGAATTTGGGTCAACAGTTGCTGCACCTTTTCTCCGTACTTCACCAATTCTGGTTTGCATGTTTGGTAGTCGCCGTTTACTTGACTAACGACTAGTTGGGAATCTCCATATATGAGGAGGTTTTCAATTCCCATGTCGATGGCGATCTCGAGGCCTGCTATCAGAGCTTCGTATTCGGCTTCATTGTTTGTCCTCGGCTCCGTCAGGGAGAAAGCAAAGTGCATTATCCCTCCTTGTGGAGTTATAAAGATGAGTCCTACCCCCGATTTGATTATAGGGGTACTTTGTTTGCGCTTCTTCATGGAAGATGCTCCATCGAAATAAAGCTCCCATTGGTTATTACCGCCATCGATCGCATCAAACGCGTGTTCGTCTGGCAGTTCGCAATTCAAAGGAGAGTCGGCTGGTACCGGATGCTCAGCGAGGAAGTCGGCGATGGCCTGGCCTTTCACTGCCTTGAGAGGTTGATACGTTATCGAGAACTCCATCAAGAGCAGGGCCCATTTAGCGAGTCGCCCTGTCAATATAGCCTTCGACATCAAATATTTAAGGGGGTCCACCTTTGAGATGAGACGGACCTCATGCGCCAACGCATAGTGCCTGAGCTTTGTTATCGCGAAGATCAACGTCAGGCAGTGTTTTTCAATGGGGGAGTAGTTGCTTTCTGCCCCCAGCAGAACTCGACTTAAGTAGTAGAGTGCTCTTTCCTTCCCTTGATCGTTCTCTTGTGCCCATAATGCGCCCAAGGAGCCTTCGAGAGCGGTTGTATAAAGAATGAGGGGCTTTCCCTTGACCGGAGCAACCAACACTGGCGGGTTCTGCAGGTATTGCTTGATCTCGTCTAGCGCGCTTTGGCATTTTTGGTCCCAGACGAACGGGGTTCTCTTCTTCATCAAATGGCTGTAAGGACGGCACTTTCCTGAAAGGCTGGCTATAAATCGTCGTATATATGCGAGCTTCCCTTGGAGAGACCGTAGTTGTTTGAGGGTCCTGGGCTGAGGCATTTCCATGATCGCCTTGATCTTTGACGGGTCTATTTCGATACCTCGGTGTCGGATGATGAATCCCAGGAATTTAACCAAGGAGACCCCGAACGCATACTTAAGAGGGTTCATCTTCAAGTTGTATTGTCGAAGGCGTTGAAATACGGTCTTCAAATGCTCGAGATGTTCCTCGTATGATTTGCTTTTAACTACGAGATCATCGATATAGCATTCGACGATTTCGTGTATAAGGTCATCGAAGATCTTCATCATGGCCCTCTGGTAGGTGGCGCCGGCGTTCTTTAAACCGAAGGGCATCACCTTGTAGCAGAATATACCCAAAGGAGTCCTGAAGGCGGTGTGCTTCTGGTCTTCGGGATGCATTTTTATCTGATTATATCCTGACGAGCCGTCCATGAAGGAGAAAACCTCGTGAGTGGATGTATTGTCTATCATCAGTTCGGTAACTGGCACTGGGAAATCATCCTTCGGGCAGGCTTTATTGAGATCTCGGAAGTCTACGCATATGCGCACTGTCCCATTTTTCTTCATCACCGGGACGATGTTGGCGATCCATTTCGGATATTGAACCTCCTGAACAAAGACAGAGTCGATCAGCTTCTTGACCTCGGCGTTGATGCTCATCTCAAGCTCGAGCCGCATTCTTCTTGGTGCCTGCTTGACTGGCTTGACGTCCGGGGATATCGCCAATTTATGCACAGCAATTTCTGGATCTAATCCCGGCATTTCGGAATAGTTCCATGCGAAGCAATCTTTATGCTGCGTAAGCAGGTCTTTTAACGAAGCCACCTTCTCTTCAGACAGCAGCTCACTAATGAATGTCGGTCGCGGGTCATTCGCCGTCCCCAACTCAATTTTCTTGAGGTTATCTGCAGTGGTATGGATTCCATCTTCCAGCTCTTTTGGCGCTGGTGGGAATTCTGAGATCACCTCATCGTTGCTGTTTTCAAAGCACCAGGGAAGGTCCTCCATGTCCTCGGGCTCTTCTTTTGATATTGTTATCATGTGACAAGTACGAATTCGCTTCCAATCCCAATGTGGCACTGGTTCTTCTTTCGTGGCCTTGGGTTCGTGCTTCTGTGGCGGCGCTACCCTCCAGTTGTCGGACAGAGCGAACTTGCCAAGCTGATACTGATCTTCGACCCAATTCTTGAAGTTGAAGCAGTCCTCGAGAGGGTGCCCTATCACTCGGTGATAAAAGCAATAGTCTGGGTGTGAGACTTCGCCTGCTTGTTCGGGGTGTTTAGACTCCGGTAGTGTAAGCATCTGGTGTTTTAGAGCGAGCCAAGTATTTTCTTCGTTTTGTCCCGAGGAAAAGAGTATGCTCGACCCATTTTTCTTATGAGGGACTGATCGGAACCGCTCGATTTTCGCTCGCGTGGCCTCTTAGCCCCGCTTTGTTGCTTTGGAGCGCCTTTTTCGCGTTTCGACTTGTTTCTGCCTCTACGTCGGGCCTTCTTTATAACAGGTTGACAAGGAACGGCATTTTCATCTTTCACAGCCCGTTGGAGGCGTTGCGTTTTGGCTTTCTCGTAGATAGCCATTTCGCAGTTATGGTCGTCTCGGACTTTTTGACCAGATTCCCTTATAAATTTGTCCATTTGTTCTTCGAACGACGGACTGGGCACTTTTGCATCTGGAACTTTCACTGGCTCAGGATTAGCGTCCTCCCATTGAGCATCCGCTTCTTTATCGAAGTCATACATGACATAGCAGCTGTTTAGTAGCTCTCGTTTCTTTGACCGGATGTATCCAAGTCCTTTTGTCTCCATTCTCCCATTAGGCAGTTTGCGTTGAGTCCCGGGAACGTTCCAGACTTTGTCATAGAACTTGGCTTTCCGAACGGTCTGCTTGAAGGATATCCCCTGGCGCTTCAGCAGCTTTTTCAAACCTTTCGTATAATATCTGGGAAGACGGATAGGCTGAAGCCTGTCGAGCGTAGGATCCGCGCCATGCCAGATTTCTTTCTCCCCTTTGATTTCTTCAGAGCGGTAGAATAGAATTGCTTTTTCGCTTTCTCGCCTGGGAAGGATATAGAACGTTCGCAGTTCTTCTACACTGTAGATATCAAGCGCATCCAGTTCTTTACGGTGTTTAAGCGGCACCATGGCGACTTGTAAACTTTGTTCTTCGTCAGCGGACGTTCGTATTGAAGGTCGAGCAGAGAATATAGCATGTACTTCATCTTCCGAGTCGCTACCAAAGATTAACGTAGGAGTAGATGGCCCTGGCTTGTTGTGCTGGGACGGCCCCGAATAAACTATCTCCTCTTCTTCTTCAGTATCACTGCCGAAGACAGGGATGGTGGCATTAGCTTTGTTCTCCGGTTTGTGACACCTTTCCGTGTCTTCGAAATCCGGTAAGAAGTATTTGGCATCTTCATATTTGCGGACTTCGTTCACGGAAAACGGATTCAGTTCTCCCGCCATGGTATACTCGAGACCATCCTTAGCGTATTTCATACACTGATGTTGTGTAGAAGGGATGACGTTGTACTCGTGTAACCACGGTCGGCCGAGCAAAGCGTTGTAGCATGTCTTGGCGTCTATGATGTGGAACTTAATGTCCGTGATGAGTAGCCCGAAGCGTAGCGTCTGTATCACAGACCCAAGAGTTCTTGATGACTGGGAGTCAAACCCGGAGATGGTGATCTTGTCCCAAGCAAGGTGCTGGACGCTCATGCAGATTTCTTTTAACACCCGCACATTAAGGAGGTTAACGGACGATCCATTGTCGATCAGGATTTTGCCTATCTTTATATCGTGACAATATCCTGAGACATAAAGGGGGCGATTGTATTCGCACGTCCCGAGGAGAAGGTCTTCATCACCAAAAGCGACATCGGTCGTATGCACTTCCTCCAATTCATCCTTCATCTTTTCTTCAGCCAGGAAAGATTGGAATTGTTCCGGATCTTGTAATGCCTTGATTAACGAATCTCTCGCCTCCTTTGATAGCAAAAGGGCGTCAAGAATGCTGAGCTGTGAAGGTAGCTTCCTCAGATGCGCTAAGACGTTGTAATCCACCTTATTTCTCTTCGGCGGGTCCTTGGCACTTAGCTCCTCCACAACTTGGTCATCTAAGACGATATCTTCAGAGACCTTTTCTTTCCCTTTATCTTTTCTGTTTGAGGGTCCAAGATTCTTTTCAGGCAGCGTCCGATTCCGCAGCCGAATATTTTCGCAAACCTTCAGCTCTTCTTCTTTTCCCGAAGTGGACTCTTTAAACAGAGGGGCAAGTTCCAGCTCCTCATCAGAATCGCTCCCGAATGTAGGCACTTGTGACCCGCCGGTGCTAACCATGCGACAATCGTTAGTAGTTCTTTTAAGCCCTTCGGTCGTATTTTCTCGCTCCCGACGAGTTTTACGCTTCTCCCGCTTAAAGCGTTGCCGATGAGCAACGTATCCTTGCCACCATCTATCGAAAGCTTTGCATTCTTAAGTGGGGTGCGAAACCTTCTGATGATATAAGCAATAGGAAGGGTGCATTTCTATTTCACCAGTAATTTTTCCTTCAGAAGATGGTAGCTTCATGCCCATTGACATGGCCTTAGCAAACCTTTTCCTCGTCTTGAATTTGCTTCTGTCGGTAGTGGATGTATTTTGCTCCAGCGGGATCGTCTCAGCTCTTTCATCAAGTCGCTGGCGCTTGGCCCTTTCAAATATTACCGCCTCACGTTCTCGATCAGCTTTACTTTTCAACCGAGCTTCATTAAGGAATGCGTCAATTACTTCATCTGATGGCCCCAGAATTTTTGGTTCAGGATCTGCCCCTAGCGTTTCAGTACAAGGAGTTTCCTCATCGTCCATGAACGGATGGGAAATCACATGACAGCTCGCCACATATTCTTCAGATTCATTAGATGAACTTTCTCCCTCATCTTCCTCTTGAAAGACATGATTGAGGAACTCTTGAAATGTAATGGGATTCCGTGCCTTCTGGTTGTATTCCTCCAGCGCATCAATTTGTTTTTACAAGTCCGTGCGCTTGTCGCTAGGCTTCACGGGCTTATTAGATTTCTTCTTCTTCTTTTTCAAAGATTTTGACGGCTGGTTGTGAGTGCTTGGGCCACCACCATCGGTCTTTGGAGTTGTGCGTGGCTTCAACATCCCCTCAATGACCTGCGGTTCCAACGGGTTCTTCCATCTAATCGCTGGACATGTCTGAAGATCGTTTAGCATCCTCTTTGTCTTGGTTGATAATACAACCTCCCAAGGAGCTTCTTCAACGACGGAGCATGTTGCCCCCGGCGTATTCGTCCCCTTAGAGGTGTGGGGCTGCGGGGGATTCACCTTCCATTTGTCAGATAACGTGAATTTGCCCTGTCGGTACTGGTTTTCAAGCCAATTTTTGAAAACGTAGCAATCTTCGATCGGATGGCCCAGTACTCGATGATAAGGACAGTAGTTGGGCTCATTGACATCACTTGGTTGCAACGGACGTTTTGGATCCGGCAGATTTATGAGTCGGTTGCGCAACGCCAGCTCGAATAACCTTCTCGTTTTATCGCAGGGAAAAGAGTAAGAACGTCCTAGCCTCTCCTCAAGGGCTACGTATGGACGCATATTATTTTGACGAACAACCGGCTTCGAGTCGCTCGGTTGTTGTTGAGCATTAGCGACAACGATCGCTTTCCCTTTCCCTTTGTCATTTCGGGAGTCCGTCTTTGGAAGAGGGGGTTTATGACCCATCTGGTCCATTTGCGCTAGCTTGTCAATCAAGGCCTGGAAGGTAGTCGGCTTGAAAATATCATAAATTGCGAGATGGTTGCTTGCGGATCAAGGGTTCCCACAAACATACCCACCGCGGGAGCTTATTCAATGCGTTGCTCGTACTTCGACCATAAGTTCCGCCACCGTATAGCATATTGAACCAACGTCTCGCCTGGTTTTATCCTGGCGTTAATCAGTGCCGTCATCGGGGTGTATTCACTGGCGCTTGCAAAACACTGAGTAAACAACAGCTCCATCTCCGTGAAGGTTTTGATAGAGTCATTTGGGAGCTCAGAGTACCACTCGAACGCTGTATCTGATAAGCTTCCAACGAACTGGCGAAGCAACAACTTGTCATCACCGCCGGTGTTGCCACAGAGTGTCCTGAACTGGGCAACATGCTGGTGAGGATTGCCCGTCCCCTTGTAGACATGGAACTTGGGAATTGTGTAACCTGGCGGGTACTTGATTTGATCGTACCAACTTAGATATGGCCGCCCTGTTTTTATGACCTGGCCGGCTGCTTCGGTCGCATGATGAACCCGTATTTGTTGGGCTATGTACTCGTCCAAATCAGCTTTGGAGATTGTATCCTCCTTAGCTGTTGATAGAGCTGGCGGAGGATTCGATGTCTCTCCCCTATCGTCTCCAAGGACGATCGGGGGATCTTCAGCCGGAGGATCTTGTTGGATCATCATCCCCACCATGTCTTGGAACAGGAGGCCCATACGCTGTATGTTGGCTGCTTGTTCAGCAGCCTCTTTGTTCTTCTTTTCCAATATTCGACGAAGGAATTCGGCGTCGGTTTCTTCCTCTTGGCGTTCATCTGAGGACGTTTCAGGGTTTTCTTTTGGCCCGGTAAGTGCGGCCATAGCGTTCATCATCTCTTGGAGCTTCTGCTGCTGCTCCTGGGCTTTGGTCACTGATCGCGTAAGCGGTCGATGACCCGTAGATATGCGACTGTCCTCTTTACCAGACGCCACGTAGACGGTATGAACTACAATGCCCCCTGACTTAGGACGTTTGGGTTCACTACCTCTGATATTTGTCGCCAGCACGGGGGTTTTCTCCGGCCTTCTTCTTTTGTGGGCCGTTGAAGTTGAAGGGACCGTTGCAGTGGGCACCCTAGCGATTGTTGTCCTCTGCTGTTTAATAGGACGGTCTTTTTCTTTTTGCACCTTCGTCTTCTTTTGTTGTCGAGAGTGATCTGGGTCGATCATGGAGTCTTGAACCCTTCGCCAAACCTTGTATATTTTTGAGGACAGCCGCTGAGGGGGCTGTTCTTGCTTTGTTTCTGGAACTCTCTCCGCGGACGGAGGAGATCTTTTCAATGTAGCGGTTGGAGAATTCTTACGTATCCTCCTCAGCAGTTCAAAGCTATTCCCAGTTGGAACAGCAGCGTTGACTTCTACCACTGGAGCCGGTGGAGTTAGCGCTGAGGGGGAGTTGCCCCCTGCCTTCCTCACTCGTCGCCAATGGCGACGTCGAGCATGACGAGCCGTTGGGACTGGCTCGGAGATTGAGACAGCTTCTTTTTGCCCCCTGTCTGAATGAGGCGCCGCTGGTGTTAACCTCTTAAAGACTGAAGTTGTCTTTTGAGGGATGATATTCAACCTGTCGAAGACAGATCCTCGAGAAGGGGCAGGAGCAGGAATCGTCAGTCTTGAAAAGACTGACTCTTTGACAGGGGAAGCCGCCTTGACGACTTCTGGAGCAGCAGTTATTGCCTTCCTTGGGACAGCCAATTTAGAGTTCTGATCCAGCCTGGCGAAAACAGAGGCTGTTGTTTTGGTAGTGGGCGACCCGTTGATAGGGGCCGTCGTAGCAGTGAACCGGTCGAAGACCGACTTCTTGTTCACTTCCAATGTAGGTATTGGCATAGAGAAGCTTGTAGGTGGGATCATGGTCCCGAAAAACAGGCCGGTGGTGGCCTGGGTCACCTGGTCTACCGGCAGAACGAGGAAGGAAGCCGCTTGGGGCCCATATGCTACACCTCCGGGTGAGGTGGAGCGTCCGTTGTAGTGACACTTCGAGCAGTTGATGCAGTTAGAGGCCATTGATGCTTGAGTTCTGCGCCAGGAAAAAGACCAAATCTTAGTAACTTGAAATCCAAAGGCAACCATTTAACAAACCGCGATTAGTTCGCGAGGACGACACACGAAGTGTGGAGTGGAAAGAGGAAAAGGTCCCACCGGGCGTGCCAGAATCTGTTCCCCTCCGAATGGCGGCCGACGACGCTGGGCGTCTAGGCCTGAGGTACGGAGCAGATGCTATTTGGTTTTATCCGTCCACCTCTCCGAAGATGCCAAGTTGATTTATGGTACCGTGTATCGGAGGTTCAGACGGATGCGGCCGATATAGCAGACTTCGTCAGATTCCCCCTCGCTTGAGGGGTTTTTGATTGTGGGGACGCTCTTCCCTGCAGGCGCAAGCCCCTGCAGTTAATTACGCTACCGCATCACGGTAACAACTTTCTCCTTCTCCAAAATTTCACTTCGTGTCGTGTGTGTTTGTTTTGTTTTTAGTTGCCCGTGGATTGTATACAGAGACTGAGTAATGCCGTCGCCCGTAGGACGTGGATTAGTCCAAATCCGTATTTACTTAGATTTGGGTTTGGTGTTTTTAGTTTAAGGATACATTAGCCGTATTTGGGGCTAAGATCGACTTAAACATTCGTTAAGGATACGTTAGTCCTGTTTGAGACTAAGATCAACTTAACGTAGTGATCCGTTTAATATATGGCCATCAGGACTCATCACCTCTCTGACGTCGTTGAAGGATTACAACGATAGGTGTCAGAGGAGTTCAGAGACGTACCCTTGAACCAAAGTCGATTTGGAGTTTTATAGTCCATTTAAATGTTTAAGGATACGTTAGCCGTATTTGGGGCTAAGATCAACTTAAACGGGATCGTTTGGATCCGTCAAAAGAGCGTTTGGGGGCTCTATTGTTCCAGTTTAGGGACATAGTGGTTCATGTTCCAGTTTAGGGATATGGTGGTCCATCGCCAGTTTAGGGACATAGTGGTCCATCGCCAGTTTAGGGACGTGGTGGTCCATGTTCCAGTTTAAGGACGTGGTGGTCCATCGCCAGTTTAGGAACGTGGTGGTCCATCATTAGTTTAAGGACGTTTCGGTCCGACATTAGTTTAAGGACGTTTCGGTCCAATATTAGTTTAAGGACGTTTCGGTCCAATATTAGTTTACGGCTAGGACTACTGGGGTATCTAATCCCATTTGCTCCCCTAGCTTTCGTCTCTCAGTGTCAGTGTCGGCCCAGCAGAGTGCTTTCGCCGTTGGTGTTCTTCCCGATCTCTACGCATTTCACCGCTCCACCGGAAATTCCCTCTGCCCCTACCATACTCCAGCTTGGTAGTTTCCACCGCCTGTCCAGGGTTGAGCCCTGGGATTTCACGGCGGACTTTAAAAGCCATCTACAGACGCTTTACGCCCAATCATTCCGGATAACGCTTGCATCCTCTGTCCTACCGCGGCTGCTGGCACAGAGTTAGCCGATGCTTATACGTATGTGGTCGTCGGGACCCGTCACCTCTCTGACGTCGTTGAAGGATTACAACGACAAGTGTCAGAGGAGTTCGGAGATGTACCCTTGAACCGGAGGCAAATTGATTTAAGAGAGCAATCTTGCTCAGTCAATTTAATTTGAGGACTTACGGCCAAAATTGGGCTAAGTCCAGTTGAAAATGTTCAACATTTTATCTGCTTTTGAATTGCATTTCTTTTTATTTTTATTTGGACTCTACCCATAAAGGATGCAGAGCATCAATATGTTTTGGGCTCTGCCCATTTATAAATGATGCAAAGCATCTACTTTGTTTGGGCTCTGCCCTTTTTATTGCGTTACAATTTAATTAGGCCTGCTTGGTCTTTTTGATTTGGGCCTGGCCCATTAGGAAACGCATTGCATTTGTCAGGCGCTTTGCGCCAATCAGAGAGCGCAAGCGCTTGTGGTGTTGACACGTGTCACGCAAGCGCAGTGCGCTACGCTAATGCGCTACGCCTGCGCTGCTGACACGTGGCGCGCTCTGGGGGCTTGCGCTAATCCAGGAGCGCAACAGCGCAGTTTGCAAGTGCAAGGCACTATGATTTGGGAATATTTTAGAACCAATGGTTCATAATAAAGTGCAAAGCACTGTTTGTTTTCTTCGATTTAATGAGAATCAAAGAAAACAAGTATTTCTTATTTTAAAGAACCAGTGGTTCATGAAAGGTGTAAGGCACTGTTATATTAAGAATCTTTTAGATTCAGAACCAATGGTTCATCAAAAGAAGTGCGAAGCACTGTTTATTATTTATTTTTCTTTTCATTAGAGATCCTTGGTCTTGTTCTCATATCAATGATCTGTTCATAAGAGAATTTTCTCTTTTTCTAAAGGTTTTTTACCTTTTTTTTGTTCTTGAGGAATTCTCTCCAATTCTTCAGAGTTCTCTCTGTTTGATTTCTCCCAAAAATGTTCCTCTCTTTGAATTGAGGTCTAGGGTCCTTTTTATAGTGCCCATAAATTAGTTAAATTTATTAGAGAGATCTTTCTCTGAGTGATTTGGGGAATTTTCCCCACCGTTGGATCTTTGATCCAAGGGCTTCTGTTTTACAGAAGAAAATCTTCTTGTTTTAATAAGAACAGAAAGATCTTACTAGAATTTTAATTCTGTTTGGCGTAAACGCCCCAGCGCCTGACACGTGTCGCGCAGCGCAGTGCTTGCGCAGTTGTGCTTGCGCAACTGTGCAGACACGTGTCGCGCAGCGCAGTGCTTGAGCGGCTGTGCTTGCGCAGCTGTGTTTGCGCAACTGCGCAGACACGTGTCGCGCTGCGCAGCTGTGTTTGCGCAACTGTGCAGACACGTGTCGCGCAGCGCAGCGCTTGCGCAGCTGTGCCTGCGCAGCTGCGCAAACACGTGTCGCGCAGCGCTGTGCCTGCGCAGCTGTGCCTGCGCAGCTGTGCCTGCGCAGCTGTGCAGACACGTGTCGCGCAGCGCAGCGCTTGCGCAGCTGTGCCTGCGCAACTGCGCAGACACGTGTCGCGCAGCGCAGCGCTTGCGCACCTGAAGCGTTGTTTCCTTTACTTTTATTTTTAAAGAGCCTTGCTTTGATTGGACGCACTGCCTTGGGCGCTGTGCTGACGCATCAACTTCTGACACGTGACGCGTTGCGCGCAGCGCACGGGATTTGAAGCGTTGCTTCAAAATTTGAATTTTTGAAATTCAAACAGAGCCTTGCTCTGATTGGGGAAAACAGGTGGGAGGTGGGAGTATCGACCCAAAAACAAGCCCGTTGATTTCTTGAAGAGCCGGATTGCAGAGATTTGAGGCTGCAAGTGGTCCATACTGGACTCCACCGAATATGACAGAACCTGAGTTGCTAGGGTTGGAGCAAACGCCATTCTTCATAGAGACGAAACGCCGGCTTCAGTATCCACTCCCCTAAGGGCAACCACAAACACATATATACCGCGATTATTTGATCGCGGAAAAACACGACACACGAAGTGTGGAGTGGAAAGAGGAAAAGGTCCCACCGGGCGTGCCAGAATCTGTTCCTCGCTGAAACACGGAAACGCGACCGCGTAGGTCCGTCTTGCCTGAATTTCGGGGCAGATGCTAATTGGTGCTATCCGTCCACCTCTCCGAAGATGCCAAGTTGATTTATGACACCATGTATCGAAGGTTTAAACGGATGCGGCCGATATAGCAGACTTCGTCAGATTCCTCCTCGTTTGAGGGGGTTTTGATTGTGGGGACGCTCTTCCCTGCAGGAGCAAGCCCCTGCAGTTAATTACGATACCGCATCGCGGTAACCACTTTCTCCTTCTTCAGATGGTCACTTCGTGTCGTGTGTGTGTTTGTTTTTGTTTTTAGTTGCCCGTGGATTGTATACGGAGACTAATTTATGTTGTCGCCCGTAGGACGTGGATTAGTCCAAATCTGTATCTTTTTAGATTTGTGTTTGGGGTTGGGTTTAAGGATACATTAGTCTCATTTGAGACTAAGATCAACTTAAACGTTTGCTAAAGATACGTTAGACTAATTTTAGACAAAGATCAACTTAACGGGATCATTTAGATCCAACAAAACAGCATTTGGGCTCTGTTGTTTAGTTTAGGAACATTTGGGTCGATTAGTTTAAGGAAATTTCGGTCCAGTGTCAGTTTAAGGAGATTTCGGTCCAAGGTTAAGGACATCATAGTCCATGGGCTTAAGGATCCCACCGTCCGAGGTTAAGGACATCATAGTCCGTGGGTTTAAGGACCCCACAGTCTAGTTTAAAGACGTCATAGTCTATAGAATGTATGGTTGTCGGGACCCATCACCTCTCTAAAGACGTTGAAGGATTACAACGACAAATATTAGAGGAGTAAAGAGATGTACCCTTGAACCAAGGTTGGTTGGGAGATCTGTAGTCTAATTTGGGACTAAGGTCTGTTAAAAGATTTATGAGTATATGGGCTCAATTAATTTGAGTTGAGGACTTATGGTCAATTTAGGCTAATTCCAATTAAGTTAAAATGTTTAACATTTATTTTGGGCTGTTGAGCATTTATTTGGGCTTGGCCCTTTTAACAATACTGAGCATTGATTTGGATTCTGACAGTATTTCTGTCTTTTGTTGAATGTTGAGCATTCATCATTGCTCTGGGCTTATTAAAGAACAATTTATGTTCTATCAGCGCAATACATGGTGCGCTTGACGCTTTGCGCCAGTCAAAGAGCGCAAAGCGCTAGTTTATGAGCGCATTGCGCTTCTGCCGAGTAGCGCACATGTAAGGGACACGCATCACTCTTGGCGCTAAGCGCCAGATGATGGGCGCATTGCGCCAGTTTATGAGCGCAGAGCGCTAATTTATAAGCGCATTGCGCTATTAATTCAGTGGCGCACACATGAGTGACACGTGGTGCGTCTGGCGCTGAGCGCCAGCCCATGAGCGCAGTACGCTATTTCAAGAGCGCAAAGCGCATCTGATAATTGGCGCATACGTGAGGGACACGTGTCGTGCCTAGCGCTGAGCGCCATTCAATGAGCGCAGTGCGAAGTTCAAGAGCGCAAAGTGCATCTGATCAGTTTTATGATCTGAGAAATAATTTATGTTCTTTTAAAAAAGACTTTGTCTCAAGATCTAAGAATAACAGTTCTTATTTTGTAGGAGATGTTTCAATCTCTTATATTGATGAAAGGTTTTGCCTTTATGGATCTGTGATCCTTAAAAGAATTGAATTATTCTCCCCCCCCCTTTTTATAATGACATGTTCATGATCTCTTTGTGAAAAGACATGAGTCTTATAGATCTATGATCTGTGAGAAGAATTATGTTCTTCTTATTTTATGGTGAGATCTTTTGATCTCTTTGTGAAAGACTTTTGTCTTGTAGATCTATGATATTTTAAAGAAGTGAATCCTTCTTTTTAAATTAATTACGAGATGATTTCATCTCTCTGTTCATCATCATTTTTTTACCTTGAAGAAAAATCTTTTTTCTCTGAGAGCTTGGCTCTTCTTTTTGAGATCTCTCAAAGCTTATGAGGGTTCCTCTCTATGCTTCTGTGTTTTTTAGACTTGAAGTCTTGGGGCCTTTATATAGGGCAGGATGGTCAGTTCAATCAGTTAAGAAGATCTTTTCTCCAATTGATTTGGGGAATTTCCCATCGTTGGATTTTTGATCCAAGGGCTTCTGATTTACAGAAGGCAATCTTCTTTTTTTTTAACAAGATTGATAAATTTTTCCAGACAGAATTTATTCTGTCTTTTGGTAATTTTTAATCACCACTGGATCATTGATCCAACGGTACTCTGATTTACAGAGCACGATCTTGTTATTTGGAAAGATTTTGAGAAATCTTTCCTTAACAAAATTTAATTCTGATTAATTAATGATTTATCATTATTATTAGATCTTTGATCTGACGGTGGGGATTTTTTAGTTCCAGCGCTAGCGCACCCGTTGTTCCCGCCAAAAATTTCTGCGCAGAAGAGTCCAAGGTATCAAATGGCAGCGATACGCTTAAGGAAATGCGAACCAATATCTTCCTTCCTGTATTTTGATAAGTTCCCGAAGGAGGAACTATTAAATTCTGATGGTATTGGAAGCATCTCGAAAAACCCTTCGATTTAATATATTATGGGACTCATAATTCATCCGGGATCAAAAGTTATGAGGCATCACGTGTCCACATGTGATGGACCTTTAAGAACCCGCTGGAGGAGTTAGAAGATGTAATAAAAACTCAGAAAAGACCCCAATGGGGTATCACGTGCTCACACGTGACCATGGGTCACGTGCAGACACGTGATGGACTCTTAAGGCCTCTAAAATAATGAATAGAATTAAATTCTAAAATATGTTCCCTGATTAAAAATCTGGAAGTACCTCAACGAGGTATCACGTGCTCACACGTGACCAATGGTCACGTGTTGACACGTGATGGTTAAAACAATAACATGAACAAGCGGCTGTTAAAGGAGCCAATTTGGGGGTCACGTGCTCACACGTGATCAAGGGTCACGTGCCAGCACGTGACAGGCTTTGAAAGCCTTACAGTTTAATAGAATTAAAATTCTAAATTTCTCTAAAAAATCTTTCGAAATAGAATTAAATTCTAAAAGCTTCTAAATCTTTCCAAATGGAAAAGGATTATGGGGACCGTTGGATTAAAGATCCAAAGGTGATTAAATATCACCTATCTATGGAAAAGTCTTGAACTTGGAAAGATTTCCCCTTAAAATCTAACCGAAATAACAAAGGAATATCTTCGGATTTAAAATCCAATGGTGAATAAAATTCACCTAATAATCCAAAGGTCCAGATGAATGATGAATGCAAATCAAATCGCTAACGAATACAAATCAAATCTTTCAATGAGAGATTTGCTAAACATATTGATTCTCTTCCTTCTCCTATAAATAGGAGCCAAGAAAAGAAGAGAGGGGGATCTACTTTTTTAAGAGAAAAACAGAGGGAGGAGAATTTAATTCTCAAGAGAGAAAAAAGCAAAGAGAGGAGAATTTAATTCTCTGCAAAAGAAAAACCCTAGGTAAGAAAAGAGAGGCTTCAAAAGAGAATTTAATTCTCAAAAGAGTTTAACTCTTATTTAAAGAAAAGAACTTAGTTCTTTCTCTGGTTAAGGATCTGCAAAGTGCACATCTCCCCATGAATTGAGAATTTAATTCTCATTGGGTTGAGATCCTGCCATGCAGATCTAAAACACAGAGGAGGAATTGAGTTTTGAGAATTTAATTCTCCCAAACTCACAGGAATTTAATTCCTCCTAAAATAAAACTGGGGTTTAACCCTAATCAAGAATTTAATTCTTTTACATATCTGGGAATTTAATTCCTTTGAAAAGAAATCAGGGTTTTATCCTAAATAAGAATTTAATTCTTTCACAATAGGAATTTAATTCCTCCAAGACAAAATTAGGGTTTAACCCTACAAAGAATTCAATTCTTAAAAGATCTCTGTTCATGAAAAGAACTAGGGTCACGTGCCCCCACGTGACCCTTGAAAAGATCCCCTGCAAAGAACTTTGAAGCATCACCTCACGTGTTCCCACGTGATTCCCAAAACGCAGAAAGAAAAAGCAAAGGAAATGAAAGCTTTGGGCGCTCTCACGTGTTATCACATGACCCCTCAGCAAATGCTTTAACAATTGGCGCACAGATCCCCATCGCGTGCCAACACGTGATGCTCTAAAATAAAAATGAAAGTGTTTAACACTTAATGGCAAAACAAAAGAAAAGAAGCTTTGGGCGCTCTCACGTGTCCCCACGTGACCCCTCAGCAAGTGATGTAATTATCGATGCATAAACCACCATCACATGCCAACACGTGATGCTCTAAAATAAAGATGAAAAGTGTTTAACACTTATTCACAGATTTGAGGATAAAACAAAAGAGATCTGGCTTCACATTTAGGGCGCCCTCACGTGTCCCCACGTGACCCCTAACGGATCCCTTTAATATCGAATGGATGGATGCCTATCACGTGCCCACACGTGATGGCCAGGAAATTAAAAGTGTTAAACACTTACCTGTAGAATAAAATAAGGGAAATCAGGGCGCTCTCACGTGTCCGCACGTGACCCCTCCCTCCTTAGTGTTTAACACTAATTGGAAAACTCTATCTGCAGTGTTTAACACTGATTTTCTTAGTGTTTAACACTAATTTGGAAAACTCTATTTGCAGTGTTTAACACTGATTTTCTTAGTGATTAACACTAATGTGAAAACTCTGTTCCCGGTGTTTAACATTGATTTGCTTTAGTGTTTAACACTAATTTGAAATCTCTGCTACCAGTGTTTAACACTGATTTGCTTTAGTGTTTAACACTAATTTGAAAGCCCCGTTGGTAGTGTTTAACACTGATTAACTTTTAGTGTTAAACACTAACTTGCTAATCTTAATTCCAGTGTTCAACACTGTTGGTCTTTAGTGTTTAACACTAGCTTTAGCCCAATTGGCTAAGTTTCTAGAGGCAAAGCCTCTCTTTCAATGAGCCAACATAGGGCTAATATTTCAAACATAATTGGACTTAGCCCAAACTGGCCATAAGTCCTCAAATCATCTTGAACTGAGCACATCTGCTCTTTCAACCGACTCATTGGTTCAAGGGTACATCTCTGAACTCCTCTGATATTTGTCGTTGTAATCCTTCAACGTCTTCAGAGAGGTGACGGGTCCCGACAACCACACATCAACACGGACTGTGGGGTCCTTAAACTCATGGACTCATGCGTCCTTAAACCAAGATACGGACTGTGGGGTCCTTAAACCCGCGGACTTATGCGTCCTTAAACTAACGGATTAATGAGTCCTTAAACACACCCATATGGACTGTGGGGTCCTTAAACCCATGGACTTATGCGTCCTTAAACTACCAATGGACCACTATGTCCCTAAACTGGAGATGGACCACTATGTCCCTAAACTGGAGATGGACCACCATGTCCCTAAACTGGAGATGGACCACCATGTCCCTAAACTGGCTATGGACCACTATGTCCCTAAACTGGAACAATGGAGCCGAAATGCTCTTTTGTCGAATCTAAACGATCCCGTTAAGTTGATCTTAGTCTCAAGTTAGACTAACGTATCATTAACAAACGTTTGAGTTGATCTTAGCCTCAAATATGGCTAACGTATCCTCAAACCAAACCCCAAAACCCAAATCTAAGATAATACGGATTTGGACTAGTCCACGCCCTACGGGCGACGACATAACTCGGTCTCCGTAAACAATCCACGGGCAACTAAACATAAAATAAACAAGACAAGAAGTGACCATCTGGAGAAGGAGAAAGTTGTTACCGCGACGCGGTAGCGTAATTAACTGCAAGGGCTTGCGCCTGCAGGGAAGAGCGTCCCCACAATCAAAAAAAACCCTCAAGCGAGGGGGAATCTGACGAAGTCTGCTACATCGGACGCATCCATTCAAACCTTCGATGCATGGTGCCATAAATCAACTTGGCATCTTCGGAGAGGTGGACGGATAGCACCAATTAGCATCTGCCCCGAATCTCAGGCGAGATGCCCAGTCTCGGCCGCCATTCGGAGGGGAACAGATTCTGGCATGCCTGGTGAGACCTTTTCCACTTTCCACTCCACACTTCGTGTGTCGTGTTCGCGAATGAATCGCGGTTTACTGTGGTTGCCTGTGGATTCGAGGTACTAATATTTGGTGTCTTACTCCGTGCAGAAAACAGAAGATCAATGGCTTCGAACTGCACTGACTGCAACTGCAACTCTCGCTCGGTCCTTACTGGAGGAGTGACTTATAAGCCCCAAGCGGCCTCCCTTTTCAAGATGCCAGTGGAGCAGGTAACTCAGGCCACCACTGGATTATTCTTCGGGACCATACTCCCACCGTTGAGCTTCAATGCCACAATGACGTTGCAAGAAACCCTAAAGAAGTCGGTCTTTGATCGGCTTACCACTGCCGCGACCCCTCTCAACGGGTCGTCCAGCTTCAATACCTCAGTTTCCAACAGACTGGGCCAGAACGTCTGCAAACCCGCGATACCCGAAGCTGTCATCCCAAAGCGGATAGCTATCCCGGCTCAAGCGGACGAAATCATTGGAAAGGCTCTTCCTTCCAAGAAGTCGGTTTTTACAAGTATGGCCATTCCGGCTTCTGCTCCAGGCGAGGTCCTTAAAGATGCTTCCTCTGCCCAGAGGTCTGTCTTTGACAGATTAGACATTGCTTCTCAACGGGTGTCAGTCTTCAACAGGCCAGCACCAATAACGGTCTCTCCTCAAAGCAGGGGGCATGTGGAGGTCACCCCTACGGCTGAGACAACTCCATCCATACGACACGCTCGACGTCGCCACTGGCATCGAGTGAGGAAGGCTGGGGGCAACTCCCCATCTGGGATAACTCCGCCAACTCCAACGGTGGGGATCGATGCTGCTGTTCCAACCGAGAACAGCTTTGAATTGCTGAACACGGTGCGCAGAAACTCTCCTACTGCGATGCTGAAGAGAACTCCTTCACCTGTGGAGGATACTCAAGAGAAGAAGCTGAAGCAGCCCCCTCAACGGCTATCCTCTAAAATTTACAAAGTCTGGCGACAGGTCCAGGAGTCGGTGATTGATGAAAACTATCTCCGCCGACAGAAAACAATGAAAGTTCGGCAGGGGAAGGATTACTCCGTCAAGCCACAAAAAGCAACGGCTACTTGGGCGCCCACTTCAACGGTCCCCTCAACTTCAACCACTCAAAAGAAAAGGAGGCCGCAAAAAGCCCCTGTGAACATGGCGAACCGTAAACGCGCTGAGCACAAACACCCCAAGTCTGGGGGCATGGTGGTGCACACTGTTTATATGGCTTCTGGAAAGGAGGAAAGCCGTGCTTCGACGGGTCACCGACCGCTCACCCGATCCGTAATGAAATCCCAGGAGCAGCAACAGAAGCTTCAGGAAATGATGACTGCAATGGCCGCACTTACCGGGCCAAAAGAAAGCTCGGAGGCATCATCAGAGCAGCGTCATGAACAAGAAACTGACGCTGACTACCTACGCAGAGTCCTCGAAAAGAAGGACAAAGAAGCCGCAGAGCAAGCGGCTAACATAAAACAAATGGCGCTTCTCTTCCAAGATATGGTAGGGATGATGATCCAGCAAGATCCTCCTGCTGAAGATCCTCCGATTGTCCTTGAAGATGACAAAGGAGAAACATCGAATCCTCCTCCGGCTCTTTCAGCAGCCAAGGAAGAAACTATTTCCAAGGCCGCACTGGATGACCATATATCTCATCAAATACGGGCTCATCAAGTGAATGAAGCGGCTGCGCAAATTTTTAGAACTGGACGACCCTATCCGGGCTGGTATGACCAAATCAGTTACCCGCCGGGATATACGATCCCTAAGTTCCACGTATATAAAGGGACAGGGAATCCACATCAGCATGTCGCTCAATTCAGGGCCTTATGCGGCAATACTGGAGGCGATGACAGACTGTTGCTTCGACAATTTGTCGGCGGCTTAGCGGAAACGGCATTCGAATGGTATTCGGAGCTACCTAACGACTCTGTCAAAACATTTGCGGAGATGGAGTTGATGTTTACACAAAGATTCGCGAGTGCTAGTGAACGCACCCCGATAACAGCACTGATCAACGCCAGGATAAGGCCAGGCAAAACGTGGGTTCAATACGCAACACGATGGCTGAATCTGTGGTCAAAATGCGAACAGCGGATCGAAGAAGCACCTGCGGTAGGTATGTTCGTGGGCACTCTTGATCCGCAAGCAACCATCTCGCAATTCATGATGTTCTTCAAACCGACCACGTTCCAGGATTTAATTGATAAGTTGGCCCAAATGGATCAGATGAGTCACACACCATCTCATTCAAAGACGGATCCTCGGCATGAAAAGGGGAAAGGGAAAGCAACTTTCGTCGCCAATAATCAACAACAGTCGAGCAACTTGAAGCCGATTGTCCGTCAAAACAATATGCGTCCACGCCCATCCCTCGAGGAGAGACTGGGACGTCCGTACTCGTTTCCTCAGGATAAAACGAGAAGACTGTTCGAGCTGGCAATGCGCAACAGACTCATCAATCTGCCGAGTCCAAAGCGTCCGTTGTAGCCAGGCGATGTCAACGATCCCAATTATTGTCCTTACCACCAAACGGTAAGTCACCCGATCGAGGATTGCTTCGTCTTTAAAGGATGGATCGAGGATCAGTATCTGCAAGGCAAGTTTGCGCTGTCCGAGAAGTGGAAAATAAACCCACCACAACCGCACACTCCAAAGAATACGGACACACCGGGGGCAACTTGTTCTTTTGTTGAAGAAGCTTCATGGGAGGTCGTGCTGTCAGCCAAAACCAAAAAGATGCGGAATGATCTCCAGACATGCCCGGCGATCGGGTGGAAGAACTCGCTAGAACCCTAGATCGTCGAAGGGATGCTGAAGCCGCGCCCAACTCCAAAGATCGATGGTGAAGGCCCCGGCACTCACACCCAGCCGTCAAAATCTTCAAAGAAAAACAAGAAGAAATCCAAGAAGCCCGTGAAGCCCGGCGACAAGCGCACGGATTTGCAGAAACAGATTGACGTGCTGGAAGAGTATAACCAGAATGCGCGGATTCCAATCACGCTCCAAGAGTTCCTCAGCCATGTCCTCGAGGATGAAAATGATGGAGAAGACTCATCAGATGAATCTGAGGACTACGTAGCAAGTTGTCATGTGATCTCTCACTCATTGATAGATGATAAAGAGGCTCCTTGCACCGAGAAACCAGGGGCGGGTCCTGAACCAGAACTTCTGTGGCCATCAGACGAGATGATCGATGCCTTCCTGAACGAAGCTCGTCTTAAAAGCAAAGCTGATCGAGAGCGCGAGATGGCCATATTCGAGAAAGCCAAACGCCGGCGACTAGATGAAAGGGTCGAAACACTCCCACCGGATCAAAGTACATCCACCACAAATAAAAGCAGGTTCAAGATGAGGAAAAGATTCTCCAAAGCCATATCGATGGGAATGAAGCTCCCCTCTTTCAGAGGAAATTCTCCCACCGATATATATCTTGATGAAGCGGACATGCATCTTAACTTCTGCTTATATCATCAGAAGATTGCACACCCTACTGAAGAATGCAATGCCTTTAAAAACTGGTGGCAGGGATACGTTGCTCACCGGCAGCACGTTCAACGATTGAAGCGCGAAGCTCGTCGGAAACAGAGCACGACAAATGAGCATAAGAAAACTGTGGGCAACGGTTACATGGTTGACGGCAGAAGATTGCAAGATCTCACCTTCGGGAGCAATTCTGAAGAAGAAATGACTCTCAGCTCTCTCTTCAAAGAATCCACCTCAGGAAAAGAGGAAGAAAAGAAGAGTTGCGAGAACGTTCAGCTGCGCAATCGCACGCTACCCGAAAAGAATCTCGGACCCGCAAACAAGGGATCGAACAAAAGGGATAAGGGGAATGGAAAAGCGACCTCCGTCGCCAATGCTCAACAACAGCCGAGTGACCCGAAACCGTTCGGTCGTCAAAACAACAAGCCGCGATACCTCAATGAGAAGTTGAAACGTCCTTACCTGTTTCCCAAAAATAAAACAAAGAGACTGTTCGAGCTAGCGGTGCGCAGCGGGCTCATTACTCTGCCGGATCCAAAACGTACGTTGCAGCCAGGTGACGTTGACAATCCTAACTATTGTCCCTACCACAAAGTAATGGGTCACTCACTCGAAAATTGGGGGGCATTTGTTCCCGCCAAAAATTTCTGCGCAGAAGAGTCCAAGGTATCAAATGGCAGCGATACGCTTAAGGAAATGCGAACCAATATCTTTCGTCCTGTATTTTGATAAGTTCCCGAAGGAGGAACTATTAAATTCTGATGGTATTGGAAGCATCTCGAATTCGATTTGATATATTATTGGCCTCATAATTCATCCGGGATCAAAAGTTATGAGGCATCACGTGTCCACACGTGATGGACCTTTAAGAACCCGCTGGAGGAGTTAGAAGATGTAATAAAAACTCAGAAAAGACCCCAATGGGGTATCACGTGCTCACACGTGACCATGGGTCACGTGCAGACACGTGATGGGCTCTTAAGGCCTCTAAAATAATGAATAGAATTAAATTCTAAAATATGTTCCCTGGTTAAAAATCAGGAAGTACCTCAACGAGGTATCACGTGCTCACACGTGACCAATGGTCACGTGTTGACACGTGATGGTTAAAACAATAACATGAACAAGCGGCTGTTAAAGGAGCCAATTTGGGGGTCACGTGCCAGCACGTGCCAGGTTTTGAAAGCCTTACAGTTTAATAGAATTAAAATTCTAAATTTCTCTAAAAAATCTTTCGAAATAGAATTAAATTCTAAAAGCTTCTAAATCTTTCCAAATGGAAAAGGATTATGGGGACCGTTGGATTAAAGATCCAAAGGTGATTAAATATCACCTATCTATGGAAAAGTCTTGAACTTGGAAAGATTTCCCCTTAAAATCTAACCGAAATAACAAAGGAATATCTTTGGATTTAAAATCCAATGGTGAATTAAATTCACCTAATAATCCAAAGGTCCAGATGAATGATGAATGCAAATCAAATCGCTAACGAATACAAATCAAATCTTTCAATGAGAGATTTGCTAAACATATTGATTCTCTTCCTTCTCCTATAAATAGGAGCCAAGAAAAGAAGAGAGGGGGATCTACTTTTTTAAGAGAAAAACAGAGGGAGGAGAATTTAATTCTCAAGAGAGAAAAAAGCAAAGAGAGGAGAATTTAATTCTCTGCAAAAGAAAAACCCTAGGTAAGAAAAGAGAGGCTTCAAAAGAGAATTTAATTCTCAAAAGAGTTTAACTCTTATTTAAAGAAAAGAACTTAGTTCTTTCTCTGGTTAAGGATCTGCAAAGTGCACATCTCCCCATGAATTGAGAATTTAATTCTCATTGGGTTGAGATCCTGCCATGCAGATCTAAAACACAGAGGAGGAATTGAGTTTTGAGAATTTAATTCTCCCAAACTCACAGGAATTTAATTCCTCCTAAAATAAAACTGGGGTTTAACCCTAATCAAGAATTTAATTCTTTTACATATCTGGGAATTTAATTCCTTTGAAAAGAAATCAGGGTTTTATCCTAAATAAGAATTTAATTCTTTCACAATAGGAATTTAATTCCTCCAAGACAAAATTAGGGTTTAACCCTACAAAGAATTCAATTCTTAAAAGATCTCTGTTCATGAAAAGAACTAGGGTCACGTGCCCCCACGTGACCCTTGAAAAGATCCCCTGCAAAGAACTTTGAAGCATCACCTCACGTGTTCCCACGTGATTCCCAAAACGCAGAAAGAAAAAGCAAAGGAAATGAAAGCTTTGGGCGCTCTCACGTGTTATCACATGACCCCTCAGCAAATGCTTTAACAATTGGCGCACAGATCCCCATCACGTGCCAACACGTGATGCTCTAAAATAAAAATGAAAGTGTTTAACACTTAATGGTGAAACAAAAGAAAAGAAGCTTTGGGCGCTCTCACGTGTCCCCACGTGACCCCTCAGCAAGTGCTGTAATTATCGATGCATAAACCCCCATCACGTGCCAACACGTGATGCTCTAAAATAAAGATGAAAAGTGTTTAACACTTATTCACAGATTTGAGGATAAAGCAAAGGAGATCTGGCTTCACATTTAGGGCGCCCTCACGTGTCCCCACGTGACCCCTAACGGATCCCTTTAATATCGAATGGATGGATGCCTATCACGTGCCCACACGTGATGGCCAGGAAATTAAAAGTGTTAAACACTTACCTGCAGAATAAAATAAGGGAAATTAGGGCGCTCTCACGTGTCCGCACGTGACCCCTCCCTCCTTAGTGTTTAACACTAATTGGAAAACTCTATCTGCAATGTTTAATACTGATTTTCTTAGTGTTTAACACTAATTTGGAAAACACTATTTGCAGTGTTTAACACTGATTTTCTTAGTGATTAACACTAATGTGAAAACTCTGTTCCCGGTTTTTAACATTGATTTGCTTTAGTGTTTAACACTAATTTGAAATCTCTGCTACCAGTGTTTAACACTGATTTGCTTTAGTGTTTAACACTAATTTGAAAGCCCCGTTGCTAGTGTTTAACACTGATTAACTTTTAGTGTTAAACACTAACTTGCTAATCTTAATTCCAGTGTTCAACACTGTTGGTCTTTAGTGTTTAATACTAGCTTTAGCCCAATTGGCTAAGTTTCTAGAGGCAAAGCCTCTCTTTCAATGAGCCAACAGAGGGCCAATATTTCAAACATAATTGGACTTAGCCCAAACTGGCCATAAGTCCTCAAATCATCTTGAACTGAGCACATCTGCTCTTTCAACCAACTCATTGGTTCAAGGGTACATCTCTGAACTCCTCTGATATTTGTCGTTGTAATCCTTCAACGTCTTCAGAGATGTGACGGGTCCCGACAACCACACATCAACACGGACTGTGGGGTCCTTAAACTCATGGACTCATGCGTCCTTAAACCAAGATACGGACTGTGGGGTCCTTAAACCCGCGGACTTATGCGTCCTTAAACTAACGGATTAATGGGTCCTTAAACACACCCATATGGACTGTGGGGTCCTTAAACCCATGGACTTATGTGTCCTTAAACTACCAATGGACCACTATGTCCCTAAACTGGAGATGGACCACCATGTCCCTAAACTGGAGATGGACCACCATGTCCCTAAACTGGAACAATGGAGCCGAAATGCTCTTTTGTCGAATCTAAACGATCCCGTTAAGTTGATCTTAGTCTCAAGTTAGACTAACGTATCCTTAACAAACGTTTGAGTTGATCTTAGCCTCAAATATGGCTAACGTATCCTCAAACCAAACCCCCAAACCCAAATCTAAGATAATACGGATTTGGACTAGTCCACGCCCTACGGGCGACGACATAACTCCGTCTCCGTAAACACTCCACAGGCAACTAAACATAAAATAAACACGACACGAAGTGACCATCTGGAGAAGGAGAAAGTTGTTACCGCGACGCGGTAGCGTAATTAACTGCAGGGGCTTGCGCCTGCAGGGAAGAGCGTCCCCACAATCAAAAAAAACCCTCAAGCGAGGGGGAATCTGACGAAGTCTGCTACATCGGACGCATCCATTCAAACCTTCGATGCATGGTGCCATAAATCAACTTGGCATCTTCGGAGAGGTGGACGGATAGCACCAATTAGCATCTGCCCCGAATCTCAGGCGAGATGCCCAGTCTCGGCCGCCATTCGGAGGGGAACACCCGTGCTTTGCACGTGGTGCGCTGCTTAGAGTGCAGCGCACCCGTGCTTTGCATATGGTGCGCTGCTTCGAGCGCAACACACCTAGCGCTAGCGTACACGTGCTTTGCACGTGGTGCGCTGCTTAGGGCGCAGCGCACTTGGCGCTGCTATGAAGCGTTGCTTCAATTGTTGGTGGTGTCTTTTCACCTTCCTTTTAAATCAAACTTATATTCCCCAGAACTTATATTTCCCAGATCTTAGAAATAACTCCATTATGCACAAAATTTTATGTGCCCATTCTTTATAATCTGAAGCAATACTTCTTTCTTTTCTCATTTTCAGAGAACCATCTTAACTATTGCTTATAACCGTCCACATGCTCGTCGACAACCATGGGAAGTGCCTATTCAGGACATTGTTCCTCGCTTCGCTGCACGTTGGTGAATCCTGCTCTTTCGGATGACCAATGCGACGCAGCGCTGCACGAGCTCTTGACTCGTGTAGGATCTCCTCTCCCTCCCAACTCTATTTGGCTTCGGATGATCCTCATGTCCGTGCTCGCTGACATTCCCCCTCCTCCGGCGGAGATGACCCCAGTGATGCATAATGCCGCTGAAGACAAGATCGAGTGCTTCTTCGAGGCGGACTTGATCACCGAATCCCTGAGGAATTGCTCTGTTCTGTTGCTGAGCCAAATACGGGCTCATCGGGCCGTTATCTCTGCTTTTGCTGGTGAATGCGGTGCTAACCGATAGGAAGCTACTCCTCGCGAAGATCGTCGCTTTGACATGGTGGAAAAGACAGAGAGGGAACTAGATAATTTTATCTATTTGTTTGTAAATCCCTGTACTTTTGATCCAATGTTTGGAGATATATTTCCATTGCAATAAAATGTTTAATTAAGTGTTTTCTTCCTTTTTGTCATTATCTGTCAAGTGTTCTTCTAATTTTAATTCTTTTGTTCTTCCTCTGTCAGGCGCATATGCGCTATAAAACTTACACTGTTATAAACAGACGCAAATAATCCTTGCGAGAGTGAAGCGCTTTTGGCGCTTAGCGCTCTCGTGCTTTGCACGTGAGCGTCGTTTCAGAGTCTTTGACTCTTAGTGCTGGCGTATTTGATGCTAGCGCTTTTCACGAAGTGTTGCTTCATTTCAAATCTCGGAATTTTGAACAGAGTTTTGCTCTGATTGGGGAAACAATAGGCATGCTTTTCCATCATCTGGTGGATTGCCAGCTCTCCTATACTAATGCACGTCTTTCAAGGCTGACTGTTTATATATATGTCAAGTAGTTGGCGTGATCATAAACACACGGTCCACAAGAAATGGAAGAACGCTACCACCGATGAGGCGAAATGGACGGTGAAGCCCGTGACTTGGACAGACGAGTACTAGACTGCCATGATTCAACACTTCAGTTCCGATGAATTTAAGGTATGTATATTGCTTAAACTGTAAAACCATTACACATTAATCTTTTATTAGTATGAGATGTTATATCATATCTAAATATAAAAAAATGAGGAGCGAGCGGGGATCTGTGGCGCGGGGCCATAACACTGATCATTTTCTGGCCGGAGGGATGAACTCCTCCTGGTATGGAGTTGCTCGTGTAAGATCAAATCTCATATTTTTCTGAATTTCTATTTTATAAACTTGATCTAAATTGAATTTTTGTCTAAATGGCAGGCGAGAAAAATGGGAGAAATGCCCCGTCGTGTGGACATTTATGGTATGGGGTTTGCATGTCACTCCGCATTCCTGGGCCCATGGGAGACGATTGAGCATTACGTAAGTATACTCCTATACAGGTTTATTTTAGTTATTTAAATTACTTCATTTCATTTTCAATAATGGACTTAACTTGGTTCATACTATAATTTCATGCAGCAAGAGATGAGCAGAGAGATTGATGAGAATGTGGCGACGTTTGTCAAGGAGCATGGTCGAGATCCTACTCACGTTGGCTTCATGGGATCAATGAGGATGTCAATCAGCGACACAACTCGAATCGGCACGAGAGAGTTCATCTAAGTGGCCAGGGTGCCTATGGTATATCACGGCTATCATGGTCCGGAGTTGCATCCTCCTCAGATACGCCTATGGATATTCATTCAGGAGCTCGCGCCTCCTGCGGCCCCCGCGCCCCCTGCGGCCTCATCTGCATCTCCGTCCACTCCGGTATTCCATGAAAAAAGATCGTCTCCTCATACTCCTGTAGGTTCTCCAGCACCCGTCTTCTCGTCTCCTTCTACATCTGGAACCTCGTCGGTATAGGGTTCACGAAGGAGGATGTCGGAACAAGAAGTCCACGAGGACATTGAGGCGATGATTGAGATCATCCGGAGCTTGAAACGTCAAGGAAAGAAAATACCGGATGTAAGTTTGATAATTCTTGATTTCAATACAATTTTCATAAAATTATCGACAATATTGTGTACTAATACTTGTCTATTGATAACATTATAGTACCTATACGATTTCAATGCATTTCCGGACGACGACGATGCCTAATGAGCTTGAGATGGAGTGGAGAAGCAAAAGACGCGCGTGCATCGACAAATCACTCCATTTCGTACGTTCGTTTTAAAAAACTATAAAATTACGATTATAATAAATGGATTGAGTTTGTAATTGAATTGAAATTGTTATTGAATTTAATTAAATTGAATTGCATTCATTTTAAGAATTTGTGGTTGTTTGTACTGAATTGTTTGTATTAAATTGAGTTATGGTTGGTTGTGCTGAATTGATTGTATCAGATGCTCGAAAACCATGCAAAATTTGCTCTATTTTTTCACTGTATACAACCTATTTCGTTGGGTATATTCCGACAAAATACGCTGCAAACAGGAAAAAAATTCCCAGTATTTTCGAGTTTATTCCATCTGGTACGAAATAAAGTACCCGACGAAATAAGTTAGTCACCTAAAAAAATAAATGTGATTTTGTCGTAATTTATTTCGTCGGATATCCGCCAATGAAATATGTTTATTTCATCGGGTTCCCCTTTTTTTCCTCGGGCATCACCCCACTAAATAAAGGGTATTTCCTGTAGTGAAATAATTATCTCCTTTATTTTTTAAGTTTTTTTGGAATTGTCTTTTATTTTTAAAGTACACGCTAGAAAAAATTCTATATTTTGCTTATCATATAGTTTTATTTCACCTTGTTTGTAATAGTACAGAAAATGAAAATCTAATAGTAAATTTTACTACTTTCATTGTTGTAATCGTTGTCTGGTGGATTAACAGCTCTCCTGTATTACTACACGTCGTCCGAGGCTCATTGTTTTTATATGTGTCAAGGAGTTGGCATGATCATAAATATGTGGTCCACAGGAAATGGAGGGACGCTACTACCGATGAGGCGAAATGGACGGCGAAGCCTACGACTTGGACAGACGAGTACTGGGCCACCATGATTCAACATTTCAGTTCCGATGAATTTAAGGTACGTATATTTCTTAAACTGTAAAAATATTAGAGATTAATCTTTTATTAGCATGAGATGTTATATCATATCTAAATGACAGGGAAGGAGCGAGCGGGGATCAGTGGTGCAGAGCCATAACATTGATCATTGGTTGGGCGGAGGGATGAACTCCTCCCGGTATGGAGTTGCTCATGTAAGATCAAATCTAATATTTTTCTGAATTTGTCTATTTCGTAAACTTGATCTAAATCGAATTTTTTTTCTAAATGGCAGACGAGACAAACGGGAGAAATGCCCCGTCGTGTGGACATTTATGGTATGAGGTTTGCACGTCACTCCGCATTCCCCAGCTCACAGGAGGCGATTGAACATTACGTAAGTATACTCCTATACGCCTTTATTTTAGTTATTTAAATTACTTAATTTCGTTTTCAATAATGGACTTAATTTGGTTCATACTGTAATTTTGTGCAGCAAAAGATGAGCAGAGAGATTGATGAGCAGGTGGCGGCGCTTGTCGAGAAGCATGGACAACATCTTACTCCCGTTGAGCTTCATGGGATCAACGAGAATGTCATTCAGCACCACAATCCGGATCGGCATGAAAGAGTTCATCTGGATGGCCAGGGCATTTCGCCTACGGTATATCACAGCTATCAGGGTCCGAAGTTGCATCCTCCTTAAGTACGCCCAAGAATATTCATTCAGGAGCCCGTGCCCCTGAGGCCCCCACGCCCCCTGCGGCCTCATCTATATCTCCGTCCACTCCGGTATTCCATGGAGAAGGCCCGTCTCCTTATACTCCCATGTGTTCTCGAGCATCCATCTTCTCGTTTCCTTCTGCATCTAGATTCTCGTCGATATCGGATTCACGAAAGATGATGTCGGAACAAGAAGTCCACGAGGACATTAAGAAGAGGATTGAGATCATCTGGAGCTTGAAGTGTCTAGGGAAGAAAGTACCGGAAGTAAATTAGATAATACTTGATTTCAATACAATTTTCATATAATTATCGACAATATTGTGTGCTAATACTTATCTATTAATAACACAATAGTACCTATATGATTTCAATGCATTTTCGGACGACGACGGCGCCCAGTGAGCTCGAGATAGAGTGGATAAGCACAAGACACGCGCTCATCGACGAATTACTCCGTTTCGTATGTTTTTTCGTTTTAAGAAACTATAAAATTACGATTGTAATGAATGAATGGATTGAGTTTGTAATTGAATTAAAAAGTTTATTGAATTTAATTAAACAAAATTAAATTCTTTTTAAGAATTTGTGGTTGTTTGTACTGACTTGATTGTGTTGAATTGAGTTGCAGTTGTTTGTACTGAATTGATTGTATCGAATGCTCGAAAACCTCGCAAAATCTGCATTATTTTTTTTCACCATATACAACCTATTTCGTCGGGTATGTTCCGACGAACTAAAGTACCCGACGAAATAAGTTAGTCACCCGACGAAATAAATGTTATTTCATCGTAATTTATTTCGTCAGATATCAGCCGACGAAATATGTTTATTTCGTCGGGTGTCCTTTTTTCCGTCGGGCATCACCGAACGGAAATAAGGGGATTTAGTGTAGTGCAATAATTATCTCCTTTATTTTTTAAATTTGATTTGGAATCGGTTTTATTTTTGAAGTAGATGCTACAAATATTGCTATATTTTGAGTATCATATAGTTTTATTTCATGTTGTTTGTAATAGTACTCAAAATGAAAATCTAATAGTAAATTTCACTATTGTCATTGTTGTCATCCTTGTATTTCTCTATTAGAAAAATCAGTAGTATCATGAGTTTTCTACCCCAATTCATCCAAAGGAAACTCAAATATTTTTTTGCTTGCGATAACGACTTTAGCTATTCTCATGCATATGTCAGTTGAGATATGGCATGATAATACGTTGAGGTTTATGAAGTGGCAACGATTGCAAGGATAAAACAGAGTGGACGTCTAGGTTTAAGCTGGGACGAGTCTCACCCTCATGATTGTGCTCTTACTCAACGCTAATTTTTTTAAAGTAAAAGCCATGATAAGACGTCCTGCTTAATAAAATAAATTGAAAAAAAATAAAATAATTACAACACAAAGCAATTGTGCATCGAGTGTGCATCGAGATAAACAATTAGTGATTGAATTCATATCCTATGGTTTTTATTCGTAGAAGGAGAACATATCATTGTTATTTTTCACACAAATATAACCATAAGAAATAAACTCTACACCTCACAATAAAAATTCTCGATGCACAAAATTAGAGGGGGAAAGTACAATGAAACAAAATACTGCTATAATTTATTCCAGACATTGGCTGCCGCTTAATTTGAGTATGTTGCAAAATAATGGGTGTTGAACGCAAGATCTGTATCCACTCATTGATGGCTCCATCTAATATCATTGAAATACCATTTGCTTTGTTGAAACAAGCATAACTAAATAATCAAGATTTTTCCTGCCTTTTATTCTTATCTAATAATAGAGGGGTACTGTATTATCATTCTTAATAATAACTCACTAGAAGCAGCAACGTTCATAAAAGCATTATAATTAATATCATCAAGAGATGCAGTAGAAGTTTTTGAGAAAGGTTACAACCCGGATCTCTATTTAGAAGTTGATGCATCCACGCGATCGAGAAATATACTTACTGACAGCAATAGTAGATGATTTTCTCTTTGGGGACATTTTCTTAAGGCAGGATGGTTTGAAGCCATGAGGGATTACTGGATCACCAACCTCAACTCTATTTAAGCTAATAAGTTATTTAGTTAAGATAGATAGAAATTATGTGAGTTGTTGAGGTGTGATAAGATTGTTATGAACTTGTTTGCTTCTTTTAACTTCTACAAGAAGGAAAAAACCCAACAAAATTAATTGAACAAAAAGTGAATTAAATCCAAGTAAATTCCAATAACACATCACCCGTTGGATCAAAAATTACATCCTTTTTTACCAATATCGAAAAATCAAAAGCCAAAATCAAAGTCAAGCGGGCTCGAGCCGGGCCCAAGTCAAGTGGGCCCAAGCCAAGTCCAAGCTCAAGCATAGAGGTGGGCCCCATGCCAAGAAAGAAGAAGAATATAATAAACAGATTTAAATGTAATTTTTTATGAATAAATGTAAGAGATTTGGGCAAAAACTCCAATTTTGTAAAGCCCAAAGGCTAAGGTGCAAAAGTATGCACATGTGTAAAGAAATAGACAAAAACCCACATTTTTAAAGCTCAAAGACTCAAGTACAAATATGTAAAGGGTATTTAAACCCCAAATGAAAAGAACTTAATGGAAAAATACGTTCGAAGATGGACTTTTAGTTCAGAAACTGAAATTCTAACAGTGAACGTTCGTTTTGAAGCAACTGTATCTCCCTAACCAGAACCTCGATTGGTATGAAACTAATTTTTTTGTCTAGATAATTGAGGCTACTGTATACCCCTTTTATATTGCTTCACTGAATTCTGCACGTATGAATTATTATGTTTTTTCTAATCCGAATGATACCAGCTGCTCATATATTATTCGTAGTGTATTTTACTGCATTTCCATTATATTGCATGAGTGTTTTAGCCTTAGTGTATAGTGATCGTTTGTATTGACACCCTAAGGATTATAGAGCATTTTCGAGCGATAGTGGTATCAATTGGTTGTGTCAAGTACGCCAGTGAAAGTGATTAAACAGTGAAAATGATCGAACAGTGAAAGTGATCGAATAGTGATTGTGATGCGTACTTATATACAACCAGTTCGATATATAAACATATATTGAATCCTGGAGAAATAGGAAAATCGATGGTGGAATCGAACTTGTATTTAGCGAGGTATAGTGTTTAGAGGATGATCATTCGAACAGTGATATATATATATATATATATATATATATATATATATATATATATATATATATGAAACTGATCCTATGAGGTTGGGCCTCATTTCTTATTTTGAGGTCCAATTTTCAAATATCCAACCCCCGTGTTTTTCACCGATCCGCTTCGACCACCGTGATCTACATATGTTAAATAGGCAATGCATCAAATTTTACGAAATTTGAAGACCTCCAGCACACCCATCAAGCGATCTTGTTTTTCATGCATCGTAAAGCCGTCGGTTATTTATTCTATATGATGGATTAGTTAGAGATCTCCAAACCTCGTAAAATTTGATACATGGCCTATCTAACATGTGTTGATCACAGTGGCCGGAGTGGATCAATGAAAAACACGGGAGATTGGGTGTTTAAAAATTGGACCTCAAAATAAGAAATGAGGCTGGATCTTATAGGATAAGCTCCCTGGGTGTGCGCGCGCGCGTATACTGATTAGGTCGTGGGCCTAGAGGTATGACTGCAAAGTTATATCCCAGGCACAGTGGACTGTAGTATCTGGCATGCGCGAAACCCTCGTTAAATACGATAACTCTTTTCCGCTGATCGATTTCATTAACTTAGAAACTAATAGGTTTAGCGACATAGACATTGCATTTATTACTGTTTGACACACATACCCTATCGTTTACCTTGCATGGTATTGGACACTTATTATTTCAATGTCTGTTATTCCACAATCATTATTATTGTACCTACTTTATTTCTATATTGTGTCGTCCTGGAGACCTAAGTATGCATGCTCAGAATACGAAGCGGACACAGCACAAGAGTCAGACATGCCTTACGAGCTTGCATAGATCTAGTCAGAGACTCAGAATTACCATCTTTCATTGCTTCCAATAAAGACCTTGTAATACACTTTAGTAGTTTATATTATTTTCGAACTCTTGTATCCAGTGAACTCTTTTGATTTAATGTAATAAAGTATTGATTGTGATTTTCTTTACTTGTGCTGCATTTTACTGACTGCCATGTAATGCTAGAAGCCGAAGTGTGAATACGGCAGAATTATTCCTTCACCGTAGGAGTATGGATGGTCTAGTCACCCTCGTATTCCGTATCTTAGGAAGCGGGACGTGACACACTTCCCCTTTAAAAAAAATTCTTCCGGCGCTGTTCATATCAGATTTTTCCATTTTTATACCGCCCAATTTTTATCACATTGCATATCGGTAGGTACTCTTGAGCCGTGTTTGCTAGTCAATTGTAGGATACAGGTTCTCGGCTCTAAACGGTGAAATCCATGGAAAAATACGACAAAATCCGAGTTCCTGCCAACCACAGATAAAATACGGGTCTCCGCTCTTTATCCGTCTGTTGCCACACACCAGTTTAGGAGATAAAATGACAAATCAATTGTCACCTTCATGCACAAAGCACAATGGCAACACCAAGACCAAGAAATCTACGCGGAGCTCAAGAAAATCCATGTCCAAATCACCTTTTGATCCACTAGAATTCTGGAAGAAATATGGAATGATTATCAGAAAATACATGTACCAGACAAAAGGGGACAGCAGACCAGGGCAGCACACAAAATCCGACAGGACAACTCACCCATAGGGCGGCGGAACCGCGGCAAAAGGGGGGTATAGGCGGCGGTTCCGCGGCCGTACGGCCTCCTCAGGCTGTCAAACTTCAGGGGTACTTTGGACATTTCATGTGGAAGCAGAATGTTGCCCTAGATTTTCATCTCTCTGCCTATAAATAGCCCAGAACCTTATGAAGCCAAGGGTGCATAATCTTGTATTTTTTTTTTCTAGGTTTTAGAATACTTGTTCTTCTTCCTCTTCTCATCTCTTCTCCATTAAAACTTGTAGTGAGCTTTTGTGAGTGAAGAATGGTGAATAAAGAAGTTCATTTTGCTATTATATCTTGTCTTGTTCTTTTATAATTGCTTGTAATTTTAATTTGTTAACTTAGTTGTTGTTATTTCTTGTTGTTTCTTTCTCTTCTCTTTTCCTTTATCATTAAAACAACCATGATGCTTACGCTTGATCCTTGCCAAGGTGAGGTCGCAAATAGCTAGTTGTTATCTTCTAATCTCCTTCTTTCTATTTTCCTCTTTTGTTTTGTTTTCTTTTCATTATGATGTGTGAGTAGTTTCATACTTGTTAGGATAGGATAAGGGAAGTTTGAGAGAAGGAAATCTCTCTCACTCTTTCCTTACCCAACATCTTAAATCGACTCCCGTTAATTGAACCACAATCCGCTCCTTACGGCACCCTATCCTACATGATAGCGGTGATTCCGTAGTGAGACCGGTTGTGGTTGAATTAACCGGAGGTTATGGCTAAGAGCCAAGAACGGACGGACAAGTACCAAAAGGAAGAACTTATGCATTGGAAAGCCTAGCTTATACTCGCAAGTTTCTTCCTAGTCGTGCTAATCCCCGTTGTTGCCGATTACCGTAACACCGATATTAAGAGTGGCAACGAAAGAAGTGGGAGACTCCTAACTCAAACTAACCTAATCCCAACCCTAACAAGCTCTCTTTACATATCACTTTAACACTTAATTAATCACAACAAAATCTGGAAAACTGGACTTAACTCGTTAAAACACTTAGAAAAAGATTCCCATCTTCCTGCGGACGACCCGTACTTAACCGGCTAGCTACAAGCGAAACCGTCTTGATTGCGGTAATTAACTAAACTTAAACACGCAGAAACCCTAACAATCAAATGGCGCCGTTGCCGGGGAGACGGTAGTTTATTTCTTTGTGTAATTTCGGGTTAATTTGTGAATACAAAGCTAACCGAAAAACAAACAAAAAAATATACTTTGTAAAAAAAAAATCATCTTGTTATTTTTGATTAGTTTTTGTGCAAGTGTGCAGGATAATACGGAGTTCGAGTTCAGTGCCAAAGACGTGGGAAGATAGACCCACATTTCGCGGCTACACCGCGACGGATCAAAACGAAGCAAACGGTCTACTGTAAAAATCTGGAGCATATACAGTAAGCAAATCAAGATTCAGCAAATCCAGACAAGCAGAGGACAACCACAGAAGCACACACAAGAAAAATGATGTCCCAATCTCACCATATTGCCGCGGTTCCGCGGCATAAGCTAGTTTAGGCCGCGGTTCCGCGGCCGTTTGGTGGCCTCAGGGTTCCAAACTCTCTGTAAGTCTCTCTCTTCTCTCTCCCACTCCTCTGGACTCCAATAAATTGTGTTTTCTGCAGAATTCTTTGCGCAAACTCTTCTCCCCCTTCCAATAAACTGTTCTTGTGCAGGATTCTTTGCACCGCGCTAAAAATAAAAATTGTTTGCAGTTGATTTGTTATCGCTTTGCATTCATTAATACGGACTTAAGGGGCTTGAAACCAATTCAGATTGGGTGGGGATTTCATCACCCTTCCCAGGACCCCAAAAATAACAAAAAGCATATGCATTGACCATTGTTAATTAAAAAATACTAGACTCAGCCCTAAGGACTTCGCGCTCAATAGGACAGAGGACTAGTTACAGGCATCGGTCGTTTATCCTATCTGACTTTTGCGGTGCCTAGGTAAGTGTGACGAAGGCAAGTGGTTATTTAATTAAGAAACTTCGCGAAAGCGTTGGATAACCTCCCACTTACCTGGCACTTATCTGGCCGCATTAGACGGAGAAGAGGCGGTTTGAGATCCTTTTTCTAGCCCTCTGGAACAGTTAGGAGCAGGTCTAGTAGACCTAGGTGACCCTAGATCTAGGTGAGATTGTGCATATCTTATTTGTGATTGCTTAAATCCGTAAGTCCGTACATATTTCTGTAAAGATCTTTCTAAAAAAAAAAGGAAAAAATCAAAAACTTTTATAAAAACTTGCCCTTTGTCGCCAAATCCATTTTTCACCCACCACCCATCGTTTTTCTCCATTGAAGTTTTCTTACCCTCACCTTCTCCGTCTTGACTATACTAAACTCGTTTAGTGTATGTCCGCTTGGACTCGGGACACTAGCGCCCGTCTAGTCCGCGTTACGTTAGTCGCTACCGACTACGCGATCGACTCAGACGTCGAAACTCCGTCCACTCCTCTTTCACCCCTTCCTTTGCCGGCCAACTCCGACGTTGACCGGAATTCTGTTCATACATCTTCACCTTCACCATCACCAACCTCTTCTTCCGCGATGTCAGGATTTAATCCGAACATCTCTTTGACTATCCCTGGATTGGCTCCACCTCCTACGGAGACCAATAACCCACCACCACCGCCTGTTGTAGCGCCGCAGCGAATCGCGCTCCAGGATCGTTTCTATCCCACCCGTTCTGCACTTCCCACCTGCCTTTCTCTTCCACCGGCCAATGGGGATAATTTTGAAATTAAGCCCCACTTCATCAACATGCTTCCGCGATTTCATGGGCTTGAATCTGAAGATGCCTATATCTTCATCAATAAATTTCAAAATGTCTGTGCCATGATGAAAACCACCCAGCTGTCGGACGATGCTATACGTCTACGGGTCATTCCGTTCACTTTATGCGATTTTGCTGAAAAATGGCTGTATAGCACTGCTTCCCACTCCATAACCAGGTGGGACGAGTTTGTTAAAGCGTTTCTAAAAAAATTCTATCTGAATCATAAAACCGCAAGGATTCGAAATGAAATCAACCAATTCTCTCAGCTTCCTTCTGAACCCTTCTGGAAGTGCTTTGACCGATACAAAGACCTTCTTGTTCAGTGTCCTCACCACGGTATAGAGAAATGGCAACTTTGCCAAACCTTATACGAGGGCCTCAACCCAGCAACGAAGCAGTTGTTGGAAACCATCTGTCAGGGCCACTTCCTATCGAAATCTGACGAGGAAGCGTGGCAGTTCTTTGACGACCTTGAGGAGCAAACGCTACAATGGGAGAGCACCAGACCGACTTCTTCTTCTTCTACCTCCACTTCTACCGGTCAGTCTAGGGTAGGAATTCACCAACTTGATGTCTCTATTGTAATGAAAGCTGAAATGGCTGCAATAACGAGAAAGCTTGAAGCAATAGAGAGCAAATTCTCTTCTCCTGCTCCTGCCCCTGTTCTTCCCCTTCGTACCATCTGCGCTTGTTGTTCCGATCCTTCTCACTTAACCGAAGTGTGTCCTTACAATCCGCCATCGCAAGGACAGGATCAGGTTAATGCTGCATTTCAGCAAAGACCGAGGAATGATCCATACTCTTCCACCTATAATCCCGGTTGGAGGAACCACCCCAATTTCTCCTGGAATCAGAATCAGAATCAATTCCAAGGCAACAATTTCCAAAGGGCCCCTCCGCAACAACAACAAGCGCAACAACAAACTCAACAGCAGTTTCAGCAGCCCTTCCAACCCCAACCTTTCCAAAATCAGACGAACAACTTTGCACCCAACAATTCTTTTCTACCAAACAACTTTGTTCCGTCAAACAACGATAAGGTTTCCTCGCTCGAACGAAGTCTGGAGGCGTTCGTTAAACAATCGACTCAGTCCACCGCCAACATCCAGTCTTCCATTCAGTCCTTAGTGCAACACACTGCCGCTCACGGGCAAAGCATCAAGACCATCGAGGCCCAGATTGCACAACTGAATGCGGCCTTAAGCGAGGAGAAAAGGGGAAGCTCCCGTCCCAGCCACTCCCAAATCCCGGTCACCCACATAATGCACATGTTGCTCTTGAACAACAGAACCATAATGTGAGTGCCGTGACCACACTGAGATCGGGAAGGATGCTGCAAAACAACATTGGCAAACGGATCAACGATGACACCCCGGCCGCTTCTTCTTCTTCTTCTTCTTCGTCTTCAGAGCCTATTCTCCGTTCTTCACAAGGCTCTCCTTCTTCTTCTTCTGCTCTGAATGGACCCACTTCTCACTCCACGAAAACACCTGTTCTGGGATCCGTTCCAACTCCACAATCTCCTCCTCCAGCATTAGACTCAACCCCTTTTAAAAATGTTCCATTTCCAAACCGGTTGAGGTCTAATAAACAAAATCCTCAAATGGAGAAGATTCTGGAGTTATTTAAGCAGGTTAACATTAACATTCCTCTTTTAGATGCTGTCCAACAAGTCGCGTCCTACGCGAAAATCTTAAAGGACTTGTGCACGAAAAAGAGGAAGTCTCAGGTACCCAAGAAAGTTTTCTTGGCTAGTGCTGTGAGTGATGCCCTTACCCAATCTTTACCACAAAAACGGAAGGACCCTGGCTGTCCTACGATTTCTATTACTATTGGGGATAAGAACATCAACCGCGCACTATTAGATCTTGGTGCCAGTGTTAACCTGCTTCCGTATTCAGTATACGAGCAATTAGGCGTCGGAGAGCTGAAACCCACACACTGCACTCTCCAAATGGCCGACCGATCGATCACCCATCCTAGGGGTGAGCTAGAGGATGTGTTAATAAAAGTCGGGGACTTCATATTCCCCGTTGACTTCATTGTATTAGATACACAGCCTGTAGCTAACCCCCGGAATCAAATTCCGGTGATACTCGGTCGCCCATTCCTTGCAACCTCAAATGCTGTGATCAATTGTCGCAATGGTTCGATGAACCTCTCTTTTGGAAACATGACGATTGAACTCAACATTTTTAGGTTGGGGAATCAGCCCGCCGAACCTAATGCTCATATACTGGACGTCTGCTCGATCCAGGAGATCACCCCTGAAGAGTGTGAATTCGAGGAGTTTCTGTTTGAACACGATAATCTTGACGCCACTAGTGCGTTCCTCCTCGAACCTGCTGCTGTTTCTGCGCCCGACAACGACTACGAGTGTTTCACGTTCTTGAACGATCTTAGCCGCGCACAACCCGAGTTTGAATCTTTCGAATTTCCGGATGAGTTACCTGAACCATCCGACTCGGTCGCTTACACTCGTTTCGAACCTTTGCTGGAGTCCTTTGAGTTCGAGACCTCTGCACCAATCTTGCCTTCCATCATTTCACCTCCAACGCTCGAACTCAAGCCTTTGCCGTCTCACCTTAAGTATGCTTACTTAGGTGAAAACGAGACCCTTCCTGTCATCATCTCGGCTTCTCTAGCTCCAGAGCAAGAGAAAGCCCTTCTTGCGGTCTTGCACAGCAACAGGCAAGCTTTTGGCTGGTCCATGGCGGACATCAAGGGGATTAGTCCCCTGATCGTTGAGCATCACATTCATCTGATGGATGATGCCAAACCAGCCCGGGATCCACAAAGACGTCTCAATCCAGTCATAAAAGAGGCTGTGAAGAAGGAGATCGTAAAATGTCTAGATAGTGGTATCATTTACCCTATCTCTGATAGCCAGTGGGTTAGCCCCATCCACGTTGTCCCCAAGAAATCAGGCATCACGGTCATAACCAACGAGGCGAACGAGTTAATCCCTACTCGCACCCAAACTGGGTGGCGAGTATGCATTGATTACAGAAAACTCAACGCCGCAACGCGGAAAGACCACTTTCCGCTACCTTTCATTGACCAGATGCTTGAACGATTGGCCGGACACGAGTACTGCTGCTTTCTTGATGGCTACTCCGGCTATAATCAGATTCCCATCACCGAAAAAGACCAGGACAAGACCACATTCACTTGTCCTTTCGGCACGTTTGCATATCGTCGCATGCCCTTTGGGTTATGCAATGCGCCCGCTACCTTCCAGCGGTGTATGATGGGAATCTTCTCAGACATGGTGGAAAAATTTCTGGAGATTTTCATGGATGATTTCTCCATCTTCGGCGATTCCTTCAACGAGTGTTTGCTGCATCTTGACACTGTCCTTACCCGATGTAAGGACAAGAATCTCACTTTGAATTGGGAGAAATGCCACTTCATGGTGCGCGAACGTATTGTCTTAGGACATATCATCTCGCAAAATGGCATAGAGGTTGACAAAGCAAAGATTGAGGTCATTTCCAATCTTCCTCCTCCCCGATGCGTCAGAGATATCCGAGCCTTCCTTGGCCATGCCGGTTTCTATAGACGGTTCATCAAGGACTTTAGCAAGATTGCTAGGCCCTTGACTCTTTTGCTGGCCAAGGATACGCTATTCAACTTCAACTCGAGCTGTGTGACTGCATTTGAGTCATTGAAATGCTCACTCACTTCTGCTCCCGTTCTTTCTTCACCTGACTGAACGCACCCATTTGAGATTATGTGTGATGCATCCGACTTTGCCATTGGTGCTGTCCTTGGACAACACATCAACAAGATGCCGCACGTAATCTATTATGCGAGCTGAACCCTGAACGACGCCCAACTCAATTATACAACAACTGAGAAGGAATTCTTAGCTGTTGTATTTGCTTTAGAAAAGTTCAGGCCCTACCTCATCGGCTCTCCAGTCATTGTCTACACTGATCATTCTGCTCTGCGCTATCCTTTTGCGAAGAAAAATACAAAATCTCGGTTAATCCGTTGGATCCTCTTGCTTCAGGAGTTTGATCTTGTCATTAAGGACAAACGAGGATGTGAAAACGTAGTTGCCGACCATCTCTCACGACTTCCTTCTTCGCCTTCGCTTCAAATTCCGATCAACGACGTGTTCCCGGATGAACAGCTCTTGACAGTATCTTGCGAACCCTGGTTCCCAGATATTGTGAACTATTTGGCCACGGGATTACTACCGACTGAATGGTCAAGTCAGGACAGACTTCGCTTCTTATCCCAAGTAAAACACTTTTACTGGGACGAACCCTATTTGTTCAAGTACTGTCCCGACCAGATTATTCGTCGGTGTGTCCCTGACAAGGAATTCAAGAGTGTGCTGTCATTTTGCCACGATCAAGTGTGTGGCGGGCATTTTGGCCCCAGAAAGACAGCTGAGAAGATCTTGGCCACAACTCTTCAAAGACGCTCATGACTATTGCAAGACTTGCTCCCGGTGCCAACACTTGGGCCGGATATCCCGGAGGAACGAGATGCCGCTCCAACCAATCTTGGTTGTGGAGATTTTCGATGTTTGGGGGATAGATTTCATGGGGCCGTTTCCCAGCTCTTTTGGAAACTTGTACATCCTTCTCGCTGCTGATTACGTCTCTAAATGGGTCGAGGCTGTGCCCAGCCGGACTAACGACAACAAGGTTGTCGTTAGGTTCCTTAAAGAAAACATTTTCTCCCGGTTTGGGCACCCCCGAGCGATCATTAGTGACAATGGAAGTCATTTCTGCAATAAGACTTTCGAGGCCTTGATGCGGAAATATTCCATTAATCATAAGCTGTCCATGCCCTACCACCCCCAAACCTGCGGGCAGGCCGAAGTTTCAAATCGGCAAATCAAGCAGATACTGGAGAAGACGGTTTCCAAGAACCGTAAGGATTGGTCGCTGAAACCCACTGATGCCCTTTGGGCATTTCGCACCGCTTATAAGACCGACCTTGGCACGTCTCCCTATCGGCTTGTGTACGGAAAAGCCTGCCACCTACCTGTCGAAATAGAGCATCGCGCATTTTGGGCGATAAAGGAGCTGAATCTGTCTCTCGAAGATGCGGGCAGCCATCGGAAGCTGCAGTTGAATGAATTGAGCGAGCTTAGGGATGAGGCTTACGATAACGCGGTTGTCGTTAAGAACCGAACGAAGGTGTTTCACGATAAACACCTTTTGCGCAAAACCTTCGTACCTGGTCAGCAGGTACTGCTTTACGACACCCGACTTTACTTCCATCCAGGAAAGCTCAGATCTCGCTGGAAAGGGCCGTATTTTGTGCGGAATGTGTATCCGCAGGGCGCTGTGGATTTGGAAAATCCAAAGGACGGTTCATTTTTCAAAGTGAACGGACATCGACTTAAACCGTACCTTAGCGCCGAACCAACAGAGGAGCTCCTGTTCTTACAGGAGCCGGTTTACCCTGTCTGATCTTCCTCTGCCTACCTCCAAACTTCGGTTATCCAGCTAAGAACAGTGGACACTGTTCCAAATAAGTTTGGGGGTATGTATAAACCATTTTTGTATATATTTGTGTATATTCTTTTTCTTATCTTTAAAAACAAAAACAAAAAAAATTGTGTATCGCTAACCGACAATTTTGACCCTTCAAATGATCTCTTCATGCAATGACAGCGAGGACACTGTCCAGTTTAAGTTTGGGGGTACGCTCGGTACGCATTTCTTACCTTCGCATTCATATGTATATTTTGCATCTGCATATTAAAATCCATAAAATCCATAAAAATCTGAAAATTTTCTAAAAACAGAAAAAACTTTTCTGTCAAGTTAGCTAGTGGAAGGACTCTGATTCAACATCTCGACGGTTTTTGTTTGATAAAATAAGAATAACTAAATCTTATGTCTAGATTTTGAAAACCTGAAAGATAACTCTCCTTTGAAGTTAACTATAGCTGATATACGTCTTTACATCACACTCCACGTGTCGTGAGTTTTTGGAAATTAGATGACAAGTCTTTTATGTTTAAAAACTTTTAAACAGATAAATGATTTTCTGAGGATCAAATAGGTTTGTTCTGAAATAAGTAATATCAAGAATAGTTTATGAAGTGAGTGAATATGAAGGAATGTTATTGATGCCTTAATTGGAACTAAGTCTGAAAAATAACCCATCTGGAACTTGATTGGAATGATTACACACCAAACCCACTAAACACGTCTTTTATCCAAAAAAAATAACTGAACTGCCGGTTATATCTCCGTTCGTATTAAATCATCTGATTTTCACGCCAAACTGTCTTTTGTTTTTGGACCTAGGTAACTTGAGTAATTAAGTCCGCTGGGGTGTTTCTACACCTAATGCCCTAAAACCAACTGGTTTGGGAGCATTGGCCCAAAGCTCGCTAAGAAGCCTAAAAAGTCCAGATTAAAACAAAATCAAGCAAGTGTTCCCTCCGAGTTAAAATTCCTAACGGTTCTTTGTGTGAGAATATTCTTGATAAAAGACAGGCTTTTATAAAAAAATTTAACGGAGATATGAAGGTTTTATTCTATGATAAAGACTATTGCACGTTCACAGAGGTGTGTATGAAATGAAAACAAGAAAAAGGTGGAGTGAAAAATAAGACCTAGTTTCCTGTTACGGAAGATAGAAATTCTGAAGTTGAAACTTTACTGGAAAACGAAACTTGAAAAATGCTTAACTCTTTATAAAACTTATGTGATCCTTTTAAAATTGTTATCTGGGCTTTATTGTGTGACATGATGACTTAAATCGATCCTTCTGGAAACTTAACGACACTATTTGCACTGCACGTAAAGACATATAAAATCTGTAGTTAAATAAGAAGCGAGGTGTGAAAAATAAAGGTTCGATAGTCTAGACTTAGGATCATAGAATTGTTATTTTCTGACACGAAACTTTAGGGGTTTGAATCTTAGTTATTTTACAAAACTAGCTTGACCGGATTTTGTGGGTAGTATCCGCTGAAAACCCTCAGGAGACAACACTCCTCCTACTAGGGACACCTAGAGGTTTAACGGCTTGTTGCACATGCTCAGTGCAATCGCGTTCCCTGCGAAAGTGAGGTTAGGAAATTTTTTGTGAATAAATTGGCTTTACTCGGGACGAGCAAATGATAAGTTTGGGGGTATTTGTTCATATCAGATTTTTGCATTTTTATACCGCCCAATTTTTATCACATTGCATATCGGTAGGTACTCTTGAGCCGTGTTTGCTAGTCAATTGCAGGATACAGGTTCTCGGATCTAAACGGTGAAATCCATGGAAAAATACGACAAAATCCGAGTTCCTGCCAACCACAGATAAAACACGGGTCTCCGCTCTTTATCCGTCTGTTGCCACACACCAGTTTAGGAGACAAAATGACAAATCAATTGTCACCTTCATGCACAAAGCACAATGGCAACACCAAGACCAAGAAATCTACGCGGAGCTCAAGAAAATCCATATCCAAATCACCTTTTGATCCACTAGAATTCTGGAAGAAATGTGGAATGATTATCAGAAAATACATGTACCAGACAAAAGGGGACAGCAGACCAGGGCAGTACACAAAATGCGACAGGCCAACTCACCCATAGGGCGGCGGAACCGCGGCAAAAGGGGGGTATAGGCGGTGGTTCCGCGGCCGTACGGCCTCCTCAGGCTGTCAAACTTCAGGGGTACTTTGGACATTTCATGTGAAAGCAGAATGTTGCCCTAGATTTTCATCTCTCTGCCTATAAATAGCCCAGAACCTTATGAAGCCAAGGGTGCATAATCTTGTATTTTTTTTCTAGGTTTTAGAATACTTGTTCTTCTTCCTCTTCTCATCTCTTCTCTATTAAAACTTGTAGTAAGATTTTGTGAGTGGAGAATGGTGAATAAAGAAGTTCATTTTGCTATTATATCTTGTCTTGTTCTTTTATAATTGCTTGTAATTTTAATTTGTTAACTTAGTTGTTGTTATTTCTTGTTGTTTCTTTCTCTTCTCTTTTCCTTTATCATTAAAACAACCATGATGCTTACGCTTGATCCTTGCCAAGGTGAGGTCGCAAATAGCTAGTTGTTATCTTCTAATCTCCTTCTTTCTATCTTCCTCTTTTGTTTTGTTTTCTTTTCATTATGATGTGTGAGTAGTTTCATACTTGTTAGGGTAGGATAAGGGAAGTTTGAGAGAAGGAAATCTCTCTCACTCTTTCCTTGCCCAACATCTTAAAATCGACTCCCGTTAATTGAACCACAATCCTCTCCTTATGGCACCCTATCCTACATGATAGCGGTGATTCCGTAGTGAGACCGGTTGTGGTTGAATTAACCGGAGGTTATGGCTAAGAGCCAAGAACGGACGGACAAGCACCAAAAGGAAGAACTTATGCGTTGGAAAGCCTAGCTTATACTCGCAAGTTTCTTCCTAGTCATGCTAATCCCCGTTGTTGCCGATTACCGTAACACCGATATTAAGAGTGGCAACGAAAGAAGTGGGAGACTCCTAACTCAAACTAACCCTAACAAGCTCTCTTTACATATCACTTTAACACTTAATTAATCACAACAAAATCTGGAAAACTGGACTTAACTCGTTAAAACACTTAGAAAAAGATTCCCATCTCCCTGCGGACGACCCGTACTCAACCGGCTAGCTACAAGCGAAACCGTCTTGATTGCGGTAATTAACTAAACTTAAACACGCAGAAACCCTAACAATCAGGCGCGCTACCCCGAGCCCCGTAAGAAGGCTGTTAGCCCCATTAACCCCCAGCCCGCTGACCAGACAGTGGAACCTTGATTAATCTAAAACATTGCACATTTGAATGAACATTTTTCCTACTATTGTTAAGTGCTAAATGGTATTTATTGTAAATATAGAACATGCAGGGCTACCTAGTACGGCAGCAAGGTTTTGGGAGGCATCGTCCAAGCCATATTCAAAATTTACCGTTCTAGCTAACCCTAAACATAGAATCGTTTACTAGAAATTGACGGAATAAAATGCAAACAACTTTGCAAAAGGAAAGTGAACAAGGAATACAACCTTTGTAGACCGGTCTTTCACTTCTAAAGCTCCGTGTTGACGTCCCTTCGCTGCGATCATCGATCTCCCAAACTCTAGTATGGGTTCTCTCGGAGAAATGAACAAGCTTGCTCGTAGTCTTCGAGGCCGAAGATTATCTACGTCGAGGAGACTCAAACTCAATCTAACCCTTCAGTAGTTCATGAACTTTTTGAAGAGAACACCCAAAACTACCCAAACAAGTGTGTAGGATGATGAAGTAGGAATTGGGCTCACTTTAGATTTTATTTTCTCACATGTTTTCATCACTTGATCAAGAGCTAGGGAGCAAAAATCAGGAAGAAGAAGAAGATGAACCTCAAGTGAAGAAGTGATGAAAGAAAAATGAGACGAGGTTAGAAATGCAACCTTGGTTAGATAATATCATGCCTAACCCTTATGGAGATTAAACCATGCCATAAGGTTAAAGGTTGAGTTAATAAATATCTTAAGCAATGACAAACAAGTGGACTTGGTCAATAGTTATCAAGTTTGCACAAGAAAACAACCATAACAAATTCCAAATGTTTTTAATTACTTAATAATAAATATTAACCTCAACATAAACCCTAGCATGGTTCTAGTCTCATACAAACATGTTGCATTTGTAACCTAGCATGACATAAATATGTACACAAATACACATATCACATATATATACAATGTGCACATCAAGTAAGAAAAGAAACTTAAGTGAGCCAATACTAGTTAATGTAAAGTAATATATCAAATATATAATTATACATTAAATCATTAAATCAACACTTGATTTAATGATCTGGCCATATCACATATAACCGACTAATATCAAATGTAACATCTTATCGAATCAACACTTGATCCGATAACCCGGTTATATCACATATAACCAATCATGTTACACATCGCGAGAATGGAATGCGGTATCTCATACACGCATTAATCTCGGTCTCGCACATATCCTTATGTGCTTCTACTCCGTTTCGCTTGAGCTAGGAAACCTCTGTGTAGGACTCTAAAGACTCGTCAATACACCGGGCAGTAGGTGATGATCATATCAAACACCCACAAGCCGCAAGAGGCGTGCTAAACGTAACGGCCACCCGGGTATTGAGCGATCAGAAGATCAACAAGCAAGCCTGCTCACACTCCTGCGAATCCAATCAGTAACACTACCGTACAGTCCGGTCTCTTCGTCTGATATGTCACATATCTCGTCTATGGTGGTAAACGTGACCCTAGTAACTCGATAAGTCGTGCAGATATAAGGCTCATAACGGGTCGAGAAACTACTGGTAACACTTACCAGTAAATCTCTGAAACAGCCCTGGCCAGGGACTTCCTGTTATAGCCAATCAAGCACAGGGCAACATCAACCCCAATACCGGGAGAGACGAATCCCCTCCTATCGCTCATTGCCTCCATGTGACTCGGGACTGTACCCAAAAACCACCGTTTTGCACGTCCTCTTGAACGTGGTAAGGTGGAAATCAAAGCACAGTGGGAATCACACAAGACTCTATGACGATCTCGGGTCGACAGACTAACCTGTACCAGTGTCACCAGAGAACTGCCATCTGACGTGAGGTATAATACCATCTGGGAGTTCTTAGCGAGTCCGTCCAGTGTACCCAATCTCTACTGAGCACCCGTATATCATCTCTGATGTCTAACACCAATGGATATGGGATCATCCATCGCCCATCTACATGGGTCAAGAAGCTATACGCTAGTCTACTCTGGTATATCGATGCCCAGTCTTGATACACCCACGACTAAGGACATTTGAAGGATGTACTTAACGACTACACTGTCCCCACTAGTATGATCTGCATCATAGTCCTGGTAGTCAAGTACACATCCTAAAGGCTTTACCAACATGTAACAGAGAGACAATCGGTATACATGTTAAGATAAAGAGTAACCAGATAGCATACTATCATGTCGAGCAAGAAAGTCCTCCCTATATATGTCCAAGCATCCACTACAATATACATCTCATGTATAGTAATGGCCTCTAGGGCATACATATAACTAACAATCTCCCACTTGCACTAGGGCCATCATATAGCAGTGGTTGTAGTATCTCATACTCAACTATCCCATAAAAGTCTCTCTCTGGGAAAAGGTCTTTGTGAGTGGATCCGCCGTGTTAACCTCAAAGTCTACTCTCCTAACCTCGATCCCCTGGAGATCAACCATCTCCATGATCAGGTGATATTGCCTTAGAATATATCTGGATCACTGATGGGACGGGGGTTCCTAGGCATAAGCCACAACTCCATTGTTATACAATAGTAGGAACGAAGTTCATCTCATGAACTAATATACACCCAGACTGCCTCTTTGGTAGCATCTTAGGTAGCGATGTATCCAGCCTTTATCGTCTAGATTGCCATGGTATCCAGCTTGGAACTCTTCCAACTTACCGTCCCTCTACTTAGGGTAAAGACAATTCCTGTGACTGACATTCAGTTGTCCTTACCACCCTGAAAGCTATCCAATGATTCTCCCCAGGATCGATTGATACCATCTCACTACACCTAGTGAGAATCCTAACATCCAATTAGATCTATCTCATAAATCTAAAACCCAGGATTTAGAAGGTATCACCTTGATCCTATATGGAGAATCCTTGTGATAAGAGGAAATTGATCGAGCATAGCATAGGAAACTCCTTTCCTATCAAGAGTATGTCATCCACGTACAATACGAGGATCACCACCATACTCCCTACTACCTTTTTGTATATACAAGATTCATCTACCGTTTTGATGAAGTCAAACACTTTGACTACCACCTCAAAACAGATGTTCCAACTCCGCGATACCTGTTTTATCCCATAAAGCAACTTGCACACGTTTCCGCTGCTCCCACTGTCTACGAAGCCCTCTGGCTGTGAACTTATAGATGCTCTCTTCTAAAACACTATTTAGAAAAGCTATCATGACATCCAACCGCCAGATATTATAGTCATGGTATATAGCAATGGCAAGTAGGATCCAGATGGACTTAAGCATAGACACCAGAAAAGGTTTCATCATTATCCACACCTGGTTGATGACGAGAACCTTTTGCAACAAGTCTTAGCTTTGAAAGTCTCAACTTTTCCATGTACACCAAGTAATCTTCTCAAGATATACTTGCTCCTGATGGGGATTTAACCCTTTAGATAAAGCAACCAAAGTCCATACTTTGTTGGTGTATATGGATTCCATCTCAGATCGCTTAGCATCCAGCCATTCTTATAGAGTCCCCACTCTTGATAGCCTGCTCGAATCTAGTTGGGTCATCATCTCATGATGCAATCCTCGCTCCCACTGTCATAGAGAAAACCGAAGTATCTCTCAGGTGGATGAGGAACCCTACCAGATCGTCGGAGAGGCTGAGGTTCGTTGGGAGTTCCTGAATCCTCCGGTTCTACCAAATCATCGGCTGTAGTTTGTATAGATGGAACTCCTTCCAGTTCTACCTCATGACCACTAATTTCTTCATAAGAAATTCCTTTTCTAAAAAGGTGGCATACTGAAAAACAAAACACCTTTTGTTCCTCGATGCGGTAGAAGATATTCCTTTGCTGATGCTTGGGATATCCAACAAACATCCACAGAACTTATCTTGCCTCGAGCTTGTCCGGTTTTTGCTTTTGGCATAGGCCGGACAACCCCAAATCTTAACTTTACTTTAGACATGGGCTCTTCCTATACCATATCTCATATGGAGTGGTAGGCAACTGATTTGGTTGGAACCTAATTCAATAGGTATGCAGCTTCTCAAGTGCATAACCCCTAAAAGGAAATAGGCAACTCGGTAGTGCTCATCATAGAGCGCACCATATCTAATAGGGTGCGATTGCTCCGCCCCGATATACCAACATACTGTAGTGTATACGAAGGAGTAATGCTGAGAGAGAATCTCATTCTCCTTTAGAATAGTCCAGGAACTCCGTGCTTAAGTATTCTCCTCCCTGATCACATCAAAGGACATAATACTTATACCCGTTTTGGTTCTCTACTTCTAACTTATATTTCTTGAATATCTCAAAAGGTTCAGACTTGTGTTTCAACAGGAACATATGTCCGAATCTTGAGAGATCATCAGTGAATGTAATGAAGTATAAAGAACCAGTCCTGGTATGTGTAGACAGGGGACTTACATACATCATCATGTATCAATCCCAAGAGTTCACTAACTCTTTCTCTGTGTCCAATAAACGGAGCTATGGTCATCTTATCTTTGTGACATGACTGGCAAGTTTCACAAGATGTAAATTCAAACTGATTTAAATATGCATCTTAATGTAACTTAGCTAGTCGGATCGCATTGATATGACCTAGTCTACAATACCTCAAGAAGGATTCGTTCATTTCTGAACTCTTCCTCTTGTGTGTGTTCTATACGTTAAGAACTATAGTTGATTTAGAACGTATATGCTTTTAGATAACGTGCCTGAACCGATCAACTCTTGATATAGAAAATGTTCAAAACATTATCCAACAATACAAAATTATATCTTTCTTTACTAAATAAAGAGACTGATATGATATTGTATATCAGGTTCGGTATCTAATAGCATTCGTTCAGAATCAATGTATTTGGTAATACAGGGTGATAACTGCCAACATCTTGGCTGCAATAATTGCACCATTTCCAACTTTTGAAAATTTATCACCTGTTCTTAGTTCTCTACCTATCTGCAGCCCATGTAACAGATTACATATGTGGGATCCTGATCCGGTATCACATACCCAGGACGTAGAGGATACTGAGAAACAGTTCTCGGTAATGAATACACCCGAAGAAGATGCATCAACATGCACTTTCTTCGTTTGGGCGGCACGGGAATCCTGGTAATCCCCTATTTCCTGCTCGGTCTTATAACAATTATAAGTAGTAGCGGGACCAACGTTCCCCTAGCACGGTATAACAAACGGGTTCGGTCAATACATCCATATTATTATCTTGATTAAGACGTAACATGTTAGCTACCTGGAGGGAGAGAGAAGAAAACACTCAGCGTATACTCTTACAAGATCAGATTGGTTATTATTTTATCTAATCAGAATGGCTCCCACTGTTTTTATCAAATCTTGCTTCAAACCCTAAAAGGATAGACTAGCCGGGATTAATTACACCCTATAATTTCGCCAATCTTTTAGCCAGAGTGCCGGTATTTTAAGGGAGGTTCCCCGTGCTTTCGCACGGACCTAATTAAAATAAACCTCGTTTTCCCAGGGGTATAACCCCGTTGACACCTTTCTAGATACCTACTTGATCGGCTAATTGTAATGTGTAAAACTCTCCCTGGAGTAACTCTTACTCGCAGTGGGTATCGGGATCCAACTATCTCATAGAAGGTATGCAATCTCATTGCAAATTTCAACACTTGAAATTCCAGATAATATTTTGCCCCTAGAATCTATATGACCTTAACATAGTCAACAAATCATAAGCGCTAGTCAAGTTCAACCCGTCATTTCCTGATTGAATTAAACCCACCCGTACGACCCTTAACATAGTCAACAAAGTCGCACGACTACCCTAATCCAATCGCATCATATGCTTATGCAGATAAGCACTAATCAGTTACCACACACTACGCCTTATTATAGTCAACAAACGTAGCACGAATACTAACTAGTACTTATCTGAAATAACGGAGGGTTACGACAGGTTTTTAAGAAAACCTTTTGCGTAATGAACTTGATATCGTCGTAGAATCGAGTGATTTTAAATGAAGTGTTTTTTAAGCTTTTATTAGTTTTGTTAAAGAGGTCACTCCCAGTGAAGGGATCTCGGCTCTTTCCTTATCGAATAAGGTGCTGGATATTCTGCAAGGAATACCGCTATGCAAAGCAAGAACTAGAGCTACCAGTTTTTAAAAAAAGTTTCTACAACATCCTTTAGGTTTCTTTTCTTTTCATTAATCTCATTAATGAAGTCCCATCATTTTAAGTTACCTAAATATCACAGATAAATACAACGTACGCTTACGCCATCCGCATTCGCCTTGATGTCCCCTCGTGCACCGTTAGGTTAGGTAACTAACGGCAGAGCGGGGTAGGGCTAGCGCGGGTGTAAAACATAAGCAACGTCTATATAATATATCGTATATACTATATCCTGTATTCATCTCATCAATATATCAAATGATCACATCACAGATATCGCAGCAGAAAACAAAATATGAAATATTGGATATACTAGGATTTCCGGGTTTTATTTTAAGCCTGTATAAAATATGGATTCCACGGTCGTGATGAATAGACAATCCCACACCCCTAGACCCCTACGAGAGTGGAGAACAACCCTACCAATTCTAGAGTTAGGAGACCCGGTCTCGACTCCTCGAGATGGTCTCCCACTGGACCCTAGAACCCGGTTACTTGTGCTCCCCGCCTTGGGTCTATCCTAATGCGGAAAAGTAAACAATATACAATGGTGACATCATCCTCAATCCGGAAGTGCCCCAATAAAAGAATATTACATACAATGAATTTTACATGAATGAAAATGAAAAACTCTCATCCCACATAAAAAAAACCCGGCTATTCAAACACGATGATCCAATATAACATATCCCAGCAACAAATAACATCACATGTCATCAACGTAAGTAAATATGTGTACCCCAGTTGTCGTTGACATATAGCACCAAAACCGGCGATACACCACATATTACACTTACGGTCGCAGAAAAGAAAGTGAAAAACTACAACAGTTGGAATCCGCAACCGCCTTAGACATCACATTCCTAACCAAATGAATTCTTTAGACATCGCATGCCTAACAATTATAAACCCCGCATTTTAGTCTCGATCTCGAAAACACTTTTCAATACTTAGTCGGGCAATTCAACAAGATTCCCGACATCCTGATCGAATGCTCGTCGGAAACTTTAGTAGACGGCCGCACCCCCCAATACTGTCGACGAAGTGCACTAAGGAGAAACACCACTGCCGCGAGCACCCGAACGGATGCTTTTGGCGACGGGGTTCTCCTACAGTCACTTGGTCGGGGCTATGGGGCGTGGCTATCTAATAATGTTACCCAGCGAGTATCCGCGTACGCTACGTGATTGCGACGGACTTTTGATCATATCAAAATCCCGTGGCAACCGATCAAATGAAACTAAATTGCTAGATTTATAACATTCAAATAAGTTATCTCATAACTACTTGTGGATTCCAAATATTGTATCCCATCACATAATATCCAGAAGACGTTAAACTTTTCGATTGATTCATCAAAGTCACACAATTTCCTGACAGTTCAACACTTGAGCATAGTTCAATAATACCCAGAAAATACCACAGTACCTATGAACCAGCCGTAGAAGGGTCAAACCAATGCCTCACATGTGACAACGCTGAACTACCACAAAGCCTAGGGTTTAGTGGCGGTTCTGACGGCCACATAATCGAGTTAAGGTTTCGTTCTTCTAGAGGGTCCACAGAATCACTTGCATATTTTTCCGAATACGTTAAACTTGGAAAAATGGGTTTTTGACATCCGATCGAACTTTTTAACTTCGTCTAGACAACATGCGAATAACCCGAAACAAAGTTAAAACTACGAATACAAAACACTCTGAATTGTTTATAGTGTAAGATTACATCACGTGCAAAATTAGCAAAAATAAACAACACCTGAAACATCAAAACCAAGTCACTGGAACACATAAAAAATTTCACGGGGGAGCTCGGATTTGGCCGAGATGGGGCTATAATGGGCCGGCCACTTTGGCTCAGAAAAGCCTGAAAATTTGTCAGTGTTCATGTTATATCATATATAGCACTCTGTACTTGTTTAAAAAATATTTTGACAATATTTTAAATTCGACAGAAACTATGATTTTGCGTTTCAAGTTTCGGAGTAATTCGGTTTCGTAATCCTATCAAAATCCGTATAAATTTCTAGCATGGCTCCGATACCACTGCAGGGCTACCTAGCACGGCAGCAAGGTTTCGGGAGGCATCTTCCATACCATATTCAAAATTTATCGTTCTAGCTAACCCTAAACATACCTAGAAATTGACGGAATAAAATGCAAACAACTTTGCAAAAGGAAAATGAACAAGGAATACAACCTTTGTAGGCCGGTCTTTCACTTCTAAAGCTTCGTGTTGACGTCCCTGTTCCCTGATAAAAATCAGGAAATACCTCAATGAGGTATCACGTGCTCACACGTGACCAAGGGTCACGTGTTGACACGTGATAGTTCCTTATGATCTCCACTTTATAGAATTAAATTCTAAATCAAACAAAAGTGTAAACAAAACAGCTAAGGAAAGACCCCAATGGGGCATCACATGCTCACACGTGACCAAGGGTCACGTGCTGACACGTGAATAAAAGAAGGTCACGTGCCAATACGTGATAGGTCCCCCGGCTCTTTAATTGATAGAATTGAATTCTATTTGAATGGTCAAATGTTGAGATCACGTGCCAACACGTGACGGTCTTTAAAAGCCTTAATGAGTTAATAGAATTAAAATTCTAATTGAGGGAAATCAAAGACCCTAACTGGGAAAGTATTTCTTTAAATCTTTCCAAACAAAAGGATTATGCTCTGTAAAGAGGAGCACCGTTGGATTAAAAATTCAATGGTGATTAAAAATCACCAATTTATGGAAAGATTGTACACAAGGAAAGATCTCCCTAAATTTCACCAAAAATAACATGCGAACTATACTGTACTCATGTCACCTGCGAACTGTTAACTGACGATGGGTATAATAACATCCAACAGTTCCCCTGCGAGTCCTGTCCGGTGTACCCGTAACCTAACGAACACCTGTATACTATCTCCAGTACGACGTACTGATGGCTGTGGGACAGACCATCTCCCCAACAGGGATGAGAAGCGTACACACTAGTCTACTCTGGAGTATCGATGCCCAGTCTCGATAATCCTACGACTAGGGACAAGTATAGGATGTTGCTTATAGACTATCCAGCCCCCACTAGTGTGACTGCCATCACAACGCTGGCAATCAAGTAAAGATCCTATGGACTCTACTAATATGTATAAGTGATACGTTACAAGAAACATATGCACATATTAAAGTAGACACAAACCAAGTAGCATACTGCCATATTTAGCAAGACTGTATATATAACTGTGAATATCCCAAGCTTCCATTAAGTAATATACATACAAGTATGATACAATAATGGCCCCTAGGGCATATACACTAACAATCTCCCAATAAATTTATGGAAAGATTGAAAATCCGTTCGATCGATGTTTTAAACTCGTTAGCACAAGTTAGTAAAGCTTAATGGTGAGGCTCTGATACCACTGTAAGTCCACGGTAGCGCCCCGGCCGTCTAACAGATGCCAAATGCGGAACAAAAACTTTTACAACTGGCGCTATCGCGTACTATAACCCGGATCTGCCATTAAAGCTAAACTAACAAACTACAAAGTGGGTAGAAATGTTATACCGAACGATCCGAGTCCTTCGGTCTTCAACCATCATCCCACGCTTTGTTGCGGCTGCTCTGATCTCCTGAATCTCCAGTCTTCTCGTCTAGGTGGCACCACGTCGACGGATCTTTAAACGGGCTCCAGCCTCTGAACCGAGGCAACTCGATCATCAAGTTTGCTAAAAGAGATGACCAAGATTGATGTAGAGAATGAGTAGAACACTTTGTCTCGTTACGTCCAAAGTTATGGACGAACGGTTAATGAAGTTGCCTTTTGGATCGGGTAGAAATGTGAAATGAGTATCTATCAAATTTCCATACACTAAAACTATCATCTTTTTTCTCTCAAGCAACCATGCATTTCTTGCAAGAGGGGGCCGGCCACTAAATAGGATGAGGGAGGTGAGTGTAGGAGAGGGGGGTGACCACAACAATAAATGAGAAAGGATGATTCATAATACACCTTGTATGAACACATTAAAAGCAAACCAATGAACATAAACCTAGTCATTAACCTAGTCACCCTTGCAATAAATGAATCATTAAATAGACTAATGAGTCACTTAATACCTCACCATCCTAGTCATCATCTAGAAGCTTCCACACTCATCTCAAGAAAAGATAAATCCGTATTAAACCGAATGTTTAATACGGCTGATAGAAAACTGGAAACTGGCAACTTCCAAAAGTGATCCAGAAATGAATTTCAGAATAACCCCGTATCAGTATAAACATACCCGCATTTGTATTACGACCGAATACAAATGCAACTGAGACAAAGATATTATATCTACACAGCATAATACTCGGATCCGGCTTAAACCAAAGCCGACCAGTATTATCCGCCCGAAATATGACACGTGCGTAAACGCACGTGCATTTTCCGAACCCTGCCATAAAACCATACGGCCTCTACAACGTTTCGCCCAAACTTGGGAAAGTGTCTGTGGGGGACTCTAATGACTCATCAACACACTGGCACTGGGTATAACCACTAGCACGTCAGAGGTACTGGCTGTACGTAACGGTTGCCTATGTATTGATTGGAAGGGAAGCTGACGAGCGAACTCATCCATAAACCCTACTGAGCCTAACAGTGACAATATACATGCAGTCCGGTCCGTTCTTCTATGAGTATCGCATATCGGCCTAAGGGCTGGTAACATCAGACCCCCAATAGCAGTATAAGTCGTGTCAGAGAATGGCCCAGAACACCCTGAGATACTACTGGAGTACCTACCAGTAAATCTCCTGCCTCGGCCGAGGGCTTTGTGTAATGGCTCTCCTAGACACAGCGCGATCTCACCCCCAATACCGAGAGAGACGAATCCCCTGCCGATCCGCTCACTTGCCTCCATATGGCTCAGGACTGTACCCAAAAAAGACCTGTTTGCACGACTCCTTTGAGCCATGGTAGGGTAGAAATCAAAGCACAGTGGGAACTCACACGAGACAAAATACGACCTCAGGTCGATGAACTAACCTGTACACATGTCACCAGGGAACTGCTATCTGACGATATGTATAATACCAACTAGCATGTTCCCGGCGAGTCCTGTCCGGTGTACTCATAACCCAATGAGCACCTGTATACATTTTAGGTGAACCAACTGACACCAATGGCTTGTGAGACCGGCCACTGTCCCTCGTCGGGGTCTTGACTGTATACACTAGTCTACTCTGGAGTATCGATGCCCTATCTCGAAACTCCCACGACTAGGGACACTTTTAAGGATGTGCTTATAGACCCCAACTCCCACGTATATGATCGCCATCATACTGCTGGCAGTCAAGAAAGAATCCTATGGGCTCTATCAACATGCAATAGCGAACTAAAGCATGCATACGATGATAAAGACAAACCAGATAGCATACTATCATCTCGAGTAAGACTATCATATCGGTATAGGTCCTGCCTCAATCATTGCAATCACGTACCAGCGATCCAATAATTGACTTTGAGAGCACTATCTCCAACAATCTCCCACTTGCACTTAAGGCTAATTATTGCGATGTCGCATACTCACAGCCCGTGTGATACTGAACATCCAACTCCTCTACTAATCAGTTTTACAAAGCTAGTTCGTAAAACTCTTGTGTTCGAGAAATAGCCTCAGTGAGTGGATCCGCCCTGATGTTTCTTTCTATGTCTCTCTTAATCTCAAGTTCGCGGAGAATGTCATCTCCCGAATCGAGTAATACCTGTCTTAGAATATGTCTGGATATATGATGGGACCTAGTTCATAAATGAACTCCAAATCCAAATTTCTTAGACTGTATCGATAACTGAACCTAATCAGTATCCAGCACCATGCCTCCCACAGTATCCTCTTGGACCACCTGTCCATAATACTGTCCCTCGTCAGAGGGAAAACTATAACTCTGACAATCACTCTGTCATCCATGTCACCTTGGAAGCCTGGAATGATAACCGTCTCCCGAAGGAGGCTGCCGTCATCAAATCCGTAGAACATACACTCATGTTCTAAAACTGTTTCCTTATGTTTCTTCAGGATTGGATTAATATAAACTTATCGCAACTAGTGCATAAACAACATCTGGTGTGGTACTTGACATCTCATGATTGACTCAATTGCCTAAGCAAGTGATCTGCCAATCATGCACATCCCTCTCCCCTTTAGTCTGTAAGACACCTTTAGAGAGGGTGACTCCATCACCTGCAGGTACACCACCATGCCAGGAGTCATCTATTCTAAATACCATTAGAATACTGTCAAAATACCCACATTGGGAAACTACCCAAATCTAGATCTAAAACCATAAATCTAGTAACCAGAATGTCAGATATTATATCCATGTCCTTTGTGAAGAAACAACTGTGTGACGACCAAAGTACAACCGATTGTAGTATAGGAATTTTTACATCTTACTCTGTGTATGTCATCCAAATACCATGACATCACACCCTACTACCTTCTTAACAGATCCATCCCCTATTCTGATGAAGTCAAACCCATGACTGTCACATCAAAAATAGATGATCTATCTCTACTATGTCTGCTCAAGTCTACAAATAGACATAAGCTCCTTGCCCACTTTGCTTCCACTGCTCCCACTGACTACGATAACCCTCTGGCAAAATAATATATACGTCCACTTCTAAAGCTAGTTTAGAATGACGCTATACCTAACCTCCTGCTAGGTCTCATAGCCTGGAACAATAGTAGTGTCATGTCTGGGTAAACAAGAACCTCCTTGTCACCGTCCTTGAGGCTACCGGAGTACCTCTCGGGTGTCTGAGGTTACCCACCATATCTGCGGAGTGGCTAATGGAATGTCAAACCTGATTGAATATATTGGTCCTATTAAATTTTCCGTAATCGTTTGCGGTTCTGGAATCACTTCCAGTTCTACCATACTCCCACTACTGTTTTCTGAAAAAAAAATCCATTTTACAAAAACTGTGGCGAGTCAAGAACAATATCACTATTGATCTTCCAGATGGTAGAAAATCAACCCTCGTCAAAACCAGGGTCAACCCACAAACTGCCATTACAGAAACGTGCCTTGAGTTATCCAGTGTCTGATTTTAAGCATAAGCTGGGTATCTCCCCGTACCTTAACATCGTTAAGATATGAACCATTCTATATACAATATAGAAATAGAGACACTAATTTAATTGGAACCAGATTCAAATCATGCAGCTGTCTCCAGTGCATATCAACTTAATGGAGAGAGGCTAATCAGCATTACTCAACTTAGGAATCCATCCAATTATGAGTAACCTGAAAGAGAAACAAGTTTCTCAAAACCATTACTATCATAAGAATCTACATCTTCGATCTCTTTGAAGAATCCCGATACATACTGGTTCTCTACTTTATTCTTATACCCACAACTTCTCAAAACTTAGACATTGTATTTCTACGAAACACTTGTCTAAAAACTAGAGAAGTCATAAGTAAACAGAACATAGTACGGGGACCTACCCCTTTGTCCTGACGGACACTGGACAACATAAAATACTCTGTATAAGTCCGCTGAGTTGAATAACTCAAAACATGTGCATTGTAGGTTGAAAACTATACCCAGATGATTTCCTTAAATATCACCAATTACAACGAATTCAGATATAATGAGAATGATCACCTAATTTCCAATAACTTACTCCCACTCATCATCTGTAAAAACCATACAGATATGAGAATGAAACCTGGTAAATACATACCCTGGAGTAAGTATCTAATAGGGAAAACAGTTTTCTTTTAACAATGCGCAGTGAAACTGAAACATTAAAATGTCTCGTAGGGGTATCCTGGTATTCCTAGTAATGACTCTTCCATAATCCAATTCATGACTTTAACCGTATATTTCTTTGCTACCTCTCCAAATCCCTTTATTTGTCTTTATTCATTACCTTCTGTACACCATTGTTAGGCTAAATGGTTTTCTTCCTTCCCTACCATTCGGCACCAGCCTAAGGTTTGGAAGAAGACTATCCAGTAAGCATAATAGGTGTACTTTCCTAAACCAAGGAGTACTCGTAACTTGAGAGAAGGTGATGATAAAAGACAACTGAATAATACCTTATTCTATTTCTCCCGAACTGGGGAAAAAAGCAAAGGTGAAAAAGGAGTGGCGATGAAGTACGCGGTTTGGTCGTGAATGATAGCAGTCGCAATTTACTTTGCCGTCTTTCTAATCCCTTTATTTTGTCTTTACATTTTACCTTCTGTACACCCTACTTAGGCTAATTGGTTTTCTTCATTCCCTACCTTTCGGCACCTGCCTATGGTTTGGAAGAAGACTATCCAATAAGCGTAATAGGTGTACTCTCCTAATCCAAGGAGCCCTCACAATCTGAGAGAAAGTGATAATAAAAGACAACTGAATAAACCAATTCTATTTCTCCTGAACCTGGATCCAACCTCAAAGAAGTCCCTTTGAGTTCGTATATAACCATACGATGGATCTATTCAATGGAAGTGGATATCCGTAGTAATACGGGATGTTCTGAGAAATACAAAGGGTAAAAGAAGGAGCGGCAATGACTTATGCAACTAAGACAATCCAAAAACCAGTATTTTAAGAAGGTTCGGTCAACTTGGTCACTAAGTCATAGTCTAGGGTCGGTCAAAGGTCGCTGCCAAAGAGAGAGAGAAAAGAAATATTCTGTGTGCACTCAAACCTAGATCAGAATGGTTATCACTTTATCTAATCAGGAAACCTCCCACTGTAATCTCAAATTCTCCTCCAAATCTGAAAGAAGAATTAGTCGGGATCACCCGAAGAGTAAACCAACTCATCAGTGAGAATCGAGATCCAACTATCATCGCACGATAACTTGATGGAAGCCACTCAAGTTATCACACTCCAGAAGTTATGCGCATGCCTGGCAAGTTTCCTGTATGTTTGAAACTCCCGATGTGATTTTTGCCCCATGCTCTTATGACCTTGGCGTTGGTCAAAATATCATAAGTCACATGCCAAGTTCTACCCGTCACTATCCAGGTCAATTTGAACCCACCCGCACATGCCCCTGACGTTGGCCAAATGGCAGAACGACTGTCCCAAACCAACTCATCTATCTATGCAACAGATGAATACCCAGCAGCTACCAAACACTATGCCTTGGCGTTGATCAAAATATATAGCTTGAATACTGCTGAATACCCAAAAGAAATGACGGAGGGCTACGGCTGGTTTTTGGCGAAAAACATTTAACGTAAGGAACTTGATCTCGTTGAAGGAACCTGATAGCTTTTTATAAAAATATAGTGACGAAAACCTTTTGCTAAAGAGGTCACTCCCGGTGAAGGGATCTCGGCTCTTTCCTCGTGGAATGAGGTGCGGGATATTCCAACTGAATGCCGCGATGCAAAGCAACTTGTAATCGACTATATTGAAGTTATTACCCTGACGTAAACTTCTACCCAAGGGGTCACTCCCGGTGAAGGGATATCTGCCCTTGCCTCGTCGAATGAGGTGCAGGATATTCTAACTGAATATCGCTATGCAAAACAAAAGGAAACATTTGTGTAATAACACCTTTTAAAATTTGTTCCAACAACATCAAAAATAGGTTTGTTTTATCCTTGCATTGATAAGAATCAATGCAATCCCATCAATCAATCACACCAGAAGAGAACGAAAATAAAATGTACGTATATGACATCCGTATTCGCCACTGGGTCCCGTCATCACCCGTTAGGTTACTTAACTAACGACAGAGCGGGGGCTGGACTAGCGCGGGTGTAAAACATATACAACATCTAATAGTATATATACCAATATACAATAATCGCTCCAGGCGTGATAATATGCAATATTACAGAAAAGTAATAAGCATCACAGAACAATACAGATAATCTGGGATCCCCGGGTTTCACAGAGCCGCTACTGAAACCCGACGTTCCCCTGGTCGTGTGGATAGCCTATGCAATGAAACCTAGACCCCTACGTGTGCGGCAAGTTGCCCGCCAAAACCTGAAGTGAGGTAGTCCCCCACAGCATAGTGAATGGAACACCCGGCACTTCACGGAATCTGGTAAATTGAGCACCCCTCCTTGGGTCAAACTGTACCCCCTACGAGTACGGCGAATAGTCTGTCAATTCTAGAGTGAGGTCTCTCTGCCTCTCAAAGCCATGAGATACGGACCCGTTACCCTCCAGAACCCGGCTATCTGTGCACTCCGTCGCGGGGTAATCCTAGTACATAAAAGAAAATATATACAAACGGGTACATCGACCTCTACCCGGTCGTGCCCCAAAAGAATATTATACAACAGGCAGTGACGGCAGTCCACATGTTGGACGCTCGCCCCGTAATATCAAATTTATAAATAAATCCAAACTGCACTATCATTTCACCCTGCTATCCACCACGACAAATCCGCAACATCACAGCACAACACAGAACATCAACGCGATTGTCACGTTCGCAAACCCGTCTAAAAGAACTATAGCAATTAGACGCGGTTTACCGATCAAATGACATTCCCGGTCGGAGATATAAAGTAAGTACTGCATACTAACAAGTTTAAAATTTCGATCGACAAAACTTCCCGAAGTGGGCCCCACGTACATCTGCTATACAGTAACAAAATCTGCGCCCAAACAAACTATACCAAAAACCACAATTTCCAAAATGAAGCTCTCTAGAAAAAGTTGGAGCACTGTTCCCACAAACTCGCCGCGGTGGTCTTATGGGATCACGTGCCCAAATTTTTCCATAATGCTTAGAAAAGCCTGCTTAGTTTTCTGTGATATGTAAAATAATTTTTAGACACTGTTTAAAATCGACAGAAACTTTAACCCTGGAATTTGCGGTTTTCGAAAATCCGTTCGATCTATATTTTAAACGCGTTAGCACAAGTTAGTAAAGCTTAATGGTGAGGCTCTGATACCACTGTAAGTCCACGGTAGGGCCCCGTCCGTCTAACAGACGCCAAATACGGAACAAAAACTTTTACAACTGGCGCTATCGCGTACTATAACCCGGATCTGCCATTAAAGCTAAACTAACAAACTACAAAGTGGGTAGAAATGTTATACCGAACGATCCGAGTCCTTCGGTCTTCAACCATCGTCCCACGCTTTGTTGCGGCTGCTCCGATCTCCTGAATCTCCAGTCTTCTCGTCCAGGTGGCACCACGTCGACGGATCTTTAAACGGGCTCCCAGCTCCCACGTATATGATCGCCATCATACTGCTGGCAGTCAAGCAAGAATCCTATGGGCTCTATCAACATGCAATAGCGAACTAAAGCATGCATACGATGATAAATACAAACCAGATAGCATACTATCATCTCGAGTAAGACTGTCATATCGGTATAGGTCCTGCCTCAATCATTGCAATCACGTACACGCGATCTAATAATTGACTTTGAGGGCACTATCTCCAACAGAATATCTTCTAGATTAAAAAATCCAATGGTGAATAAAATTTACTGAGTGATCTAAAAGATCATATTAGTTACGAAAAACAAACAAAATCTTTCAATAAAAGATTCACGAAACAAATTGATTCTTTTCCTTCTCCTATAAATAGGAGCTAAGAAGAGAAGAAGGATATAGAATTTTGAGATCTTGAAATTTTCTGAAGGAAAATAGCAGAGAGAAAAGAAAGGAGAATTCAATTCTCAAGAAAAGAAAACCCTAAGTGAGAAAAAGGAAACAGATCTAAGCTCCATAAAACAAAAGGAGAATTTAATTCTAAATTTAAGAGTTTAACTCTTCTGAATAAGAACTTAGTTCTTCCTTTGGTTGAAGATCTGCAGAAGCAGATATCCCCACAAGTTGAGAATTTAATTCTCATCGGAGAGATTCTGCCATGCAGATCCAAAACTTAGAGGGAGAATTGAGTTTTGAGAATTTAATTCTCCCAAACTCACAGGAATTTAATTCCTCCAAGATAAAACTATGGTTTAACCCTATATGAGAATTTAATTCTCCCAAACTCACAGGAATTTAATTCCTCCAAGATAAAACTAGGGTTTAACCCAATATGAGAATTTAATTCTCCCAAACTCACAGGAATTTAATTCCTCCAAGATAAAACTAGGGTTTAACCCTATATGAGAATTCAATTCTCCCAAACTCACAAGAATTTAATTCCTCCAAGACAGAAGCAGGATGTAACCCTACATAAACTCTTCCGCATACATAGGAATTTAATTCCTCTAAAAACATAATTAGGGTTTAACCATACAGAGAATTTAATTCTTAAAATAAAGAGACTTGAAAGATCTCCATACACGTAAAGAACATTGGTCATGTGATGACATGTGACCCCAATCCGCAGTGATCAGAAAGAAAGAATAAAGCTAGGTCACGTGCCCCCACGTGACACCTGAACAAATCCCCCAAAATGAGAAGAAAACAGCTTGGAAGCAATGCCTCGCGTGCTACCACGTGACTTCCAAAATAAAGAAAATAAAAGCAAAGACAATGCTGGTTTTGGGCGCTCTCACGTGTCCTCACGTGATCCCGAATAAACATGAGTACCCATCACATGCCCACACGTGATGACTATGAAAACTAAAAGTGTTTAACACTTATTTGCAGTTCTGAGAACAAACTAAAGGAGATCTGGCCCCACCTCTGGGTGCCCTCACGTGCCCCCATGTGACCCCTTCCTTTCTAGTGTTTAACACTATTTTGAGTATTTCGTCTCCAGTGTTTAACACTGCTGTCCTGTAGTGTTTAACACTATTTTAAAGCCAATCTTGACCAAATTGGCTAAGTTTCCAGAGGAAAAAACCTCCCTTTTAACTAAATCTCAAAGTTGAGTAAAACTCAGAACTACAATGTTTAATGCTCAGTCAAAGACAAAAATGTATCAGAGCCCTCAAACTCTGGTTTAGCATTGCTAAATAATGTGGGCTTAAACCCAGACAAATGTTTAATGGTCCAACAAAAAGCCAATATCTAATTGGACTTAGCCCAAACTAGCCATAAGTCATCAATTCAGATTTAACTGAGCCAATGTGCTCATAATCTAATTAATTGATCTTAGTTCCAAATTAGACTATAGATCACCCAATCCACTTTGGTTCGAAGGTACATCTCTTCACTCCTATGATATTTGTCGTTGTAATCCTTCAACGTCTTCAGAGAGGTGACGGGTCCCGACAACCACACATTTCATGGACTGTGGGATCCTTAAGCCCATGGACTATGATGTCCTTAACCTTGACTGTGAGGTCTTTAAACTCACGGACTATGACGTCCTTAACCTTGACTGTGGGGTCTTTAAACTCACGGACTATGATATCCTTAACCTTGACTGTGGGGTTTTTAAACTCACGGACTATGATGTCCTTTACCTCGACCGTGATGTCTTTAAACTAACCATGGACCGTAATGTCCTTAAACTAATCGACCGCAATATCCCTAAACTAAACAATAGAGTCCAATTGCTCTTTTGTTGGATCTAAACGATCCTGTTAAGTTGATCTTAGTCTAAAATTAGACTAACGTATCCTTAACAAACGTTTAAGTTGATCTTAGTCTCAAATGAGGCTAACGTATCCTTAAACCTAACCCCTAAACCCAAATCTAAGAAGATACGGATTTAGACTAGTCCACGACCTACGGGCGACAACACAAATTAGTCTCTGTATACAATCCACGGGCAACCAAACACAAAACAAACACCCACGACACGAAGTGACCAACTGGAGAAGGAGAAAGTTGTTACCGCGATGCGGTAGCGTAATTAACTGCAGGGGATTGCGCCTGCAGGGAAGAGCGTCCCCACAATCAAAAACCCCTCAAACGAGGAGGAATCTAACGAAGTCTGCTACATCGGCCGCATCCGTTTAAACCTTTGATACATGGTACCATAAATCAACTTGGCATCTTCGGAGAGGTGGACGGATAGCACCAATTAGCATCTGCCCCGAAATTCAGGCAAGACGGACCTACGCGGTCGCGTCTCCGTTTTCGGCGGAGAACAGATTTTGGCATGCCCGATGGGACCTTTTTCTCTTTACTCTACACTTCGTGTGTCGTGTTCGCGAACGAATTTTGGTTTGGTAATGGTTGCCCTTGGGTTCGAGATACTAAGATTTGGCGTCTTGCTTGGTGCAGAAAGCGAAGGATCACTGGCGTCCACTTGCACGAAGTGTTCCAGCTGCAACTACAATGCACGTTCCACCTCATCTGGAGGTATAGCTTATGGGCCCCATGCGGCCTCCCTGTTCATAATGCCGATAGAGCAGGTGACGCAGGCTACCACTGGGCTGTTCTTTGGGACCATGCTCCCACCCATGAGCTTCAAAACTCCAATGCCGTCTCAGGAAGCTCCAAAGAAGTCGTTCTTTGATCGGCTTACAATTACCGCGGCCCCTCTCAATGGGTCGCCCAAGTCCAGCGCCTCAGTTTTCAGCAGACTGGGCCAAAGCTCAAGTGGGCCCATGAAGAAGCCCGTGATACCTGAAGCGGCCATCCCAAAACGGATAGCCATCCCTGCTCCAGTGAAAGAAGTCGTCAAAGCGGCTTCTCCTGCTAAAAGATAAGTCTTTGCAAGACTGGCTGCTCCAACTCCCATTCCGGGCGAAGTCACCAAGGCTGCGACCCCTGTCCGAAAGTATGCCTTCGATAGGTTGGCCATCCCCTATCAGCGGACGTCGGTTTTCGACAGGATAACGATGACAACAGCCCCTTATCAGAGCAGGGGGCATGACGAAGCCACCCCCAAAACTGAGCTGATCCCATCAGCACGACATGCGCGCCGTCGTCACTGGCGCCGAGTAAGGAAGGCTGGAGGCAGCTCTCCTTCTGGACTGACTCCGCCAGCTCCAACGGTGGAAGTTGATACTGCTGTTCCAACTGAGAATAGCATTGAACTACTTAACAGGGTGCACAGGAATTCGCCAACTGCCGTGCTAAAAAAGTCTCCACCGCCTGTTGAAAAGATCACAAAGGCGAAGCCGGAACAACCCCCTCAGCGGCTGTCCTCCAAAATTTACAAGGTTTGGCGACAGGTCCAAAACTCGGTGATTGATCAAGACTATCCCCGCCAACAAAAAAAGATGAAAGCGCGACGAGAAAAGGACAATCCTGTCAAGCCACAAAAGGTGTCGTCTACCTGGGTGCCCGTCGCAACGGCCCCCTCAGCTTCGACCGTCCACAAAAGAAGGAGGTCGGAGAAGATCCCTGCGTCTTTGGCAAATCGCAAAGACACTGAATCTAAACGCCCTAAGTCTGGGGGCATGGTGGTGCATACCGTCTATATGGCATCCGGAAAAGAGGATAGTCGTATCTCTACAGGTCATCGACTGCTTACGCGATTAGTGACTAAGGCTCAAGAGCAGCAACAACAAAAGCTCCAAGAGATGTTAACAGCTATGGCCGCACTCACAGGACCGAAAGCAAGCCCAGAGACATCCTCGAAGCAGCGTCGTGAGCAGGAAACTGATGCCGAATTCCTTCGGAGAATACTTGAGAAGAAAGACAAAGAGGCCGCGGAACAAGCGGCCAATATAAAACAAATGACCCTTCTATTCCAAGATATGATGGGCATGATGATCCACCCGGATCCTCCAGCCGAAAATCCTCCAGTAATAATTGAAGATGATAGAGGAGAGACATCAAATTCTCTGCCGGCTCTGTCAACTGCCAAGGAGGAGACAATCTCCAAAGCTGCCGTGGATGATTACATCGCTCAGCAGATACGAGTTCACCAGACGAATGAAGCGGCTGGGCAAATTGTTAAAACTGGACGACCCTATCCGGGTTGGTATGACCAAATAAGGTACTCACCGGGATATACGATCCCTAAATTCCATGTATATAAAGGGACGGGGAATCCACATCAGCATGTCACTTAATTTAGGGCTCTGTGCAGCAACACCGGAGGTGATGATAAGCTACTGCTTCGCCAATTCGTTGGCAGTTTGGCGGAGACTGCCTTCGAATGGTATTCGGAGCTTCCAAATGACTCCGTCAAAACATTCACGGAGATGGAGCTGTTATTCACCCAGCGTTTCGCAAGCGCCAGCGAACGCACCCCAATCACGGCGTTGATCAATGCCAGGGTGAAACCAGGCGAAACATGGGTTCAGTATGCGATACGGTGGCGCAACTTATGGTCGAAGTGCGAACAGCGCATTGAAGAAGCGCCGGCGGTAGGCATGTTCGTGGGTACTCTGGACCCTCATGCAACTATTTCCCAATTCATGATGTTCTTCAAGCCGACCACGTTCCAAGCCTTGATCGACAAGCTAGCCCAGATGGACCAGATGGGTCATAAACCGTCTCCTCCGAACCCGGAGCCGCGGAATGAAAAGGGTAAAGGGAAGGCGACATTCGTTACGAATACTCAATAGTAGCCCATTGCCCTAAAACTAACGGATCAACTGGAAGAGAGACGGCGCTACTATAATGAGAAAATGAAGCGTCTTTATTTGTTCCCTCGGGACAAAACGAAAAGACTGTTCGAACTGGCGGTGCGTAACAAGCTCATCAATCTGCCGAATCTGAAATGACCGTTGCAACCCGGCGAGGCTAATGGTCCTAATTATTGCCTTTACCACCAAACGGTAAGCCATTCGATTGAAGATTGCTTCGTCTTTAAGGGATGGATCGAGGACCAATACCAACAAGGAAATTTTGCGCTGTCTGAGAAGTGGAAAGTAAGCCCACCACAACCGCACACTCCTAAGAAGATGGACACACCGGGGGCATCGTGCTCTTTTGTTGAAGAAGCTCCATGGGAGGTCACTCTTTCAGCCAAAACTAAAAGAATGCTGAACGATCTCCAGACATGCCCGGCGATCAGGTGGAAGAATCCGCTGGAACCCCAGATTATCAAGAGAATGCTGAAACCGCGCCCAACTCCAAAAATTGGTGGCGATATTCAAAACACTCACACCTATCCGTCAAAGTCTTCAAAGAAGAAAAAGAATACCAAAAAGCCCTTGAAGCCTGGTGACAAACGCACGGACCTGCAAAAGCAGATTGACGCGCTGGAAGAATATAACCAGAAGGCATGGACTCCAATTACACTCCAAGAATTTCTCAGTCACGTCCTTGAAGACGGAGATGATGGAGAAGACTCGTCGGATGAATCTGAAAATTACGTAGCAAGTTGCCATGTGATCTCTCACTCGTCGATAGACGATGAAGAAGCTCCTTGCACAAAAAAACTGGGGGTAAATCCTAAACCAGAACTTCTAGGGCCATCAGACAAAATGATTGATGCACTCTTGAACGAAGCTCTTTCGAAAAGCAAAGCTGATCGGGAGCGCGAGATGGTCATATTTGAAAAAGTCAAATGCCGACGACTGGACGAAGGAGTTGAAACACTCCCTCTAGATCAAAGTACATCCGTCGCAAATAAAAACAGATTCAAGACGAGGAAAAGGTTCGCTAAAGCCATATCGATGGGAATGAAGCTGCCACCCTCCGAAGGAAACATTCTTGGTGAAGCAGAAATGTATCCTAGCTACTGCTTATATCATCGAAAGATTGCGCACCCCATCAAAGAGTGCAATGCTTTTAAAAGATGGTGGCAGGGGTATGTTGCTCACCGGCAACATTTTAAGCGGATGAAACGCAAAACTCGTTGGGAGTGAAGAAGTACGACCGAGGAGCTTAGAAGAACTATCGGCAACTGCCGCATGGTTAACGCCGGGGGATCGCAAGTTCTCACCTTCGGGAGCGACTTTGACGAAGAAATGACTCTTGGTCCTCTCTTCAAAGAATCCACCTCGGGAAAAGAGGAAGAACCGAAGACCTGTGAAAATATTCAGCTACGCAATCATACGCTGCCAGAAAAGAATCTCGGACCCTCGAACAGTGGGTCAAATAGGAAAGATAAAGGGAAAGAAAAGGTCCCTGAGGATATCATCCTTGATGACCAAGCCGTCGAAGAGCTGACAGCCAAGGACCCGCCAAAGAAAAGTAAGGTGGACTACAACGTTCTGGCACACCTGAGAAAGTTCCCTTCGCAGCTAAGCATTCTCAACGCCCTTCTGCTATTAAAAGAAGCAAGGGATTCTTTGATCAAGGCACTGCAGGAGCCTGAACAGTTTCAAGCTTTCCTCGCCGAAGAAAAGATGAAAGACGAGCTGGAAGAAGTGCACACAGCCGATATCACCTTCGGCGATGAAGATCTCCTCCTTGGGACGTGCGAGCACAACCGTCCCCTTTATGTCTCCGAATACTATCACGATATCAAGATAGGCAAAATCCTGATTGACAATGGGTCTTCCGTCAATCTCCTCAACGTAGGAGTGTTGAAGGAAATCTGCATGAGCGTTCAACACCTCGCTCGTGATAAAATCACTATCTCCGATTTTGACTCCCAGTCATCACGGAATCTCGGGTCTGTGATACTGACGCTGCGCTTCGGGCTACTTGTCACGGATATTAAATTTCACGTCATTGACGCCAAGACATGCTACAATGCTTTGCTCGGCAGGCCTTGGTTACACAAGTACAACATTATCCCTTCTACACAACATCAGAGTATGAAGTATTTCAAGGATAGTCTCGAGTACACTGTGACGGGGGAGTTGAACCCATTCTCCGTAAACGAAGTCCGAAAGTATGAAGATACAAAATACTTCTTACCAGATTTTGAGGACACGGAAGATGTCACAAACCGAAGAACAAAGCTATCATCACTATTCCGGTCTTCGGAAGTGATACCGAGAAGAAAGAAGAGATAGTTTATTCAGGGCCACCCCAACGCAACAACCCGGGACCGTCCGCTCCTACGTTGATCTTCGGCAGCGACTCGGAAGATGAGGTTAACGCTATATTTTCCGCTCGGCCATCAATACAAGCCTTCGCTGGCGATAATCAGAGTTTGAAAATTACCATGGTTCCACAAGAACATTACAAGGATCTCGATGCACTTGAAGCTTATGGTGTGCAAGAACTGCAAACATTTTACGTCCCTCCCAGGCGAAAAGGTGAACAGGCGATCCTATTCTACCGATCTAGGGAAACTAAATTGGATAAAGAAATGTGGCACGGCGCCGATTCTACGCTCGACAGGCTCCAGCCCATCCGTCTGCCTAGATATTATTCGGAAGGCTTGAAAAGGCTATTGAAGCGCCAAGGTGTACCCTTCAGACAGACTACTCGACAAGCTCGATTTAACAATAGGATTTGGGACGTCCCCGGAACTCAGCGAAAGTTGCCCAACGGGAGAATGGAAACGGTCGGGCTTGGATATATCCAATCCAAGAAACGGGAACGAGCCCATGGTAGCTACGTCATACATGACTTCGATGAAGAAGGAGACGCCCTGTTAGAAAACGCTGACCCTGAACCAAAACGAGATCCTAACATCAAAATGCCGAGTCCGTCGTTTGAAGAACGAATGGACAAGCTCATAAGGGAAGCGGGTCGAAAGGTCTGGGATGACCATAACCGTGAAATAGCCATTTACGAGAAAGCCTGGACACGGCACCTCCTTCAGCAGGCCGCGGAGAATGACAATGCTCTTCCTTATCAACCCGTCATACAAAAAGCCCGATGTAGAGGCAAAAATAAATCAAAGAGCGGGAAAGGCGTTCGACAGCGACAAAGCGGGACCAAGAAGCCATGCGATCGGGAATCGAGCAATCCGGATTCATCTCTTATAAAGAAGATGGATCGAGCATACTCTTTTTCTCAGAACAAAACACGGAAGATACTTGATCTCACCATAAAACATTAAATGATTACACTTCCAGAGTCCAAACACCCCGAGCAAGCCAACGAGGTCTCTCACCCAGACTATTGCTCTTATCACCGAGCAATAAGACACACTCTCGAAGACTGCTTCACCTTCAAGAACTGGGTCGAAGACCAGTATCAACAGGGCAGGTTCTCTCTATCCAGCAGTTGGAGGGTAACTCCGCCGCAGAAGCATGAACCGAAAGCCACGCGTATAGCGAGAGTAGAACCAGATCAACATCGATTTTGGAAACGATCTCGTACCTGTCGCACGATAATGCTGTCAGAAGAAGAGCCCGAGAATATGGATGACCTTCCCTGGTGCTTCGAAAACAATGATGACGAGGTGATCTCAGAGTTTCTACCGGCGCCGAAAGAGCTGGAAGATGGAATACACATTACTACAGATAACCTCAAGAAAATTGATTTGGGGACGGCAAGTGACCCGCGACCGACATTCGTCAGTGAGCTGCTGTCTGAAGAAAGGGTGGCTACGCTAAAAGACGTGCTTATGCAGCATAAAGATTGCTTCACATGGAACTATTCCGAGATGCCAGGACTAGATCCAGAAATTGCAGTCCATAAATTAGCAATATCCCCGGATGCCAAGCCAATCAAACAAGCACCGAGAAGAATGCGGCTCGAGCTTGAGATGAGCGTCAACGCCGAGGTTAAGAAGCTAATCGACTCTGGTTTCATCCAAGAGGTTCAGTATCCTGACTGGATCGCCAACACCGTCCCGGTGATGAAGAAAAATGGGACAGTGCGCATATGTGTGGACTTTCGGGATCTCAATAAAGCCTGTCCAAAGGACGACTTTCCAGTACCAGTCACTGAGCTGATGATATATAACACATCCACTCACGAAGTCTTCTCCTTCATGGACGGATCGTCAGGATACAATCAGATAAAGATGCATCCCGAGGACCAGAAGCACACCGCTTTCCGGACCCCTTTGGGTATATTCTGCTACAAGGTGATGCCTTTCGGTCTAATGAATGCCGGTGCCACCTATCAGAGGGCCATGACGAAGATTTTTGACGACCTCATACATGAAATCGTCGAATGTTATATCGACGACCTCGTAATTAAAAGCAAATCATACGAGGAATATCTAGAGCATCTGAAGATCGTATTTCAATGCCTTCGGCAATACAACTTGAAGATGAACCCTCTCAAATGCGCGTTCGAAGTTTCCTCGGGCAAATTCCTAGGATCCATTGTCCGACACCGAGGCATCGAGATAGATCCGTCAAAGATCAAGGCGATTATGGAAATGCCCCTGCCAAGGACTCTCAAGCAATTGCGGTCTCTCCAAGGGAAGCTCGCGTATATCCGGCGATTTATAGCTAATCTCTCAGGCAAGTGCCGTCCTTACAGTCACCTGACGAAGAAGGGAACCCCTTTCGTCTGGGATTGCAAATGCCAAAACGCACTGGACGAAATCAAGCAATACCTGCAGAATCCGCCAGTACTGGCCGCTCCCGTTAATGGAAAACCTCTCATTCTGTATACAACCGCCATTGAAGGTTCCTAAGGCCCATTATGGGCATAAGAGAATGACCAAGGAAGGAGAGAACCCTCTACTATTTGAGTCGAGTTCTACTGGGGGCAGAAAGCAATTATTCTCCCATCGAAAAACACTGCCTGGCATTGATCTTCGCGATAACAAAGCTCAGACACTATGCGTTGGCGCATGAAGTCCGTCTCATATCAAAGGTGGATCCTCTCAAGTATTTGATGTCAAAGGCCATATTGACGGGGCGGCTCGCTAAATGGGCCTTACTCTTGATGGAGTTCTCGATAACTTATTAACCTCTTAAGGCGGTGAAAGGTCAGGTCATCGCAGACTTCCTCGCTGAGCATCCGATACCTGCCGATTCTCCTTTGAACTGCGAATTTTCAGACGAACATGCGTTTGACGCGATCGACGGGGGTGATACCCGGTGGGAACTTTATTTCGATGGAGCATCTTCCATGAAGAAGCGCAAACAAAGCACGCCCATAATCAAATCAGGGGTAGGCCTCATCTTCGTAACTCCACAAGGAGGGATAATGCGCTTCGCTTTCTCCTTAACAGAGCCGAGGACAAACAATGAAGCCGAATACGAAGCTTTGATAGCAGGTCTCGAGATCGCCATCGACATGGGAATTGAAAACCTGCTCGTATACGGAGACTCCCAGCTGTTCGTTAGTCAAATAAACGGCGACTACCAAACGTGCAAGCCAGAATTGGTGAAGTACGGTAAGAGAGTATAGCAACTGCTGACTCAAATTCCTTCCTACACCCTAGAAAGCATACCACGCGCGGAAAATAGCAAAGCGGATGCATTAGCCAAGCTCGCTAAAGAACTGGCCGACGAGAACCTCGATGACGTAAGGATCGTTGTGCAAAGCCGTCGGGTTCTTACACCAGCAGAAATATCTCCGGAGTCGTCCGAAAAAAAAGGGGAATGACCAAGCAAACGGCCCTGCAAATAAAAGACCAGGAAAAGGTTATGGATTGGAGGGAAGTTTTTATAGATTACTTCAAATCCCGTCGAACACCTGAAGATGCGTCCTCAAAACATCAGCTCACGAAGCGAGCCCTATCTTTCACCTTCGTCAATGATACTCTGTACAAGAGGTCATTTGATTCTCTGTGGTTAAGATGCCTGGAACCTGAAGAAGCAAAAATAGTCGTCCAAGAAACTCACGACAGACTCTGCGGTTCTCACCAAGCCGGCCCGAAGATGAAGCTGAAAATCAAAAGGATGGGCTACTATTGGCCCACGATGATCCAGGACTGCCTCGAGTATGCGAAGCAATGCCACTCGTGCCAGATCCATGGGGACTTTATCCACCAGCATTTGAATCCACTACATCCGACAGTGGCTAGCTAGTCGTTTGAAATGTGGGGGACTGACATAATCGGCCCCATCGAACCAGCATCGTCCAGAGGACATCGATTCATTTTGGCGACAACTGATTACTTCTCCAAATAGGCAGAAGCAGTACTGCCGAGGGAAGTGAAGACGGAGAATATCCTCCATTTCTTCAAGACACACGTCATTTATCGGTTTGGCACTCCGAGACGAATCATTTCCGATAACGGGCCGGCCTACAGAAGCCACAAAATCAGCCGCTTCGCACAACAATATAACATAGACTGGAGATACTTCTCAATCTATAATCCCCGAGCTAACGGTCTAGCTGAAGCTTTCAATAAGACCTTGACGAAGATCGTGAAAAGACGGTGTCTCGAAATAAAAAGGACTGGCATGAAAGACTGCATGAAGCTCTCTGGGCGTATTGAATTACGTTCAAAACGGCCACGAATACGACGCCGTACGCATTGGTATTCGGTACAGAACGGTACTCCCCCTCGAGATAGAGTTACCCTCTCTACGAGTGGTAGTTCACTACGAGCTAACAGACGAAGAAAATGCTCATCTTCGACTTGAGGAGCTCGATGCCCTTGATGAAACCCGACTCATAGCGCAACAAAATCTGGAGGCTTATAAAGCAAAGATGACGCGCTCATATGAAAGATTGACTAGGCCAAGGACATTCCACCAAGGCAAACTTGTGCTAGTGGTCAAAAGACCTATGATCCCCAACCGTGCCAAGCGAGGAAAATTCGAGCCAAACTATGAAGGCCCGTATATCATAGACAAAGTCTACCAGGGTGGAGCCTATCTACTCATGGACATGCATGGTGAAAGACCTTTCAGGCCAATAAACGGTCGCTTCCTGAAGAAATACTACGCTTGACGAGTCACGACCTAGGTCAACGATAGATGACGACGCCTATGTCCGCTCGCTATTTTCCTAAGCCCAAACTCTATAAGTAGTAGCCGGCTAACGGACCGAAACGTCCTTACACTAACAACGGACCGAAACGTCCTTAAACTAACAACGGACTGAAACGTGCTTAAACTAACAATGGACCACTATGTCCTAAAACTAGCTGTTGACCGAGACATCGATAAACGACTGTGGATTGCAACATCCCAACGCTGATACAAAAAAAAAAGAAGGATAAAAGAATAAAAAAAAAGAAGAAAAAGAAAACGGTATGTCCATAAGCAAAATGGGCACTGATGAAAACCCGAAAGGGCTCCGTGAGTAAAAACAGCATGGCTACCGGCGAGTTTTGTGAAAACCCGAAAGGGCGCAATCTCGTTAAAAGATACTTGCAAGGTCCTCTTGACTTTGTAAGGAGAAACCGTCTGCGTGAGATCCTTACGACTCACAAGGGAGCAACACACTTAGGGATCCCCACGATTCCTAAGGAGAAATTACACTTGCGAGATCCTCACGACTCGTAAGGAGAATCCTCTTATGAGACCATCACGACTCAAAAGATTCAAAAGTCTTAAGCTACAGGGATCTGAACCTGTTCTTAAGAGGGTACCACAACCTCCAATACTGCCCTACAAGCGGCTCAATGCTGACCCTTGTATACAATCCACGGGCGCGAATAAACATTTCCCTAACGAAGTCCCATCCGTGACTAGGGATATGTCTGCACGGTGAACAACCCTTATAAGTCCTCTCGACTTATAAGGAGAAAACACTCTTGTAAGATCCTTATGACTTATAAGAGAACATGCACTTAGGAATCCTCACGATTCTTAAGGAGAAAACGCACTTACGAGATCCTCACGACTCGCAGGGAGAAATACCTTTATGAGACCCTTACGGCTCATGAAGTCAAAAGCCTTAGTCGATAGGATCCTAACCCTGTTCGCTAAGCCACCTTTGTTCGACACCGACAGAGGCAAATGATTATTCGCTCCTGGGAATATCCCAGTTGTAGCGGTGCTGATGCCGAAATCGGTGTCTAATTCCAAGCTTGTAGCAAAGAAGCTAGCGAGCCACACATGCATACGAAATAGCCGAAATGATGGGGCAACTTGCAACAAAATCAGCAAGTAAAAAATGTATGCATGCAAAATAACCGAAATGATTGGGCAACTTGAAATAAAAAAGCAGCAAGTAAAAATAAAACAAATAGCCGAAATGACTGGGCACCGTGAAAAACAGCCGAAATGATTGGTCAATCGTGACCTTTGCGATATAAAAGCTGAAATGATAGAGCATCGCGGAAATAAAAATAATAATATAAAAAAATGAATGAAATTTTTTGCCCTACAGGTGATATCACATCAATCCCTATATACAATCCAGGGGCACAAACAAAGAGGGAATCACACCTTTCCTCCCCAGGCCTCATCAGAAGAAGAAACCAAATCCCAACGGTTCACAGATAGCCTGGAGATCATCTCAACACTCGTCTCATTACAACGGACACAACATCAAGCAAAGCGGAACCGCGGCAACTCCCAGTTCCATGACTCGGCGGTGCACAGATGACCGAGAGTCAGACCCCGATTCCATGAAATGTGGATAAAGTTAACCATTCCTGGTTACGCGGAACACGGCAAAGACCCTGTGGGAAGCATCCAGAGCAAATTCCTGGTTACGTGGAACGTGACTTATGTCAATCCTGACCCCGTGGGAAATGCCCAGAGCGGATCCTGGTCCTCGCAGAGCACGGCAATGACCCCGTGTGAAGCAGCCAGAGCGGAGCCTGGTCCTCGCAGAACACGGCAATGACCCAGTGGGAAGCATCTAGAGCAAATTCCTGGTTACATGGAACGCGGCTTATGTCAATCCTGACCCCGTGGGAAACGTCCAAATGGATCCTGGTCCTCGCAGAGCATGGCAACGACCCCGTGTGAAGCATCCAGAGTGGAGCCTGGTCCTCACAGAACACTGCAATGACCCCGTGGGAAGCATCCAGAGAAAATTCCTGGTTACGTGGAACGCGGCTTATGTCAATCCTGACCCCGTGGGAAATGTCCAGAGCGGATCCTGGTCCTCACAGAGCACGGCAATGACCCCGTGTGAAGCATCCAGAGCGGAGCCTGGTCCTCGCAGAACACGGCAATGACCTCGTAGGAAGCATCCAGAGCAAATTCCTGGTTACGTGGAACACGGCTTATGTCAATCCTGACCCCGTGGGAAACGTCCATAGCGGATCCTGGTCCTCGCAGAGCACGGCAATGACCCCGTGTGAAGCATCCAGAGCGGAGCCTGGTCCTCGCAGAACACGGCAATGACCCCGTGGGAAGCATCCAGAGCAAATTCCTGGTTACGTGGAACACGGCTTATGTCAATCCTGACCCCGTGGGAAACGTCCAGAGCGGATCCTGGTCCTCGCAGAGCACGGCAATGACCCCATGTGAAGCATCCAGAGTGGAGCCTGGTCCTCGCAGAACACGGCAATGACCCCGTAGGAAGCATCCAGAGAAAATTCCTGGTTACGTGGAATGCGACTTATGTCAATCCTGACCCCGTGGGAAACGTCCAGAGCGGATTCTGGTCCTCGCAGAGCACGGCAATGACCCCGTGTGAAGTATCCAGAGCGGAGCCTGGTCCTCACAGAACACGGCAATGACCCCGTGGGAAGCATCTAGAGAAAAATTCCTGGTTACGTGGAACGCAGCTTAAGTTAATCATGACCCCATGGGAAACGTCCAGAGCGGAGCCTGGTCCTCGCAGAACACGGCTATGACCCCGTGGGAAACATCCAGAGCAACTCCTGATTCCGTAAAATGCGGATAAGGGTAACCTCACCCATCACTTGTGGGTCCTCACGACTCGTAAGGGAGCAAATTCTCTTGTGAGATCCTTACGACTTGCAAGAGAAAACACACTTAGGAATCCTCACGATTCTTAAGGAGAAATTACACCTACGGGATCCTCTCGACCTGTAGGGAGAAAATTATTTATGAGACCCTCATGGCTCATAAAGTTGAAAAGTCTTAGGAGGCAGATCTTAACCCTGAATCCTAAGCCATCGTTGTTCTGCAAAGAAATCGAGATAGACTTTCCACATAATACATTTAATAAAAAGGACACACCATCGTGAAGAAACATATATCTTTTATTCATGAATCAAAATGAATACAAAGTACAATTCATGAAAGAACAAAAAAATATATTCTCATTCAGGAGTATGTATAAAAGAAGAATGAAAAAATATATATACAATTCTTTAAGTCGGCGGGCGATTTAGTAGATTTTCCAGTTCATCCCTTTTTCGCTAAGCCTCGCCTTGATGATTCAGTATCGTCAAAAGACGGGCCTCCGCTTGAGCCTGTTGGGTCTGGTATGAGGCAAGCCGACCTTCAAGCTCTTTTTCAGTAACCTTATGGGCTTCGACCATTTCACGAGTGAACATGGCGGCCTTATCAATGGCTACCACCTCCTTGATGGCCTCTTGAAGCACTCGCCAAAGTTCATATGCTTTAGTGGCCTTGGCCGTAAGGTTTGCTTGAAGCTCCCTCGGCGCCAGCTCCCTCTCCGAAAACTTGCGGCTGAGCCTTTTCTCACATGATATCATGTTCGCAGCACACCGCTTAATCAGCCCCTGTAAGCTCTCCTTCTCGGCTACAACCTCCGAAGAAAGGCGTGTACATTAAAGGACATGCAAGCAAGCCTCCACCTGCCGACAAAACTCAACCCAGACTTGCACCAATGTTTCACTATATTAGGTGGTAAGAAAGGGAAGAGAGCTGTTAGCTTCAGCGGCAAAAGCTTCGGCCGTGATCAGACTGCCAGCGCGAAGGTCCTCAATCAGGGATGACAGGGAGTCGAGGCTTAGCTTTGCCATCCGTTCCGAGGCACGCAGAGTATAGGGGCCGGGTGGCATGGCGATGCGAGACTCCAGCCTAGTGAGAACTGGCAGAGCTATTCAGATTTATAAACAGTCAGCAAGACTTGTAAGCAAAGAACAAATGGAACGACGTTGGGACTTTACTTACCCACAGTCAGGCAAGAGGGATCTGAAGGCTCCCCAGGCCCGTCAAGAATCTCAACCTCGTCGTCGGCTTCCAGAATTGTAAAAGACATCAATGTCATTTTATGAAATAGTGTTAATGCTGTGAAAAAAGGGTAAACAACACCAACCTTGCCCGGAAGAGAGGACGATGCGTTGAGGAGATATCGCCTGCGGAGCAGCCATCTCCAACAGGCGCTGAAAGGACTGCCTGGGAGACAAATCAGCAATAGATGCCGCCAATCCGTGTAATTATGAAAAGACAGAAGGGTTCATATAATGGAGAGATTATTAATGTAAAATATAGAAGGCTACCTTCGATGCTCCTCCCATTTTGAGCTGGAGGGATAGCAGCTTCAGCGGCCTCCTCCGTGACCTCAGGCACATCATCGGGGACGTGGACCAATGTAGCGACTTCCGAGCGAGGAGCAGCGACTGCCACTGCAGGCTCCAGCGGAAGGACGGTCAAAGCGCGACTCAGAGCCTCCGCCGCCGCCGAAGTCCCTGCAAAGTTTGTACGAGGATAAGGATACATATATATGTATGCAAGCAATACAAAATATTACAAAGAGATACGTGAACATACCGATGCACAAGGGAGCTTCTAGTATGGCTTGTTCAAGCCGACGCTCCTTCCTGAGGAGATGTGCTCGCCGAGGTCCGAGGGTAGACTCGTGGCCACCGGTCCACAATGAAAGCGCGTCCTCGGCATCGGCCGAAACAGCCTGTTTAAGGGCTCTTTCGCCCCATTCTTCCAAAGGGCTTATGAATCGTCGCCGTATCCACGGAGGGTCTTCGTAAAAGATGACGGCAGGGTAAGGCTTCTTTAGGATCTTTACGTCCTCGGATTTGTCTTGTGAGCGTCTTATTGCCTCAGCCAATTGTGCGGCTTCCTCGGCAGACGAACCCGGGAAAAGTAGACCATCATCCGATTCTTGCATAGCTAGTGGTTCATCCTGAAGAATAGGCCCGGACTCTATTAAAGAGTCGAGCAGATTGGTGACCGTCTTCCTCCGCCTCTTGGACCCAGAACTAACCATCGAAGACGATCATTTCCTTCCCCGTGGAGCTTTGGTACGGCGTTGACCCACTTCCCCTTCAATGTCCTCGCTCGGCGGTGCTACCGAGGATGACACGGCCATTGTTGACGCCGCGGACGATGATACTACTACCGGCGCCCTATTAGCCCTTGATTGAGCCCGTGTACGCAGTGGCATACCAGCTGTGGGAGTTAAGTCCACTTCCGCCGCCTCCGGAATAAGCACGACTCTGGTGTCCCTCAGGGGAAAGCGAACCGCTGCACGCGGTTGCGGCGGAACTCCCGTGGCTTGAATCGAAATGGGAGCGCTGTATCCGAGAAGCACCCTCTTCTCCTCGACAATAATTGGACTGACCCGGTGGAAGTACCAGCCCGTGAAAGACCCCACACATCGAGAAATATGATCAGCTTCAGGAATCATGAAGCGAGAACCAGTGTTCAGCCGCATAAAGTGATGAGCGGCGTCACGAATAGCTTCAGGCGATAGGCTAGGCGCCACTGTAAATGCCTCGAAGGGGACGCCCTGATCATATCCAAGTTGCCGGGCAAAGCGGTGTGGGTTGTACCGCATAAAAAGGGCCGCACCGTTCTGACGAAATACCAGATAGCCTGGTCTAATCGCGTACAGGTGCATGGCTTCCTTGGGCTTCAGAGAAGGTACCCCCTCTTTCGACAAGTCGCAGAGCTGTTGAATCGGTCCTGAGGGAGCAGATAGGGCTCGATCGATGAATACCATTCCGCCTGTATTAGCATAGGGAGCGATCAGCACACGAATGGCCCCAGACTGAGTTGGGTCAGGAGCAGAAGCGTCCACCAGCCGTATGAGTCGCGGAAAAGTGTAGGCGTCATAAAATTTGGGTCTTTGGTGCGCAGTAAAGGCCCCCAACACGTGCATCTCAATCCAGGACGTGAAGTAATGAAGAGAGAAATTTACCACATCTATACCTAGAGTTGAGGTATTAGCCACGGCGCCTAACCCATGATATAGATGCGCTAGCCCTAGAATGCCCACAGCTAGTCGTGTTCCCTCAGCAATGCGATAAGCAGGGTAAATAACCGAGGCTCTCATGAAATGGCGATGCATGGGAATGGCGAACCAGCTAAGCCAAACGCTGATGAAGCCAACGAAGAAAGCCTCCTCATCCATACCAGGAGCTGCAATCGACTCGAAAGATACCGCCGACATGATGGGAATGTAATACTACGGAAAGTTCTCTTCTTTAGTCGGCCGCCTATTTAAATCATACCCAAAAGGGTCGTTAATGTTCGTGAACTTCGGAGCCGTCTTTGATAGGCCATCCTCGCGAAGGAAGCAAGCGATAAAACTTTTAAAAGTGACGCCCTGCTCCTCTGACTCTGTGAATAGTTTGTCAAAAAAGCTTAGGGTCTTGATCAAACTGGGGCGCTTGTGGCGGACGGCGTTCTCGGTCGACAGGCCGTCAAGCATGGCAGGCTCGGTTTTGAAGACATACTCATCAGGAGGCGGTAATTCTTCATAAAGTGTCCCCCTGACCGGCAGCCCTGAGATCTCGCGAAATTCTTCCAGAGAAATTGAAACTTCGCGGTCCCCTAGAAGGAAGGTGTTGGTGGGAAGATTCCATTGGTTCAAGAAAGCCTTAACCTACCAGACATGGGGAGATTGGTAGTGGAATAGGGATGCATATATCTCCTGATAGAGTCCAACCCTCTGCAGTCGCGCGCGATGGGCGGATAGGATGTAACGAGCCCAGAGAAGGTAGCCTGTAGGGTGTCGAGGGGTAAGCCCTATCTTGTAAATCTGTCCCCATGGCTGGGCTTCGTCCTGGCAAATGCGGCACCCTAAAATATCTATAGCCGGCACCGGATGGTTCGGAATACCGGTTGTTGAAGGCTCAAGCCGTCCCATAGGGGTCCAATTCGGCATCTCCACAGCAAAGGCAGTCCGTGGAGGATCCATGGGCAGAAACAGACGGGTGGGCTCCATTGGTATCATGCAAAGAAAACTGCGGTGACCGCGGATGATGTGACCGTACCAGGTCCCGCATAACAGCAAGTTGGTGCGACTCGGGTCATGAGCCCTGATCATCGCCATCACTTCCTCGTCCGACGGTGACTGAGGAAAAGCAGCCTCCGAGCGAGTGAAAGGGAAGTATGGAACAGAAGTCATTGTGCCTGAAATAAAAGAAGGAGAAACTGTTAAAGCGAAGCCAACAGTATATATATATATGTTTATAAATGTATATATATGAAAAAAGGCAGTGGAAGAAAGCGACCGAGGACTTATTTTATGGGACCATTGGTTACAAAACACATGGGTCCCACAAAATCAAAATGGCGGCTCACAAATAATGAGGCCAAGCAATCATCATGAGAATAAATGCAAGATTCTCAATGAATTCAAATAACTCTGCACATTCCCCAAAGAAAAAAACCATTACAGAAGCTTTGTGCAAATCGAGAAGGATCTCTCTGGAAATTTCTTTTTTGCAAAGAACAACTCAGGGCAAGAAAACCCCAAGAAGTTCTCTGTGAAGAACTGAGTTCTTTAAGAGGAATTAAATTCCTTTTGAGCAGAGGAATTAAATTTCCAGAAAATTGGCAGAGCTAAGCTCTTGAAAGTGGAATTAAATTCCAGAGGGAGGACAAGTTTCATCATCAATTCCTTAAGATCAGAGAAACCCTAGCAAAAGGGGTTTATTATTTAAAAATTGGACATCTTTGAAGAACTTAGAAAGATGGGTTCTTTGAAGGGGAAAACTCTTGGTGTGGATTTAAAATCCAAAGAGTTTTTTTTATATATGAAAGTTCTTCGGTCGCTCAAAACCATTACCCGAAGAAAGGATTCTTTCTTGAACAGAGTTAAACTCTGAAAATTTTGGAACAGAGAACTGAGCTCTGAGAAAGAAAATTAAATTCTCAAAAGAAAATGAACAGGGAAGAAGATAAAAGAGTGGAGGCGCTTCTGAAGAAACCCCTGCATTTATAGGATGTGATGGGGAACGGTTCATCTCCCATATTCCCTAGACAGATCCAACGGTCACAAAGGTGACAGCGTTGCACTCGCGTGCAAACACGTGAGAGCAACGCTGTGGGGGCATTTATTCCCTGATAAAAATCAGGAAATACCTCAATGAGGTATCACGTGCTCACACGTGACCAAGGGTCAAGTGTTGACACGTGATAGTTCCCTATGATCTCCACTTTATAGAATTAAATTCTAAATCAAACAAAAGTGTAAAAAAAACAGCTAAGGAAAGACCCCAATGGGGCATCACGTGCTTACACGTGACCAAGGGTCACGTGCTCACACACGGCAGTCCTTTAGCTTTGTTAAAAAGCAGAATTAAATTCTGAATCAAAGAAGGTCACGTGCCAACACGTGACAGGTCCCCCAGCTCTTTAATTGATAGAATTGAATTTTATTTGAATGGTCAAACGTTGGGATCACGTGCCAACACGTGACGGGCTTTAAAAGCTTTAATGAGTTAATAGAATTAAAATTCTTATTGAGGGAAATCAAAGACCCTAACTGGGAAAGTATTTCTTTAAATCTTTCCAAATAAAAAGGATTATGCTCTGTAAAGAGGAGCACCGTTGGATTAAAAATCCAATGGTGATTAAAAATCACCAATTTATGGAAAGATTGTACACAAGGAAAGATCTCCCTAAATTTCACCAAAAATAACAAACAGAATATTTTCTGGATTAAAAAATCCTTACGAAAAACAAACAAAATCTTTCAATAAAAGATTCACTAAACAAATTAATTCTTTTCCTTCTCCTATAAATAGGAGCTAAGAAGAGAAGAAGGATATAGAATTTTGAGATCTTGAAATTTTATGAAGGAAAATAGCAGAGAGAAAAGAAAGGAGAATTCAATTCTCAAGAAAAGAAAACCCTAGGTGAGAAAAGGGAAAGAGATCTAAACTCCATAAAACAAAAAGAGAATTTAATTCTCAATTTAAGAGTTTAACTTTTCTGAATAAGAACTTAGTTCTTCCTTTGGTTGAAAATCTGCAGAAGCAGATCTCCCCACAAGTTGAGAATTTAATTCTCATCGGAGAGATTCTGCCATGCAGATCCAAAACTTAGAGGGAGAATTGAGTTTTGAGAATTTAATTCTCCCAAACTCACAGGAATTTAATTCCTCTAAGATAAAACTAGGGTTTAACCCTATATGAGGATTTAATTCTCCCAAACTCACAGGAATTTAATTCCTCCAAGACAGAATTAAGGTGTAACCCTACATAAACTCTTCCGCATACATAGGAATTTAATTCCTCTAAAAACATAATTAGGGTTTAACCCTACAGAGAATTTAATTCTTAAAATAAAGAGACTTGAAAGATCTCCATACACGTAAAGAACATTGGTCACGTGATGACACGTGACCCCAATCCACAGTGATCAGAAAGAAAGAATAAAGCTAGATCATGTGCCCCCACGTGACCCCTGAACAAATCCCCCAAAATGAGAAGAAAACAGCTTGGAGGCAATGCCTCACGTACTCCCACGTGACTTCCAAAATAAAGAAAATAAAAGCAAAGGCAATGCGGGCTTTGGGCGCTCTCACGTGATCCCGAATAAACATGAGTACCCATCACGTGCCCACACGTGATGGCTATGAAAACTAAAAGTGTTTAACACTTATTTGCAGTTCTGAGAACAAACTAAAGGAGATCTGGCCCCACCTCTGGGTGCCCTCACGTGCCCCCATGTGACCCCTTCCTTTCTAGTGTTTAACACTATTTTGAGTATTTCGTCTCCAGTGTCTAACACTGTTGTCCTGTAGTGTTTAACACTATTTTAAAGACAATCTTGACCAAATTGGCTAAGTTTCCAGAGGCAAAAACCTCCCCTTTAACTAAATCTCAAAGTTGAGTAAAACTCAGAACTACAATGTTTAATGCTCAGTCAAAGACAAAAATGTATCAGAGCCCTCAAACTCTGGTTTAGCATTGCTAAATAATATGGGCTTGAACCCAGACAAATGTTTAATGGTCCAACAAAGAGCCAATATCTAATTAGACTTAGCCCAAACTGGCCATAAGTCCTCAATTCAGATTTAACTGAGCCAATGTGCTCATAATCTAATTAATTGATCTTAGTTACAAATTGGACTATAGATCACCCAATCCACTTTGGTTCGAGGGTACATCTCTTCACTCCTTTGATATTTGTCGTTGTAATCCTTCAACGTCTTCAGAGAGGTGACGGGTCCCAACAACCACACATTTCATGGACTGTGGGGTCCTTAAGCCCATGGATTATGATGTCCTTAACCTTGACTGTGAGGTCTTTAAACTCACGGACTTTGACGTCCTTAACCTTGACTGTGGGGTCTTTAAACTCACGGACTATGATGTCCTTAACCTCGACCGTGATGTCTTTAAACTAACCATGGACCGTAATGTCCTTAAACTAATCGACCGCAATATCCCTAAACTAAACAATAGAGTCTAATTGCTCTTTTGTTGGATCTAAACGATCCTGTTAAGTTGATCTTAGTCTAAAATTAGACTATCGTATCCTTAACAAACGTTTAAGTTGATCTTAGTCTCAAATGAGGCTAACGTATCCTTAAACCAAACCCCCAAACTCAAATCTAAGAAGATACGGATTTAGACTAGTCCACGCCCTACGGGCGACAACACAAATTAGTCTCCGTATACAATCCACGGGCAACCAAACACAAAACAAACACCCACGACATGAAGTGACCATCTGGAGAAGGAGAAAGTTGTTACCGCGATGCGGTAGCGTAATTAACTGCAGGGGCTTGCGCCAGCAGAGAAGAGCGTCCCCACAATCAAAAACACCTCAAACGAGGGGGAATCTGACGAAGTCTGCTACATCGGCCACATCCGTTTAAACCTTCGATACATGGTACCATAAATCAACTTGGCATCTTCGGAGAGGTGGACAGATAGCACCAATTAGCATCTGCCCCGAAATTCAGGCAAGACGGACCTACGCGGTCGCGTCTCCGTTTTCGGCGGAGAACGGTCCCTTCGCTGCGATCATCGATCTCCCGATCTCTAGTATGGGTTCTCTCAGAGAAATGAACAAGCTTGCTCGTAGTCTTCGAGGCCGAAGATGATCTACGTCGAGAAGACTCAAACTCAAGCTAACCCTTCAGTAGGTCATGAACTTTGTGAAGAGAACACCCTATACTACCCAAGCATGTGTGTAGGATGATGAAGTAGGAAGTGGGCTCATTTTAGATTTTATTTTCTCACATGTTTTCACCACTTGATCAAGTGCTAGGGAGCAAAAATCATGAAGAAGAAGAAGATGAACCTCAAGTGAAGAAGTGATGAAAGAATAATGAGATGAGATTAGAAATGCAACCTTGGTTAGATAATATCATGCTTAACCCTTGTAGAGATTAAACCATGCCATAGGGTTAAAGGTTAAGTTAATAAATATCTTAAGTAATGACAAACAAGTGAACTTGGTCAATGGTTATCAAGTTTGCACAAGAAAACAACCATGACAAATTCCAAATGTTTTTAATTACTTAATAATAAATATTAACCTCAACATAAACCCTAGCATGGTTCTAGTCTCATACAAACATGTTGCATTTGTAACCTAGCACGACACAAACATGTACACAAATATACATATCATATATATATACAATGTGCACATCAAGTGAGAAAAGAAACTTAAGTGAGCCAATACTAGTTAATATAAAGTAATATATCAAATATATAATTATACATTAAATCAACACTTGATTTAATGATCCGGTCATATCACATATAACCGACTAATATCAAATGTAACATCTTATCGAATCAACACTTGATCCGATAACCCGGTTATATCACATATAACCAATCATGTCACACATCGCGAGAATGGAATGCGGTATCTCATACACGCATTAATCTCGGTCCCACAAATATCCCATAAGTGCTCCTACTCCGTTTTGCTTGAGCCAGGAAACCTCTGTGTAGGACTCTAAAGACTCGTCAATACGCCGGCAGTAGGTGATGATCATATCAAACACCTACAAGCCGCAAGAGGCGTGCTAAACGTAACGGCCACCCGGGTATTGAGCGATCAGAATATCAACAAGCAAGCCTGCTCACACTCCTGCGAATCCAATCAGTAACACTACCGTACAGTCCGGTCTCTTCGTCTGATATGTCGCATATCTCGTCTATGGTGGTAAACGTCAGACCCCAGTAACTCGATAAGTCATGCCGATATGAGACTCATAACGGGTCGAGAAACTACTGGTAACACTTACCAGTAAATCTCTGAAACAGCCTTGGCCAGGGACTTCCTGTTATAGCCAATCGAGCACAGCGCAACATCAACCCCCAATACCGGGAGAGACGAATCCCCTCTTATCGCTTATTGCCTCTATGTGACTCGGGACTGTACCTAAAAACCACCGTTTTGCACGTCCTCTTGAACGTGGTAAGGTGGAAATCAAAGCATAGTGGGAATCACACAAGACTCTATGACGATCTCGGGTCGACAGACTAACCTGTACCAATGTCACCAGAGAACTGCCATCTGACGTGAGGTATAATACCATCTAGGAGTTCTCGGCGAGTCCGTCCAGTGTACCCAATCTCTACTGAGCACCCGTATATCATCTCTGATGTCTAACACCAATGGATATGGGATCATCCATCGTCCATCCATACGAGTCGAGAAGCTATACGCTAGTCTACTCTGGTATATCAATGCCCCGTCTCGATACACCCATGACTAGGGACATTTGAAGGATGTACTTAACGACTACATTGTCCCCACTAGTATGATCTGCATCATAGTCCTGGTAGTCAAGTACACATCCTAAAGGCTTTACCAACATATAACAGAAAGACAATCAGTGTACATGTTAAGATAAAGAGTAACCAGATAGCATACTATCATGTCAAGCAAGAAAGTCCTCCCTATATATGTCCAAGCATCCACTACAATATACATCTCATGTATAGTAATGGCCTCTAGGGTATACATATAACTAATAGAACATATGTGGGTTAATTTGTATAAAGTTTATTATCATATGTTTCTATATTTATAATTAATATAATGAGGGAAAATATATGCATATAATATTTAAATGAAATATTAATAATTAAAATATGCTATCATATCAAATATTCCTAATATCATATAAATGGTTAGGATAATATCTCAAAAAAACCAAATGCTACTCATACTTTGATTTGAGATTGTTGGAGATAGTGCCCTCAAAGTCAATTATTGGATCTCAGGTGCGTGACTGCAATGATTGAGGCAGGACCTATACCGATATGACAGTCTTGCTCGAGATGATAGTATGCTATCTGATTTGTCTTTATCATCGTATACATGCTTTAGTTCGCTATTGCATATTGATAGAGCCCATAGGATTCTTGCTTGACTACCAGCAGTATGATGGCGATCATATACGTGGGAGCTGGGGTCTGTAAGCACATCCTTAAAGTGTCCCTAGTCGTGGGAGTTTCGAGACAGGGCATCGATACTCCAGAGTAGACTAGTGTATACAGTCGAGACCCCGACGAGGGGCGATGGCCGGTCTCACAAGCCATTGGTGTCAGTAGGATCACCTAAGATGTATGCAGGTGCTCATTAGGTTATGAGTACACCGGACAGGACTCGCCGGGAACATGCTAGTTAGTATTATACATATCGTCAAATAGCAGTCCCTGGTAACATGTGTACAGGTTAGTTCATCGACCTGAGGTCGTCATTTGTCTCGTGTGAGTTCCCACTGTGCTTTGATTTCTACCCTACCACGGCTCAAAGGAGTCATGCAAACAGGTCTTTTTTGGGTACAGTCCCGAGCCACATGGAGGCAAGTGAGCGGATCGGCAGGGGATTCGTCTCTCCTGGTATTGGGGGTGAGATCGCGCTGTCTAGGAGAGCCATTACACAAAGCCCTCGGCCGAGGCAGGAGATTTACTGGTAGGTACTCCAGTAGTATCTCAGGGTGTTCTAGGCCACTCTCTGACACGACTTATACCGCTATTGGGGGTCTGATGTTACCAACCCCTAGGCAGATATGCGATACTCATAGACGAATGGACCGGACTGTATGTATATTGTTACTGTTAGGCTCAGTAGGGTTTATGGATGAGTTCGCTCGTCAGCTTCCCTTCCAATCAATACATAGGCAAACCGTTACGTACAGCTTGTACCTCTGACGTGCTAGTGGTTATACCCAGTGCCAGTGTGTTGATGAGTCATTAGAGTCCCCCACAGACACTTTCCCAAGTTCGGGCGAAACATTGTAGAGGCCGTATGGTTTTATAGCAGGGTTCAGAAAATGCACGTGCGTTTTCGCACGTGTTGTTTTTCGGGCAGATAATACTGGTCGGCTTTGGTTTAAGCCGGATCCGAGTATTATACTATGTAGATATAATATCTTTGTCTCAGATACATTTGTATTCGGTCGTAATACAAATGCGGGTATGTTTATACCATTACGGGGTTATCCTGAAATTCGTTTCAGGATCACTTTTGGAAGTTGCCAGTTTCCAGTTTTCTATCAGCCGTATTTAACATTCGGTTAAATGCGGATTTATCTTTTCTTGAGATGGGTGTGGAAGCTTCTAGATGGTGACTAGGATGGTGAGGTGGCTTAGTGCATTAATGGAGCATTTATGTGTTGATGACTATGTGTTATGAATCATTGTTTCTTTAAATGAGCTCATACTAGGTGTCTTGTGACTCATTCTCTTCTTTAATCTTGTGGTCACCTCCCCCTCTCCTACACTCACCTCCCCCCTCTCCTATATAGTGGCCGGCCACCCCATGGTGGAAGATTATGGTTGTTACTCACTAGGGAAAAGATTATGATAGATTTGTATATGGAAATTTCATATAGCTCAAATTCTTATCACCCGATTCCAAAAGGCAACTTCATTAACCGTTTGTCCATAGCTTTGGACGTAACGAGACAAAGTGTTCTACTCATTCTCTATATCATCTTAGTCGTCTCTTCTAGCAAACTTGACGATCGAGTTGCCTCGGTTCAGAGGCGGGAGCCCATTTAAAGATCCGTCGACGTGGTGCCACCTGGACGAGAAGACTGGAGATTCAGGAGATTGAAACAGCCGCAACAAAGCATGGGATGATGGTTGAAGACCGAAGGACTCGGATCGTTCGGTATAACTCTTCTACCCACTTTGTAGTTTGTTAGTTTAGCTTTAATGGCAGATCCGGGTTATAGTACGCGATAGCGCCAGTTGTAAAAGTTTTTGTTCCATATTTGGCGTCTGTTAGACGGCCGAGGCGCTACCGTGGACTTACAGTGGTATCAGAGCCTCACCATTAAGCTATACTAACTTGTGCTAACACGTTTAAAACATCGATCGAACCGATTTTCCGAAATCACAATTTTCAGCACACAAGTTTCTGTCGATTTTTTAAAGGGCCTAAAAATAATTTTGCATATCACAGAAAAGTGTGCAGGGTTTTCTAAGCATTGCGGAAAAATTTGGGCACGTCATCCCATAAGACCACCGCATAACCGCGGCGCTTTTGTGGGAACAGTGCTTCAACTTTTTCCAGAGAGCTTCACTGAGGATATTGTGGTTTTTGGTAATATTCTTTTGGGCCCAGATTTTGTTACTGTACAGCAGATGTACGTGGGGCCCACTTCGGGAAATTTTATCGATCGAAATTTAAACGTGTTAGTTTACAGTACTTACTTTATATCTCCGACCGGGAATGTCATTTGAGCGGTAAACCGCGTCTAATTGCTATAGTTCTTTTAGACGGGTTTGCGAACGTGACATTCGCGTTGATGTTCTGTGTTGTGCTGTAATGTTGCGGATATGTCGTGGTGGATAGCAGTGTGAAATGGTAGTGCAGTTTGGATTTATTTGTACATTTGATATTGAGGGGCGAGCGTCCAACATGTGGACTGCCGTCACTGCCTGTTGTATAATATTGTTTTGGGGCACGACCGGGTTGAGGTCGATGTACCTATTATACATATTTTTATTTCTGTACTAGGTTTACCCCGTGACGGAGTGCACGGATAGCCGGGTTCTGGAGGGCAACGGATCCGTATCTCATGGCTTTGAGAGGCAGAGGGACCTCACTCTAGAATTGGCAGACTATTCGCCGCACTCGTAGGGGGTACAGATTGACCCAAGGAGGGGTGCTCAATTTACCGGATTCCGTGAAGTGCCGGGTGTTCCATTCACTTTGCTGTGGGGGACTACCTCGCTTCAGGTTTTGGCGGGTAACTTGCCGCACCCGTAGGGGTCTAGGTTTCATTGCACAGGCTATCCACACGACCAGGGGAACGTCGGGTTTCAGCAGCGGCTCTGTGAAACCCGGAGATCCCAGATTATCTGTATGGTTCTGTGATGCTTATTACTTTTCTGTAATGTTGCATATTATCACGCCTGGAGCGATTATTGTATATTGGTATATATACTATTAGATATTGTATATGTTTTACACCCGCGCTAGTCCAGCCCCCGCTCTGTCGTTAGTTAAGTAACCTAACGGGTGATGACGGGACCCAGTGGCGAATGCGGATGGCATATACGTACATTTTATTTTCGTTCTTTTCTGGTGAGATTGATTGATGGGACTGCATTGATTCTTATCAATGCAAGGATAAAACAAACCTATATTTGATGTTGTTGGAACAAATTTTAAAAGGTGTTATTACAAAGATGTTCCCTTTTGTTTTGCATAGCGATATTCAGTTGGAATATCCTGCACCTCATTCGACGAGGCAAGGGCCGAGATCCCTTCACCGGGAGTGACCCCTTGAGCAGAAGTTTACGTCAGGGTAATAACTTCACTATAGTCGATTACAAGTTGCTTGCATCGCGGTATTCAGTTGGAATATCCTGCACCTCATTCCACGAGGAAAGAGCCGAGATCCCTTCACCGGGAGTAACCTCTTTAGCAAAAGGTTTTCGCCACTATTTTCTTATAAAAAGCTATCAGGTTCCTTCAACAAGATCAAGTTCATTACGTTAAAGGTTTTTCGCCAAAAAAACCAGCCGTAGCCCTCCGTCATTTCTTATGGATGGTCAGTAGTATTCAAGCTATGTTTGTTTGGCCAAAATCAAGGCATAGTGCTTGGTAGCTGCTGGGTATTCATCTATTGCGTAGATAGATGCGTTGGTTTAGGACAGTCGTATTACCTTGTTGGCCAAAGTCAAGGGTATGTACGGGTGGGTTCAAATTAACCTGGATGATGACGGGTAGAACTTGGCATGTGACTTATAATGGATTGGCCAAAGTCACGATCATAAGAGCATGGGGAAAAAATTATATCGGGAGTTTCAAACATACAGGAAACTTGTCAGGCATGCACATACCTTCTGGAGTGTGATAACTTGAGTGGCTTCCATCAAGTTATCATGCGATGATAGTTGGATCCCGATTCTCACTGATGAGTTGGTTTACTCTTCGGGTGATCCCGACTAATTCTTCTTTCAGGTTTGGAGGAGAATTTAAGATTACAGTGGGAGGTTTCCTGATTAGATAAAGTGATAACCATTCTGATCTAGGTTAGAGTGCACACAGAGTGTTTCTTTTCTCTCTCTTTGGCAGCGACCTTTGACCGACCCTAGACTATGACTCAGTGACCAAGTAGACCGAACCTTCTTAAAATACTGGCCTTTGGATTGTCTATAGTTGCATAAGTATTGCCGCTCCTTCTTTTACCCTTTGTATTTCTCAGAACACCCCGTATTACTACGGATATCCACTTCCATTGGATATATCCATCATATGGTTATATACGAATTCGAAAAGACTTCTTCGAGGATGGATCCAGGTTCAGGAGAAATAGAATTAGTTTATTCAGTTGTCTTTTATTATCACCCTCTCTCAGGTTGCGAGGGCTCCATAGATTAGGAGAGTACACCTATTAGGCTTATTGGATAGTCTTATTCCAAATCATAGGCTGGTGCCTAAAGGTAGGGAATGAAGAAAACCAATTAGCCTAAGTAGGGTGTACAGAAGGTAATAACTAAAGACAAAAATAAAGGGATTAGAAAGAGGGCAAAGTAAATTGCGACTGTTATCATTCACGACCAAACCACGTACTTCATCGCCACTCCTGTTTCACCTTTTCTTTTTTTCCCAGTTTGGGAGAAATAGAATAAGGTATTATTCAGTTGTCTTTTATCATCACCTTCTCTCGAGATACGAGTACTCCTTGGTTTAGGAGTGTACACCTATTATGCTTACTGGATAGTCTTCTTCCAAACCATAGGCTGGTGCCGAACGGTAGGAAAGGAAGAAAACCATTTAGCCTAACGATGGTATACAGAAGGTAACGACTAAAGACAAATAAAGGGATTTGGAGAGATGGAAAAAAAATATACGGTTAAAGTCATGAATAGGTTTATGGAAGAGGCATTACTAGGAATACCAGGATACCCCTACGAGACATTTTTAATATTTCAGTTTCACTGCGCATTGTTAAAAGAAAACTGTTTTCCCGATTAGATACTTACTCCAGGGTATATATTTACCAGGTTTCATTCTCATATCTGTATGGTTTTTACAGATGATGAGTGGGAGTAAATTATTGGGAATTAGGTGATCATCCTCATTATAGCGGAATTCGTTGTAATTGGTGATATTTGAGGAAATCACCTGGGTACAGTTTTCAACCTACGATGCACAGGTTTTGAGTTATTCAAACTCAGGGGACTTATACAGAGTAGTGTATGTTGTCCAGTGTCCATCAGGACAAAGGGGTAGGTCCTCGTACTATGTTCTGTTTACTTATGACTTCTCTAGTTTTTAGACAAGTGTTTCGCAGAAATACAATGTCTAAGTTTTGAGAAGTTGTGGGTATAAGAATAAAGTAGAGAACCAGGTATCACAAGTATCGGGATTCTTCAAAGAGATTGAAGATATAGATTCTTGTGATTGGTATTCAGATGATAGTAATGGTTTTGAGAAACTTGTTTCTCTTTCAGGTTACTCATAATTGGATGGATTCCTAAGTTGAGTAATGCTGATTAGCCTTTCTCCATTAAGTTAATATGCACTGGAGACAGCTGCATAATTTGAATCTGGTTCCAATTAAATTAGTGCCTCTATTTCTATATTGTATATAGAATGGTTCATATCTTAACGATGTTAAGATACGGGGAGTTGTCCAGCTTATGCTTAAAACCAGACACTGGATAAATCAAGACACATTTCTGTAATGGCAGTTTGTGAGTTGACCCTGGCTTTGACGAGGGTTGACATTTCTACCATCTGGAAGATCAATAGTGATATTGTTCTTGACTCGCCACAGTTTTATTAAAATGGACTTTTTCAGAAAACAGTAGTGGGAGTATAGTAGAACTGGAAGTGATTCCAGAACCGCAAACGATTACGGAAAATTTAATAAGACCAATATATTCAATCAGGTTTGACATTCCATTAGCCACTCCGCAGATATGGTGGGTAACCTCAGACACCTGAGAGGTACTCCGGTAGCCTCAAGGACGGTGACAGGGAGGTTCTTGTTTATCCAGACTTGACACTACTATTGTTCTAGACTATGAGACCCGGCAAGAGGATATGTATAGCGTCGTTCTAAACAAGTTTTAGAAGTGGACGTATATATTATTCTGCCAGAGGGTTGTCATAGTCAGTGGGAGCAGCGGAAGCATAGTGGGCAAGTAGCTTATGTCTATTTATAGGCTTGAGCAGATATAGCGAAGATAAGATCATCTATTTTTGATGTGACAGTCATAGGTTTGACTTCATCAGAATAGGAGATGGATCTGTTGAGAAGATAGTAGGGTGTGATGTCCTGGTATTTGGATGACATACACAGAGTAGGAAGTAAAATTCTTATACTACGATCTGTTGTATTTTGGTCGTCACACAGTTGTTTCTCCAGACAGGATATGGATATAATATCAGACATTCTGGTTACTAGATCTATGGTTTTAGATCTAGATTTGGGTAGTTTCCCAATGTGGGTACTATGACAGTATTCTAATGGTATTTTAGAATAGATGACTCCTGGATTGGTGGTGAACCTGCAGGTGATGGAGTCACCCTCTCTAAAGGTGTCTTAGAGACTAAAGGAGAGAGGGATGTGCATGATTGACAGATCACTTGCTTAGGCAATTGAGTCAATCATGGGAAGTCAAGTACCACACCAGATGTTGTTTTTTGCACTTGATGCGATAAGTTTATATTAATCCAATCCTGAAGAAACATAAGGAAGCAGTTTTAGAACATAAGTGCTTGTTCTACGGATTTGATAACGGCAGCCTCCTTCGGGAGACGGTTATCATTTCAGGCTTCAAAGGTGACATGGATAACATAGTGATTGTCAGAGTTATAGTTTTCCTTCTGACGAGGGACAGTATTATGGACAGGTGGTCCAAGAGGATACTGTGGAAGGCTTGGTGCTGGATACTGATTAGGTTCAGTTATCAATAAAATCTAAGAAGTTTGGATTTGGAGTTCATTTATAAACTAGGTCCCATCAGATATCCAGATATATTCTAAGACAGGTATTGCTCGATTCGGGAGATGGTTTTCTCCGCGAACTTGAGATTAAGAGAGATACATAAAGAAACATCAGGGCGGATCCACTCACTAAGGCTATTTCTCGAACACAAGAGTTTTACAAACTAGCTTTGTGAAACTGATTAGTAGAGGAGTTGGATGTTCGGTATCACATGGGCTGTGAGTATACGACATTGCAATAATTAGCCTTAATTGCAAGTGGGAGATTGTTGGAGATAGTGCCCTCAAAGTCAATTATTGGATCTCTGGTACGTGATTGCAATGATTGAGGCAGGACCTATACCGATATGACAGTCTTGCTCGAGATGATAGTATGCTATCTGATTTGTCTTTATCATCGTATACATGCTTTAGTTCGCTATTGCATATTGATAGAGCCCATAGGATTCTTGCTTGACTACCAGCAGTATGATGGCGATCATATACGTAGGAGCTGGGGTCTGTAAGCACATCCTTAAAGTGTCCCTAGTCGTGGGAGTTTCGAGACAGAGCATCGATACTCCAGAGTAGACTAGTGTATACAGTCGAGACCCCGACGAGGGGCGATGGCCGGTCTCACAAGCCATTGGTATCAATAGGATCACCTAAGATGTATATAGGTGCTCATTAGGTAATGAGTACACCGGACAGGACTCGCCGGGAACATGCTAGTTGGTATTATACATATCGTCAGATAGCATTTCCCTGGTGACATGTGTACAGGTTAGTTCATCGACCTAAGGTCGTCATTTGTCTCGTGTGAGTTCCCACTGTGCTTTGATTTCTACCCTACCACGGCTCAAAGGAGTCGTGCAAACAGGTCTTTTTGGGTACAGTCACGAGCCATATGGAGGCAAGTGTGCGGATCGGCAGGGGATTCGTCTCTCCCGGTATTGGGGGTGAGATCGTGCTGTGTCTAGGAGAGCCATTACACAAAGCCCTCGGCTGAGGCAGGAGATTTACTGGTAGGTACTCCAGTAGTATCTCAGGATGTTCTAGGCCACTCTCTGACACGACTTATACCGCTATTGGGGGTCTGACGTTACCAACCCCTAGGCAGATATGCGATACTCATAGACGAACGGACCGGACTGTATGTATATTGTCACTATTGGGCTCAGTAGGGTTTATGGATGAGTTCGCTCGTCAGCTTCCCTTCCAATCAATACATAGGCAAACCGTTACGTACAGCTTGTACCTCTGACGTGCTAGTGGTTATACCCAGTTCCAGTGTGTTGATGAGTCATTAGAGTCCCCCACAGACACTTTCCCAAGTTCGGACGAAACGTTGTAGAGGCCGTATGGTTTTATGGCAGGGTTCGGAAAATGCACGTGCGTTTTCGCACGTGTTGTTTTTCGGACAGATAATACTAGTCGGCTTTGGTTTAAGCCGTATCCGAGTATTATACTATGTAGATATAATATCTTTGTCTCAGATACATTTGTATTCGGTCGTAATACAAATGCGGGTATGTTTATACCATTACGGGGTTATCCTGAAATTCGTTTCAGGATCACTTTTGGAAGTTGCCAGTTTCCAGTTCTCTATCAGCCGTATTTAATATTCGGTTAAATGCGGATTTATCTTTTCTTGAGATGAGTGTGGAAGCTTCTAGATGGTGACTAGGATGGTAAGGTGGCTTAGTGCATTAATGGAGCATTTATGTGTTGATGACTATGTGTTATGAATCATTGTTTCTTTAAATGAGTTCATACTAGGTGTCTTGTGACTCATTCTCTTCTTTAATCTTGTGGTCACCTCCCCCTCTCTTACACTCACCTCCCCCTTCTCCTATATAGTGGCCGGCCACCCCATGGTGGAAGATTATGGTTGTTACTCACTAGGGAAAAGATTATGATAGATTTGTATATGGAAATTTCATATAGCTCAAATTCTTATCACCCGATTCCGAAAGGCAACTTCATTAACCGTTCGTCCATAGGTTTGGACGTAACGAGACAAAGTGTTCTACTCATTCTCTATATCATCTTGGTCGTCTCTTCTAGCAAACTTGACGATCGAGTTGCCTCGGTTCAGAGGCGGGAGCCCGTTTAAAGATCCGTCGACGTGGTGCCCCCTGGACGAGAAGACTGGAGATTCAGGAGATCGGAGTAGCCGCAACAAAGCGTGGGATGATGGTTGAAGACCGAAGGACTCGGATCGTTCGGTATAACTCTTCTACCCACTTTGTAGTTTGTTAGTTTAGCTTTAATGGCAGATCCAGGTTATAGTACGCGATAGCGCCAGTTGTAAAAGTTTTTGTTCCGCATTTGGCGTCTGTTAGACGGCCGGGGCGCTACCATGGACTTACAGAGATATTATGCAGGTATTAGCTCAGGTCTGGAATCCAAGTAAGAGATCCAAGTCAAATCAGGATATTGGAACTGAATCTGCCAAATTTTAGAAGCAAATAGAGGATATCAACCAACGGCAGAGAGTTAGGGCAATATTTTCATAATCTATATATCAAAAGGATCTCCACATGTCAACACAAAAGTCCAGAAGAAATCTTAAGACCTAGTTCTACTAGGATGCGGCTGAACCGCAGCCAAAGGAGGCAATATGCGGCGGTTCTGCGGCTCTATGGTAGCCGTAGGATATAAGATTTTGTGGATTTAATCTTAACTGTATATCCTCACATATGGGACCTAGGGTTTCTGGTTTCTAGGACTATATAAAGGACCGAGAGCTGTATATTCAAAATCATCATCAAAGAGATCAAGAGATCCACGTATCCGAGTGATCATCATCTATTCATCTACCTCCAATAAGAAAGAGATCTAGAGCAAAACTAGGGTTCTTATAATCTACTTTATAAGGAGAATTGTAAATGCAATAGTTGATCAATAAAGATAGTTTTTATTTTAATTATTTTTGCATTTATTTTCCACATTTAATTTTTGCATTTACTTTTACGCATTACTTTTCTGCATCTTAATTATGATTTCTTTCTTCTTCAACCTTTCTTCACTAGCCATGAGCGAGTAATTCCTAACTTGCTAGGGTTTGTAGGATAGGGTAGGATAATGGATGAAGAAATCTTTTAACTTCTTTTAAATATTTTAAAGTTTATAAATTTTAGCAAAATAAATGTTAACCTCCTTATCGGGCGCGCTATCAATTCATTGATAGTCTCAACCGTGATTTGAGATCGATTAAACACTTATTTTGTTAAGGGCTAGATATAAAAAGAGATCAATGAAAGGACAAGGGTTAGTAGTCGGGAAATCCTAGTTTCCTCCAATAACCCTAATCCACACTCATCATTATCGCTCTAGTTTTAAACTATTAAAACATAAAATGAGTCATTTTTAATATTCATCCATTAACTACCAAGTCCTATGAACCCTACAAGCCTTTTTATTATAAATTTTATATCCTCTTTAAAATATAATAACAAATAATCATCCATCTCTTTTATCAACTCGTCTAAAATAAGAAAAGATTTCACATTTGCCTGAGGACGACCCATACTCATCGCGGTTAGCTACTAGCGACACCGTCTTGATTGTGGTTATTTACAAAAAAACTCTTTTAACGATCAATCAAATGGCGTCGTTGCCGGAGAGACGGTCGTAATTTTTTCTTGTTATTCGGATTGATTTCTTATTTAAACCAATGAACATAAAATAAACGAGAATCAAAACCGCATCTTGCGTTTTTAACGATCATTGTGCGAGTTTTTCAAGGGAATCTGGAATAATTGGAGCAGGCAAATAGGGGTTCAGAGACTTTCAACTTGGACCGAAGAAGTATAGGTGGGTCCTGAAATTTTTTTAGCAAAATCACCTTCCACACGGCGGCGGAACCACGACACATTGGTGAGATTGGTGGCGGAATTGCGGCTCATTGGAGGATTTAAGACCCCAAAAATCCTCTGGTATTTTCCTAATATCTTTCTCTCTCCTCTAAAGCTCCAATAACACAATTTTACCTGCAGGATTCTTTGCAAACAGTGCCGCTAAAAAATCTTGTTGCGTGTTTTTATTTCGGTTTGTTTTGCATACTTAAAACCGGACATTAAAGGGAAATAAACCCAAATTCAGATTAGGTCGGGATTTCATCATCCTTCCTAGGCCCCACAAATCACAAACGGGCATACTATCACCCTACATTAATAAAAAATATTTAGACCAAATCTCTAAGGATCGTCATGCTTAATTAGGACAGAGGAGGGTCGTGGGTAATCTATTGCTTATCCGTATTTCTCTTGTGGTGTCTAGGCAAGTGTGACTAAGGAAAGTGGTTACTTAATTAGGCCCGCTATTTCGGTAATTCCTATAGCGAATACCTTCCACTTACCTGACCACAAGATTGATAAGGAGGTAGTATAGGATTGATCCTGCGACTTGTCCTTGGGAAGTCTAGGGGCGATCTAGTGTATTGACCTAGGCGACCCTAATTCTAGGGATTGATTGTGCATTTTGTGATTTGTTGAGTCAATCCTCAAGTCCGGCTATTTTTTTCAAAACGAACATTCTTAAAAAGCTTTCTCGCACATAACGCACGCTGCCACGTGCACTAAACCCGCTTAGTGCATGATCGGCTGGACACGAGATTCTAATGCCCATCTTGTCCGCGTTTTTGCTATCAACTCCGAAGTCGGTACTTCATCATCTTCTATTTCTCCTCCACCTACCATATCTTCCGAGACGAACGGATCTCCATCATATTTTAACAACACCAACCTGCTGCCACCCGTAGATGCGCAGAATCTACCGTGCATCTCTCTTCAAGAAAGATACTACCCCGTATGTGGACCCCTTCCGACTTGTCAGTCTCTTCCACCAGCCAATAGGGATAATTTCGAAATTAAACCCCAATTCATCAACTTGTTGCCCAAATTTCCCGGGCTTGAATCCGAAGATGCATATGTTTTTATAACCAAGTTCGAAAACGTATGTACTATGATGAGCACAACCCAAATTTCAGGGGATGCTATGCGATTACGTCTTCTCTCTTTTACCTTGTGCGATCTAGCAGAAAAATGGCTTTATAGCACCACCGCACATTCTATCACTAAATGGGATGAATTCGTTATAGCATTCCTTAAGAAATTCTATCCTCATCATAAGACCGCCCGTATTCGGAGCAAGATTAACCAGTTTGCCCAACTTCCCAACGAACCATTTGGAAATGGTTTGAACGGTTTAAAGATCGTCTTGTCCAATACCCACATCACGGAATCGATAGATGGCAACTTTGCTGAATTATATATGAGGGTGTTAATCCAGCCACGAAACAAATGCTTGAAACCATTTGTCGATGTCATTTCATGTCAAAAGACGATGGCGAAACTTGGCAATTTCTGGAAGATCTCACCGAATAGACATTACATTGGGAGAGCACTAGACCAACCACATCGTCTTCATCTAGGGCAGGTATCCATCAGCTCGATATTTCCATCGCAGTAAAAGCCGAAATGGCCGCAATACAAAAGAAACTCGAAGCTATAGAAAACAAATTCTTATCAGCCTCCTTAAACCAAGTTATGCTCCACAAAACCGTGTGTGGTTGCTGTTTTGACCCATCACATTTAACGGAAGAATGTCCTTTGAATCCTCCGTCTCAAAGTCAAGAACAAACCAATGTTGTTTTTCAGCAACAACCTAGAAATGACCCTTATTCATCCACATATAATCAGGGATGGAGGAATCACCCTAATTTTGCTTGGAACCAAAACTAAACTCAAACTCAAAATCAGTTCCCAAGCCAAAATAACTTTCAAAAGCTTCCCTTACAGTAACAACAGCCACCACACCAAATTCAGCACCCTTTTCAACCGCAATCTTTTCAAAATCCAGCCAACAACGTTGCTCCTTATAATAATTCTTTCCAATCACAGACTAATCTTCCAACGGCCGGTACCGATATAATCTCTGCACTCGAACGAAGCATAGAAACGTTTATTAAACAATCTACACAAACGATGGCTAATTTAACGTTTTCTATCCAAACGTTAGTGCAACATAGCTTCCCACGATGAAAGCATAAAATCAATCGAAGCACAAATTGCAAAGTTAAACACCGCAATGAGTGAAAGAGAAACTTCCATCTCAACCTCTACCAAATCCTGGCCACTCACAAAGCGCAAATCTCATCCTTTAAAATCATAATGTGAGTGTCATAGCCACGTTGAGATCAGGAAGAGTGCTGAATAATCATGTTGGGGAACAAGTTGAAGTTGATAATATTGATGAAACCCCGGCTACTACTTCTACTCCTACTAAGTCTAATTCAACATCTTCTTCCGAGCTTATTCTCTGTTTTCCACTAGGCTCAAACCCTTAGCCCACTTCCTTGAAGAAATTACCATCTACGACCATCCCAAATCCAATTTTAGGATTCATTCCATCCCCACAAACTTCTCCTCAAATGTTGGACCCAACCTTTATTGATAAAGCTCATTTTCCAAACAGGTTAAGGGCCAACATACCAAGTCCCCAAATGGAGAAGATTGTGGAAATTTTTAAACAAGTTAATATAAATATTCTTCTCCTAAATGCTATCCAACAAATTTCATCCTATGCGAAAATTCTAAAGGACTTGTGCACTAGAAAAAGGAAAATTCAAGTACCTAAAAAAGTTTTCTTAACAAGTAATATGAGCAATTCTCTTACCCAATTGGTGCTCACGAAACGTAAGGACCTCGGTTGTCCTACAATATCTATAACTATTGGGGGTAAAAATATCAATCGTGCTCTACTCGATATAGGTGTTAGTGTTAACTTGCTTCCGTATTCTGTTTATGAGCAATTAGGCATAGGAGAGTTGAAATCTGCGCACTGCACTCTCCAGATGGCCGATCGATCTGTCACCCAACCTAAGGGTGAGCTAGATGACGTGTTAATCAAAGTCGGGAAATTTATATTCCCTGTGGACTTTAGAATTATAGATACACAGCCTGTGGCAAACCCACGGAACCAAATTCTGGTGATTCTAGGTCAACCTTTTCTAGCAACTTCCAAAGCGATAATCAATTGTCATAATGGTTCAATGAACCTATCCTTTGGGAAAATGACAATTGAGATTAACATCTACAAGTTAGGAAGTCAACCCTCTGAACCTTATGCTCATATAATAGATGTATGTTCTGTCGACAAGATAGCTACCGACAGTTGCGAACTTGAGGAGTACTTGCTTCACAATGCTGATCTCAACGCTACTAGTGCGTTATTGTTTGATCCTACTATTTATTATACACTTGAGAATCCTTCTGTTGACAAGTTCACACCCAAGTCCGAATGCTTTGACTTGTCGAATGATTTAGTCGAGCTATCCGAGTATCATACCTTACTTTCCAATAAAATTATCATTCGGAATATCGATAGAAGTTTTGAAAATATTTTTGCCGAAGAACTCGCATTCCTAAAAGACATGGATGTTGTGATGAATCAACCTCCACCCTAAAAAGTTGAACCGCCACCCCTTCTTCTTATCAAGTACGAGAATGCAAATATTCCACCTATTTCTTATCTTTTATATTCTCGTTTTCATCCATCGTCATTGTTTCGTCTTTACCAACCGAGACGTAAAGCCATTCAATTACACCTCTCATCTCCTCCCCACTTCTTCACGTCTATCTGTGACATGATCTTCTACCAACCATGGTGTCACATTCGTTCAATTACATCTCTTATCTGCTCCACACTTCTTCACGTTTATCTGTGACATGATCTTCTACCAACCATGGTGTCATATTGATAAAATATTCGAATGGTTGGTATTGACTTTTAGTCATCGTAAAGTTTTATATAGACCAATAATTTTACCCCCCCCCCTCTTATGATTTTACATGCTTAATAATGAAGAAAAAACTGTTTTACTCAAGTTTGGGGGGGAGAAAAATACTCTGGCTCTAGAAAAAAAAGAATTTTTTTACACAATTGTGAACCAAAAATAGGTTTAAGGGGAGGATCTCACTGTCATTAACTCTTGTCCATTTTACTAATCATTGAGAACTTTTTCTCCTAAGTTTACAGGTTTTGAGCTTAAAAGATGGAATCAGTGAGGACACTGCTGCAAATAGATTTGGGGGGAGGTTTGTGTTTATTCACGCATCATTTTGCATTATACTAAATAATAGCACTAACATTTTTTTGAAATAAAAGTCAGAAAGTGAAAAATACATAGATAGGAAGAAATTTAAGAAAAATTAGATGTTCTAAAATGAAGCTAGTAATAGGTAGTCATGAGCTGTTGTCCCAAGGGTTAGTAAGATGAATGAAATCACTAATCTGCGGATAGAAATAAGTCTGAAAAATAGTCCCTATTCTTGAGTCTAAACTTCAGAAAGTTGATACCCTACTATACGTACTTGCACACATTTTGAAACTTGGGATAATAGAGGAAACCTTGAAATGCTCTTGTCTAAAAGCCTTAGTATGAAAGAAAAAAATATATAAATCAACAAAATACAAATGACACATAAAAATATAAATGGTGAAGAAAAATGAACACTGGTTTTGTAATTATTTAAGGCAGCATTAAAAAATATAGCGAGAGTGCCTTATCACCTATTGCCTTAGACTAACTGGTTTGGGAGTCATTGCTAAGCCTTAGGTGTTGCAAGACTAGGATATTGCTAATTACGTCTCAATGAGTGAGCACATTTGGTAATTGGTTGGTTAGTACCTAAACAAGTATTAACGGTCGCATGAAGAATGTATGAGCAATTTCATCTTAAAATATTCACCAACTAAAAAGTACTAAGGAATATTGACAAGAGTATGATAGCTTGAATTGAATTCTCTAAGTGTAGGGATGTCTTTTACACACACGTAGGGATATATGATCGATGTTTGGAAGAGAGATAGGAAGGAAGACTAAATACGATATTTTATTGAGAGATGATGTGATTTCTGACATCTTTTTAAGACTATTAAGATAGGGCTCATGGCAACTAAAAAGCTAGTGTAGTTTGAAACTCTTATTTTCAAAGTCTTTCTTTTATAAGTTCCTTATTTTTTTATGTAATTTTCATCTTCTTTCTTTTATTATGAGATTTTGTAGGTGTAATCCGCTGAAAACCCTCAGGAGGCAACACTCCTCCTATTAAGGGCACCTAGAGATTTAAAGGCTTGTGGCACATGCTAAGTGCAATCGTGTTGCCTACGAAAGTGTGCTCGTTAGGTTTTTTTTATTTTTCCCTTTAATAACTAGTTTGCTCGGGACGATCAAAGATAAGTTTGGAGGTATTTGATTAGTCTAAAATATTGCACATTTGAATGAACATTTTCCATACTATTGTTAAGTGCTAAATGGAATTTATTGTAAATATAGAACATATGTTGGTTTATTTTTAAAAAGTTTATTTTCATATGTTTCTACATTTATAATTAATATGATGAGGGAAAATATTATATGCATATAATATTTAAATGAAATATTAATAATTAAAATAAGCATATCATATCAAATATTTCTAATATCATATAAATGGTTAGGATAATATCTCAAAAATACCAAATGCTACAAACACTTTGATTTGAAATATTATGTACGTATTAGCTCAGGTCTGGAATACAAGTAAGAGATCTAAGTCAAATCGGGATATCGGAACCGAATATGTCAAATTTTAAAAGAAAATCAAGGAAATCAAGCAATGGCAGAGACTCAGAACGGTATTTTCAGAATCTATACATCAAAAGGATCTCCACATATCAACACACAAGACCAGAAGAAATCTCAAGACCTAGTTCTACTAGGATACGGCTGAACCGCGGCCAAAAGAGGCAATATGCGGCGGTTCCGCGGCTCTTTGGTAGCCGTTGTAGGGTTACTAGGCACACGCACAAGGGTCTATAAGGAATCAACCATGCCCGATTTAAAAATTAGCCGTGCCGAACAACCCTAAACCAAGATCTTAGACTAGAGATTAGGCGAAACAAAGCATGTTAATCACTTTAACATCTAAGAGTTTGGGATTACAACCTTTGTAGTCCGGTCCTTCACTTCATAAGCTCCGTGTTGTGGTCCCTTCGCTGCGATCATCAAGTTCCGGACTCTCGAGAGGCTCCACGAAGAGAAAGATTCAAGCTTGCTTCCGATCTTCGATAACAAAGATGATCTGCCTTGAAGTTTCATTAACACAAGCTCTCACTCACTAAATGAAGTGAACGCCCTAATCTAAATGGTTAGGATAGATTAGGATGATGAAGTAGGATTTTAGATCTCATTTGTTTTCATTAACTCACTCATTTTCATCACTAATGAAAAAACTAGTAAGCTTTTCCATCAATAACTCAAGGAAGAAGAAGAAGAATCCTTTTGTGATGAATAATGAAACTCTAGTGTGTGGTTAGAAATACAACCATGGTAGATAATGAGAAGGCTAACCATTGTAGAGACATAACTAGGGTTAAAGGGTTGGGTTGGGTTAAGCAAATATCACAAAATATCCAAGTCAAAGTCAAAGCTTCAAGAAGCTTCTTGAAAGCTTCATGAAGTCTTAACCCTAATCCAAATCCTAACCTCCATTAAACTCCACAAAACATGTTGCATTAATAACCATATCATGTTACAATATTATATATCACATATATAATATTTATTGTAACAAAATAAAATAATATAATTAACATATATCGCATATATATCAATGTATTACCCGAGTGAGAAAAAGAATCTTTTAGTGAGCTTATATCAGTTAATGTAATTTAATATATCATATATATAATTATACATTAAATTATCGAATCAACACTTGATCAGATAATCCGGCTATTTCACAAATAACCGACTAATATAATCTGAATCAGTTCATCGAATCAACACTTGATCCGATGACCCGGCTATATCACATGTACCCGGCCGATATCTCATAGCGCGAGAATCTAATATGGTATCACATACACATATTGTTCTCGGTCCCGCACATATCACATATGTGCTCCTACTCCGTTTTGCCTGAGCCAAGAAACCTCTGTGTAGGACTCTAAATAATTATCAATACGCCGGCAGTAGGTGATGATCATATCAAACACCCACAAGCTGCAAGCGGTCAGCTAAATGTAACAGCCACCCAGGTATTGAGCGCTCAGAAGATCAACAAGCAAGCCTGTACATTCTCCTGTGAATCCAGTCAGTAACACTCCCGTACAGTCCGGTCTCTTCGTCTGATATGTTGCATATCTCGCCTAGGGGTGGTAAACGTCAGACCCCAGTAGCTTGATAAATCGTGTCGATATGAGGTCTATAACAGTTCGAGAAACTACTGATTACACTTACCAATAAATCTCAGCAACCCTGGCCAAGGATTTCCAGTTATAGCCAATCGAACACAGCGCAACATCAACTCCCTATACCGGGAGAGACGAATCCCCTCCTATCGCTCATTGCCTCCATGTGATTCGGGACTGTACCCAAAAGCCACATTTTTGCACGCCCTCTTGGACGTGGTATGATGGAAATCAAAGCACAGTGGGAATCACACAAGACTCTATGACGATCTCGGGTCTACAGACTACTCTGTACCGGTGTCACCAGAGAACTGCCATCTGACGTGAGGTATAATACCATCTGGGAGTTCTCGGCGAGTCCGTCCAGTGTACCCAGTCTCCACTGAGCACCCGTATACCTTCTCTGATGTCAAACACTAATGGATATGAGATCATCCATCGCCCATCATATGGGTCAAGAAGCGCATACGCTAGTCTACTCTGGAGTATCGATGCCCTGTCTCGGTACTCCCACGACTAGGAACATTTGAAGGATGTACTTGGCGACTACACTATCCTCACTAGTATGATTCGCATCATAGTCCTGGTAGTCAAGTACTCATCCTAAGGGATTTATCAATATATAACATAGAGACAATCAAAGTACATGTTAAGATAAAGAGTAACCAGATAGCATACTATCATGTCGAGCAAGAAAGTCCTCCCTATATATGTCCAAGCATCCACTACAATATACATCGTATGTACAGTAATGGCCTCTAGGGCATACATATAACTAACAATCTCCCACTTGCACTAGGGCCATCTGTTGTGATATCGCATACCCAACAATTAGCTGTGGTTGAAGTATCTCGTACTCAACCATCCCATAAAAGACTCTACTGGGAAAAAGGCCTTTGTGAGTGGATCCACGCTGTTGTCCTCTGTGTCTACTCTCCTAACCTCGATCTCCCTGGAGATCAACCATCTCCATGATCAGGTGATACTACCTAAGAATTATATCTGGATATCTGATAGGACGGGGGTTCCTTGGCATAAGCCACAACTCCATTGTCACACAATGGTAGGAACGAAGTTCATCTCATGAACTTATATATATCCAGACTGCCTCTTTGGTAGCATCCTTAGTAACGATGTATCTTACCTTTAATCGTCTAATAAGTCACGGTATCTAGCTTGGAACTCTTCCAACATACCGTCCCTCCACTGAGGGTAAAGACAATGCCTACGACTGACATTCAGTCGTCCTTATCACCCTGGAACATTTCCAGTGATTCTTCCCAGGATCGATTGATACCATCTCACTACAACTAGTGAGAATCCTAACATCCAATTAGATCTATCCCATAGATCCATAACCCAGGATTTAGGAGGTATCACCTTGATCTTATATGGAGAATCTTTGTGATAAGAGGAGATTGACCGAGCGTAGCATAGGAAACTCCTTCCCTATCAAGAGTATGTCATCCACGTACTCTACGAGGATCATCACCATACTCCCTACTACCTTTTTTCATATACAAGGTTCATATACCATTTTGATGAAGTCAAACTCTTTGACTACCTCATCAAAACAGACGTTCCAATTCCGCGATGCCTGATTTATCACATAAAACATCTTGCTCACGTTTCCGCTGCTCCCACTGTCTACGAAGCCCTCTGGCTATGTACTTATAGACGCTCTCTTCCAAATCATCATTTAGAAAAGCAGTCATGAAACCCAACCGCCAGATATCGTAGTCATGGTATGTAGCCGTGGCAAGTAGGATCTGGATGGACTTTAAGCATAGCTTTGAAAGTCTTAACTTTTTCATGTACACCAAGTAATCTTCTCAAGATATACTTTCTCCTGTTAGGGATTTAACCCTTCAGATAAAGCAACCAAAGTCCATACTTTGTTGGTGTATAAGGATTCCATCTCAGATCGCTAAGCATCCAGCCATTCTTACAGAGTCCCACTCCTGATGGCCTGCTCGAAATTAGTTGGGTCATCATCTCATGATGCAATCCTCGCTCCCACTGTCATAGAGAAACCGAAGTATCTCTCAGGTGGGTGAGGAACCCTACTAGATCGGCGGAGAGGCTGAGGTTCGTTGGAAACTATTGAATCCTTTGGTTCTACCAAATCATCAGCTGCAGTTTGTATAGCTGGAACTCTTTCCAGTTCTACCTCATAACCAATAATTTCTTCACAAGAAATTCCCTTTCAGAAAGGTGGCATGCTGAGAAACAAAACATCTTTTGTTCCTCGGTTTGGTAGAAGATATTCCCTTGCAAATGCTTGGGATATCTAACAAACTTCCACAGAACTGACTTTACCTCGAGCTTGTCCGGATTTTGCTTTTAGACATAGGTCGGACAACCCCAAATCTTAACATACTTAAGATATGGGCTCTTCCCATTCCATATCACATATGAAGTGGTAGGCAACTGATTTGATTGGAACCCTATTCAATAGGTATGCAGCTTCTCAAGTGCATAACTCCCAAAAGGAAATAGGAAACTCAGTAGTACTCATTATAGAGCACACCATATCACATAGGGTGTGATTGCTCCGCCCTGATACACCGAGCTGTTGTGGTGTATACGGAGGAGTAATGCTGAGAGAGAATCTCATTCTCCTTTAGAATAGTCCATGAATTCCGTGCTCAAGTATTCTCCTCCTTGATCTCATCAAAAGACATAATACTTTTACCCGTTTTTGGTTCTCCACTTCTAACTTATATTCTGTGATTATCTCAAAAGATTCGGACTTGTGTTTCAACAGGAACATATGTCTGAATCTTGAGAGATCATCAGTGAATGTAATGAAGTACAAAGAACCGGTCTTGGCATGTGTAGACAGGGGACTTTCATACATCAACATGTATCAATCCCAAGAGTTCACTAACTCTTTCTCTGTTTCCAATAAACGGAGCTGTGGTCATCTTATCTCTGTGACATGACCGGCAAGTTTCACAAGATGTAAATTCAAACTAATTTAAATATGCATCTATATGTAACTTCAGCTGGTCGGGGCGCATTAATATGACCTAGTCTACAATACCTCAAGAAGGATTTGTTCATTTCTGAACTCTTCCTCTTGTGTGTGTTCTGTACATTAAGAACTGTGGTTTGATTTAGAACGTCTATGCTTTTAGATAACGTGCCTGAACCGATCAACTCTTGATATAGGATATGTTCAAAACATTATCCAACAATACAAAATTATATCCTTTCTTTACTAATAAAGAGACTGATATGATATTGTATATCAGGTTCGGTATCTAATAACATTCGTTTAGAATCAATGTATTCTGATAATACAGGGTGATAACTACCAACAGATTTGGCTGCAACACTTGCACCGTTTCTATCTCATGAAACTTATCACCCGTTCTCAGTTCTCTACCTATCTGTAGCTCATATAACAAATTACATATGCGGGATCCTGATCCGGTATCTCATACCCAGGACGTAAAGGATACTGAGAAACAGTTCTGTGTAATGAACACACCCGAAGAAGATGCATCAACATGCACTTTCTTCGTTTGGGCGGCACGGGAATTCTAGTAATCCCCTATTTCCTGCTCTGTCTTATAACAACTATAAGTTGGAGCGGGACCAACGTTCCTTAGCGCAGTATAACAAGCGAGTTCGGTCAATACATCCGTGTTATTATCTTGATTAAGGCATGACATAGTCGCAACCAGGAGAGAGAGAGAAGAAAACACTCAGCGTGCGCTTTTACAAGATTAGATTGGTTATCAATTTATCTAATCAGGATGTCTCCCACTGTTTTAGTCAAATCTTCCTTCAAACCCTAAAAGGAAAGACTAGCCGGGATTAATTACACTCTACAAGTTCACCAATCTTTCAGCCAGGCCAGTGCCGGTACTTTGAGGGAGGTTCCCCGTGCTTTCGCACGGACCAAATTAAAGTAAACCTCGTTTTCCCAGGGGCGTAACCCCGTTGACACCTTTCTAGACACCTACTTGATCGGCTAATTGTAATGTGTAAAACTCTTCCAGGAGTAACTCTTACTCGCAGCGGGTATCGGGATCCAACTATCTCATAGAAGGTATGCAATCTCATTGCAAATTTCAACACTTGAAATTCCCAATAATATTTTACCCCTGGCGTGCTATGACCTTGACGCATGCCAAACAACGCATAGTCCGCTAGTCAAGTTCAACCCGTATATTTCCTGATTGAATTAAACCCACCCGTACGACCCTTGACGCATGCCAAACAACGCCGTACGAATACCCTAATCCAATCGCATCGTATGCTAGCAGATAAGCACTAGTTAGCTACCGTACACTACGTCTTGACGCATGCCAAACTACCGCAGAACGAATACTAAGTAGTACTTATCTGAAATGACGGAGGGCTACGATAGGTTTTTAAGAAAACCCTTTGCGTAATGAACTTGATATCGTTGTAGAATCGAGTGATTTTAAATGGAATGTTTTTGATGCCTTTTCTAGTTTCGCTAAAGAGGTCACTCCCGGTGAAGGGATTGTCGGCTCTTTCCTCATCGAATAAGGTGCAGGATATTTCACAAATATCACTATGCAAAGAAAAAACTATAGAAACAATCAAAAGACAAACCGAGTTTATAGCATCTGCTAGTTTCGCTAAAGAGGTCACTCCCGGTGAAGGGATCTCGGCTTTTTCCTTATCGAATAAGGTGCTGGATGTTCTACAAGGAACACCACTATGCAAAGCAAGAACTAGAGCTACCAGTTTTGAAACAAGTTTCTACAACATCTTTAGGTTTCTTTTAGTTTCATTAATCTCATTAATGAAGTCCCATTTTATTATGCTTCACAAGCATCACATTTGAAACGAAATCTGCAATATAACATATATCCCATATATATAATATAAACATTCGTCTCAGGCAGTAATATGATCTCATCACAGAACATTGCAGCAGAAGAACATATATGAAATATTGGATATACTAGGACGTCCGTGTTTTAATACGAGCCTGTATAAAACACGGATTCCACGGTCGCGATGAATAGTCAAACCCACATCCCTAGACCCCTACGAGAGCGGCAAGCAACACTGCTAATTCTAGGGTTAGGAGACCCGGTCTCGACTCCTCGAGATGGTCTCCCACTGGACCCTAGAACCCGGTTACTTGTTCTTCCCGCCTTGGGTCTACCTAATGCGGAAAAGTAAATAATATACAATGGTGACATCATCCTCATCCCTGAAGTGCCCCAATAAAAGAATATTACATACAAATGAATTTTACATGAATGAAAAATAAAAACTCGCATCTCACATAAAACCCCCGGCTATTCAAAAGACGACGATCCAATATAATATATCACAGCAACACATAATATCTCATATCATCAACGTAAGCAAGTATGCGTATCCCGATTGTCGTTGATGTATAGAAACGAAGCCGGCGATACACCACATACTACGCTTACGGTCACAGAAAAGAAAGTGTAAAACTACAACAGTTGGAATCCGCAACCTCCTTAGACATCGCATGCCTAACCAAATGAATTCCTTAGACATCGCATGCCTAACAATTATAAACCCCGCATTTTAGTCTCATTATCGAAAACTCTTTTCAATATCAAGTCGAGCAATTCAACAAGATTCCCGACATCCTGATCGAATGCTCGTCGCAAACTTTAGTAGACGGCCGCACCCCCGGATGCCGTCGACGAAGTGCACTAAGGCGGAACATCGCTGCCGCGAGCACCCGAACGGATGCTTTTGGCGACAGGGTTCTCCTACAGTCACTTGGTCGGGGCTATGGGGCGTGGCAATCTATTAAGTTTACCCGGCGAGTATCCGCGTACACTACGTGATTGCGACGGACTTTTGATCACATCAAAATCCCGTGGCAACCGATCATCTGAGACTGAACTGCTAGATTTATAACATTCAAATTAGTTATCCCATAACTACATGTGGATTCCAAATATTGTATCACATTCCAGATAAATAGACAATGTTAAACTTTCCGATTGAATAAACAAACACCCAAGTTTTCCCAAATAGCTCAACACTTGAGCGGAGTTCAAAAAGTATCCATCACATGCCACAGTACCAATGGTCCAGCCGTAGAAGGGTCAAGCCAACGCCTCACATGTGGCAACGCCGTACTGCCCCAAACCCTAAGGTTCAGAGGCGGTTCAGACGGTCACATAATCGAGTTAAGGTTTGTGTTCTTCTAGAGGGTCCACCGCGTTACTTGCATGATTTTCCGGAAGTTTCAAACTCGAGGAAAAATCCAACTTTTGAAAATTTTCCGACAGGGGAAAAAGTGAGTTATTGATATCCGTTCGAACTTTTTAACACGTTCTAAAATTATCCGGAAAAACTTAAACGAAGTTAAATTATCCGATCGAATCAACGAGTCCCCAATACAACCCAGAAAACTCAACACTTGAGTATAATTAAAAATTTCCAGAAGAACCAGGAAGGACCTACGGTTGTAACTGTACAAAAACTATCCCTCAAACTACAGTAATTGCCGCGGAACCGCCGCCAATACCCTGGTTTGGCCGCGGTTCCGCGGCGCAATAATTGATTTAGGGAGTCGTTTTTCACAGTTCCCTATAAAATTCCCTGCTGATTTTTTTGAGTATTTTTAATATGAAAAATGTCAACGTTTTGAAAAATTTCCAGAAACTAGGGTTTTACGGGTATACGGAGTTCGATCGGACTTTAAACTTCGCCTAGACTTCGCCTAAAGTTCTAGCTTGGCTTTGATACCACTGTAGGGTTACTAGGCACACGCACAAGGGTCTATAAGGCATCAACCATGCCCGATTTAAAAATTAGCCGTGCCGAACAACCCTAAACCAAGATCTTAGACTAGAGATTAGGCGAAACAAAGCATGTTAAACACTTTAACATCTAAGAGTTTGGGATTACAACCTTTGTAGTTTGGTCCTTCACTTCATAAGCTGCGTGTTGTGGTCCCTTCGCTGCGATCATCAAGTTTCGGACTCTCGAGAGGCTCCACGAAGAGAAAGATGCAAGCTTGCTTCCGATTTTCGATAACAAAGATGATCTACCTTGAAGTTTCATTAACACAAGCTCTCACTCACTAAATGAAGTGAACACCCTAATCTAAATGGTTAGGATAAATTAGGATGATGAAGTAGGATTTTTGCTCTCATTTGTTTTCATTAACTCACTCATTTTCATCACTAATGAAAAAGGTAGTAAGCTTTTCCATCAAGAACTCAAGGAAGAAGAAGAAGAATCCTTTTGTGATGAATAATGAAACTCTAGTGTGTGATTAGAAATGCAACCATGGTAGATAATGAGAAGGCTAACCATTGTAGAGACATAACTAGGGTTAAAGGGTTGGGTTGGGTTAAGCAAATATCACAAAATATCCAAGTCAAAGTCAAAGTTTCAAGAAGCTTCTTGAAAGCTTCATGAAGACTTAACCCTAATCCAAACCTTAACCTCAATTAAACTCCACAAAACATGTTGCATTAATAACCATATCATGTTAGAATATTATATATCACATATATAATATTTATTGTAACAAAATAAAATAATACAATTAACATATATCGCATATATATCAATGTATTACCCGAGTGAGAAAAAGAATATTTTAGTGAACTTATATCAGTTAATATAATTTAATATATCATATATATAATTATACATTAAATTATCGAATCAACACTTGATCCGATAATCCGGCTATTTCACAAACAACCGACTAATATAATCTGAATCAGTTCATCGAATCAACACTTGATCCGATGACCCGGCTATATCACATGTACCCGGCCGATATCTCATATCGCGAGAATCTAATACGGTATCACATACACGTATTGTTCTCGGTCCCGCACATACCACATATGTGCTCCTACTCCGTTTTGCCTGAGCCAAGAAACCTCTGTGTAGGACTCTAAAGAATCGTCAATACGCCGGCAGTAGGTGATGATCATATCAAACACCCACAAGCTGCAAGCGGTCAGCTAAACGTAACAGCCACCCATGTATTGAGCGCTCAGAAGATCAACAAGCAAGCCTGTACATTCTCCTGTGAATCCAGTCAGTAACATTCCCGTACAGTCCGGTCTCTTCGTCTGATATGTCGCATATCTCGCCTAGGGGTGGTAAACGTCAGACCCCAGTAGCTTGATAAATCGTGTCAATATGAGGTCTATAACAGTTCGAGAAACTACTGATAACACTTACCAGTAAATCTCAGCAACCCTGGCCAGAGATTTCCAGTTATAGCCAATCGAACACAGCGCAACATCAACTCCCTATACCGGGAGAGACGAATCCCCTCCTATCGCTCATTGCCTCCATGTGATTCGGGACTGTACCCAAAAGCCATCTTTTTGCACGCCCTCTTGGACGTGGTATGATGGAAATCAAAACACAGTGGGAATCACACAAGACTCTATGACGATCTCTGGTCTACAGACTACTCTGTACCAGTGTCACCAGAGAACTGCCATCTGACGTGAAGTATAATACCATCTGGGAGTTCTCGGCGAGTCCGTCCAGTGTACCCAGTCTCCACTGAGCACCCGTATACCTTCTCTGATGTCAAACACTAATGGATATGAGATCATCCATCGCCCATCATATGGGTCAAGAAGCGCATACGCTAATTTACTCTGGAGTATCAATGCCCTGTCTCGGTACTCCCACGACTAGGAACATTTGAAGGATGTACTTGGCGACTACACTGTTCTCACTAGTATGATCCGCATCATAGTCCTGGTAGTCAAGTACTCATCCTAAGGGCTTTATCAACATGTAACATAGAGACAATCAGAGTACATATTAAGATAAAGAGTAACCAGATAGCATACCATCATGTCGAGTAAGAAAGTCCTCCCTATATATGTCCAAGCATCCACTACAATATACATCGTATGTACAGTAATGGCCTCTAGGGCATACATATAACTAACAGCCGTCGGATGTGAAATTTTGTGGATTTGATCTTAACTGTTATCCTCACATATGGAATGTAGGGTTTCTGGTTTCTGGGACTATATAAAGAACCGAGAGCTGTACATTCAAAATCATCATCGAAAAGATCAAAAGATCCACGTATCCGAGTGATCGTCATCTATTTATCTACCTCCAATAAGAGAGAGATCTAGAGCAAAACTAGGGTTCTTGTAATATACTTTCTAAAGAGAATTGTAAATGCAATAGTTGATTAATAAAGATAGTTTTTATTTTAATTATTTTTGCATTTATTTTCCGTATTTAATTTCTGCACTTATTTTTACGCATTACTTTTTGCGCATTACTTTTCTGCATCTTAATTATGATTTCTTTCTTTTTCAACCTTTCTTCACTAACCATGAGCGAGTAACTCATATCTTGTTAGGGTTTGTAGGATATGGTAGGATAATAAATGAAGAAATCTTTTAACTTTTTTTAAACATTTTAAAACTCATAAATTTTAGCAAAATAAATGTTAACCTACTTATCGGGCGCGCTATCAATTCATTGATAGTCTCGACCGCGATTTGAGATCGGTTAAACACTTATTTTGTTGAAGGCTGGACCTGAATAAAGATCAATGAAAAGACAATGGTTAGTAGTGGGAAAACCCTAGTTTCCTCTAAGAACCCCAATTCACATTCATTGCTATCGCTCTAGTTTTAAATTATTAAAAGATAAAATAGATCATTTTTAATATTCATCCATTAACTACCAAGTACTATGAACCCTACAAGTTTTTTAATTTTAAATTTTATATCCGTTTTAAAATATAACGACAAACAATCACTCTTCTCTTTTATCAACTCGTCTAAAACAAGAAAAGAGTTCACATTTCTCTACGGACAACCCGTACTCATTGCGGCTAGCTACTAGCGACACCGTCTTGATTGCGGTTATTTACAGAAAAAACTCTTTTAACGATCAATCAGACCCTGTGTGATGGCTCCCGATATATTTAAAAAGGCCTAAAAGATTGTTTTCAAACAGAACGCACACATCATAGAATGAGTTCACACGATCCGCAAGGCCCATTAATCGGAGGTTCTCACGTCAAAACGATGGGTAATTAACAACAGTTTTGTTCTCGGCTGCTGGAGATTAGAATTCACACAATCAATAAATCTTTACCTACCGTGGGACAGGAGGAATCTGTACAGCCATAAAACACGAGCCCATCCATCCTTATGGGATGACAAAAAAACACTCTACAATCACATCATTCATTTACCCAACATTAACCCCGTAATCCCCCCAACCCACCAACCCACCCACACATTTCTCTTCATGCTATTTACGAGTTCTTGACAATGATGATGATGCAAAGGAGAAAATCGAAGGAGAAATTACAATGTGGCTTTCAGTTCCCCTATCTAAATAAATCGCAATGCTATATTAGCTATGCTTGTTGCTCTATTGGGTCTCCTTATATTAAATTATTGAATTCCATGTGGGCCCCCACACTCCTGTGCATGCTTATCAAAAGAAGATGACAAGGCATTTAATGCGAAGGGTGAGGTTGGGTGGGGCCCCACACCCTACACCTGCGTGAGTCGGCTTGATAATTTTGACCAGAATTTATCACAAGCATGGTTCTTTGATGGCTGTGACAATGGTTATGCAGTTTTCACCAACACATTTTAGCAATCAATTTGGTTTGATTTAATGAGTTTGAGTGTGATTGGTTACTTTCAAACTAGGGTAAATTTCATCAAACCATCACATTTTTTCCTCTCGACATGTTTCACTCCATCCTTCAAATCCAACGCGTTTTATGTACATTTTAAAGTTTTAAATTCAGCTCTAACCGGATGAAATTATAAAAACTACTTAGGTTGGGAATTTCTCATTTATCATATTGTAGATCATGATCTTGGGTGAATTGTCAAAAAGGCCCCCAACCCCGCTCTGGGAGACGTCTAAAATAACCCATAATTTTCGAAATAGGCTTACTGTTCAAAATCTTTATGAAAAAACTTATGGGTTATATTTCATTTATGTCTTGTATCCTCTCAAGTGCTTGGATATTACAGCCAACCGTTTAGATATTACAAGCAACTATAACAGTTTAGATATTGCAGGCAACTATAACAGCTTAAATATTACATACAACAGGTATACAGAGGTTTTTGATCAGGTTTATAGGCGTTTTATGCCCGGGGTTTTTTACACAAGTTTGAAGTGAGCCGAGAGCTTTTCGACAATTTCCCGTATAATATTCTAAATAAGCAGGCAAAAAGAGAAAACCGGAAGAGCAAAAAATATAAAGGGAGCAACATATTAAGCTATTACATCTTACTATGCCAGGATAGAAAAAAAAATTCGAGAAATTTCGATCCCTATGGCATCCTTTTCAAACCTTTGCTTGGAAAAAGCTTTCATACTTGCAAACTTAACTTTTTGCTTCCTGATAATGCTCAATATTGGCGAGATCAGGACACGTGGCGGATAGCACGTCTCAGAACTCAGAAGAAAGGGCCCACAAAGGCCGACCAGGCCACCCCTGTACCCGATCGGCCAGCACAAGCTAGCCCTTCTCGGGTGTCCTTGCAGATTGGCCTCCTCGGCCACTCAGCTCGCCCTGAGCTGCCACAGGACCAAGTCTCCTCGGCCTTCTCGCTCATCCCCGAGCCCCTTTGCCGAGGATGTCTTCCTCGGTCATCCGATCAGTTCCGCCGCTCACCGGCGTAACCGCAGCTCCGCAAATCTCGCCATGCGCGGATTCTCCGCCAGCAACATCCCATGTTCCACGCCTTCACGATCCCCATTCATGAGCGATCCGCTCTCTACGCAGACGTGACGTCGGGAGCGTAGCTGCCGGCGAGATTCTCGCGCCTGCTGCTGCGTGCCTCCACCACTATATAAACCCCCATCACAGAAGGATCAAGTAAGCCATTTCTTTTACTCTACTTAGCCATTACGCTGCTCGGATTTAGTACTAACTTGATCGTCGGAGGGTCCTCAGTGGCATCAAACCACCCGGGACTTCTTTGCAGATACTTGGCGTCAAACTTCTCCAATCATCAAATCTCCTCAAAACCCATTGAGACCCACACACAACAGGGCATCCTCTCCAGAATCCACAGGGAGATCGACGAAAGACATCTGAGGAAGATATGAAAAGGACCTCCATCACTTCCTCATTTAATTATGATCATATACACATGACCGGTTGATATGAAAAACTGCTACATAATCCCACCTTATCTGCACGTCCATTGTTAAAAAATTTCGGGCACATAATAAATACCCTAAAATACACTGCCTTCCGTTTAACCTCAATTATTCTAAAACTGCTGGTATTTTCTTATTAAGGTATTAAAATACAAGCTTCGAGAATTATATAAACAGAAAAATGGAGCTGCGGTCGACCATAACCTCCTGACAAGCTACGATCGCATGACCCAACCCCAATAGGTGGGGCCGTCCAACTTTATCTCGACCCCACCAGCACACTTGTTTTCCCCCTTTCCCCATCGCTCGGACGACCGACCACCGATAGCCCATTAATCTCTTATATAAAACACAAATAACTTATATTCCAAGATTTTCTTCCATGATCAAATCTTTATCAACATTGAGACAAGCTCCTCACTGTTCATTTTTCAAATGGTGGGCGTTCTCATATGTTTATCTGCACGAAATAAACAGTATTCCCAATGTGACGAGCTTTCTTAATACCGCCACCATAATTAACCTAAGACCCCACAACAGTCCAAGATTTTAATACCAGTACTCGTACATATTACATAATCAAGACAAAAGAAAAGGATAGACTCTTCATTGAGACAAAAAATTAACAATAAACATACGGGGAAGGAACATTATACTGCGTTTATCCAACAAATCTGAACCGGTTATTTTAATCGCTATTTTTAAGTAGCGGTTAAAATAAACGGTTCGGATTTAACCGCTACTTAAAAATAGGTTAAAATATTTAACCGCTACATAAAGTAGAGAGGTTTATATTATATAAGAGAAACCGTCCCAACAGTTTCAACGGTTTAAGGTTTCTAAGATTGAAATTGAACGATTTTTGCTATGATTTGAACTGCGATTCTTGCTGGGTATTCTTTTGAGGGATCGATTTCACAAGGTAAATTAATTACTTTAATTACTATAGTTTTTGTTATTTATTTGGGGGTTTTGTCAGGGTTTTCATATGTAAACTGGGTGTTTTTTCATATGCTTTGAATTGTGATTGTTGTTAGGAATTCTATTATTTCTTGGATCGATTTTATAATATAAATCAAATGGTTTTATTATTTCTTCGTTTGTTTCCGCTATTATTCCTTCTTATTATTCTAATTCGGGATAGTCCACTCATAGGTTAGATTAATAAATGTGATAGCATATGTAAACGTAGAAATGAAAAATATACCATAACCACTTCGAAATATCTCATTGAGGAAGACGCAGACATCCTGTAGCGGAAGATAAGGTTCGGAAGTCGAGAGGTGATATATTCTGTAACCGCTTGAAAAAAATTACTTAAACAGCGGTTAACTTTTGATTTTAACTACTTTAAGTAGAAATTAAAAAACAACAGTTAGATTTAACTGCTACCTTAAGCAGCAGTGAACTCTGAACGGTTCTGATTTGTTGGATAAATTAACTTTTGATTTTAACCGCTACTTTAAGTATAGGTTAAATAAAAACTGTTAGATTTAACCGCTACTTAAAGTAGTGTTTAACTATAAACGGTTCTGATTTGGTGTATAATTTTTTAACCAACGTTGATATAAACCGTTACTTTAAGTAGCGGTTAAATAACAAACGATAGATTTTAACCGTTTCTTTAAGAAACGGTTAACGTTGCATAATTTTGTATCCAACGTTGATGTTAACCGTTATTTTATGTAACGATTAAATAACCACCGATGGATTTTAACCGCTTTTTTAAGCGGCAATTAAGTTTGACGGGTCCTTGATATGTTGGATAAATTTTTTTTATTTCGTTGCAAGGGCCTAAACATATAAGCATTTCAGAAAACAAAAGTAAAAACCTCATGTTTTTCTTCTCTTTTTTTTGTTTCATGTGCCAAATTTGTCTCCTTCACAAAGTTGAGAAGCTTCCCAAAACCACACATCTCCACAAAAACCCAAGAACTTGATATTTCTAAAATTAGATAATCATGATTGAAATTCATCCAACACTTCAAAACTAGAAATAAGCATTTTTTTCTCCCGTTTCTTTTTTACTTGCTTACAAATTCTAGGCTTACTACTTGCATAGTGTTTTGAGCTTTCATACAAAGCTTCCTTAAACCCTCCCCAAGCTCAAAAAACCCAAAACGTTTCTACATTCACATGATATACTACTACTACTTCTACTAATATAACTATGATAATGATTCTAGACATAGACATAGACATAGACATAGACATAGAGACAATTACCCACCAAATTACACCTCAAAATGAACTATTTAAGAGCTACCCAAGATGAACCACAGACAAAATGATCATATTTCGAGCTGCTGAACTAACTCCATACCTGCACATTGATTGATATCTTGAAGAAGAAGAAGCTAAAGTATCGCCGAGCTATTCGATTTTCGATCACTCCCATCCCATGAAGCCCCCGATCCCCTGGGCCCCACATCGAGACCGCCCCCGATTGAGCTCATCAACGCCGCAGGACCCATCCCCAGCCCAAGGAGACCCAGCGTCATGGGTTTGGACCCAAACATCAGGTCCGTTAGCCCGCTTCCATTTTCATAAGGCAAGCCCAATCCAAGCATCAGATTCTCATGGTGGTGATGGTGGTAGCCCTGATGGATATTATTTTCCGATGACGATGAGGTAGAGAGCCCGAGGTCTCGCAGAAACGAGGAGTTCGTCGTGGCTGCGCCCATTTGTGCGGCTTTCTGAAGCAATGCGGTCGCGGATAGATGAGGGGACGGGGTTTGAGCTTGAGGGGCGGCAGCGAATTGCTGAGGCAGAGGGGCGAATATCGATGAATTGAGCGAGAGCGACTTGGGTTCGGGCCGGTTGATCGACCCGATGAGGTCGGTGACGCTCATGGTCGTCTGAGACGGAGCAGAGGCTGTGGCCGACGAGAAAAGGCTGGCAAAGAGAGTCGTGGTGTTGGTGCTGTTGCTGCTTGTGCTGCTGCTGCTAGTGTTGATTGCTAATGGAGGCGGAATGTATTGCTCTGTTATTGGGGGCAAAAAAAAACAATAAAGTTATTTTGATTGTAGAAAAAGAGATGGATGATGCTTTTAATATTGAAAGGGTACTAAAATTGGCTTCAAACTTTCAATGTTGGAGGTGGAATGCATTGCTCTGTTACAATGATGGCTTAAAATATGAAGTGGGTTAGCTTTTGATCTCAAAGTTTCAAACTTTTAATGTGTTGATTGCTAATGGAGTTGGAAAGCATTGCTGAAAGATGAAGCGAAAAGGGAAGGCAAAAAAAAAAGTTGGGGTTTTGATTGTGGAAAGCAGCAATCATGGTTCAATACTGAAGTGGGTTGGCTTTTGATTCAATCCCAATCCCTCGACTGCAGAGATAAATGAAAAAGTTTGGATCTTTCAATGAGCTACCAAACTTTTCATTTTTCCCAATAACTCTCTCTCTCTCTCTCTCTCTCTCTCTCAGCTTTAGTAATTTCTTTCTTCATATGAGCAATGGACAAAACCAAAACAGCATCAACTGAATAGACCCAGATCCGACAAAAAATAAAACCCCCAAATTTAATTCCAAACATAATACGTCCAAAATTCAAGCAACGCAAAAAAGGGGCAAAAAAAGACAAACCTTCACTCTCCGGCGGCGCGATAGCCTGAACCAGCGGCAGCGAGCTCGCCGCCGCCGCGACGATCGCCGACGCAGATGCAGACCCCTCGTCCTCTTCGCTCCTCGTCGTCGGCTGCGCCTTCGCGCTCTCTTCCGCCAGCGCGTCGCAGAACGCCCTATGCGTGATGAAGGTATCTCTCCTGATTCAACAACCCAAAACAACAACAAACGCTATTACAAAAATATAAAAAAAAATCGACTATCTGAAGCTAAAAAATCAAGCTCTCACCGAGAGAAGAGGGTGCCGCAATCGCAGCGGTACTCTCGGGTTCCGCAGGTCTTCGAGTGAGCTTTCCAGTCGGATTGGACGGCGTATTTCTTCGAGCACTTGTCGCACTTCCACTTCTTCTCGCCGTGCTTCCTGCAGAAGTGCTTCTTGATCCCTGTGAGATCGCCGAGGGCCCTCGATGGATCATGATGTACGCAGCTCGGCTCGGGGCAGACGTAAACGCGCTTGCGCACCTCTTTCCCAGTGCGCTGCCGCAGCTTCCACGGCAAGTTGTGGCCTCGCCGGTGCAGCTGCAGGTTCTGGTCACGCTGGAACCCCTTGTTGCAGATCTCGCACACGAATCGGTTCGTCGCCATTAGCGTCTTCGGAGACAGAGCGATCACCTCCGCGTCCGGATCTAATTAAAAAAAAATCTCAACTTTTTATTCTTGATTGAAGAAATTGAGAACTGGCTAGGGTTTTTTGTATGTACCTGGCATCCCTGGGAGGTTGCGCTTCTTCTTGGCGGGGATCGGCGGCGGGGGAGGAGGCGGCGGGTGGTGGCCGGAGGAGACGCTGGCCTCGCCGGAGGCGGAGGAGTTCTCTAGCTCTGCTGCTGGCATCGCTCTTGGATCGAGAAAAGCTCGGATTTTTAGTAGCGGAAGCGAATTGAAGTAGTTCAGCAGCTGCGATGGGGGCTCTCGAGGGCGAAGCAATGGCGGTTCGATAGAGAGATCGACATCGAAACGGAAGCAGAGAGAGAATTTTTAGAGAGAGAGAGAGAGGACACAGGGGGATTTTTTTTTTCCAGAGAGAGATACAGGGGGGAATAAATAAAGCTTTTAACCGTAACGTTAACTAGGGTTAGTGCAGTGACCCGAGGTCGTCGTTGGTGACGTGGAGGTACGTAGACCGTACACGTGGCAGAAGATGCGGGAGATGGAACGGTTGGCGTCTGGCGCCGAGGCGCACTGCGCAGTGGCGAGCTTCCGTTTCTTGTTGTGTAGTGCCTTGGCCTTTTCGTTTTTTTGACAATTTGTTTTGGGTTTTTTTGGCCGGTGATTATGGTTTTTTTTTTGAAATAGGTTAGTTTAATATTAAAATTATTAAAATAACGGGGTTAGTTTTAAAATTGTAGAAATTGGACGGTTTGAGCCGAACCCATCCCTCTCTAAACAGAACCCGCCCTCTACCCATTATAGAGGAGGACGGGTTCCTAGGAGGGCGAACCCACCCTCCTCTTAAATGGGAAGAGGGCGGGTTCTGAGAACCCAGAACCCGCCCTCTCCTTTATAAAGAAGAGGGCGGGTTCTTGCGGGTTCTCAGAACCCGTCCTAATTTTTTAAAAAAAAATTAAAATTAAAAATACAAAATCAATTAAATATATAGCAAAACAATAAAAATTGTATAATATTAATCGTTTGAATCCGGTATACACTCTAATAACAAAATGAATCCGTCAAATTTATAATACAAAAATCGTATCTGTTTGTAAAATGTAAATTCTATCTCGACGGTCAAATTTATAATAACAAAATAAATCCGTCAAATTTATAATACAAAAAAATCATATATGTTTGTAAAATGTAAATTCTATCTCGACGGTCAAATTTATAATAACAAAATGAATCCGTCAAATTTATAATACAAAAAAATCTTCCGGTACGCTTGTCACGATCTCGAAGGTCCCGTCCCTGGTGACTGTCCTGGACATCTGCTCGTATAATGACCTAGTTGTTTGCATAGGCTACATCTGGCATGCCTTTGCTGAGGATCAGCATCCATTGTCATTCGATCTCGACGCACCATAGGTCTTCCGGGTCGTATATTTTTTTCCGGCGGTAATACAGTCGATATTTGTCTGTTCCCAGTATAATAGTGCCAATAGCGACTGCCCGGTATAGGATGAAATTTTGGATCGTATGCGTCTTGGTAATTGGAAACTGTATAGTAATGGGGAGCAAAATTGTAATGTGAGTTATGCATGCTGCTCGCAGCAGCAATTGCATGAGCACAAGGTAAATGTTGTTGCTGGAAAACACCGCAAGTGCACAAAGAAAGCCCTTCTTCTCTAAAGTTTACGGTATATTGATTCTCATTACTCCCTGTTACTTGAAACTCCGCCGTGTCAAACCTTTCGGATCTGTAGTATTATGCTCTGCGCTCTCTTTTTCGGAATATATCTTCGTAATACGTGGTGAGTGGAGTCTCCATCGCCAAGGACTTTTCTCTTCTTTGCACAAAGTAAGTATTCATCCGGAAAAAAGTTTGAACAATCAACCATTGTATCGATAAGCCTCTAACACTTTTAAGAACCTCGTTGAAGCTTTCAGACATATTAGTGGTCATTAATAGATATCTGCATTTATTATCATATGCTTGTGACCACATGCGTATTGGATACTCATCTAACCACGCATTCGCGGCCTGACTCATCTCTCCAATTTTCGTCATGTACATGTCATGAACATTAGGGTCAGACGCTTCACCGGCTTTGTACATAAGCTTATGTAGATCTGAATTTTTAAATTTTCTATCAAAATTTTGCCTGAAGTGCCGCAGGCAAAACCTATGTGGGGTCGTCGGAAATACAGATCTCATTGCAGCTAGTATTCCTAGATGTCTATAAGATATGATATATAAATCTGTTTTATCAATAACAGATGGGATACTTTTGAGTTGACGGAAAAACCATGACCAGGATTATGTATTTTCACCCTCGACAATAGAAAATCCCAACGGAAATATACCGTTATTAGCATCAACACCTGTAGCAATTAACATGCAACCTATGTACTTACCGTATAGATACGTCATATTAACGCACAATACCGGCCGACAGTGTGTGAAACCAGCCGCACTTGGAGCAAAACACCAGAAAATTCTTTGAAACCTGACAGAGCCATCGACATCTATTTATGTGGTTTTTAACCGGTATACGGTCCCCGGATTTAATGCTTTCATGGCTTCCATAAAAGGGACTAGTGAGTTGTACGAGCTTTCCCAGTCCCCAAATATCTTGCATAATGCCTTTCTACGAGCATCCCATGCCTTCACATACGAAATCTGAATTTTGTGCTCTTCGCTAACGTAGAGCCATATCTCTCGGGGAGTCATCGCCACATCTGTACGGGTTAGTGGAATGATTAGTGAGCAAATGTAAGATGAAGTGCAATTCCTGTGATCTTGTAACATAATAGAATTAATGCAAGTATGTTCTTGGTTGGATTTCGTGACCTTCTAAGCTTTGGCTTTTTTGGAACAACATGCATGCAATCTCCACTTACATTCAGTAGCTTTCGTACATACCACGGTATAGTACGTCTTATTTGACTCTTGGGTGTTAAATGTAACATTTTTTTGAATAGCCCAAGACTTCAGCTTACAAATAAGATCCTCTTTTTCTTGAAACATATCCCCAACAGCGACGCAATCTTCGCTTGTTACTGTCGCTTCCAAATAGGGTTCCGTATTTACTTCTGCAACGACTAAGTCTACCCAACTATTATCTTCCAGGGGATTGAGGCCGGGATCTTCTAGTTCGACAAAATCATTATTCGCAGCCATATCATCAAACAATGCTACTTCATTCAATCCAGCGGCATATTCTACGCTATCCTCCCCTTGATGACCCTCACCAGTTTCATCATCATCACTGCCACACATATCAAGGTCACCCGTAGCAACATAAGGCTCGGGTGCAATATATGATGGTTGGGGTCGGTGTAATGTGGATGGTTCGGGATGAAAAGACCGGAAAGATGTGGACAGACATGCTTGGAATGCGCTACTTGGATTGTGTTGGAATGATGCGGAGGTATGGGAAAATCCGCGTTTAGTATATAAATTGTTCTTATAGTATTACGAAGAATATAAACATAATCACCACTTGTTTCAGATTTATTTACCTTTGGAAGGTTGTATATGGTAATCCTTATTGTTCTTCAGGGGTGCATGTAACTGCAGCAGTCGATTGGTAAAACCTGTATTCAATATATAAAATATATTAGTATTTTGGTATTACAAAATATGTATTTATAAAATGTTTACCCTTGAATTTGATGGTTTGAATAATGTTGTGTATAGTCATATCCACCGAGACTGACGGTATCATTATTAACCATGTGACCGTACCCTCAGAAACTACCTCCAGCATTATCATCAAAATTACCTGTTGGAGCGACATCTGATACTTCCAATTGTTTCTTCTGAACCAAAGGTTCAAAAGAATGCTGGGTGTTTGCCAGACCGAAGTCTTTCATCGAAGATATTGATGCATCGTCTATAATTTCAACCAATGCATTTCCACTAAACATAAGCCATATACAACTTAACTTAAGCTTAATTTCACGGGGATCGTATTTCCTGACTTTAAACACTTTATTCTCAATTTCATTATAAGTCGTTGATGGTTCTAATCGCATGATTCTTGTGGACCCGCCTATATACTCGGGACCTTGTGCACTTGTGATAATCCGGCCATCGTATTTACATACAATAAATAAACTTGAACTTGCCATAATCTGCATCAAACAATATCAAGCCAACAATAAAAAAAGCATTAACAACTTCATACAATCACAGTCAAAACATGCACAATCATACCTAGAGCTATGATCTTCAAAGTCCACTAGACTGCTCCTAATTGTTCCAAAGTGACAAGTTGTGAGATAACCCTCAAATCGTCTCTGTTCCCCACCGAAAATCGGAGACGCGACCGCGCGGGTCCGTCTTGCCTGGATTTCGGGGTAGATGCTAATTGGTGCTATCCGTCCACCTTTCCGAAGATGCCAAGATGATTTATGGCACCATGTATCGAAGGTTTAAACGGATGCGGCCGATATAGCAGACTTCGTCAGATTCCCCCTCATCGAGGGGTTTTTGATTGTGGGGACGCTCTTCCCTGTAGGCGCAAGCCCATGCAGTTAATTACGCTACCGCATCGCAGTAACAACTTTCTCCTTCTCCAGATGGTCACTTCGTGTTGTGGGTGTTTGTTTTGTTTTTGGTTGCCCGTGGATTATATACGGAGACTAATTTATGTTGTCGCCCATAGGGCGTGGATTAGTCCAAATCCGTATTTTCTTAGATTTGGGTTTGGGGGTTGGTTTTTAGGATACGTTAGTCTCATTTGGGACTAAGATCGACTTAAACGTATGTTAAGGATGCGTAAGTCTAATTTTTAGACTAAGATCAACTTAACATGATCGTTTAGATCCAACAAGAGAGCAATTGGGCTCTATTGTTTAGTTTATGGACATTGCGGTCGATTAGTTTAAGGACATTACGGTCCATTGTTAGTTTAAGGACATCTCGGTTCAAGGTTAAGGACATCATAGTCCGTGAGTTTAAAGACATCACAGTCAAGGTTAAGGACATCATAGTCCGTGAGTTTAAAGACCTCACAATCAAGGTTAAGGACATCATAGTCTATTGGTTTTAAAGGACCCCATAGTCCGTGGAATGTTTGGTTGTCTGGACCCGTCACCTCTCTGAAGACGTTGAAGGATTACAACGACAAATATCAGAGGAGTAAAGAAATGTACCGTCGAACCGATGTGAGTTGGTTGAAAGATCTGTAGTCTAATTTGGGGCTAAGATTTGTTAATATATTTATGAGTAGATGAGCTCAATTAATGTGAGTTTGGGACTTATGGCCAATCTTGGGCTAAGTCCAATCAGGTTAAAATGTTTAACATTTTATTTTGGGCTGTTGAGCCTTTATTTGGGCTTGGCCCTTTTAACAATGCTGAGCATTGATTTATATCTTGACAATGTTTTTGTCTTTTATTGAATGCTGAGCATTCATCAGAGCTCTGGGCTTATTAAAGAACAATTTATGTTCTGTCAGCGCAACATATGGCACGCATAGACGCTTTACGCCAGTCAAAGAGCGCAGTGCGTTTCTGCCACGTGGCGCACATGTAAGGGACACGTGTCGCGCTAGGCGCCAATTGATGAGCGCATGATGCCATTTTATGAGCGCTGAGCGCTAATCTATGAGCGCATTGCACTTTCAGTTTAGTGGCGCACACGTGAGTGACACATGGTGCGCTTGGCGCTGAGCGCCAGCCCATGAGCGCAGTGCGCTATTTCAAGAGCGCAAAGTGCTAGTGGTTAATTGGCGCATACGTGATTGACACGTGGCGCATTTGGCGCTGAGCGCCAGTCCAGAGAGCGCAGAAGCGCAGTTCAAGAGTGCAAAGCGCATTTGATCAATTTTATGATCTGAGCTTTTTAAAAAAGACTTTGTCTCAAGATCTAAGAACAACCGTTCTTATTTTGTTTCAATATCTTATATTGATGAAAGGTTTTGCCTTTATGGATCTATGATCCTTAAGAGAATTGAATTATTATCCTTTTTATAATGAGATGTTCATGATCTCTTTGAGAAAGACTTTAGTCTTATAGATCTATGATCTATGAGAAGTAAGTTCTTCTTTTATTTTATGATGAGATCTTTTGATCTCTTTGTGAAAGACTTTTTGTATTTGTAGATCTTTGATCTTTTTAAAGAAATGAATTCTTCTTTTTATGAGATGATTTCATCTCTATGTTCATCATCATCATTTTTACCTTGAAGAAAAATCTTCTTGCAAGAGCTTGCTCTTTGAATTTTCTCAAAGTTTTTTGGGGAGGTTTATCTCTCTTTTTGTATATATGAGACTTGAAGTTTATGGGCCTTTTTATAGGGTAGGCTGATTTGTTGAATCAGTTAAAGAGATCTTTCTCTAATTGATTTGGGGATATTTCCCCACCATTGGATCTTTGATCCTAGGGCTTCTTTTTTACAGAAGTCAATCTTCTTGTTTTTAACAAGATTGGAAAATCTTTCCATACATAATTTATTCTGTCTTTTGGTAATTTTTATTTACCATTGGATCATTGATCCAACGGTGCTCCGATTTACAGAGCACAATCTTGTTATTTGGAAAGATTTTGAGGAATCTTTCCTTAACAGAATTTATCTCTGATTAATTAATGATTTATCATTATTATTAGATTTTTGATCTAACGGTGGGGAACTTTTAGTTCCAGCGCTAGCGTACCCGGGCTCTGCACGTGGTGCGTTGCTTGAAAGGCAGCGCACATTGCGCTAGCGCACCTGTGTTTGACACGTAGTGCGCTGCTTGGAGCGCAGCGCACCTAGCGCTAGCGTCCACGTGCTTTGTACATGGTGCGCTGCTTAGGACGCAACGCACTTGACGCTGCATCTGAAGCGTTGCTTCATTTCAAAAATTTGAATTTTAAATAGAACTTTGCTCTGATTGGGGGAAACAAATGACCCCCCACCGTTGCGCTCACGTGGCCCACATGTGAGTGCAGCAGTGGCAGCATCTGCGCCCTTGGATAAACTGAGAAGTTGAAACGGCACTCAGTGCCTATAAATAGGATCTTTGGTCCTTAGGATGATTTCTGTTCATCTTCTTCCTTATTTTCTGAGAATTTTTATTCTCTCACAGAGCTAGCTCTCCATCTTAAGAATTTTCTTATGGACAAAAACTCTGTCAAAATTTAGGTAAAGATTAAATCTTTTAATAATCTAGGGTTTTACCCATTAACAGAGCCTTGCTCTTCTTAGATCTTTGATCTAAAGAAAACCCTTTTAGGGTTTCATTAACAGAGCTTTTGCTCTCTTCAAATCATGAAGAACTCTTAAGATTTTGTTCATGGATCTTGAAGATCTCAGAATTTTTTAATTCGTATATAAAAAATTTTGTTTTTAATTTTCTTGATGGATTATTCCATCATTTTCTTCCAGAGCAAGGCTCTTGAGGAGTTTTTATTCCTTCATGATTAGAGTTTGACAAGTGTCACTCTGTCACAGTGCACTGCTCTCAGAGGGAGATTTACTCCTCTGCCCGAGAGATCTCTCATTTAATGAGAATTTCTTGAGGATTTCCTCATTTAATGACAGCCTCATCAAATGATGAGGTTGTTTTATTAATGATGAACTGTCATCTAGATTTTGTGGGCCCTATTTGGTCCCTCTTCACTACATTGCAATGTGGTACAAATTCTAAAGTACCAAGTGTCAGAATTTAAATTAAATTATCACACCGATAGTTGACTTTTGTCCCTTTTCGCGCAGGCGACATGTCTTTCGATCCCTTTTTCCCGTTTTTTCGTTCAGAGGGAGGATTCCCTGGAGCGCCTATGGACCGGGAAGTCTTAGCATTGATCAAAGATCATGACCCAGAACATAAGAATCTTCACCTCTGGGGGACATGGTACAATCAGATTATTAAGAGTCGACAGAGCTTTTCGTGCGCGGTACCCTCAGAGCCCATCATGGCGATCCACTACCCCGACCCACCCCCGGTGAACTATACCGTGGAAGAAGTCAACTGGACTTTGGGAGGTCTTCTTCAGCCTGCTATGGCTTCGATACCTGTTCAGCCTCCAATGGCTTTGGATACCCTGGGGCGACGTATTTGTCAAGGCGAGGCGCGATCGTGGGGACAACCATATATGATTGGCCTAATTCCTCGTCATCCAGCTGGCTATCTGCAATGGGCCCACTACATTCTGTCGGCGAAGAAGTCACAGTTGTTGAGGCTTGGATTGTATCCCGCCATTTATGCTTCTCTCTTCCAGTATTCTACGCTTCCCGCCTGGTGGGTTAAGGCCTTTCTGGAGCAGTAGAATATTCCTACTCAAACCTTCCTTTCGTTGGACCGAGAAATATCAATTTCTTTAGAGGAATTTGCAGAAGTTTCTGGTTTGCCGGTTATGGGGGAGTATTATGAGGAACTGCTTCCTACAGATGAATACATTTTTGGTGCCATGCCAGTGATGACAGGCCTTACCCCGGAGAATGCCATTCAACACCAGTTCCCTAGTTTAATCAAAGTGTTGAATATTTATGAGGGCCTTTTTCTTGAATCTGGGAGCCGCGGGGTTAATTTCGAGGATTTCATTGCTTGTTTTCTCCATCCGGAAGTCCTCTCGAAGGAGGCTGCTAAATTCGCCAAACTTGACGACCCTTTCGGTTTAGGGTTAAACAACTTCCCAACGGCGGAGGCAGATCAAAAGAGTTTCTTCCTTCTCAACACTCCAGTTGTTTCTTTCGCGGAGGTCGCAGTCCCTGGGATTGATGAGGAAACGTTCTTTTTGGGGTTTGTTGGGCTATGTCTGAGCTGGTTTGTGCTCCCGATGCACCCTCACCGTATGAGGCCGTCTGTCTTCTATCCGGCTCACCGAATGATTATTGGGGTGAAAGTGGCTGTCGAGGTTGCCGGGTTAGCTCATCTGTATTACGGCCTCAGCCAAGCGGCGGATACTACTGAACCCGGAGTGCAGCATGTGAACTTCTCGATGCATTACTTCATGTCATGGCTTGAGCTACATGCACCTGGCGTTTTCGGTATCCATAAAAGGTCGTCCTTCTATAACAGGTGCGGCTTCCCCCGGATTATGCGATTAGTCGATGCATCTATTGTAAATCCGTCACCATGGGAAGCTAAAGGTTTGCTCCTTCGTCCTCGCACGGTTGGAGATGGCATGACTTTCACCGACAAGATCCTGACTATCAGCAAAGAGTCTGCGACAACGGTGCAGCCATTGCAGAACATTTTTAAAGATGAAGCCTCTGTTTTGAAAGCTCGGGAAATCCTTCATTTATATTCCATCAGACCGGGCTTTCTAGCGTTTAGGAAAAATGATGCAGCGTTATTCAAGAGATACAACCCGCACCATTTCGCCCAGCAGCTGAGCTACAATCAGGGAGTCCCGCTTGAGGCTTTTTTGTTAGAACCTGTTGTCACTAAAGAGGGAATGCGAAACGCGCTGCATCATTTCATGCTCATGAACACGGGGTCCAACTTCTTTATCAGCGGACCGAGCTGTGTCCCGAAGGACCTTAGTGTGTACGTGGCATGATACCGGCATTCAATGGGCGCCGTCATCAGGGAGGAGAAGCGACTGCTGCTCGATCGCAAAGGTGCACCCCTTGCTGGTGATCGAAATGTCCCTCTGAAGCGACAGACCATTGTCCCACCCCCCTTAAGAGAAGCTGCCGTGATCGAAGTCCCGCACGACAGGCCCGAGCTACCGATACCCCGGGATCCTGTAGAAATGGTGACTGTAGCTTCCCCCGATTCTGGTGTGGGTTCAGATATCGGGACTCATCGTCCTAAAGTGCCTACCAAGCGTAAGCTTGTGCTAGCTGCGACCGGAGCTCGCTCGCAGAAGAGGAAGAAAAAGTCGATCCTTTCTGTCAACGTTGTACTCGGCCAGGAGCCTCACGCTCCTTATGGCGAGGGCCTGAGCGAGTATGGGACAAACGAGGGTCTATTCATGCCTCCAGATGATACTGATCTGGCGGCTGCCATTGCAGCTTCTGAGCAATTGGCAAGCCACGAAGCGGGACTGGCCATCCTCGCGCAATCAGGTAACCATTAGCTGGATCTTTCGTCATTGCATCATATTTTTGTCATCATGTTTTGACTGACACTTTCCCCCCTTTTTTAACAGGTATTTCCACCGAAGAAGCTCTCGCGGCTTCTCTCAAGACTTTTGAGGAAGAGGAAAGACTTCGAGCATCCTTAGGCATCGGTACATTTCGGTTCACCGCGTCTCCGCTCCCGTTTCTTATGGGTAATCTGACCCCTCCTTTTCATCTTATTATAGGAACTACCTCTACTCAGGTTATTCCAGGCGTGGCACCGACTTCACAGGGCGGTGCGGAGACGCTTCCCGGGTCGGCTATCGAAGTTTCAGTTCCGCCGGTATTACCGAAAGAAGCTTCACTTAAGCAACCGATGACGGATGCCATAACGGCTCCAGAGGTAACTGTTGGCGCGGACGATGACGTCCCGTTGAAGGAGGTCTTTAGAAGATCTGCCCTCACGGCTCGGGCGGAAAGGAAGCTTAGGATGCGCGCGACAAGGGAGCGTACCGCCGCCTTGGATGCGGGTGCAGGTCCAAGCGTTGTTACCCCTGCCCCTACTCCTTCAGAGGATACTTCGGCTGCCTTGTCTACCGCCCACAGACAGGCAGCACGTGCGGCTCGGGAGGCAATCGAAAAACTGAACCAAGGTAACGTGACATTGGTTCTTTTGTCAAAGCTTTAATTTTCAGGTTCTCATATATCCTATCCTGTAGGGCCGAGTCTTGCCGAGGAAGTGGTAGGTGACGTGGCGGCAACCACCGAGCCTGAGGTAGCAGCAGGTGAGACAGCCACAATCGTTGAGCCCGAGTTAGCGGTAGGTGAGATGGCTACAATCGCCGAGCCCGAGGTAGCCACTCTTTCTCAAGAGTCGAGCAGTGCTCCAATCGTCGCTTTTTCCCCTTGCGGCTCCTTGTCGTTGTCGGGCGCTGCGAGTGTCATGACGATTCTCGTGGAATCGAGAGATGAGACTACGGGTGGCGAGACCGTTCCAATGGAGGAGGGTGAAGCATTCGCTGCATCCAGTGACGCCCTTGTCGCGGTCTCGACCGGCGACTCACCAGGTAGATTTTGGGTCATCACTTTCCCCTTTATTCTGCAATCCCTTTCAATTTCTTTTGACAGTTTTTCTCTTATTTCTAATGCAGGTTTGATGAGCGTTGGGGTTATGCCATCCGAGAAAGCGTCTCCAGTTGCTGCTTTGACGGTGGTCGCTTCTTTACCTTCTCTCGTACCCTCTCAAATGCTGGAAGGTGCGGAATTTGTGACCTATCAGCTTCATTGTAGGCAGTATATTTCATGTACTGACATTGCATTATTATATCCTTGCAGGAGTCCTTTTTTATCACCTGTATCAGGTGCTACACCCACACTTCTCCTTTCAGTCAGAGATTTCCTCTTCTAGCAGAGTTGGTGAGTACAGCCTTTAGCTAACGTCTCTTCTTTTCTTTGACGGGTAGTCAAATCGTTTCTAATTCTTCTTTGTTTTAATTGCAGCCCTACAGCTCGAAGGAGGAGACAAAAGAACAGTTGCACCGCCGGTACTCCCGGTCTTGCCACCTGCTGCAGCCGGTATAGTAAACTCCGTTGTTCATAAACCTCCTTTATTTCTTGAACCGTTACTTGACTGTGATTTGCTTTGTAGCCGTGACACCGACTTCAGCTCCATTTGAGTCTAAAGTCATAATGCCAGCATGCCCCTTCTCTCGACGCCCCTCCTCCAAAGGTGCTGTGAATAGCCTGCGCACGTTGATCGATCATCTCGAGAAGCTTGATGCGGAGACTCCTGCCCTTGCTGCAGATTTCGCTGCTGAGGTTAATCCCATGCTGGCGACGCTCGTACACTTTCGTAATGAAGGCATCGTGGAGTCCTGGGTTAATCATTGCAGGAAAATCGAGGCCTGTCTGCATGAGCTTGAGTTTAGACGTCCTTCCCCCGGGGTCTTGGCTGTGAACTTCCAGCGGGCTGCATGGGTCGAGGAGAGCACCCCTTACTTCCGCCATCTTGAACAAAAAGCGGCTTTGAGGCGTAAGGAGCGCGAGGAGACTTTAAGCGAATCTGCTCGTTTGCATGCTCAAGTTGATGCAAACGCTGCACAACTGAAAGTCATCTTTGAAAGCTTTCTACGATATATTTCTGACGGGCTAACGCTGAGACAGAAACTCGACCTCATTGAACGAGATGCACAAGGTCGTGAGGTGGCTCAGTGGGTCGTTGACGAGCAACTTTCATCTTATCTGCAGCAACGAGCTCAGGTTGAAGCAGAGTTGGTCGTAGCAGCTGACCATGAAAAGGGGCTGAGGGAAGTACGCGGGCGGTTAATTAGTCTATTGAAAACGCTTCCCTCTCAATAATTGTTTTTGTACCATTTGTAATTTTGAATAAAATGTATCCACTTTTTTTTTATTCTTTCATAAGATGTATTTTGTATCCAATTGAATTTATGAATAAAAGATACATTTCTTTCGCAATGTCTTATGTCATCTCTTTGCTTTCTTCTTTTCTTTGTTATCAGCATGTCACTCTAGTAAGCATAGCCTGCAGATGATAGAGAGAACATTCCGTTTTGAATTCTTCGAGAGGTAGTGATGGCTTAGAAAGCAGGTTCAGATCCGTTGCCAAAGACTTTTCAATTTCATGAGTCGTGAGGGTCTCATGAAGACTTTTCCCCCTACGAGTCGAGAGGATCTCGTAGGTGTATTTTCTCCTTAGGAATCGTGAGGATTCCTAAGTGCATTTTCTCTAATAAGTCGTAAGGATCTTACAAGAGATT